>CM074782.1:21242548-21884678 GCA_037355745.1 Pseudo-nitzschia multiseries | reverse complement strand
CTCTAATCGAAACCACTTAGGAGCCAAGGAGCTGTAGGTGTGAAAACAGATGCCAGCTGTAGGGCACACCTGATTGTATAGGGAGGAAGTAGGGCCTTAGGGGAAAACACTTACCGACAAGGGCCATAAGTGAATTCACACTTAAAGGTCAGGGAAGGAACAGAAGGGAACTTGAAGGTTGACCTGTAAGACCTCTCTTATCTCTCACAGGAGACTTGAAGAACCAGGTGGTACACTGGAAAAAGGGTCCTATGTAGAATCAGCCTCTAATCGAAACCACTTAGGAGCCAAGGAGCTGTAGGTGTGAAAACAGATGCCAGCTGTAGGGCACACCTGATTGTATAGGGAGGAAGTAGGGCCTTAGGGGAAAACACTTACCGACAAGGGCCATAAGTGAATTCACACTTAAAGGTCAGGGAAGGAACAGAAGGGAACTTGAAGGTTGACCTGTAAGACCTCTCTTATCTCACAGGGAACGGACTTGAAGAACCAGGTGGAACACTAAAGGAGGGTCCTATGTAGAATCAGCCTCTAATCGAAACCACTTAGGAGCCAAGGAGCTGTAGGTGTGAAAACAGATGCCAGCTGTAGGGCACACCTGATTGTATAGGGAGGAAGTAGGGCCTTAGGGGAAAACACTTACCGACAAGGGCCATAAGTGAATTCACACTTAAAGGTCAGGGAAGGAACAGAAGGGAACTTGAAGGTTGACCTGTGAGACCTCTCTTATCTCTCACAGGAGACTTGAAGAACTGGGTGGTACACTGGAAAAAGGGTCCTATGTAGAATCAGCCTCTAATCGAAACCACTTAGGAGCCAAGGGGCTGTAGGTGTGAAAACAGATGCCAGCTGTAGGGCACACCTGAAAGGTATATGTGGGAAGGAGAGCCGTGAGCGGAAACACTTAGGGGCCAGGGCCATAAGTGAATTCGCACTTAGAGATCAGGGGAGGAACGATGGGAACTTGAAGCTCAACCTGTGAGACCTCTCTTATCTTGCAGGGAAAGAGACTTGAAGAACCAGAGGGTTATATAAAGTATAGCGCAACCTCAACTTGCAAATACTTAAGGGTCAGGACGAATGAGCCTTCTAGAATGGAGGGGTATGTGTATGTTCGTCAATTTTAGCGGAAACCAAAACGTTAAGTGAAAAGCACTTAGGGGGCTTGGAAACAGTTCAAAAGAAGCTTGAGGAATGAAGAACATTGAGTGTAACAGGATAGAGCTGTTAAGTAAAGATACTTAAGAACCTTGGGGGAGAAGCGTGGAAACAGATCGAAGTGGTAGCGCTTCGCAAAAACAGATCAAAGAAGTAGCTTTGTGGGGTTAGTACTCGTGTACAGGATCCAGTGTAGGTAGAAGGGATACTGGATTCAGTGTAGGAAATTAGTGTTGGTTTGCAAGCCCAACGACCACCGTGACGACGACGACCGACAATGGTGAATTGGCAACCACAGAGGCCAAGGAAAGCGCCAATCGACCAAGCTGATAGCAAAATCGAAAAGGCCGGGTCTTGGTTAGTATGTGTAGGGCCTGGTGTCGGGTGTGGCGGTGGAGAAGTGGGCAAGATATGGCAGGGGAGATTTGTGTAGAAATCTACGTAATTTTAGTACTGAAACATCGGAAATTTGGAACGTCAGACAAAGTTGCTCGAGAGCAAAATTGTAATTCTGGATTACAAGGTAAACCTTGGTCGTCAATGCAGTGAAACATGTTTTAACCTCCAAACTTAGGGCAACTAGGAAAAGAACATTTTTTGTAACGCTGTTGCAAAAAGAGCAGTGACGAGCCGGCCTGAGTCAACTGCATGGCAAAAAGAGCAGCAACAAGCCGGCCTGAGTCAGCCGCTACTTTACAATAAAAATTCAACGGATAGTTAGCCGCTACTTAAGAAAATTCAACGGACGTGCACTAATTCAGTTAGCCACTACTTTTCAAAAAAAATCAACGGATAGAAAGGAGGTAAGAATAACTGGTAGAACACGACTGCTGTGCTGTGCGAAACTAGAGATTGATTTTACAGTGTGATTTTACAGTGTTATTTTCACTGCTTGCGAATTATTTTTTCACTTTCCATTCAAATGGAAAGACCTCATTATCCAACTTATCTGAGTAAAGTGTTGCTTCGTGCAACACTTCGTCCGAGAATGTGTGATCCGACCCTCTTTGACAAGCAAGAGGATCTATTCTCAGATATTACAGTCTGAAATAACAGCCTTGTTCTGCAAAAGAAGTAGAAAGCATTGGACGAGAGATTAGTTACTGGAAATATAGTGTTTGAATTAGCTACCCAAACACAGATGTTTTGAAAGCACAAAATCTGCATCCCTTGCCTATATATCAACAGGAACAAGATACTGTTTTTTGTGACATAGGATTTAGAAATCTTCAAAACTACAACAGCATCAACAACAACAATTTCTTCGGGACGATTGTCGGAACAACGATTATCGAAACAATGTATTGGCAACAATGATTTTACAGCGAAAGGGCGAAAGCGAATGTGAAAAACGTGAGATGAATAAACAATGATGCTCTGCCAACCAAATTATAGATGATGTATTTTCTAACTTAGGCTTTTCTTCTGTACTATTTCAGGCACGACAACAAGGTGAACTGACGATAGCAAACAACAACAACAACAACCATCAACACCACAGCAATTGAGTCGCAACAGCTAGAGCAACCAATTGAGGGCCTTGAATATAAATTGCAACCAATTGTTGGCAACAACCGAAACTACGGCAACAAACCCTTGGAAACGAATCAACAAATACTAGACAGCAACATCGGCAACGAATGTTCTGTGGATGTGTGGCAGGCGATTCTTCCTTGTCAGCAACAACACGTAGGTTTGGAAAAAAAAATATTATTCTGTTGTTATTATTTACTCTACTAGATCAATAGATACTCACCCATTTGGTTCAATTATTATATATTGTCATAGATTTGCAACAGCAAGACTAGATCAGTGGGAATCATCCAGCAACAACGGCAATGAATCGACGAATCAGCGAGAGCAACAGCAGCGAGAGCAACAGCAGCGGGAGCAACAGCAGCGAGAGCAACAGCAGCGAGAGCAACACAACGGCAACGAATCGATCAGTGAGAATCATCAGGCAACAACGGCAACAGCAACAGCGAGACCAACAGCAAGAGCAACACAACGGCAACAAATTGGCAACGAATCGACGAGTCACAATGGCAACGAATTGGCGAATCAGTGGGAATCGTCCCGCAACAACGTCAACGAATTGACGAATCGGTGGGAAGCAAAAGCAGCGAGAGCAACAGCGAGAGCAGCGAGAGCACCAGCAAGAGCACCAACGATCCGCCACATCGAGAGCAACAGCAAGAGCAACAGCGATCTCCCACAGCAATCCCCCACAGCAAGAGCAACAGCGAGAGCAACAGCAAGAGCAACTGCGAGAGCAATTTCGATCTGCCACAGCGAGAGCAACAGCGAGAGCAACAGCGAGAGCAACAGCGAGAGCAACAGCGAGAGCAACTGCGAGAGCAACTGCAAGAGCAACTTCGATCCGCCACAGCGAGAGCAACTTCGATCCGCCACAGCGAGAGCAACAGCGAGAGCAACAGCGAGAGCAACAGCAAGAGCAACTTCGATCCGCCACAGCGAGAGCAACAGCGAGAGCGAGAGCAACAGCGAAAGCAACAGCGGGAGCAACAGCAGTGAGGGCAACAGCAACAGCAACAGCAACAACGGCGATTCGTCTCATCCTCTAACCGTCTCATCCTACGGTGATTTGGGATTCGTCTCGTCCTCTTTGTCTCCTCCTCCAACAACGAATCGTCGGCAACAAGAACACCGGCAACGAATCAACAAATTGATGGCAACAACTCAACTCGGGTACCGGACAACAACAACAAATCAACGGCAACAATGGTAATGAACCGGCGCTCCGGCGCCAACACCACTGGCACGGCACTTGTCGTCAACACCAAATCAATGGCATGCAAATTGATGGCAACAACGGCAATGGGATTCAAAACATCAACAAAGCAATTGTCAGAAAGAGGATGGAAGCAAAAAGCAAAGAGAAAACATCAGAAAAGAAGTAAACAGAGAATGTCATCAAATTTTCTGAAGATCGTAGCACCAGTGACGAGCCATGAAAGTTATAAACAATTGTCTCAGATAAAACCGGAGAGGAAGAAACGGAAAAATAAACCAATTACCAAACGTGTCAAGACCATAGCATTGAAAAACAAGTACCAAACAACTGTGGTGGAAGGTAAATACATGGAAACAAGTTGGGGTGGCAAAATAGGAGGAAAGAAGAACTATCAATCGGCACAGGCTAGTATGTCTATCGACAATTTTGAGACATTGGATAGTACAAAAGATGAACATATTCTTGTGTTTGACGATTCTAAACTGTCGTTGTGCATTTTTGCAAAAGTTTCCTAAAAGTATGCAGAACGAGACCTGGCTTCCAACAAAAATATCACAGTTTTAAGAGAATTTGCTCCGGCAATTGTTGGAGCAAAACCGACAGTTGCCAGAGGACAGAAGCGTGGCAGTATCAACAATGATTATGCTATCATTGGAATTCGACCAGAAAGATTGTCTTCCAATAATGGTGCTTATGTATTCAAAAATCATGTGAAACCCAGCATGAAACTAGAGCTCAAAGTGACAACAGTGGAAATTGTGAAGCATATGCATCATAGTTTAACTGACGTGGAACCATTTATTGAGGATGAAATGGATGTCTTGTCTCAGATTGTTTCTCGTACAAAGCTAAATGCCATTGGGCAACAGGCATTAGTGTTTTCGATTGGTTGCAATTGTCATTCACGATGCCATGTCAATGGCGATATGTATTACACTCATTTAACAGTCATTGCTCCAGCAGGAGTGTCTGCTGACAAAGTGATTTATTATTTTGTCTTTCCAATGTACCAAATAAAAGTGCCGTTGCGTTCTGGGGATACACTACTCTTTAATCCTTTGGTGTTTCATAGCTGTTCAAATCCCAAATTCGAAGGGTGTTACATTATGAGTGCTTATGTATCTAGAAAAACCGTACTAAGAAGTAATCCATTATAACAATAACTTGCTACTCAATCAGAACTGTCATGATCTATGTAGGAGCAATGGCACAATTTGGACCAAAACGAATTGAAACCTTTTCAAAATTTATTAAGGGGTTTAAAGTACTGTATGGTACAAGAAATAATTGGAATGCAGTTCCAAGAAGGGGGCATTTTGAAATGCAATTGCACCATTTTGAAAACCCCCTGAATTGGCTGATTGTACCCTCCATATTAAATTCCTTTTGTGTCTGGTGTAGTGGAGGTACGAATCAAGAATAATGAGACCTCAGCAGGTTATGTATTATTCATATGCATGATACGAGGCTCATCTTAATGATTGAAATGGCTCATTCTTGTGAATGGATAGACTCATTCTTACGATCAAGATTCGATACTTAACAAATTATGGAGAATCAATTGTCACTCATACAATTGAAGTTTTGGTACTTAGTGACCAAAGAAAGAACACACCAGAGGCCGCCATATGCTACCCTCTCTGTTAAGTGTTCTGTTTTCAAGAAAAGACAGCAGAGGTTCAAAACGGTGTTCACGAACTTGTTTCTCTGCCGTGTAAAATGTTGTCGGTCAAAAATACACGTACCGTACTTACGTACATTCTACAGCAGTTACATCCATTCTACACTTGAAAAATTACTTATACTCCTCCAGAGATAAAAATGACTTCAAGTATCCAGACATTTAGGTCATATCATGTGTTCTCTGTCTTATGACGAATTACACATGATCGACGACCGGTTTAGACATCCCTACATACAACACTAACACAGGGATACCGGCCGAATACAGTAAAATACACAGTAACAGAGCAATCTCACGACATGCTCACATCTCTTTAAATTTCAATTATCCTATACCTTTCGGTCGATTTTTAGAGTTACAACAGGTTATAGAGCCCTTATGCTTTCCACTAACAAGTGGATACCTTAAGCTACCTATCTCCGCCCCGTACAGCACCTCCACTGCCGGTTACAGCCAGAGTATACTTGGTACGGGACTCGCATCGCCGGGCTGTATCAATAGCCCTCCCCCCGCTTCTTTCTTTCTTCTCCCCCTTACTCGCGTATCAAGGGGTGTATACAGATCCTTCTACCAAGAATCTTCTTCTGTAATACACGACCAAGCATGCGTATCAAGGGGTGTATCTACAGAACATTCTACCAAGAATCTCCTTCTGTACGGTAATACACATAGACGACTCGACGATTCAACGATTGTTTCGTTTCTACCACTACGATCAAATGATTCTGATATCGCCGGTTAATTCCATCTAAGGACGACGATCGAACGATTACGACAACGTTAATACAAACTAAAGACCACCGCCGTCTTTAATGAAAGCCAATTGCATCGGACACGCTGATTGCAATACCCCATATTTTTCTTCCGCGTCCATCATCCCCATAACGGACCATCGACGCCCATTTGATTGTGCTAAGCACTTCTTTACACCACAGACTGCAACTCATCCTTCACTAGTTGCTTTACTCACTACCACGTTGTCTTTCGACTTCTCGATATTTTGAGAATCCATCACTTGCTCTGCGTCGCGCCGAGCAATCTCAAACAGCAATCTCTATCCCTTTTACCCCCACGGACTACAATACTGCAATTATTTCTCCGACGAACGCTCTGGACAACGCAAACGCCGCCCAATCCAATTATCGCATCATCGTCATTGAAACAAGATAAAGACCACCGTTGTCTCTAAATCATGCCGCCTGCACCTCCATTTGACTGGAATCAAATCCAGGAAATTGCAATCCGATTTGGGACATTCCCAACCAAAGGCAATGCCCACAAACATGAGGCCCTCAACAACTCATTCCACCATGATCTAGAAGACACTGCTGGCCTGTTCCTCACAGCCGACGACGCCGACACCAAAGGACCCAAGACACTGGCTCCAGATCACGTTACCATGCTCAAGGAAATTATTGTAAATGTAATCATGGATATCATCCCCCCCAAGGAACAAACTGAGATCAATAAGGGTCGCATATCCACCCTTTTTGCAGATGCTTGTCTCTGGTATGTTGCTCCACACAAAACGACGAAGAGCATCAGAAACAAACACTCGATGGACCAGGCAGGAGCACTAGCCATCGAACAAGGACAAGACACCCTCCTCATAGAAATCAGAGCAGCACACTGGGGCTTCAAACCAAATTGGGATGCAGTACACTTTGATGAGGTCTATGCCACCAAAATCTACAGCTTCCCTGGAACACATGACAACAACGAAGGCTACTTAGGAACCATGCCGGAAACAACTAACTTTGATTGGAACGCTATACGCAACATTGACTTCAGTTTTGGAAAATTACCAAACCCTGCTGATGCTGACACACATGGTCGCCTAAACCAAGCATTCTCCCAACACCTATACTATGAGGAGACAGAAAGCCTTTTTATCACCCACAAAGATGGAACCAAGACACTAGGCCTCAACCCAGTTACCATCCTCCGCGAGCTCATCATCGATGAAATATTTGACTGCCTCCCTTCTAAAGCGAGAACAGAAACAACCAAACAACACATCGTCGCCCTCTTCAAATTGTCCACCATGTGGCATATTGCAGCCAACGGTTCCTTAGGACACATCCGGGACAAGGCTACTACACTCGATGCAGCAGCTTGACAAGCGATTGCAAATCACAGCCCTGTTCTATGCCTACAAATGCGCATTCCCCACTGGGGATTTAAAACAGATTGGTGGCCATACAACTTCATGCCGGTCTATGACACCAACATCTACAGTTCCCCTAAAAACAGCAACGCCCGCAAAGCTACAACGGTAGCAGATAAAACTCCCAATGCATCCAGGGCCAGATTTGCCAATTTACCACAGCGAAAATACATCAAACCCAAGGCCGTTCTTCCACAACGAAAACCCGTCGCATCCGACGCACATATGGCTATCCCATTTCCTGCACAAGCAACCAACTCCATAACTGCTGTTCCTCCAAACACTGCCATCTTGACTGTCCCTATCGAACCCGTCGAATCCGAGGACCATACAGCTCACCCAGTTCCTTCATCCTGTGTCACCTCTCCTTTGGCTACTACTGTCTTGATCCCTAACAAGATGATTGATTCCGATGTTGTGGCCACTCCTTCCAATACCACAACAAGCGTTCCTTCGGTTGCTGCCAACTTGGGTCCCATCCAGCCAGTTGGTCCAATTGCCGATACTCCCTCAGTCAGAGCTCCTCGTTACATCTTGAACTGGACTTATTATCCCAACAGTGAATCGGTCTCATTTCGCCGAGTCCGATCCAACTCCATATCCTTCCAACGCTCCACTTCCTCTTCAAGTCCTTGTGTACGATGTCAGGACAAGTCCAATATGACTCCAATCCAATGCCAGGACAAGTCCACTGTGACTGCGTCACATGAAACCCCATCTACGTTGCCCAATTCGGCCCATCATTCTGCCCCACCTTGGGGACCAACTAACCTCGGATGGACCTTCAATCCTCAGAATGCAATTGCAACATTCCGATGTGTGCCAACATCTGTTCCCACACCACAGCCTCCGATTTGCCATCAACTGCTACCATCTGCGACACTCGCTGAGGACACTGACCTTCCACACGCCGCTTCTGCATATATCGGATCATTGCACTCCCAATGCCGTAACCAGCTTTGCTCCAAACCATATTACCAGCCTGTCCTACGACTCTCCAAACAACATTGCGATGCCTTGACGATAAAGACGTATCACTTGTATGCTAACATCTTGTCGATGAATTGGTTCTACGATGCTTTTGACTGAACGTGGCAATCGACTGCAACTTCCTCATCAGAGTTAGTTGCTTTAAACCATCACTCTCCCTCAACCATTCCTACAATGCGCGATATGATCCCTCAGTCATGTTCGCTTGCATCGCACAAGTTTTACGATTCGTTCCACTCCAATGCCTCCCACATTTGGATTTGTCTCCTCCATTCCGGCCGGTACCATCATGCGATGATCAGCTCCAGCTTAGGAGGTTCCTACGACACAACAATCGGATTTCATTTGCATGGCGCCCTCTTGACGTCTTTGATGCTCAATCAATTTCTACGATTCGATCTCTGCTCCACCGGTTTCTTAATCCGATTCTACGATTCCACTGTGTATGATTAAGTCCAGCTTTCGCATCCTTCCTTTTGTTTCTACAACCATGGAATTCGTTAGAACCATGAGACTTGCCCTACAGTTTTGTATCATTGACAACCATGGAATTCTATTGAACCATGGAATTATCTCCTTTCAGTGTGAATCAAGGGGTGTGTACCTGAATCGAGGGGTGTGCATCCGAATCCAGGGATTGCATTGGATGACCACATGACGTTTAATTTTAACGCGTCTACCTTCCAGAAGTTTTTTCTCATAATCCTCAACCAATTTACTTATCATCCGCGCACGCTACACTCAGCTTGGAGACACCCATCCCACTGAACACACATCACGGAACCGACTAATAATTCGACACCCCTCAGTGTCAAATCAAGGGGTGTGTTGCCGGTTCCGACGAATTCACGGAACTTACTTAAGACAACGAGATGATTCAAAGCTTAATTAACATGCGAGCTAGATGAGATCTAAAACAGAAGGAATCTACTAGTCGGCTTTGGACCCCGTTCTTCAATACTTGACTTGATATTCTCCTTACATTCCTTCAGACCAATTCTCTCCTACGGCATCAAATAATTGGATGGTGTGATCATAACTTCCACACTCAACCAATTCCTACGATTCAATCCCTTGGGCGGCGTTTGATATTTGATTCTGGAATCGATAGATCTGCTTCCTACCAAGTCAGAATGAACCCCCTCCGATTCCATTCGTTTCTACGACAAGTCTCTTTGAGATTCTACGACAAGCTTCCCCAATCTAATCTTCTTTTCAATTCCGATTGATAACTCTTCTACCATCAATCAATCGTCTTCGAATCTCGATTCCCTTGTCAATCAATTCTCTCCATCAACATCCGTCCCCTCCGCCGGCGTTTGATTCTTTGACAGAGTTACGATCCAAAACACATCAATCCTACGAGTGGATCAATACTCAGACATTTGAGGATCCCCTTTGTCTTACCTTCGACTTCAAGCAATAATCAATCCTTGACGTTCGACTTTAATCTACAAGTCTCCACTTCGTCTACGCTTCTTCTAAGATTCGATCCTGACTTTCCTTATCAATCGGATTCTTTGTTTCCCCTCCGTTGAGATCATCAATCAATTTTGTTTCCCCTCCGTTGAGATCATCAATCAATACGTCTCATCGCTAATCAACTCGTTTGATTCTATTCGACGATTGAATTGAACCTAAGCCTACATTCAATTTCTACTATGGTCAATCCCTCGGCTGCCGATCATCATATTTGACACTCAATCGATACTCAAGCTACGATTGAATTACGATTGTCAATCAATTGTATTCGATGCTGCTCACTCTACTTCTACGAGTGGATTCTCCAATCATATCGATTCCTACTGTCTCCTACGACTTGATGATTCATTAGTTTATCTTTCACGTTTATCATTCAATTCTTTAACTCCAGTCAATGCTCCCCGCATGCGACAAGGATCCCACTGAAACCACATCAATGAACCGACAAATAATTCAACACTCCTTCACTCCGTGTTGAATCAAGGGGTGTGTAGCTGGTTCGTGTAAACCCAACACAAGCAAATAAACCCAACACAAGCGAATTCACAGAACGAACTTACATCACGCGCTAAACAACAATCTCTACGATTCCTTTGAATCCGTGATATCAACACTCCTTCTTCACACGACGATCAATCAATCGTCTTCTATGCTGATTGCTCGGCTCCCACGATTTGATTCTACGATTTGATGACACAAATTCCAACTCTACGATCAGCTCTACGAGCCAACGATATCTACGATTCGTTCATATCTACAATCACATCGTTCGCCTCTTCAAAGACATTCCTTTTGTCTCTGCGGCACCACGTCTAATCGATATACAAGAGTCCACTATGTCCATATCCATCACTCATCGATTCCGGTTGGTAAATATTCTACCATTTGATCGGCGATACATTCGATCCTGCGTCTACGGCTATGCGCCAATCTCCTCCCTACGATTTGGTTCTACGATCTGATATACGACCATATTGATCCCTACAATCTATCAATCGTATTCCACACTCAGCCGATTGCGATGATTCAATCCCTTCGCATTTTGACAATTCATTCTGGAATCGATAGATCTGCTTCCTCCTCGATGTTTAATCTCTACCACCAACATCGTCGCGTCGCTGTGCTCTTCCATTCTCAACACTAATTGATGCTTTGATTACTCTCAATCTCCCATCCTTGATCAATACACAATCTCCATTCCACGATCCCTCAATCTACGATCAAGCGCCTTCCACAATTCGTCATATAATCCACACTTCTTCTCCGCGTTTGATTCAATTCTTAAACCTACCATCAATTCCTCGACTTCTACAATTCCGATCCAATTCTCATCGATTACGGTTGGTAATTCCTCAACGATCAATCTTCTCTTCAATTTTGGATTCCAGTTCAATCGATCCGTCTCCCCTCTCCATCAACGTTCAAGCGAGCAATCACTGATGGATCTCAGTATTTGCCCCCTTCGTCGACATTTGATTCTGCGATCTCTTCTTCTCTTTGATATCATTCCACAATTGAATCTAAGACCATCTACAATCGAGCTTCTATGAATCGATTCGGATTATCCAATCCCTCCTTCCAGTTCAAAGATATGAATACGTCGCTGTGCTCTTCCATTCACAACGTATGATTCCATCCTACGGCTTGGAGTAGCAATCAATCCTCGACGTTTGACTTTATCCGATCTACGCTGCAACGATTAATCCCATCATTCAAGATATGACTCTCTTTCGAGTCACCCAATCCGGCATGCTTCGTTTCGGATCTATTCAACCCTTGGCCATCCCCTCCGTGATACCAAGTATTGCTCAATAAATCCTCCGTGATACCAAGTATTGCTCAATAAATCCTCCATCGAGCCTTCCTCTCCCGTTCAATCAATCCATCTCACCAGTAATCAACTCGTTTGATTCTATTCGACGATTGAATTGAACCTACGACTCCATACCATTGAATTCTTTCCTACGCTTGATATGGCATGAACTCTAGGATTCGGTTCACAATCAATTTCTATGATTGATTCCGATTATCCCAAGACTCGAAACTGATAGATCTCACTTCCAAGTATCCGGTTCGAATCTCACACAATCACTCATGGATCTCCCCTCTGTTGAAATCTTCAATGGAGCCTTCTGTTCCAGTTCAATTGATACAGTTGATTCCTCCACACGGATCAATCCTATTCTACGGCTATCTACGATCAAGTTTCCATGCGTCGATTCTGATTCTCCAATCTCCTCTTGAAAGATACGAGTCCATCGATCTCTACGATTTTTTTTGTCCATCCCCAGTAGATACTCCAATCAATCGATTATCGATGTTCCATTTCTTCCTAAGATCAGCACCAACATTTGATTCTACGGTACAATCGTGAACGACAAGCCAATTCCTCCTCTCGGACGACTCTTTATCCCATCCGTGATATCCAAGACGCTTCATCCAAGCACATCTCCTCCTCCCTCCGATTTTGGATTCCACTATGATCGATTCCGTCAACTCAGTTGGTACTCAAGCTCAACCAATAATCTGTCTCGTCCTCAATCAATTGTCTTTCTACGACACTCAAAGCGTTTGGTTCTACAATCCCTTGATTACGATTGGTAACTCTTCCACGATCAATCAACTCTCTCCGCAGACGATCTCAAACTCCAATCTAATCAGCACTACAATTACTTTCAATCTCTCCACTTTGATTGCATCATACAATCCTTTGAGCCTTCCGCTCCGCTCCATAATCAATCAATTGTCTTTGATGCTGCCTGCTCACTCAAATTCTACGCTTCAATCCCTTTATCAGCGTTTGATATTTGTTTATGGAATTGATAGATCTTCTTCCTTCCAAGTCAGATATGAATCCCCTCCGGCTCCATTCATTTCCAAGATCGATCAATATCAATCGTATTCGATGCTGCTCACTCCACGTGTTCGATTGGATTCTCCAATCATATCGATTCCTACTGTCTCTTACGAGTTGATGATTCGTTACCCATCCAATCGATTCCGACTAACCTTCTCATCGGTCTCGCGCGACCATCGCATACTCAAGCACCTCTCCTTCAATGCTACTCTGATTCTACGATTACAATCTTCCGATTCAATATCCAAGCATACTTAAGTTTTTAGAGTTCTACAAGATGGAGAACCGACCTGTAATTCAACACTCCTTCACTAAGTGTTGAATCAAGGGGTGTGTTGTCGGTCAAAAATACACGTACCGTACTTACGTACATTCTACCGCGGTTACATCCATTCTACACTTGAAAAATTACTTATACTCCTCCAGAGATAAAAATGACTTCAAGTATCCAGACATTTAGGTCATATCATGTGTTCTCTGTCTTATGACAAATTACACATGATCAACGACCGGTTTAGACATCCCTACATACAACAATAACACAGGGATACCGGTCGAATACAGTAAAATACACAGTAACAGAGCAATCTCACGACATGCTCACATCTCTTTAAATTTCAATTATCCTATACCTTTCGGTCGATTTTTAGAGTTACAACATAAAATACGTGCTGTATTAGTCTGTATTCTACTTCGTGTCATTAGATTGCAGTAGTTAGATTGCTGTAATATTGATTAGGTTCTAAAATTGTGAGCATTACTAGAGATCGAATGGTACTTGGATCGCACCTCCATCGATCTCTATTTACCGGCCGTATGTGCGTTAGAAGGAATGAATCGTATAAATAGTTATTTACTTTGGCGACCATCACGAGTAAATGATTCGGCCTGTCTGTTGTACGACTCACAGTCTGTCTGCATGTCCTTAATCGCGTGATTTCTAGAGTCCCCGTGTCTTCGTGGTAGTAGCATAATACTAGTAGAAGATACTTATCCCGCGGACCTCATTTTTCTTTCTCATCAACACCATCTCTCCACATGCACCTCATAGCTAGCTCAATTAGCCTCGTCCCACTCATTAGTTTAGTGAGTAAGTCAGCAATATTTAACTCGCCTGGCTCCTTTGCAATCCGGATGATTCCTGCTGCTATACATTCCCTTGCCTTATGATAGGCGACACTATTGTGCTTCTTCTTACAAGGACTTTCCGGTCGTGTAGTATTCTTCACAACTGACTCATTGTCACAATAGATATTGGTGGGTCCTTCTATAGGTATGCCCATCATTTGTAGTTTATACCTTAGCCCCTCTACCATCTCAATTGCTATTCTCAGTGCAACTATCTCTGAGCCGAATGTAGATGTCTCAACAGTTGTTTGTCTCTTGGAGAACCACAAAATAGGTGCTCTGTTCACAAAGATGATGACTCCTGTATGAGATCTTCTGGTAGCCTTGCAACCTGCATGATCCGCATCTACAAAACATGTAGTAATAACGGCTTTCCCTTTCGGTTCGGGCATATCTGGAGGCAGTAGTTCTTTGGCTTCTGGATAGAATTCGCTCCAATCGCACGACTGAAAATTTGACTCATCTACCTCGGGCGTAGATGCATCAAATACCAACTTGGACTTACTGTAATTCTTTAAGTATGCAAACAGATGGAACAACTGATTGAGATGACCCTCTCTTGCTTGGGCGAGATATCGAGACATAAGCGACACAGGCATAATTATGTCCAATCGGCCGAGTTCGCAGATCCACCGGAGTATCCCTATCAAACCTTGATAATAGTTTTGTTTCTCCGGGTCAAGTTCTGGTGACGCATCTATCTCCGGTCTATACTCAGCGCTCAATGGGGACCTTGCTGTTTTGGGTAGTACCTTAAATGCGTATTGTCCGGTTGACAGTTCTTCTTCAACCGACTTGATTGCTTTTGCAGTATACTTAGATGAGGCCATGGACCAGTACGGGTTACCATCAATGTAGGTCTTCCCAATATCGGCCCCTAAGTAGAAGGAAGGCTCTTCAACTGTTCCATTCTTTAACTTGAACTGCCTTTCTATTGCATCCATCTGGAACTTTGGATCCATCCCGCATACGAGAATATCATCAACGTAGGCTACACAGTACTCATAATAGGCAGTACCATCTGGTTTGAATGCAGATCGGAGGTGCACGTCAGGATCTGCTTTGCAAGATACGTAACCAAGCTCCCTTAAGTGACTAGTCAAGTGTGACCGAAAAGATGCCCCCGCAACCGGGAGTCCATATAAGGCCCTTACAATCTTGCAGGGTCTCCCACATAGCTCTGGCGCAAATCCTTGGGCCTCTGTAGCTATTGTGAAGTACTTCTCTTTGATGGGTGCTGTTAAGTAAGCGTTCTGTATGTCCGCACTGAGTACTTCAAGGTTTTTAAGTGCTGCCACTAGGAAGAACAATCGAACCGAATCCCTACTGGGTACGCTGGAATAGGTGTATTCCTTGGAGATCTCTGGGACTTTGTGACCATCGCCGACTAAGCGTGCCTTCCGAGTCAAGTCAATCTTGACATCAAAGATCATGTGCATGGTTATTTTGGTATGCCCCACTGGTATCTTGTCTTCCTCGTTGAATTCAAAGGCAATAGAGCTGTTCCTCATTTCTTTTGCGATAGCCCTAGCCCAATGATCGGTCCCCATTTCTCGATCCATCGCCTTTGCCTCTGCAATAGATTTAGGGAGCCGAACCCCGTACTTATGGGACTTAGTCCAGTACTTGGTTTTAGCGCCAGATAGAATCCGATCTTTCCTCCGAAGTACCTTATAGGCCCACCACTTAAACGCTGGCTCATTTATGATGCCTTCTTCACGGGCGTATATTGCTGTTTCAATCGGGAAACTTTCCTTCATACCGCTTAACTTTGCCCAGGATGTAGTGCCATCTTTCCACCTAACAAGGAACCTCCATCCTTTGGTTGTTGGCTTTGTTCTAGTTTGTCCGGATTTTGTTGTGTAAGTAGCCTGCTTGATAGTTAAGGCTTCCGCGTCCTTTTTGAAATTGATAATCTCATCCATCAGACAATACATGCGCCCTTCATCATCAACATTAGAAAAGATACTCTCTGCAAGTGTGTTGGCTGTATAAATTTCAATAGATCCATCTGGCATAGCGACCTCGTAAGACCTCATGTCTAAGAGGGGATTGTTGTTCTTTTCACCAATCAGCACACCATCCTTATCCCTGCAACGGCTCTTGACTAATCCCCGGATGTGTTGGTCCCCTATCTGGAGTGATACCTCGGTCCCAAGATACTCATCCAGGTCCTTATCAGATAGGTCATCAACATCCGGGGAAGAAGCCTCGGCTTCTGCCATGAGTACTTCATCCTCCTGAAAAGAATCCATCGTATAATGTGTATTTGTACGGAAGTCATAAGGGCAATAACCTTATCCTTAAGGTTATTCCTGAGTGAGTGACCAACAACGACTTTACATGTGGATTGACTCTTAGCGAGAGTTTCCCCATCAGCTCACTCTTCGAAGAATTAACAACTCTAAAACACTATCATGCCCTAAAATCTACGTACAATCTAGTACTAATTCTACATAATGAGGTACAATCACATGTGATATTCGATGAGAATATCACGGTGAATTATACGGTAAAAGACCGATCGAAGATGGTTTGCGTGTGTTTTGTGTCTTATTTACGTGTGCTTTGTATGCTTAGAATTACACGGTAATATGCTGTAAACCGACACGACGATACGGCGAGTAATTAACCTGCCGATCGACAAAGACAAAGACAAAGACGATCGAATTGTAACAAAGATCTTACTCACTAAATCAATCGTTCATAAGACCGATTGCGATTTGTTTGTTTGTGACGACACACTTTCTTTAGTTTATCAGACCCACGGCGTCTACGAGCTGTGGCCAGCATCCTACAATGCTGAGGACCGAATGGCGTTTCCACCAAGAAACGCAGTTTGAGCTTGAAGACTAATCCGGACTAGCCTGATCAGCTACCGGCATCAACCCTCAAGGATGTAAAAGGGGCAGTTGCTTGTGGAGCCCTGGAATAGACCAACACCAGGGCGGTCTCCCTGAAAGAAGAGACCAAAGAACCGAACCAAGGTGGTGGCTCCACCGGGTTTCGAGATCCAGCAAACAAGCAAGAGAAAAGGGCTGGACGATTCAGATGAAAGAGTCGCCCAGGTTGGCATCAGTTGAAAGGAATCAATATCCAATTCGAGAACACTGATCTTTCACTGAAAACAAGAATGACCTGAGCCAGGAGATTGAGCCTCAAGTATACTGTGGTGAAACAGATCGGAAGGAACAGATTGTAAAAAGCATCTGCCCGCACGAAAACGAAAATCCAAAGATATGAGAACACCAAATCTCGAAGATCGAAAAGATCCAAAAGGAAAAGAGAACACTAAATTCTCAGGAAACAATCTTTCACCACAGAAATACAGAATGAGCAAAATCCCAAGAAAGGATAGGAAAGCTCACAATCTTAAATTGCAACAAAAGCCAAAGCTCACACAAAACAAACCGGAACAAAAATACGATCCGGATATACAAATAGATAAGCAAATCACACTCGACGGTCGCCAACGATTAATATCCATCATCTCACATCCAATCCTTTGATTCGATTACACTCTTCCACCACATACACCCTTCGAATATTTTCGTTTCGATTACATACATCCTTCAAATAAATATTCGATTGCGTCATCGGAACGACCATCCAAACTTCCATCGAATACATCGAAACGACCATCCATACCCCAAACAATCATTTGAAATCCCGTCTTCAACATGGCTACAGCAAGAAGACAAACAAGATCAAAAGCAAAGCCAAAGGACGATGATGACTATGATTCCAGCAGTGAGGAGGAAACAAAAATGGAAGTGGATCAAGATCTACCAGGAATCACTATGGATGGTAAGAGTGACGAGGAAAGTATGGACGAAGACAGATTGAATGAGAAAACAATCATGCGTGTAATGGAAAAGGCTATGACTGATCCCGAAATGAACTCAACTTGGAAAAGAGTCATCAACAAGGAAGTAAAGAGAAGGATCAGAGCCATACAAGATGCGGTGAAGCAACACAGAAATCTAGATGACGTTAATCGAAGTGATAGTGATAGTGATAGCAGCGATGAAGATGAGAATCAACTAGATGCCGACCTAAGGGCCGAACGGTACAAAAGGAGGTCCTCCCAACCCAAAATAAAAATCAATGGATTCAACAATGGAAAGATCCTGAACCCAGAACAGCTTGCTTTCAGAAGCAGCTTGATGGATTTTGGTATCAACTATGAATCAGCTGAAGAAATTGTGAGGGGAGGGATGTCTAATATTCGTGAAATTACAGACCTCAACAAGGAAAGCATCAAATCGTTCATGCATGGATTGAAATCTATCAGTCCAGACTGTCCTAATCCAAAAAGTATCCACTATGGTAACAGGCTATCATCGAGGCTTCTCACGTGGGCAAGTTGGGCCCGGTATCAACCATTGATTGGAGTCAAACCAAGAGCTATTGACTGGAACGCAAACCCAAACAATATGGAATTGCAGCAATTCAGAATCAAGATGATGGAGGCGAGTGTGAAATCACAGGAAAAAGCAACCCCACCTGAGTTAAAGGACCTTACAAAATTCAGAGAATGGGAGGAAGGCTTTCGACAAAATTTGAGATACAGATTCAACTCTGAAGGTTTCCCAATCTTGTATGTGATAAGGCCCCAAGAAAAGGAAGACGTTACTGACGAAGCCAGGTCTGGAACAGGTGGGCAAAATCCAACAGATACCTATCCAACTTGGAGTGACTACAATGAAAGATGCGGTGTTTTGTCAGGGCACCAGTATGATGAAGATAACAGCGTCGTCTGGAGGTTGTTATGTGATGCAACGAGAAAAGGTCCTGGTTGGGAATATGTGGCACATTTCCAAAATACTGAACTCAACTCAGGAAATGCTAGAAATGCATTCATTTCGTTGATGCAGCATGCTTACACTGATACCAATATCACTATGGTTCTGAACAAAACCTATCAGGAAATGAAAGATTCACATTACACTGGTGATGCTAAGAATTATGATTGGAACAAACACAAGAGGAACTGGACTGCTTTTCATGGAACAATTCTGAGATTTGAAAAGAACCACAATGAAAGGAGATTTGTTTGGGACTTTATCAATTCAATCAGTGATGAGAGACTAGATGCCGCCAAGGCCGATGCAATTGATGAGAGCAAAGACTATCGTGACAACTTCAATGAATGTTTAATCCTATTCACCAATCGACTTGGATTGAAGAAGCTTGCAAATGGGAAGCATAAAAGAGGCTCCAGAAGTGTGTATTCTGTGGGCACGACCAGCAATAAGAAGCAGAAAACAACTGGAACGTTCTCAGGAAAAGTTGAATGCAAGCCCTATCCAACAAGTGTCTATAAAACAATGTCAAAAGAACAGCGTCAGGAGCTTTACCAGATGAGACAGGCAAAGAAGAAAAGAAATCTCAAGGCTGCTGAGACCAAAAAGAAAGAAGCTGAAAATGAAGGCGCAGGTGATAGCTTTGGATCAAAATCTAAGAAATGACAGCATAATAACCGGACGCTAGAGAACAAATTGTTAAAAATGGTGAGCCGGTCATTATACAAGATGAATATTCCCCTAGATTTTGATGATGGAGAAAATGAAGAAGGATACTGTGAGTTAGACTCTCATGCTGACACCACTGCCGCTGGAAGCAATATGGTATTGCTCAATCCTGATCAGATCACAACACATGTTGATGTTGCGCCTTTTTCTGAAGAATACAAGCCAATCAGGAAGATCCCAATTGGAAGTTGTGCAACTGCTTGGACAAATCCAACATCAGGTCAAGTATACATCATAGTGTTTCATCAAGCGCTGTACTTTGGGAACAAATTGAAGAACAGCTTGATATGCCCAAATCAAGTGAGGGATTGCAATTTCAATTCTGTTGAAGAGACACCTCGTCAGTTTGACCCAAGATCCAAGTATGGAATCACAATCCAAACACCAATGGAGGACGATGATCCAAAGAAAGTTTTTATAAAACTGAGTGTGAGAAATGTGATTTCATATTTCCCCACAAGGAAGCCAACAAGGATGGAGCTTGATGAATGCCAACATTTGATAGCAACAAATGACACCCCATGGGATCCACATTCACTGAAGTTCAGGATGGCTGAGTTAGCAATCGACAATGGAGATCCAATTTCAGGGGACCAGTTTAGCCTTCAAGCCATGTCGACTGAAGAAGATCAAGCCATGGATACAAGTTCGATTGTAACAGAACCTACAAGTAACGTTACAGATATGCTCTCCAAGACCAGCTTAGAGAACAGGCATCCAAGTCTCATTCAGAAATGCAAACTGATGAGATTGCATCAGGTATCAACCAGAAGAATGCTAACTGAATGCCAAATTGCAACAGATGGCAATATTGCTCATTGGATTTCTTCAGTAACGAATATTTCAAGCGCGCGAAGGGTAGACCAATTTTTGTTTGATGACACAGAATTTGATTTCATGGAAGCTCCTGAAGACGAATCAAAACAAGCCCCTAACTTGCAAGAAATTGACAATACACTTGAAAGGAGATCTCTCGATAGAAGAAATCAATGGGGGCCATCAGTGATAACTATTGAGGGTCCAAACAAAGTTGACTGTGAACGCCTAGCCAAAACTTGGAATATTAGTTTCAAGAAAGCTGAGCAGACATTGAAGGTCACAACCCAGAAGGCACTCAGGAATTTGCAACTACCATTGATGAAGAGGCTGCCTACCCAGCGCTTTAGAAACAAGAGAGTTGCACAAGGAACCTGGTACACTGATACGTGGCATGCTAGAACCACCAGTATTATGAGACAGGAGAAATGTGCACAGATCTTTACAAATGGGAATGGGTTTGAAGTATTTATACCAATACAGGACAAATCATAAGCACATTCATGAAGTTGGAATCCCTGAGCATTTAATCTCTGATGGTGCTCCAGAACAAGGATCTCCAAGAACTTACAAGACTCAATGGAATTCAATTGTGAAGCGCAACCATATTCATCAGACATTTATCCAACCACATTGCCCATTCCAAAATCGAGCAGAACAAGCGATTGGACATCTTGGGAGTGCAATCACAATCAAGTCAGCAAAGAAGAAATCACCGAGAAGATTATGGTCATTTTGTGGTGAACTATGTGCTAATATCAGGCAGAGAACAGCATCAAGTAACCCTTCTTCAATGGGGAGAACTCCATTTGAATTGGTCCATGGCTATAGGCCTGATATTGCGCTATACACTTCATCAGAATGGTATGATTTTGTGTTTTACTTTGATAAAGGTGATTCTTCCACTCGCGGCGTTGAAAGATTGGGTCGATGGTTGGGCCCCTGTGGCAATAAGATAGGTGGAGGTGATTGTTTTTGGATCCTGACCGAATCAGCAATACCAATATCTACGAATTCAATAAGGCCTGTCAAAGAATTTGAATGGAGGGATAGAGATATCCTCAGAAGAATGGAAGCAATCGACAAATCAATTGAATCCAAGATAGGTGATGAAGTGAAAGATAGCGCGTCCTTCTTTCAGGAAAATTACCCGGAGCCTCAGATGGAGCTATTTGAGGATCAACCAGTGAAATCATCTGATCTGAAACTTGAAATGGCTGAGCCAGAAGCGTCAGTGGAAGATATTGATGAACAAGATGAGTATCTGGGGAATGAAGTAATCATTGAACGAAAACATGAAATGCTCAGGTGCATTGTCAAGGATAGGGTGCGAGATTTGCAAAACAGACCAATTGGAGTAAGGAATGAGAATCCCATACTAGACACGAGGCTGTACAAATTGCAACTACCTGATGGCACCATTGAGGAATACACGGCAAATATTGTTGCAGAGAGTTTGTACAGTTCTGTTGATGACGATGGAAGGATGTTCACTCTACTAGATGAACTAATTGATCATGAATGCGACAACACTGCTCTGACTGATGAGGAAGCCACGACTATAGCCAAAAATGGCAGGAAAACCCATAAGCCGACAACTAGGGGTTGGAGGATTCTCACCAGTTGGAAAGACGGGTCAGAATCTTGGTGTAAGCTAAGCGATGTCAAAGAATCATTTCCAGTGCAACTAGCTGAATATGCTGTCAACAATAATCTTGAAAAGTCACCAGCATTCAGATGGTGGGTGCACAAAATTTTGAGAAGAAAGGATCAAATCCTTAAAGCAGCCAAAACAGCAAAGTATTGGTTGAAGACTCACAAATATGGTGTTGAATTGCCACATTCAATCAAACAAGCGCTGGCTATTGATAAGAAAACAGGCACTGATCACTGGGAAAGAGCAATTCACAAAGAAATGACCAACAATATGGCTGCGTTTGAATTTTCTGATAATGATGTTATTCCAGTCGGTCACAAGGAGATAACAACCCACATGATTTTTGACATCAAGCTTGGATCCCTAACGAGGAAGGCTAGGTTGGTAGGGGACGGTCATAAAGTTTCTGCAGTGGCAAAAGAAAATACCTACTCATCGGTTCCCAGTCGGGATTCAGTGAGAATATTCTTCCTGCTGGCAGCGCTGAATGATTTGAAGGTTCTCTCAGCAGATATTCAAAATGCATATTTGACAGCCCCGATTAAAGAAAAATACTTTCTAAAAGCGAGAGCTGAAGATGGTTTTCCTCCACACCTTGCAGGAAGGCCTTGCAAGATAGTTCGCGCATTGTATGGACTGCCAGTAGCAGGTGCATCTTTCAGATCATACCTCACACAGCATTTGAGGGATCTTGGATATTCACCATGCAAAGCAGATCCGGATGTGCACTTACGAATTGAAACCAGGAAAGATGGATCCAGATACTGGGCAATGCTCATTGCCTATGTAGATGATATCTTATGTTCTGGTGAAGATCCAAAGTTCCAGCTTGAAAACATTGAACGAAAGTTCAAATTGAAGGATGATACTATTGAAGAGCCAACTCTGTATTTGGGAGCCGATATTGGAAAGTTCTACTTTGAAGGTGATTCTAAACCAAGATGGTCATTATCAAGCACCAAATATACGGCGAAAGCTGTTGCAGCTGTCGAACAGGAGCTAGGAACTGAAAAATATGGCTACAAGTATCTACCAAAATCTGCATCCAGTCCACTGTCACATGATTATCGACCGGAAATTGATATATCAGAGGAATTGAATCCTGAATTGCAAAATTACTATCAAGGTTTGATTGGAGTCCTCAGGTGGATTTGCAAATTAGGAAGGCTTGACATTGTAATGCCAGTCTCGCTGATGTCAAGGTATTTGGCTCAAGCAAGAAAGGGACACCTGAACCAGTTGTTTCATATATTTGCGTATTTGAAAAAATACAACAGGTCGAAATTGGTTTTTGATGATACAGTACCAAGCATTGATGAGAGTAAATTTCAAAAATGTGACTGGTCTGAATTTTATCCTGGTGCTGCTGAAGTCATACCAGCGGACATGCCTGAAGCTTTGGGAAAACATGTAACAATGAGTTGCTTTGTTGATGCCGACCATGCCGGATGCAAGGCAACAAGGAGGTCCCATACTGGTGTTATTATCTTCATTAATAATGCACCGATTATATGGTTTTCCAAAAGACAAACAACAGTTGAGACATCAACTTTTGGATCTGAAATCATTGCTTTGAAAATTGCAATCGAGTTGGTTGAAGGTCTAAGGTACAAGTTGAGGATGATGGGCGTTCCAATTGATGGAAGCACCAATGTGTATTGTGATAATGATTCTGTTGTCACAAATGTCACACGTCCTGAAAGCCCATGCAAGAAGAAGCACAACAGCATTGCATACCACAAGGCGCGCGAATCTATTGCAGCAGGAATTATCAGAGTTGCAAAGGAACCAGGTTCAACAAATATTGCTGATTTGTTTACAAAGCTAATGAGTGGCGCTGTTTTCCGGGAACATTGTTCTCGTTGCATGTGGTAAGAGATTGATCTGCAATGAGCACTTCAAAATGAGCACTTAAAAAAATTGATGATTTGATCCATGGAATATAATATATCAATCGGGCAAGGATCAGGGCAAAATGCCATGATACAAGCCAGAATGAATGGCAAAATGCCTCCCCATTTCTTTTGATAGGGCCTCTGATGGTAGACTGGATACATTTTGGTATTCAACAAATGACTCACAATGAATAGGTTAAGTCATAGAATCCAGCCGCTTAACGGTTGGAGGATTTATGACTGAAGGGGACTGAAAAGAATCCATTGTGTAATGTGTATTCGTACGGAAGTCATAAGGGCAATAACCTTATCCTTAAGGTTATTCCTGAGTGAGTGACCAACAACGACTTTACATGTGGATTGACTCTTAGCAAGAGTTTCCCCATCAGCTCACTCTTCGAAGAATTAACAACTCTAAAACACTATCATGCCCTAAAATCTATGTACAATCTAGTACTAATTCTACATAATGAGGTACAATCACATGTGATATTCAATGAGAATATCACGGTGAATTATACGGTAAAAGACCGATCGAAGATGGTTTGAGTGTGTTTTGTGTCTTATTTACGTGTGCTTTGTATGCTTAGAATTACACGGTAATATGCTGTAAACCGACACGACGATACGGCGAGTAATTAACCTGCCGATCGACAAAGACAAAGACAAAGACGATCGAATTGTAACAAAGATCTTACTCACTAAATCAATCGTTCATAAGACCGATTGCGATTTGTTTGTTTGTTACAACACACTTTCTTTACTCCCCCTCATATTTGCCATCAAATAGGCCAAGAGGTGGTTCGCCAAGTTCGTTTTCAAGATAAGTATCGGAAGGTTTAATTTCGTCGCCTATTTTTGCGTTGATTTCTTTGTTTTGTGCTTCCAACTGTGATAGGATATCCGGAGGTCTCCATTCTTCCTCAGATATAGCCCGAGTGCTGTTTGTTATGTGAACCTTTCCAGTCTTAAATAAGACATAGTGACAATCTCCACCACCAAAAGTATCTCCACATGGGCCCAGCCACCGGCCAAGCCTATTTGTCTTTCCATTCAGATCATACCACCAAATGAAGTCATACCAGTCATGGATCATATAGAGGGTGATATCTGGGGTGTATCCGTGTACCAATTCAAAGCTAGTCCTTCCTGTCGAAGAAGGATCACTCGATGCCACAAGGTTCATTCGACCGGCTGCTAACATTCCACAGAAGGCCCAGCACCTCCTGGGACTGCCCTTCTTAGAAGTCATCCAACGAATTGCCCGCCTCAAGTCCCCGGCACTGTGTTCCGCTGTATTCTGCCAAGAGCAGTGAGGTTGTATGTATGTTTGTCGAATGCGGTACTCCGACCTGAGTTTGTGCCAACCAGTGTTGTGTGTCTCATGACTCCCCTGGGCCTTTGCTCCATCGGTAACTAGGTGTTCTGGGATTCCCACTTCGTTGATAAAGCAAGATAAGCCATCATGACATCGGACCTCTCCCCTGACAGGGTAGAAGGCCACATAGCCCTTTCCATTTGCAAAGACCTGGGCTGCCGTATCATTACGAATGATACTGGGGACTTTGAACTTCATAGTATTGGCGTACCAACGACCCTTGAGCATCCTCCTATTCCTCCACTTCTGTGTCTTCAGTCTCTTTGTAATAGGCTGGGACAATTGTCGAATGCCATCTTGGGTAGTGACTTCAATAGTAGCCTTGGCCTGCTTCTCACTGATGTTCCACATTTTAGCAATGACGTTGGCATCATACCTGTCAACCTTGTCAGGTATACTTATTGGAGGTCCCCATTGTCCCCGTCGTATGAAAGACTTCTTGTCAAGGGACATTTCTTGGTCTAGGACATCTTGTTGGCGTCTTAACAGCTTCCTCTCCTTGGTTTGAGCCCTGGCTTCCTGTTGAATGGCAAGCTCAGCTTCAGATAATGAGGACGATGAAGGCTTGGTGGAAACATCAGAAATCATAGAATTTGCTGAATTGCGAAGATTTTCTTGGTCCTCCCCGGTGGTTCCAGCAAGGGCTGAAATCAACCTGGTTGAAACGTCCGTTGGAGTTTATCCGGTGCGTTGGGAAGGAACTCTACTAGTACAGACAGAAGCCAAATGGAGTAACCGGGTCGTGCCATACCCTGTGCCTAACGGTTCAGGATGAATTGTGGGTGAATATTTGATGGAGGTCCCACAAACCGGCAGGCACCCTGAAAGAGTAGCAACAACCCGCGGGAAGGAGGCATTGGTGGCTTCTTCTTCCTCTGCAAAGTGAGAGGAGTAAGGGTCCCAGTTGTGGGTATCTGTAGCCAGTATGTGTTCACAGTTTGCCAGTTCCTTCTTAGTAGGCTTGCGGCAATCAAAATAGGATATGACTCCTTCGACTTTGAGAGGGATGAAGAGCTCTGTGTCGTCGGAGCGGAATGTAATCCCGTGTGTAGAAGTGGAGTCGTATCGCCTTGGGGTGTCCTCAACCTTGTTGAAGTTGCAGTCCCGGACTTGATTGGGACATACCAAGCTGTGTTGCAACTTGGTGCCAAAGAACAAAGCCTGCCCAAACACCAAGATGTAGGTAATCCCATCAGTTGGGTCAGTCCAAGCTGTGGCGCAACGGGCAATAGGGACATTCTTAAGTGGTGAGTAGGTATCTGAAAATGGTGCAACATCCACATATGTCAAGATAGAATCCAATGAATTGAGTAATACCATGTTTGATCCCGCGGCTGTTGTATCAGCGTGGCTGTCCAACTCGCATCGGCCATTATCTTGAGATGGTGAGCCAAAACTCTTGATATGGACTATCGGCCGGCCTACCCGGGATACAATCGACAGGCCCCGGCCGGCAAATCAATCTTGATTCTTCTTCTTGTGAGTATGGCTACCAAATTGGTCGCCGGCCGGCCCCTTTGCTGTAGTGTTGTCTCCCTTGGCTTCAACAAGAGAAACCTGTGCAGACTTTGCAGGGGAGTTGAGAGCTAGGCGGAGGGCCCGGACTTGGTTCTTCCGGGCCGTAGACATAGTGACCCAGATCTCTTTTGGATAGATTTTACTCTCGAGAGGTCCATCATATGTACCGGAAGTCTTCTGTTTCTTGTTGCCAGATTTCTTGTTGGAGGAGGAGTTGCCTTCGTTGTTGCGTTTGTTGCCCCTTTTTTCCTTGAAGGAAGAGATATTTCTGCGACTGCCTTTACAACTGGCTTGCATCTTCTTGATACCAAGCGCTTGAGTGAAGTGGGCGGCAGCCTTGTCAAAGTTGTCATACATGCCACCCCCTTTGTTTAGGACCAATTGGACTGCCATTTCGAGTCTTGGATCCGATATAGAGTGACGGAAGTCGGTAACAAACTGATCTTCTGGTGGGAAAGCCTTATGCCGCAACAGGAACTCCTTTGCATCATACCATCACCTTTTGTGCTTGTCGAAACTGTAGTTCTTGGTATCCCCAGAATAGGTAGAACTCTGTAGGAAGGCCCTCTTTTCTTCTATGAGGAGTCTTATATTCGTTGATTCGTATGCTTGAGAGTAGAGGGTGAAATATGCCTTTCTCCCATCCCCTTCGGAGCCAAGACCTTGGATGTAGGACCAACCAGGGCCCGCCCCTACCAATTTGAAAAGGATTCCCCATAGCGTATTGTTGTCTTTGGTCCAGTGGGATCCTGAATGAACCGTGCATCGTATAGAGTATTCATTCCAGTCGGCATACATGTCGGTCGGGCCAGATCCAATGGTCCCCCCCCCTCTCAGCATCGCTGACTATAGAGTCCTTTCGGATTGTGTAGAGTAGAGATGTTTTGGTGACACCCCTTTTGTGTCGAAGATACTCCCTGAATCGTTCATCAAATTCCTTGAATTTCGACATTGCAGTGAGTGGTTCTGGGAGAGTAAGATCCCTGGCCGCTGTGTTGCTGTCGTCCTCCTTGAGGGACTTGAGGCAAGCTCGAGTCTTGGATTCTGTGTCCGGGTCAGCCATCCAGTCAACCGGAGTAGCTGTAGCCCCAATGAGAGGCTGAAACTCAATCCAAGCCACAAACAACTTGAGCCGATCCCCGAAGACCCTCCCCACATACACTTGTTTTGGGTCCGGGCAGTAGTTATGTTTGGTCTTGTTGACACCATTCACCAGGGATTTGATTGCGGATTCATCCATGTCTCGAAGGGAGTCAGTACTGCTGTAGCCAGTCCGGAAAAGTTCGTCTGCTGTAATCCGGTTCAACCCGAAAGATTCCAAGATTTCTCTGAACACTATTTCAGTTGGGGTTAGGGTCCTTTCCCCTGCGTATCCAGGGTTGATCAGCGCGTTTGATTGCATCTTGGACCTCTCGTGTGAGTGCCGGAGCCCGGTTAGTATCCATCATGGTCCTAATGAATTCCATTTGCGCCGCTGTAAAGCCGAGATTGGCAGGAATAGCTGGCCCATTGTTGGCGGGTCCACCAGCTGCTGGGTTAGCGGCGGCAGCCGCTGGATTAGCGGCCGCATTGTTGTTGCGTTGGTTCTGACAAGCTGGTCTTCCTCTCGCCATGGTCGGTACTTTGCTTCTGGAGTAGTTGTTTGCTTGTTCTGTAAGTGATATATGAATGATTTTCTGAAGGGATTTTGGATTTCTCAAATAATCACTCTCTTCGCGATATCACTAGTAGTGGATATTTTCTCGTGGTTTCTCCTTGCAAAATTCTACAAACGTTTCTATTCCGAATGCAAATCTCTCAGTTGCCCCATACTTAAGCGAACTGTTCGGGTTCCGATTTGAATCGGGGCCGTTGATTTGGCTTATGAATCCCTTTGTGGACCGTTGGGTTTACTCGTGCGGGAATCTAGTGGCCGTTTGATCCGGCCCGCTACTGGTTCCCACAGAAACCTGCGGCCGTTGAATTGTTTGTACAGAAATTGGGGCCGTTGGTTTGTTTTCCCGTTATTTTACGGTTACAAGTCCAAAGGGTCCCCCTAATGAGCGGGAGTTGAAACTGCTCTAGAATACTTCAACTGCCCCCTCCGTTTTGTGGCTAGGTCCAGCTTAGTGCACACGTCTGTGCGCTGCCCCGCTGTATGTTAGTAATTTTCTCCTCGTACGTACAGAGGACACACGTCTCCGATACTTGGCTGGTCCTTTGCTGTATTTCCAGCTAGTACTGTGTGGCCGTACGTCTTGTACTATCGGGCCAGTAGCTTGTTGTCGTTTTTATGCACACCTAGGTGTGTTGCCAGTACTCATCGTGTTGTTTGAGGCGCCATGTGGACCTCTCCATGCTTGAATTGGAATACGTTTACGTTTGAATGTAAAGACTGCGACTGCTTTGGCCCGGGATTCGATACCTTGTATCGATGCCATTTGCTCTTCCCCCTAGGCCGTTATGTCGTTTGAGAGAAGCAAGAGGTATTAGCTCAAGCCAGGCTGCACTAGTGCCATTACCCTTCTAAGTGCTCAAAATTAGACATAGCCTTCCGGGGTCATTGATTAACCGCTGATCAGTCGGTAATCGGTCTCGCTCCTTCTATTGTCGTGTGAACCGCTGGGACACTCATTTGAACGGTAGCCGATTGTTGACTAAGCACTCTTTTGGTTAGAATCTCTGGGTCTGATAAACTCTGTTTTCTACTTCGTGTCATTAGATTGCAGTAGTTAGATTGCTGTAATATTGATTAGGTTCTAAAATTGTGAGCATTACTAGAGATCGAATGGTACTTGGATCGCACCTCCATCGATCTCTATTTACCTGCCGTATGTGCGTTAGAAGGAATGAATTGTATAAACAGTTATTTACTTTGGCGACCATCACGAGTAAATGATTCGGCCTGTCTGTTGTACGACTCACAGTCTGTCTGCATGTCCTTAATCGCGTGATTTCTAGATTAGCGGCAGCATCGTATAAAAATTACTCGTATAATTACGTGCTGTATTAGCGGCAGCACGATATATCGTGTTGTATTAGCGGCAACACGATCTTTAAAGCGCTATCTTGCTCCCCAGCAAGTTGACGCGCTTATACTTTTAGATTATTTGATTATTCAACCTTAAACCTTGCTTTGGCTCCCTTATAGGGACCTATTGTAGACTACAAGCCTAGGATCTAACTGGCTGTGCCCTCGGTAGCTAGAATAGATTCGGTCGGGCCTAGCTCGATTGTAGTGGATATCAGAGAAATATTAGAACAAACAGACCGGCACCTCAACCGGTCTCTGGCAACTACTCCTACTGCCGACCTTCCTTAACTTCGGATCGATCAGCTCAACAGCCATTTTCAGAAGGAAATTAACAGATTAACAGTTGCAAGCTTGTTGAAGCTTGCAAAAGAAGAAGACAACAGTAGAAGCACTCACGGACGTAAACAATCCGACAGCAGATCATCAATTGACTCGACAAAGACCAACAATCGATAGTTCTCTGATCCAATTACGCAACAAGGACAATAACTGAAGTCTCCAATAGAAGCCCATTGCATTGGACACGCCAATAGCAATATCCTCATCCAAGAATCTCTCGTTTGACAGATTCCACCCTCTTCCGCGTCGTACCATGATATCGACGTCCATCATTCGATTGTGCGTCACCGACTGCAGTCATCCATCAAAAATTTCCCTAATCCAGCACGTCACCAACGTTGAATTCCTGTCCGACGACAACAGCCGACAATCAACAGTGCCCTGATCTGATTACACACAAGTATATGCCTACCGAGGAACCACCCAATATTCCCGTTGCTAGGAGAACTCGAAGCCACTCCGTGCGTGATTTCACACCTACAGCAAGAAGGACACTTTTCTCACAGCAGGAAACTACCATGGCCATTCCACCAGCACCACCACCCATCAAAAGGCAGCAGGATCCCTTCCCCTCTTTCGACGGACCAATGGCCATCATATTGCCGGAGCTTTTTGATGTGTCCAAGGAGTCAGACAGCTTGTTATGCGAGGCGCTCAAGAACAGCAATATCTGGACATGGTCACGTTTTCTACGGCTTAGGGATTTTGATGGTCTCACCTACCGGGATTGAAATGAGTACAAGCAGCTACCTAGGTTTATGCATCAAGAACTTCATCTACTTATCACCTTCAGTGCACAGTTGAAGGACCAAGGGAAGGACCCAAAGGATCATTCCCTGTATACCAAGGAGGCCTTTGAGAGCTACTCAGACTCTGCCCTCGCATCTGTAGCAGACACCACTGTTAAATGATGTAACTCCCCAGATGGCCAAGGCTATCCCAGTGTTAAATCCTCTGACCAGTTGAGATATGAGTCCTGGACACAAAAATCTTGAGATGAGACTACATTCCCAGTGCTAAACAATGATGCCAGATTTGAGCACTGGCTTGTCAAATTCAAGGCCAAACTCGAATCAGCTGATATCAACACCACCACATTCATTGACCCTGACTGGTCACCTCAACCTCTTTCTGGGTACAAAGCCAACCTGCATCGCAAACAATGTGCATTCTTTTGGGCACTACTCTTGCATGTGTTTCAAAGTGACCTCTCATCATCATGCGTAATAAGCCATACTAGCAACAGCAATGGTCAGCAGGCTTACTTTGACTTTGTGAAATTACATAATCGATCCAAGTCCAAGGTCTATGACACCTCCATTGCCATGCAAGACCTACTCAGCATGGACTTGCTTAGTTGGAAGGATACCAAGGTTAAATTCACCACCATGTGGTTTGCCAAGTTGGAGCACCTCAATAAGCTTCGGCCTCCACAAAGACCCCTTGAGTACGACAGCGTCCGTACCCACCTGTGCAAGGCATGTAACAGTAATTAAAAGGTGAGTGATTCACCAAGATCGAAGATCCCCTGGAAGCAACTGATCTACAAGACTTTCGCAGAAATCAAGCCAGGGCAACCAGTGAGCTCAAAACTACCTTATTGCTGGAAGCTACTTGATTCCCAAGCAAGACTATCTCGGCCAAGTGGTCATCCATCCATTAAGACTCATACACATGACTTTGAGTCAGCTAATCAACCAGCAATCGATGACGCAAGTTACTACCCACTGCCACTTGATTTTCATGGTGATTTCCAGGACTATGCTGTCTACCGAGCAGGCCGTGCTCCCGATCCTAGCACCAGGTTGCCACCACCTGTGTGGCAAACACTAATTAAACCTGGCATGAAAACATAGCTGACCATGCCTGCAGAGGGATAAGAAAAAGCTGGTTGCATGCTTGCGGCCAGAATTGTTGCCAGAGCAGACACCTGATCCCAACTCAACCAAACCCATCAGTCGACGGGCATATGAACATTCTATTACAGCTGATCAGGTGACAGCACCTTCTACCATAACAACACCCTCTCGGCTTACCCCTGATGCTGAAGCTGATGCCCGCAGTGCGTTTCATGCCTCTCTGGGAGTCTACAAAACAGCCTCTGAAGCTGACAATCGCCCCCTCAAGTCGTCTGTCTCTCCAGCACACCCTGCAAGATTCCTAGCTGACAATCCTTCAGTTCTCTACAAGAAAGATGGCAATACTTACATCTCTGTCAACAGTTCTTCCTTGTTTGCCAAATTTCACTATTGGTCATTACCTGAATCCAAATCTCTAGTTCCCGATGAGCATGCCACCATGGTGTACCACTCCAACAAAACCGATGTCTCCACCCCAGGTTATGCAATGGTTGACCGAGGCGCCAATGGGTGTATCATAGGTAATGATGCATGTCTTATCTCTAAGGATATTCCACCTCGATATGTTAATGTCACGGGCATCAACAACCATCAAATCCAAAATATCCCCATTGCAACATGTGGTGCTTACTCTGTTTCCAACCGCGGCCCGGTCATTCTCATTTTTCATGAGTGTGCCTACACCGGACAATTTCCTTCCATCTTATCCTCTGGACAGATGAAAGCCTACTTCTCCACAGTTGATGACACCTCTATCAAGGCTGGCGGCACACAAGTCATTACCACCACTGATGGCCATGTGTTTTCACTCAGTATTCGACATGGCCTTCCATATCTAGCCATGCGCAAGTACACCAGTGAAGAATTTTCCCAACTTCCACATGTTATCATGACAAGTGACCAGCATTAGAATCCTTCAATCCTTGACAATGTGATAACCCCCCAGGATGATTTCTTCCTCCAGAACTATCCACCTACCTCACATCAACTTCCTTACCATGACTACAATGAGTTTGGTACCCATTGCAGCACTGCCCGGGAACCTACATCCATGACTTCCTTTGCCTCTCACAGCTCATCTTGCCCTATCCTTCAAGATTTGGACACCATCGACACATCCTTTTGGCTTAGCCCCACTGATTTCATTCACCAAGAAGTACTTGCCAGATGTTCCCCTTGGTCCCCTTCCAATTGTATTACTGCTATGCCTCATGTGCGGTCACCAACTGACATGGACTACCTCTTTCTCAAGGTCTTCTTTGCGTGGATATCTACCGGCTGCATCAAAGCCACATTTTCCAACTCCACTCAGTATGATTCCTTGGCCCTCAGTCCGGATGGCAACATCTTCAAGCAATTTCAATCACCACAACCAACAATGAATGCCAGGCCCTTCCATGATGATGTCCTATCAGATATTATCTATTCTGACACTCCTGCTGTCAATGGTGGCTCTAAACTTGCCCAGGTCTTCTTTGGTCGGAAGTCTCATATCATCCATGTTGAAGAAATGCGAACCACTGCTGATTTCCTTTCATGCTTCCAAAACTTTGTTTGCAAATGGGGTAGACCTCTCCGGCTCCTTTGTGATCACAGTTCCTATCAATCCAGTAAAAGTGTACTGGATTACCTCAAAATGCTCTGGATTGGTTTATGGCAAAGTGAACCCTATCATCAACATCAAAACTAAAGAAAGTGTGTCGTAACAAACAAACGCAATCAGTCTTACGATCGATTGATTTAGTGAGTAAGATCATTGTTACAGTTCGATCGTCTTTGCCGATCGACAGGTTGATTACTCGTCGTCAAATTACTCGTCGTATCGTCGATTTACAGCATATTACCGTGTAATTCTAAGCATACAAAACACATGTAATTAAGACACAAGACACACACAAAACCATCTTCGATCGGTCTTTTGTTACTGTATAATTCACCGTGATATTCTCGTTTGGATATCACAGTATTGTCCCTTATCATGTAGAATTAGTACTAGATTGTGCGTAGGTTTTAGGGCATGATAGTGTTTTAGAGTTGTTAATTCTTCAAAGAGTGAGCTGATGGGAAATCCGGTAAAGAGACAATCCACATGAAAGCGCCGACGATTATTCACTCAAGTTAAATAACCTTACGAATAAGGTTATTTGCCCTTACGACTTTTTGTACAGTACGCGTTACACGGTGAATTCTTTTCAATCCCCTTCAGTCATAAATCCAATCGTTAAGCGTTTGGATCTTTTGACTTAATCTCTTCATCGTGAGTCATGTATGTTGAATACCAAACTGTATCCAGTCTACCATCAGAGGCCCTATCAAAAAATGGGGAGGCATTTTGCCATTCATTCTGGCTTGTATCATGGCATTTTGCCCTGATCCTTGCCGGTTTGATATATTGTATTCACGGATCAAATTATCCATTTTCGAAATGCTCATTGCAGATCGATTCGTCTCCATGATCGAACATAAATCAACTTGTCGCTTCGGTCGAACGATCGATCGAACATTCCACTGAATGATTGATTTGTTTCTCATTTACTTACCGCATACAAAAGCAAAACAAGCTTACCACATGCATCGGGAACAATGTTCTCGAAAGACCACTCATTAGCTTGGTAAACAAGTCAGCGATATTTGTTGAACCTGGTTCTTTTGCAATTCTGATAATTCCTGCTGCAATAGATTCACGCGCCTTGTGGTATGCAATGCTGTTATGCTTTTTCTTGCATGGGCTTTCAGGACGTGTGACATTTGTGACAACAGAATCATTATCACAATACACATTGGTGCTTCCATCAATTGGAACACCCATCATTCTCAACTTGTACCTCAGACCTTCAACCAATTCTATTGCAATTTTCAATGCAATGATTTCAGATCCAAAAGTTGAGGTTTCGACTGTTGTCTGTCTTTTGGAAAACCAAATAATCGGTGCATTATTAATGAAGATAATAACACCAGTATGAGATCTTCTTGTTGCCTTGCATCTGGCATGGTCGGCGTCAACAAAACAACTCATTGTTACATGTTTTCCCAAAGCTTCAGGCATATCTGCTGGTATGACTTCAGCAGCACCAGGATAAAATTCAGACCAGTCACATTTTTGAAATTTACTCTCATCAATGCTTGGTACTGTATCATCAAAAACCAATTTCGACCTGTTGTATTTTTTCAAATATGCAAATATATGAAATAACTGGTTCAGATGTCCCTTTCTTGCTTGAGCCAAGTACCTTGACATCAGCGAGACTGGCATTACAATGTCAAGCCTTCCTAATTTGCAAATCCACCTGAGGACTCCAATCAAACCTTGATAGTAATTTTGCAATTCAGGATTCAATTCCTCTGATATATCAATTTCCGGTCGATAATCGTGTGACAGTGGACTGGATGCAGATTTTGGTAGATACTTGTAGCCATATTTTTCAGTTCCTAGCTCTTGTTCGACAGCTGCAACAGCTTTCGCCGTATATTTGCTGCTTGATAGTGACCATCTTGGTTTTGAATCACCTTCAAAGTAAAACTTTCCAGTATCAGCTCCCAGATACAGAATTGGCTCTTCAATAGTATCGTCCTTCAATTTGAACTTTCGTTCAATGTTTTCTAGCTGGAACTTTGGATCTTCACCAGAAAATAAGATATCATCTACATAGGCAATGAGCATTGCCCAATATCTGGATCCATCTTTCCTGGTTTCAATTCGTAAGTGCACATCTGGATCTGCTTTGCATGGGGAATATCCAAGATCCCTCAAATGCTGAGTGAGATATGATCTGAAAGATGCACCTGCAACTGGCAATCCATACAATGCGCGAACTATCTTGCAAGGTCTTCCTGCAAGATCTGGGGGGAAGCCATCTTCAGCTCTCGCTCTTAGAATGTATTTTTCTTTAATTGGGGCTGTCAAATATGCATTTTGAATATCTGCTGAGAGAACTTTCAAATCGTTCAGTGCTGCTAGCAGGAAGAATATTCTCACTGAATCCCGACTGGGAACCGATGAGTAGGTATTTTCTTTTGCCACTGCAGAAACTTTATGACCGTCCCCTACCAACCTAGCCTTCCTCGTTAGGGATCCAAGCTTGATGTCAAAAATCATGTGGGTTGTTATTTCCTTGTGACCGACTGGAATAACATCATCATCAGAAAATTCAAACGCAGCCATATTGTTGGTCATTTCTTTATGAATTGCTCTTTCCCAGTGGTCAGTACCTGTTTTCTTATCAATTGCCAGCGCTTGTGTGATTGAATGTGGCAATTCAACGCCATATTTGTGAGTCTTCAACCAATACTTTGCTGTTTTGGCTGCCTTAAGGATTCGATCCTTTCTTCTCAAAATTTTGTGCACCCACCATCTGAATGCTGGTGACTTTTCAAGATTATTGTTGACTGCATACTCGGCTAGTTGCACTGGGAATGATTCTTTAATGTCACTGAGCTTGCACCATGATTCTGATCCATCTTTCCAGCTGGCGAGAATCCTCCAACCCCTAGTTGTCGGCTTATGGGTTTTTCGTCCATTTTTGGCTACATTTGTTGCTTCTTCATCAGTTAGAGCAGTGTTGTCGCATTCATGATCAATCAGCTCATCTAACATTGTGAACATTTGTCCATCATCATCAACAGAACTGTACAAACTCTCTGCAACAATATTTGCCGTGTATTCCTCAATGGTGCCATCAGGTAGTTGCAATTTGTACAGCCTCGTGTCTAGTATTGGATTCTCATTCCTTACTCCAATTGGTCTGTTTTGCAAATCTCGCACCCTATCCTTGACAATGCACCTGAGCCTTTCATCATTTTGTTCAATGATTACTTCATTCCCCAGATACTCATCTTGTTCATCAATATCTTCTACTGACGCCTCTGGCTCAGCCATTTCAAGTTTCAGGTCAGATGATTTCACTGGCTGTTCCTCAAATGGCTCCATTTGAGGCTCCGGGTAGTTTTCCTGGAAGAAAGATGCGCTGTCTTTCACTTCATCGCCAATCTTGGATTCAATTGATTTGTCGATTGCTTCCATTCTTCTGAGGATATCTCTATCCCTCCATTCAAATTCTTTGACAGGCCTTATTGAATTTGTAGATATTGGTATTGCTGATTCAGTCAGGATCCAAAAACAATCACCTCCACCTATCTTATTGCCACAAGGGCCCAACCATCGACCCAATCTTTCAACTTCCCGGGAGGAGGAATCACCTTTGTCAAAGTAGAATATGAAATCATACCATTCTGATGAAGTGTATAGTGCAATATCGGGCCTATAGCCATGAACCAATTCAAATGAAGTTCTCCCCATTGAAGAAGGGTTGCTCGATGCTGTTCTCTGCCTGATATTAGCACATAGTTCACCACAAAATGACCATAGTCTCCTTGGTGACTTCTTCTTTGCTGACTTGGTTGTGATTGCACCCCCAAGATGACCAATTGCTTGCTCTGCTCGATTTTGAAATGAGCAATGTGGTTGTATGAATGTCTGATGAATATGATTGCGCTTTACAATTGAATTCCAGTGGGTCTTGTAGGTTCTTGGAGATCCTTGTTCTGGAGCACCATCAGAAATCAAATGCTCAGGGATTCCAACTTCATGAATGAATATTTTCAACCCTCGATGCGCTTGTGATTTGTCCTGTATTGGTATAAATACTTCAAACCCATTTCCATTTGTAAAGATCTGCGCGCATTTTTCTTGCCTCATAATACTGGTGGTCCTAGCATGCCACGTATCAGTGTAACAGGTTCCTTGTGCAATTCTTTTGTTTCTGAAGCGCTGTGTAGGCAGCCTCTTCATCAATGGTAGTTGCAAATTCCTCAGTGCCTTCTGAGTCGTGACTTTCAGTGTCTGTTCAGCCTTCTTGAAACTAATATTCCAAGTCTTGGCTAATCCTTCACAATCAACTTTGTTCAGACCTTCAATAGTTATCACTGATGGCCCCCATTGATTTCTTCTGTCAAGCGACCTCCTCTCAAGTGTATTGTCAATTTCTTGCAAGCTAGGGGCTGGTTTTGATTCATCTTCAGGAGCTTCCATGAAGTCAAATTCTGTGTCATCAAACAAAAATTGGTCTACCCTTCGCGCGCTTGAAATATTCGTTACTGAAGAAATCCGATGAGCAATATTGCCATCTGTTGCAATTTGACATTCAGTTAGCATTCTTCTGGTTGATACCTGATGCAATCTCATCAGTTTGCATTGCTGCATGAGATTTGGATGCCTGTTCTCTAAGCTAGTCTTGGAGAGCATATCTGTAACATTACTTGTAGGTTCTGTTACAATTGAGCTTGCATCCTCAGTCGACATGACTTGATCATCTTCGGTCGACATGGCTTGAATGCTAAACTGGTCCCCTGAAATCGGATCATCATTGTCAATTGCTAACTCTGCCATCCTGAACTTCAGTGAATGTGGGTCCCATGGGGTGTCATTTGTTGCTATCAAATGTTGGCTTTCATCAAGCTCCAATCTTGTTGGCTTCCTTGTGGGGAAATATGAAATCACATTTCTCATACTCAGTTTTATGAAAACTTTCCTGGGGTTGTCATCTTCCATTGGCGTTTGGATTGTAATTCCATGCTTGGATCTGGGGTCAAACTGACGGGGTGTTTCTTCAACAGAGTTGAAATTGCAATCCCTCACTTGATTTGGGCATATCAAGCTGTTCTTCAATTTATTCCCAAAGTACAGCGCTTGATGGAACACTATGATATATACTTGTCCTGATGTTGGATTTGTCCAAGCAGTAGCACAACTTCCAATTGGGATCGTCTTGATTGGCTTGTATTCTTCAGAAAAAGGCGCAACATCAACATGTGTTGCAATCTGATCAGGATTTAGCAATATCATGTTGCTTCCAGCGGCAGTGGTGTCTGCATGTGAGTCTAGCTCGCAGTATCCTTCTTCATTTTCTCCATCATCAAAATCTAGGGGAATATTCATCTTGTATAATGACCGGCTCACCATTTTTAACAATTTGTTCTCTAGTGTCCGGTTATTATGTCATTTCTTAGATTTTGATCCAAAGCTATCACCTGCTCCTTCATTTTCAGCATCTTTTGCCTTTTTGGTCTCAGCAGCCTTGAGATTTCTTTTCTTCTTTGCCTGTCTCATCTGGTAAAGCTCCTGACGCTGTTCTTTTGACATTGTTTTATAAACACTTGTTGGATAGGGCTTGCACTCAACTTTTCCTGAGAATGTTCCAGTTGTTTTCTGCTTCTTATTGCTTGTCGTGCCCACAGAATACACACTTCTGGAACCTCTTTTATGCTTTCCATTTGCAAGCTTCTTCAATCCAAGTCAATTGGTGAATAGGATCAAACATTCATTGAAGTTGTCACGATAGTCTTTGCTCTCATCAATTGCATCGGCTTTGGCATCATCAAGTCGTTCATCACTGATTGAATTGATAAAGTCCCAAACAAATCTTCTTTCATTGTGGTTCTTTTCAAATCTCAGGATTGTTCCATGAAAAGCAGTCCAGTTCCTCTTGTGTTTGTTCCAATCATAATTCTTAGCATCGCCAGTGTAATGTGATTCTTTCATTTCCTGGTAGGTTTTGTTCAGGACCATAGTGATATTGGTATCAGTGTAAGCATGTTGCATCAATGAAATGAAGGCGTTTCTTGCATGACCCGAGTTGAGTTCAGTATTTTGGAAATGTGCCACATATTCCCAACCAGGCCCTTTCCTTGTTGCATCACATAACAACCTCCAGACGACGTTGTTATCTTCATCATACTGGTGGCCTGACAAAACACCACACCTTTCATTGTAGTCACTCCAAGTTGGATAGGTATCTGATGGACTTTGCCCGACTGTTCCAGACCTGGCTTCATCAGTAACATCTTCCTTTTCTTGGGGTCTTATGACATACAGGATTGGGAAACCTTCAGAGTTGAATCTGTATCTCAAGTTTTGGCGAAAGCCTTCCTCCCATTCTCTGAATTTTGTAAGATCCTTTAGTTCAGGTGGGGTTGACTTTTCCTGTGATTTCACACTTGACTCCATCATCTTGATTCTGAATTGTTGCAGTTCTAGATTATTTGGGTTCGCGTTCCAGTCAATGGCTCTTGGTTTGACTCCAATCAATGGTTGATATCGAGCCCAGTTTGCCCATGTGAGGAGTCTCGACGATAGCCTGTTACCATAGTGGATACTCTTTGGATTAGGACAGTCTGGACTGATTGATTTCAATCCATGCATGAATGATTTGGTGCTTTCCTTGTTGAGGTCTGTAATTTCACGAATATTGGACATTCCTCCCCTCATAATTTCTTCAGCTGATTCATAATTGATACCAAAATCCATTAGGCTGCTTCTGAAAGCAAGCTGTTCTGGGTTCAGGATTTTTCCACTGTTGAATCCATTGATTGTTATTTTGGGTTGGAAGGACCTCCTTTTGTATCGCTTAGACCTTGAACTGTCATCTTGTTGGTTCACATCATCATCATCATCACTGCTGTCACTTTTATTGACATCATCTGGATTTCTGTGTTGCTCCACTGCATCTTGTATGGCTCTGATCCTTTTTTTCACTTCCTTGTCGATGACTCTTTTCCAAGTTGAGTTCATTTCTGGATCAGTCATAGCCTTTTCCATTACACACATGATTGTTTTCTCATTCAATCTGTTTCCTTCCTTACTTTCCTCATCACTCTTACCATCCATGGTGATTCCTGGTAGATCTCGAGCCACGTCCATTTTTGTTTCCTCCTCACTGCTGGAGTCATAGTCATCATCGTCCTTTGGCTTTGCTTTTGATCTTGTTTGTCTTCTTGCTGTAGCCATGATGAAGACGAGATTTCAAATGATCGTTTTTTTTTTTGAGTATGGATGGTTGTTCTGATGTATTCGTTTTGAATATTCGGAGGATGGTGTTCGATGTATTCGTTTCGAATATTCAATCGAAGGTGGTATGTGTAGGAAGAGAGTGTAGTTTAATCAAAGGATTGGATGTGAGATGATGGATATTAATCGTTGGTGACCGTCGAGTGTGATTTGCTTATTTATATGTATTCGTATTTGTATATCCGGATCGAATTTTTGTTCTGGTTTGTTTATGCTTTCTGACTATTCAGATCGAGTTTTCCTTCCGGTTAGTTTTGTGTGAGCTTTTGCTTTTGTTGCAATTCAAAATTGTGAGCTTTCCTATCCTTTCTTGGGATTTGCTCATTCTGTATTTCTGTGGTGAAAGATTGTTTCCTGAGAATTAAGTGTTCTCTTTTCCTTTCGGATCTTTCAGATCTTTTGTTCTTCGGGATTTGGTGTTCTCGATTCTATATCTTTGGATTTTCTTGCGAGCAGATGTTCTTCACAATCTGTTCCTTCACAAGCAGATGTTCTTCGCAATCCGTTTCACCACAGAATACTTGAGGCTCAATCTTCTGGCTCACTTCATTCTTGTTTTCAGTGAAAGATCAGTGTTCTCGGATTTGATATTGATTCCTTTCAACTGATGCCAACCTGGGCGATTCGTTCGGCTGAATCGTCCAGTGTCTTTTCCCTTGCTTGTTGCTGGATCTCAACACCCGGTGGAGCCACCACCTTGGTCCGAGTCTTTGGCCTCTTCTTTCAAGGGAGGCCGCCCTGGTGTTGGTCTATTCCAGGGCTCCACAAGCAATTGCCCCTTTTACATCCTTGAGGGTTGATGCCGGTTGCTGATCAGGCTAGTCCGGATTCTTTGTCTTTGAGCTCAACTGCGTTTCTCGGTGGAAATGCCATTCGGTCCTCAGCATTGTAGGATGCTGGCCACAGCTCGTAGACGCTGTGGGTCTGATAAACTAAAGAAAGTGTGTCGTAACAAACAAACGCAATCAGTCTTACGATCGATTGATTTAGTGAGTAAGATCATTGTTACAGTTCGATCGTCTTTGCCGATCGACAGGTTAATTACTCGTCGTATCGTCGATTTACAGCATATTACCGTGTAATTCTAAGCATACAAAACACATGTAATTAAGACACAAGAAACACACGCAAAACCATCTTCGATCGGTCTTTTGTTACTGTATAATTCACCGTGATATTCTCGTTTGGATATCACAGTATTGTCCCTTATCATGTAGAATTAGTACTAGATTGTGCGTAGGTTTTAGGGCATGATAGTGTTTTAGAGTTGTTAATTCTTCAAAGAGTGAGCTGATGGGAAATCCGGTAAAGAGACAATCCACATGAAAGCGCCGACGATTATTCACTCAAGTTAAATAACCTTACGAATAAGGTTATTTGCCCTTACGACTTTTCGTACAGTACGCGTTTACACGGCGAATTCTTTTCAAAACCTCTTTGAACGCAGATATCAAACCTTCAAACGAGTTGTAAATTGCATCATGGACAGAACAGGGACTCCACCGCACCTGTGGCTTCTCTGCATGAAATATATTGCAGGTCTGCTCAACCATTTGTCGGATCCTACTGCCTTCGGATCTATCAGCTCAACAGCCACTTTCAGAAGGAAATTAACACTCCAAAATACGGAAAAGGGCATTTCGTGCAACGCCGTTGCAGAAAATGGAAAAAAGCCAAATACACATGAAAAGGGGGGTTCCTCAAAAACGATAAATACACAACATTTCAAACAACAATTTTCAAGTACAAGTACTCCCCCCAACAACAAAAAAGCATTTTCTGCACCGCCGTTGCAGAATAGTTGAAAAAAGAAAAATACGCCAATTGATTTAAGTCAAAGTATCACTTTTATGATATAAACTTATTTGTTCAATTCATGTGCTGTTTTCACCATCTTGTACTATTGATTCTAAATTCTTCTTTTCCAATGCAGCCATTGTCTCACAGAAATTAAACAACCATTGTTCACGATTTCCCAGGACAAAGTATTGGTCAGGACTACGGTTTCTAACAACGGCTTCTTCGGACTCAATGGCGTTGCAGTCAAACAAATACAATTCATTGTGCAACTCCCCTTGCTTTACCAACGCATGCTGGTGTTTTTTCCCTTTATCCCTCTTGCTCAGTACGGGGTCTGCAGAAACAAAGCAACAAGCAACGGCGTAATAACCATCGTGCACTAATTCGAAACCACTAGCGGAGCTTCCCAGGGGGGAAGGACCTTCAAGGTAGAGCAGGCACAGAATCTGACATGGTTAAACTTGCAGTCCACACCCATTGAGGAGGTCTAGTTGAAAATTTTCCAAGTTGTACCATATGTTGGACAATTGTCCAGAATCAGACTTAAACGATGGATGGGCACAAAATAGTAATTTCATCTCACAATATTTGTCATACCTCTTGTGCTCCGTGGTTTCAAAAAGTGTGCTGGTGCCCACAGCCGGAAGGACCACCTCGCAACAAAATTTGAGAACATTCAATGGAAACCAGGGTACACTTGCATTTTTTTTTCATCCCACTTCATGTTAGGGAGACCATTCATAACACCAATCCAAAACGTAGACCCAGCTGACCAACCACCCTCCTTAGGATGATTTGGTCCTGTCATGGATCTATGTTCAAACAAATCAAATTCACGGTCAAGTTGATCAATAGTTCGATACTTCATCACTCGCTTGCAGGTTTGCTTGATTAGTGGACTTGATTCATTGGGTTCTCTTAGCAAGAGCCTTCACTTCAGTTTTATGATTGCTCTCACTTGCAGCAGAGTCCCATCCAGTTGGAGGACCAAATAATCTCATGTACTGTGATAAATGAAAATACATGTGATTCTTCACCAGATTGTTACCCTCTCCCTTACTTCATTGCATATTGTTATTTATACAGTTGATGATGTTGTCGGCGAAAAAATATGGACTTTGTCGGCATCAAATTTGATTGAAAAAGCCGATGACGAACGAAACAAAACAACGACCGAGGTGCGTAATATTAACACAGAGATACGATTATTTCGATGATCGTGTCTTAGAATCAAATGCACCTCCACTACTTGGAAATCCTTAAGTGGTAAAAACGATATCACATAAGGCTACAAACAAAAGAGGATAATCGGTTAGAAACAAGACATATCCGAAGACCTGACCAATAAGTGAACACTTGGAATCCTTAAGTATATTCGAAAGAATATACTTGATATCCCGTGAGGAAATTACTTATTGCAATCAAGAAAACTGATATCGATTCCGAATGGGCCTCATCTATCTACATACTCTACGACCAAGCATACGCCCCATTGAATAAGAAACACTTAACCTTTTAAAGGACCAATACCATCGAATGACCGATACGAAAAGACCAACACACGACACTAACACAGCAGCAGTAGAAAAAGTGTGTCGTAACAAACAACAAACGCAATCGGTCTTACGATCGATTGATTTAGTGAGTAAGATCTTTTGTTACAATTCGATCGTCTTTGCCGATCAATAGGTTAATTACTCGTCGTATCGTCATATCGTCGTGTCGATTACAGCATATTACCGTGTAATTCTAAGCATACAAAAACACATGTAATTAAGACACAAAACACACGTAAAACCATCTTCGATCGGTCTTTTACCGTATAATTCACCGTGATATTCTCATTGAATATCACATGTGATTGTACCTTATTATGTAGAATTAGTACTAGGTTGTACGTAGATTTTAGGGCATGATAGTGTTTAGAGTTGTTAATTCTTCGAAGAGTAAGCTGATGGGGAAACTCTCGCTAAGAGTTAATCCACATGATAGCCGTTGCCGAAATCATTCACTCAGGAATAACCTTAAGAATAAGGTTATTGCCCTTGTGACTTTTGTACGAATACGCGTTACACGGTAAATTCTTTTCAGTCCCCTTCAGTCATAAATCCAATCGTTAAGCGGCTGGATTCTATGACTTAACCTATTCATCGTGAGTCATTTGTTGAATACCAAAATGTATCCAGCCTACCATCAGAGGCCCTATCAAAAGAAATGGGGAGGCATTTTGCCATTCATTCTGGCTTGCACCATGGCATTTTGCCCTGAGCCTTGCCCGATTGATATATTATATTCCATGGATCAAATCATCCATTTTCAAAATGCTCATTGCAGATCGATTTCTTACCACATGCAACGAGAACAATGTTCCCGAAAAACAGCGCCACTCATTAGCTTTGTAAACAAATCAGCAATATTTGTTGAACCTGGTTCCTTTGCAACTCTGATAATTCCTGCTGCAATAGATTCACGCGCTTTGTGGTATGCAATGCTGTTGTGCTTCTTCTTACATGGGCTTTCAGGTCGTGTAACATTTGTGACAACTGAATCATTATCACAATACACATTTGTGCTCCCATCAATTGGAACACCCATCATTCTCAACTTGTACCTTAGACCTTCAACCAATTCGATTGCAATTTTCAAAGCAATGATTTCAGATCCAAAAGTTGATGTCTCAACTGTTGTTTGTCTTTTGGAAAACCAAATAAATGGCACATTATTAATGAAGATAATGACACCAGTATGAGATCTCCTTGTTGCCTTGCATCCGGCATGGTCGGCATCAACAAAGCAACTCATTGTTACATGTTTTCCCAAAGCTTCAGGCATATCCGCTGGTATGACTTCAGCAGCGCCAGGATAAAATTCAGACCAGTCACATTTTTGAAATTTACTCTCATCAATGCTTGGTACTGTATCATCAAAAACCAATTTCGACCTGTTGTATTTTTTCAAATATGCAAATATATGAAATAACTGGTTCAGATGTCCCTTTCTTGCTTGAGCCAAATGCCTTGACATCAGCGAGACTGGCATTACAATGTCAAGCCTTCCTAATTCACAAATCCACCTGAGGACTCCAATCAAACCTTGATAGTAATTTTGCAATTCAGGATTCAATTCCTCTGATATATCAATTTCCGGTTGATAATCATGTGACAGTGGACTGGATGCTGGCTTTGGTAGATACTTGTAGCCATATTTTTCAGTTCCTAGCTCTTGTTCGACTGCTGCAACAGCTTTCGCCGTATATTTGGTGCTTGATAATGACCATCTTGGTTTTGAATCACCTTCAAAGTAAAACTTTCCAATATCAGCTCCCAGATACAGGGTTGGCTCTTCAATCGTATCATCCTTCAATTTGAACTTTCGTTCAATGTTTTCAAGCTGGAACTGTGGATCTTCACCAGAACATAAGATATCATCTACATAGGCAATGAGCATTGCCCAGTATCTGGATCCATCTTTCCTGGTTTCAATTCGTAAGTGCACATCCGGATCTGCTTTGCATGGGGAATATCCAAGATCCCTCAAAAACTGAGTGAGATATGATCTGAAAGATGCACCTGCCACCGGCAGTCCATACAATGCGCGAACTATCTTGCAAGGTCTTCCTGCAAGATCTGGAGGAAAGCCATCTTCAGCTCTCGCTCTTAGAAAGTATTTCTCTTTTATTGGGGCAGTCAAATATGCATTTTGAATATCTGCTGAGAGAACTTTCAAATCATTCAGCGCTGCCAGCAAGAAGAATATCCTCACTGAATCACGACTGGGAACCGATGAGTAGGTATTTTCTTTTGGCACTGCAGGAACTTTATGACCGTCCCCTACCAACCTAGCCTTCCTTGTTAGGGATCCAAGCTTGATGTCAAAAATCATGTGGGTTGTTATTTCCTTGTGACCGACTGGAATAACATCATCATCAGAAAATTCAAACGCAGCCATATTGTTGGTCATTTCTTTATGAATTGCTCTTTACCAGTGATCAGTGCCTGTTTTCTTATCAATTGCCAGCGCTTGTGTGATTGAATGTGGCAATTCAACGCCATATTTGTGAGTCTTCAACCAATACTTTGCTGTTTTGGCTGCCTTAAGGATTCGATCCTTTCTTCTCAAAATTTTGTGCACCCACCATCTGAATGCTGGTGACTTTTCAAGATTATTGTTGACTGCATACTCGGCTAGTTGCACTGGGAATGATTCTTTAATGTCACTGAGCTTGCACCATGATTCTGATCCATCTTTCCAGCTGGCGAGAATCCTCCAACCCCTAGTTGTCGGCTTATGGGTTTTTCGTCCATTTTTGGCTACATTTGTTGCTTCTTCATCAGTTAGAGCAGTGTTGTCGCATTCATGATCAATCAGCTCATCTAACATTGTGAACATTTGTCCATCATCATCAACAGAACTGTACAAACTCTCTGCAACAATATTTGCCGTGCATTCCTCAATGGTGCCATCAGGTAGTTGCAATTTGTACAGCCTTGTGTCTAGTATTGGATTCTCATTCCTTACTCCAATTGGTCTGTTTTGCAAATCTCGCACCCTATCCTTGACAATGCACCTGAGCCTTTCATCATTTTGTTCAATGATTACTTCATTCCCCAGATACTCATCTTGTTCATCAATATCTTCTACTGATGCCTCTGGCTCAGCCATTTCAAGTTTCAGGTCAGATGATTTCACTGGCTGTTCCTCAAATGGCTCCATTTGAGGCTCCGGGTAGTTTTCCTGGAAGAAAGATGCGCTGTCTTTCACTTCATCGCCAATCTTGGATTCAATTGATTTGTCGATTGCTTCCACTCTTCTGAGGATATCTCTATCCCTCCATTCAAATTCTTTGACAGGCCTTATTGAATTTGTAGATATTGGTATTGCTGATTCAGTCAGGATCCAAAAACAATCACCTCCACCTATCTTATTGCCACAAGGGCCCAACCATCGACCCAATCTTTCAACCTCCCGGGAGGAGGAATCACCTTTGTCAAAGTAGAATATGAAATCATACCATTCTGATGAAGTGTATAGTGCAATATCGGGCCTATAGCCATGAACCAATTCAAATGAAGTTCTCCCCATTGAAGAAGGGTTGCTCGATGCTGTTCTCTGCCTGATATTAGCACATAGTTCACCACAAAATGACCATAGTCTCCTTGGTGACTTCTTCTTTGCTGACTTGGTTGTGATTGCACCCCCAAGGTGACCAATTGCTTGCTCTGCTCGATTTTGAAATGGACAATGTGGTTGTATGAATGTCTGATGAATATGATTGTGCTTTACAATTGAATTCCAGTGAGTCTTGTAGGTTCTTGGAGATCCTTGTTCTGGAGCACCATCAGAGATTAAATGCTCAGGGATTCCAACTTCATAAATGAATATTTTCAACCCTTGATGTGCTTGCGATTTGTCCTGTATTGGTATAAATACTTCAAACCCATTTCCATTTGTAAAGATCAGTGCACATTTTTCTTGCCTCATAATACTGGTGGTTCTAGCATGCCACGTATCAGTGTACCAGGTTCCTTGTGCAATTCTTTTGTTTCTGAAGCGCTGTGTAGGCAGCCTCTTCATCAATGGTAGTTGCAAATTCCTCAGTGCCTTCTGGGTTGTGACTTTCAATGTCTGCTCAGCTTTCTTGAAACTAATATTCCAAGTTTTGGCTGGGCGTTCACAGTCAACTTTGTTTGGACCTTCAATAGTTATCACTGATGGCCCCCATTGATTTCTTCTATCGAGAGATCTCCTTTCAAGTATATTGTCAATTTCTTGCAAGTTAGGGGCTTGTTTTGATTCGTCCTCAGGAGCTTCCATGAAATCAAATTCTGTGTCATCAAATAAGAATTGGTCTACCCTTCGCGCACCTGAAATATTTGTTACTGAAGAAATCCGATGAGCAATATTGCCATCTGTTGCAATTTGGTATTCAGTTAGCATTCTTCTGGTTGATACCTGATGCAATCTCATCAGTTTGCACTGCTGCATGAGGCTTGGATGCCTGTTCTCTAAGCTGGTCTTGGAGAGCATATCTGTAACATTACTTGTAGGTTCTGTTACAATTGAGCTTGCATCCTCAGTCGACATTGCTTGAACACTAAACTGGTCCCCTGAAATGGGATCTCCATTGTCGATTGCTAACTCAGCCATCCTGAACTTCAGTGAATTAGGATCTCATGGGGTGTCATTTGTTGCTATCAAATGTTGACATTCATCAAGCTCCATTCGCGTTGGCTTCCTTGTGGGGAAATAAGAAATCACATTTCTCATACTCAGTTTTATGAAAACTTTCCTGCGGTCGTCATCTTCCATTGGTGTTTGGATTGTAATTCCATGCTTGGATCTTGGGTCAAACTGACGAGGTGTCTCTTCAACAGAATTGAAATTGCAGTCCCTCACTTGATTTGGGCATATCAAGCTGTTCTTCAATTTGTTCCCAAAGTACAGCGCTTGATGGAACACTATGATGTATACTTGACCTGATGTTGGATTTGTCCAAGCAGTAGCACAACTTACAATTGGGATCTTCTTGATTCGCTTGTATTCTTCCGAAAAGGGGGCCACATCAACGTGCGTTGTGATCTGATCAGGATTGAGTAATACCATATTGCTTCCTGCCGCAGTGGTGTCTGCATGTGAGTCTAACTCACAGTATCCTTCTTCATTTTCTCCATCATCAAAATCTAGAGGGATATTCATCTTGTATAATGACCGGCTCACCATTTTTAACAATTTGTTCTCTAGTGTCCGGTTATTATGTCATTTCTTAGATTTTGATCCAAAGCTATCACCTGCGCCTTCATTTTCAGCATCTTTTGTCTTTTTGGTCTCAGCAGCCTTGAGATTTCTTTTCTTCTTTGCCTGTCTCATCTGGTAAAGCTCCTGACGCTGTTCTTTTGACATTGTTTTATAAACGCTTGTTGGATAGGGCTTGCATTCAACTTTTCCTGTGAACGTTCCGGTTGTTTTCTGCTTCTTATTGCTTGTCGTGCCCACAGAATACACACTTCTGGAACCTCTTTTATGCTTTCCATTTGCAAGCTTCTTCAATCCAAGTCAATTGGTGAATAGGATCAAACATTCATTGAAGTTGTCACAATAGTCTTTGCTCTCATCAATTGCATCTGCTTTTGCAGCATCAAGCCGCTCATCACATTCTTTTCAAATCTCAGGATTGTTCCATGAAAAGCAGTCCAGTTCCTCTTGTGTTTGTTCCAATCATAATTCTTAGCATTGCCAGTGTAATGTGATTCTTTCATTTCCTGATAGGTTTTGTTCAGAACCATGGTGATATTGGTATCAGTGTAAGCATGCTGCATCAACGAAATGAATGCATTTCTAGCATTTCCTGAGTTCAGTTCGGTATTCTGGAAATGTGCCACATATTCCCAACCAGGACCTTTTCTTGTTGCATCACATAACAACCTCCAGACGACGTTGTTATCTTCATCATACTGGTGGCCTGACAAAACACCACACCTTTCATTGTAGTCACTCCAAGATGGATAGGTATCTGTTGGACTTTGCCTGACTGTTCCAGACCTGGCTTCGTCAGTAACATCTTCCTTCTCTTGGGGTCTTATGACATACAGGATTGGGAAACCTTCAGAGTTGAATCTGTATCTCAAATTTTGTCGAAAGCCTTCCTCCCATTCTCTGAATTTTGTAAGATCCTTTAGCTCGGGTGGCGTTGCTTTTTCCTGTGATTTCACACTCGCCTCCATCATCTTGATTCTGAATTGCTGCAATTCCAGATTGTTTGGGTTTGCTTTCCAGTCAATAGCTCTTGGTTTGACTCCAATCAAAGGTTGATACCGGGCCCAACTTGCCCACGTGAGAAGCCACGATGATAGCCTGTTACCATAGTGGATACTTTTTGGATTAGGACAGTCTGGACTGATAGATTTCAATCCATGCATGAATGATTTGGTGCTTTCCTTGTTGAGGTCTGTAATTTCACAAATATTAGACATCCCTCCCCTCATGATTTCTTCAGCTGATTCATAGTTGATACCAAAGTCCATTAAGCTGCTTCTGAAAGCGAGCTGTTCTGGGTTCAGAAATCTCCCATTGTTGAATCCCCTGATTTTTATTCTGGGTTGGGACAACCTCCTTGCGAGTCGGTTAGCCCTTGCATCGGCCCCTTGGTCAGCATCTTGTTGGTTTCCCTCGTCATTGTCACTATCCTTGTCATCTGGGTTCTCACCCCTACTTTCGGCATCTCTTATCGATCTGATCCTTTTCTTTACTTCTTGGTCAATAATTCTCTTCATGGTTGAGTTCATTTCTGGGTCAACTAAGGCCCTTTCCATTACTTGCATGATTCTATCTTCAAATGCATCGTTATCTCCCATACCTCCTTCATTGTCTTCATCACGATCTTTTGGATCCACTTCCATTTTTTCTTCCTCACCGGTGTCATTTGCTCTAGTTCGAACCATGGTGGAGAGGATATGTCAAATGAAGTTTCGAATTACTCGGTGAACGATATTTGATGGACGATCGGAATTTCGAAGGACGTTGTGGTCGAATATTCAATCGAAGGTGGTTTGTGTGGGAAGAGAGTGTAATTTAATCGAAGGATTGGATGTGAGATGGTTGGTAGGTGTTGTATGACTGTTGTGTGTGATTTGCTTATATCCGGATCGAATTTTCGTTCCAGTTTGTTTATACTTTTGTTCGGATCGAGTTTTCGTTCCGTTTGTCTGTATTTTGTGTGAGCTTTTGCTTTTGTCGCAAATCAAGATTGTGAGCTTTCCTATCCTTTCTTGGGATTTGCTCATTCTGTATTTCTGTGATGAAAGATTGTTTCCTGAGAATTTTAGTGTTCTCTTTTTCCTTTTGGATCTATGCGATCTTTTGTTCTTCGAGATTTGGTGTTCTCGGTTCTCTTGGTGTTCTCGGTTCTCTTGCGAGCAGATGTTTCTTGCGCAATCTGTTCCTTCACAAGCAGATGTTCTTCGCAATCCGTTTCACCACAGAATACTTCAGGCTCAATCTTCTGGCTCACGTCATTCTTGTTTTCAGTGAAAGATCAGTGTTCTCGAATTGGATATTGATTCCTTTCAACTGATGCCAACCTGGGCGACTCTTTCTCTGAATCGTCCAGCCCTTTTCCCTTGCTTGTTTGCTGGATCTCGAAACCCGGTGGAGCCACCACCTTGGTTTGGTTCTTTGGTCTCTTCTTTCAGGGAGGCCGCCCTGGTGTTGGTCTATTCCAGGGCTCCACAAGCAACTGCCTCTTTTACATCCTTGAGGGTTGATGCCGGTAGCTGATCAGGCTAATTCGGATTAGTCTTCGAGCTCAAACTGCGTTTCTTTAACGCTGTTGGGTCCTCCACAGCTCGTAGAGTGCTGTGGGTCTGATAAACTAGAAAAAGTGTGTCGTAACAAACAACAAACGCAATCGGTCTTACGATCGATTGATTTAGTGAGTAAGATCTTTTGTTACAATTCGATCGTCTTTGCCGATCAATAGGTTAATTACTCGTCGTATCGTCATATCGTCGTGTCGATTACAGCATATTACCGTGTAATTCTAAGCATACAAAAACACATGTAATTAAGACACAAAACACACGTAAAACCATCTTCGATCGGTCTTTTACCGTATAATTCACCGTGATATTCTCATTGAATATCACATGTGATTGTACCTTATTATGTAGAATTAGTACTAGGTTGTACGTAGATTTTAGGGCATGATAGTGTTTAGAGTTGTTAATTCTTCGAAGAGTAAGCTGATGGGGAAACTCTCGCTAAGAGTTAATCCACATGATAGCCGTTGCCGAAATCATTCACTCAGGAATAACCTTAAGGATAAGGTTATTGCCCTTATGACTTTCGTACGAATACGCGTTACACGGTGAATTCTTTTCAGCAGTATCGGTACGATGAAGATGACAGTAACAAATAACAGGGGAAGATCTCTACCATGCCGATACAGTGAAATACACAGTAAAAATAAGAGCGTCTCTCTGAGCTCACTTCTCTTTAAATTTTAATTATCCTATCCTTTCAGTCAATTTTTAGAGTAACAACAGATGAAAAGAACAACCATTTTGTCAAGATTCAAAACATCTTTCTTGTCTTGTTTGAAAACCTCGTCAAACGTTCCAGCCTATTTTAGGAACTCTTCCATACCCAACAACAACTCAATTGCATAAATACGTCTGTCAATGTCATCTTCATGCTTTCTGCTCTTGTTCTCAAGATTGGATGGCCTCTTTTGAGACAACAACAATTGACAACCTCCAGCAGATAGAAGTGACAGCATCTGAATATAAAGCATTCTGATGTACTGGTTCCCCTCCTTCCTCGCTGAATGTATTGATTCTGAAAAATTGGTTCGTGAGAAGTCACAATATTCGCGTCTCGCAATGTTGTCCGACGTTCCGAATTTCCAGTACTTAAAACACATAGCCTTCTACACAGAATTCCGTCTACTCTTTTCCCCCCTCTTCCCCTTTGTCAATACAGATCCCAGGCCCCACACCTACCATCTGCAACTTGCGCCTTCTGGTGTTGCTATTGGTTTGGTTGTTTGACTGTTGCGTCCTTTGGTTGCTTTGGCTGTTTTTCACTCGCCGACGTTTGGGTTTCCGGTCCAACACATAATTTTCTACGCGGTCTCCAGTACGGTTTCTACGTAGCAGCCAACACGTGTCTCTGTATCCGCAAACAACCCCAACAGCCGTCCATCCCCCCTATCTACACAGCAACGGCCGACGCCAACTTGCCGCTGCCATTGCCTGCATCATCCACCTGCAGCTCCATCACATCAAATGCACCCTCCCCTAGCTGCTCCTTTGATCTACTTATCTGCTCTTGCACTCCGACGTCCGATAGCAGCTGCAAACATTCCAACAGCCGCCGCCGCTTCCTTCTCGCTTGCATCCATCGACACGCTCACACCGGTGACACCCTTGACAGCCGACGCTCCCACACCCCCATCGATCGCCTCATCCAACAGTTACACCCACCGTCGTTCCAACTCTGCTCCGATTACACATCTTGTTACGGACACTTCATTTGCCCGCTCTAAGCACTACTCCCAACCGACTGCACCTATCCCATCGATAGCTGCATCCACCCATACTCGATATCCCTCTTGTTGTTCCCCCCGCCATTCCCAAGCTGCCCGCCAATCCGTCGCTCACTCGTCTCGCCACGCTCAAGCTAACAAGCCGGTGACACCATTCCTTTCCTTAGTTTTTGCGGACACGCTGGTACCATCCTCCTATAACACGTTTGCAGCATGCCTACCCCCACCACTCCCACTAAGCCCACCACAGACCGCTCCTCCGCTCCTTCCCCTAAGAAGAGACTCCAGGTGACCCCCTCCCTGTCATCCTCATCTGCCCGCTCCTCTGGATCTCGTTACCTCAAGCGCACCCATCTGAAGAAGTCCTCCCCTTTCCCAGCTCCCACCCAGGCCACTCCTTCTCCCTCCTCTCTTCGTCCGCGGAAAAATGCACCTCTGTCCGCTTCCTCTTCCTCCTCCAGCCAGTCCTCTGATATCTCCATGTCTGTCTCTTCCTCCGATTCCTCTGTGGCCTCCTCCACTCGGTCTGCTAAGAAGCCCGCTCCTCGCCCGGATTCTAAGCAGCCCGCCTTGAAGTCTCCCCCCCTTCAGCCCCCAGCTCTAAAGCAGCTCGTCCTTACTCCTGCCCCTACCCCTGCTCATAAGCAGTCTCTCCTCCAGCAGTCCCCCTCCCTGACTCCATCCCCCGACTTGGATCGTCAAGCCCTTCGCAATCAGGCTCTAGCCGCTGCCAACCAGGCCCACTCTGCTTCCTTCCTTTGGCGCTTTTATGGTGATGGCCGTTTCCCTACCCCATCTTCCATCCAACACCTACGGAAGTCTCCAGCGCAGACCCGGGTTTGGAATGCCTCCCCCAGTCCTACCCATTTCTTCAGCAAGAAGGATGGCTGTGACAAAAAATCCATTCATGATGTGTGCCGCCTCTCAGTTGCCCCGGTGTATGCCTTGGTCAATCCCGATGATTCTGATTGGCGATCCGCTACTGTGGAGTCTCTGGTTTCCCTGGCTTTGGCTTGCTTCCAAGCCTCTGCCGAGTGGACCAAATCTCCTCCCGGCCAAGCCCTCCGGAAATGTCTCATTAGTCTTGCTAAGATTGCTTCCAAATGCTTCGACGACCTGTACTGTGAAGGCAACCTTGTGCCTAGCACTGAAGGGCAGGTTTGGCTGTCTGCCAACAGGGTCCTTGGCTCTCACTGGTTCTTCAAGACTAAGCCTCCTGCTCCTGCTCCTTCAGCTGCCTCCACCTCTTCCACTCAGGTGTCAGGCTCTCGGTCTGTCTCCTTTCTTCCCTCTGTTGGTGCTGCTTCGGTTATTTCTTCTTCTGTTGGTCACTTTCTTCAACGGCGTGGGGTTTGCTCCAGTGATTCCAGGGCTCCGGTTGATGTCACCAAAGGTACCAAGTGCTCCTACAGCTCCTACTTCACTCTGTCTCTCCCCCGGCTGATGTCACCTTGCCCTAGTGACTTGTACGACAAAATGCTGGAGTCCCTGACTGATGCACTCAGCTTGCTCTGGTCTGTAGACCGGAAGCTGGTCCTCTATGTTTTTCCTTCCCGCACCTACATCAACCCCAAAGCTAAGCCCGTCCCCAAGCTCTGGTCTACCCTGCCTGACCGGCGCACTCTTGAGCTTTATGTTGCTTCCCTCTGGCTCCGGGTTTGAGCTGCCCCCCACCTTTGGTTCTACATTGGACACCGTGTCCCCGTGGCTACTCTGCTGTCTGACACTCTCCTTCAGCGCCTCCAGGACCGTGAAATGGACTTCAAGTACGATCATATTCAAGCCTCCACTATTGTCACCTGTGGTTTCCTGCTAGGGTCCTATATGCAGAGTTTTGATCTCAATCATTACAATGCACTGCTCCAGACCCATCCTCGGTTTCAAGCCTTCCCTATTGCTGTCATCCGGAAGAACATTCGGCTAGACAATTCCAGAACCCCTGATCCCTCTCCTGTCCCAGCTGCACATATCTTGTGTGATTCCACTAAGCGTTCTCAGACTGTCAAGCTATTGAAGACCCAGTTCAATCGCTGCTCTGCGTCTGATATAGCCTCCCTTCCTGATGGTAAATTCTACAAGTTTATTGAGACTGCTACCAATCCCTCTGACCGCTGCCTTTCCCCTTCCAAGCTGAAGACCCTTCGTCAAGCCAAGCACTGTCAAGCCAAGTTCATCCAGACCCATGAAACTGCTTCTGTTCTAGGTGTTGTTGACCTGGATCTTCCTGTAGATTTGGGTCAGGGACTGGGTGCTACCACCTTGCGACGTGTTCTTCTGGGAATCCGTACTAGGGACAACTGGTCGTGGCCACTGTTTCTCTCTGTTGACACCAGATCTTACCGTGGTGAAATCCTGGCCCTTTACAACACTACTACCTCGGCTGAAGCTCAAACCATGCTGTCCTTTCTCCCCATCTTCCTGGAGGCCCGGTATGGATCTTGTGTTCGCCAATGGTTTTCTACTGAGTGTCTCACTGAGCTGGAGGATTTTCATTGGGATCCCACTGAAGGACGGGTTGTTGAAAATGCCCCTGCACCGGACCAGGAGCCGGAGGATGCTCTTCCCTTCTTTGGTAGTGGTGGCGTCTGTGATTGGGAACTCGTGGATGATGATCTGTCCATTGACTCCACTTCCAACGCTATTACTTTTGACCTGGATATGCACTTCTCTTTTCAGGTTCGTGAGGACAGCGGTGGGTGTGGCTTTGATGATGGCCAGTCCATGTCTACTCTTGCAACCGGCACTTCCAACATCACTTCTGTTCTGGGTGCCCCTCCAACTGCTGCCACTCTCGAAGGCGTTGCCATGGCTGAAATTTTGTCTCCCGCTGCAAAACGCCCCACCGACCTCCACTCTCCTCTCCGCTCTGGTCTTACCTCCATAGCTTTTTCTCCCGGCACCGATGCTAGTATCAGCGAGCTGAGCCATACCAATGCCTCCACCAGCTCTGCTCCGGCTTCTCTCCTCTCCGTGCGACAGACACTGTATGCCTCTGATCATGGTTAGGAACCTTTGCTTCTGGCCTGGTGGAATGCCTACTCCTCCAAATTCCACCTCTGCATCCTTCAGTCACCCTTCCTCGGCTTCCGCTCCTCCTGTTTCCCGCCTTGTCCCCCCCACCGTGTTTCTCCTAGCCCTGCACCGAGTGTTTCTTCAGGTGCTGCTCTCCTCCGCAATGCCTTTGGAGTGCTTCCCAGTGCTTCACCCAGGGTTGCACCCACTGTTACACCCAGCGCAGCTCCACCTTGGGATCCCACCATGGCACCCTGATCTGCACCCAGTGTTTCTCCTAGCACTGCACCAGGCAGCACTCCCAATGCTTCCTCCAGCAATGCATTTGGTTTGACCCCAGTGCTTCACCCAGGACTGCACTCAGTGCTGCGCTTAGTGTTGCATCACCAGGTGATCCCAGTGTTTCACCCTGATCTGCACACAGTGTTTCTCCTAGTCCTGCACCAGGTGTCATTCCAAGTGATTCCCCCAGCAATGCATTTGTCCTGCCTCCCAGTGCCCCACCCAAGGTTGCCTCCAGTGTTACACCCAGCACGGCTCCCACTTGGGATGTACCAGGAGTCACTCCAAGAGATTCCCCCAGCAACGCATTTAGCTTGCCTTACCGTGCTTCACCCAGGGTTGCATCCAGTGTTATGCCTAGTGCTGCATCACCAGGTGATCCCAGTTTTTCAACATGATCTGCACACAGTGTTTCTCCTACCACTGCACCAGGCGGCTCTCCAAGTGCTTCCCCCAGCAATGCGTTCGGTCTGCTTCCCAGTGCTTCCCCCAAGGTTGCCTCCAGTGTTACACCCAGCGCGGCTCCAACTTGGGGTGTACCAGGCGTCACTCCAAGTGATTCCCCCAGCAATGCATTTAGCCTGCCTTCCCGTGCTTCACCCAGGGTTGCCTCCAGTGTTCCATCTAGTGCTGCATCAACTGGTGCCCCTGGTGTTTCACCCTGATCTGCACTTAGTGTTTCTCCGCGCACTGCACCAGGCGGCCCTCCAAGTGCTTCCCTCAGCAATGTATTTGGTTTGCCCTCCAGTGCTTCACCCAAGGTTGCCTCCCGTGTTCCACCTAGTGCTGCATCAACTGGTGCCCCCAGTGTTTCACCCTGATCTGCACCCAGTGTTTCTCCGCGCACTGCACCAGGAGCCGTTCCCAGTGCTTCCTCCAGCAATGCATTTGGTTTGTCCCCCAGTGCTTCACCCAGGACTGCACTCAGTGCTGCGCTCAGTGTTGCATCAACTGGTGATCCCAGTGTTTCCCCATGATCTGCACACAGTGTTTCTCCTAGTACTGCACTAGGTGTCATTCCAAGTGATTCCCCCAGCAATGCATTTGTCCTGCTTCCCATTGCCTCACCCAAGGTTGCCTCCAGTGTTACACCCAGCGCGGCTCCCACTTGGGATGTACCAGGCGTCACTCCAAGAGATTCCCCCAGCAATGCATTTAGCTTGCCTTACTGTGCTTCACCCAGGGTTGCCTCTAGTGTTCCATCTAGTGCTGCATCCACTGGTGCCCCCAGTGTTTCACCCCGATCTGCCCACAGTGTTTCTCCGCGCACTGCACCAGGCGGTCCTCCAAGTGCTTCCCCCAGCAATGCATTCGGTCTGCTTCCCATTGCTTCACCCAAGGTTGCCTCCAGTGTTACACCCAGCGCGGCTCCAACTTGGGGTGTACCAGGCGTCACTCCAAGTGATTCCCCCAGCAATGCATTTAGCTTGCCTTCCTGTGCTTCACCCAATTTGCCTCCAGTGTTCCACCTAGCGCTGCATCAACTGGTGCCCCTGGTGTTTCACCCTGATCTGCACTTAGTGTTTCTCCGCGCACTGCACCAGGCGGCCCTCCAAGTGCTTCCCTCAGCAATGTATTTGGTTGGCCCTCCAGTGCTTCCCCCAGGGTTGCAACCCGTGTTAAGCTTAGTGCTGCATCACCAGGTGATTCCAGTGTTTCACCCTGATCTGCACACAGTGTTTCTCCGCGCACTGCACCAGGCGGCTCTCCAAGTGCTTCCTCCAGCAATGCATTTGGTCTGCTTCCCAGTGCTTCACCCAAGGTTGCCTCCAGTGTTACACCAAGCGCGGCTCCAACTTGGGGTGGACCAGGTTTCACTCCAAGTGATTCCCCCAGTGCTTCACCCAAGGTTGCATCCAGTGCCAATTCTTCTCCTAGTGTTGCATCCCGTGCTGCTACCCCTGGCACAGCACCTGCTATGGCCTTCCGTGTTCCACACCTATGCCTCGCCAGCTTCCTCTTCCGTGCGGCAGACACGGTATGCGTCTGATCATGGTTAGGATATCTCATACGGGGCCTTGCGGGATGCCCTCCAACTCAAATCCCCACCTGGATTCCTCCAGTCCTCCTTCCCATTCCTGGCCTCCTTCCGTTTCCCGCCTTGTACAATCCGATCTTCATGGGGACATCCTTGTGGCTAAAGATGCTGATGCTTTCTGCCATCCCTTTCCCCAGTCTCCATCCTCCAACTCTACTCTCATTACCTTCCAAAATATTGGTCCCCAGCGGAAGTCAGCCTACATGTCTCGCTCTCGTCACAACTCTTGGCGTGTTGCTCAAAGTAAAGCTGGGGTTGCCCTCTATGCAGAGCATTGTCTGAATGAACCTCAGCTCCCCCTCTGTGACCTCTTCCACTCTCACATCAAACAGGCCTACCCTTCCAGTTTCACCTTCCTTGCTAGCAACAAGCATGAGGCCTCCACCGGCACTTGGCGCATCCCTGGTGGTACGGGGTTTACCATTGACCGGCTCTTTCATTCTCACAAGCTTGCCCATGGGGCTGATCCATCGGGGCTTGGCCGGTGGACTTTCGTCCGGTTTTAGGGCAGGGCTCAAGCTACGGTTACCATCTTTTCTGCCTACTGCCCTGTCAAAAATGACAGGGACCTTGGCTCTGTTTGGAACCAACACTGTCGTTACTTCCAGGCTGAGGAGGATCTTCCCTGTCCCAACCCACGCATTCTCTTTTGACGTGACCTCACCGCTGCCCTTCAGGCGTGTGTGGAGGCTGGTGACTCCGTCGTCTTAGGGATTGACCATAATTCTGATGTCCGGTCTGACGGTCTTTTCTCTGAGCTCAAAGCACTCAGCAGCTTCACGGATGCCATCTTGACTACCCACCCTTCCACTTCCCCGCCTGCCACCCACAATTGCAATACTACCAGGACTCCCATTGATGCCATCTGGACTACTGAGCATGTTGATGTTTTCCGAGCTGGTTACTGTGCTTTTGATGGTGAGCACGGCATGGTTTCTGACCATCGCTTGCTCTGGATCAAAGTTTGTAATGGCAGCATCTTGGGCAAATATCTTCCACCTCCTGTGCGATCCTCTATTCCTTGCCTGAAATCTTCCCACCCTCACCTTCGGCAGCGCTATCTCCAGCAGGTCAAACATGCCTTTGCTACTGCTGGTGTGTTCCCCCTTCAGACTAAGCTTGAGCACCTGGTGGCACTGTATTTATCTGGTGATATCACTGTGCGCGACACTCTCATCACTACCTATGATGTCCTCCATGCTACCTCTGCTTCCATCCGGCTGTCTGTTGAACAACATCTTTGCCGGCTTTGCACCGGAATGATTCCTTGGTCTCCCAAGCTCCAGGTTTACTGTGACACCATTGATTTCTGGAGGCGGATTGTGCAGCTTCGGCAAGGTGTCTCCACCAGTCACACCATGGTGAAGCGCTTGGCATGTAAGCTTTCCTTCTACAAGGGTGAACACTGTGATCTTGCCACTGCTGTCCTCCATTTGAAGCAAGCATACAAGCAATACCGCGCCGCCAAAGTCCTGGCTCCTTTGTGGCGTGACTCCTTCAACCAAGGCTTGGTGGACGCCCTTCTTACTGAAGGCAAGCCCCACAACCAGAGCGCCTCCCAGATCCGGGCACGCATGCGCCGTGAACGGCTCCAACGGGATCTAGGGCTCGCTGCTCGCACTATCCGTGGTCGTCTCTCTAAGCCTGCTGTTCTGAAAGCTGTTGCAGTTGGATCTGATGGCACTGAACAAGTCTTGGAGTCTCAGTCTACTATGGTGCCAGCCATGGCTGCCTCCAATGTCTGCCGTCAGCAACAATGCCTAGACACTCCCTCCATGTCTCCCTCTTTCATCCAGGCCTTCGGCTACTTGGGAACTGGACCTTCCTCAGCTGCGGTCCTTGCTGGCACCTATGTTTCTCCTCCAGGAACTGACCCGTACCTTACTGAATTTCTTACTTGCCTTCACGTGCCTGTGGCCATTCAGTCTTTGGCTCCCTTCGACTATTCTGTTAGCCCTGCTGACAATGCTGCTGCCTGGAAATGCCAGAAGGAACGCACTGCTGGCGAGCCTTCTTGCCTCAGTTTTGCCCACCATAAATCCTTTGCTCTGGACACACAGCTGAATTCCTTTGACACTTTGATGCGGAGTGCTCCTCTGCTTGCTGGCTTCTCGCCCTCTGCTTGGCAGGTTATCACCGATGTTGAAATCTTCAAGAAACCTGGTGAATACCGTGTTGACAAGATGAGACTCATCCAACTGATGTCTCCTGAGTTTCAGATCAACAACAAGATGATTGGTAAACGCATTCTCGCTCATGCTGAACAAGCCAACGCGGTGGCAGTTGACCAGCATGGCAGCAGGAAGCATCACAAAGCCATCAACACTTGTCTCAACAAGAAGCTTATTTGTGATGTTCTTCGTCAGAAGCGCCGCTCCGGGGCGGTTGCAATGAATGATGCCAAGGGCTGCTATGACCGAATCTCCCATCCCATTGCCAGTCTCACCCTTCAAAGCTTTGGGATTCCGGCTCATGTTTGCGAGGTTCTACTCTCCACTCTCCAGCATGCTACCCATCACATTAAAACTGGCTTTGGCAGGTCCGGTCCTATGTATGGTGATGAATCTATTCCTCTAAGTGGGATTGGACAAGGAAACGGTCTTGGCCCTACTCTGTGGGCTCTGGTTTCTACCATTCTTTTCCGGATGATGCAGAATGCAGGACATGGGGTCCACCTACTCACCTCCCTATCCCTTCAACTGGTTTCTTTGGTTGGTTTTGCTTTTGTGGATGATACTGATCTTTTCTGTGCCAGTGCCTCCTCTACTACCTCTGGTGAGGCTCTGGCTGTTGATTTTCAGGCAGCTTTAGACCGCTGGGCTGGCAGTCTCATTGCTACTGGTGGCGCTATTGAACCTGCTAAGTCCTTCTGCTACTTGATTGATTTCAAGTGGACTGGTTCTGGTTGGGACTATCGCTCTGTCGATGAAATGCCCGGTGTTTTCACCATCACTGACAAATCTGGTGCCCAGTCCTCTCTTGATCGTTTTTAGGTTGATCACGCTGACAAGACTTTGGGTGTCTACATTTCTATGGGCGGAAATCTAGAAAAGCGCCGGTAGCAAACGTACAGACGTACGAACATTCGGGAATACACACGAATGAGATAACACACGTATGACTAACAGGCAAATAAGCGAGCCGACTCGCTGAATCGCTAACAGTAATAGAGCACCGATAGAGGTTCGATCTCAGAGGTCATCTTACATGTAAATGCTCACAAATCTAAATACTAATACTTGAAATCACTGAATACTGCTAGTAAGAATATCTAGCGGACTACACGTGTAAACGCGTTAGTGACGGGAGAAAAAATAGAGTTTATCAGACCCAAATGGACTCATAGAGTCTGGGTAACAAAATGAAAGCTGATTGCCGACTGATCACCGGTTAATCGCCGTCTGAAGCCAAAAAAAGGCTGGACGTTAAAGACCCTCTCCAACAGAAGAGACTCAGGCGCTTAGAAGATTAACAACACTAGCGCAGCAGAGCACACCAGGCTAATACCCGTGGCTTCTAGTGAGGTTTGTAGGGGAGAGAAATGAACACCAAAAGCTTGTTATCCACCAAAATAGACACTTGCAAGAGGTCCCCAACGATGGGAACAGCAATAGATGTGTCGGAAATACAACGGCAAAATAACGCCTGGAATAAAGCGATGTACGTGTGTTCAGTACTACGAATCGCATAACGGCTACAGAAGAACCGTTAATAAAGAGAGGCACGCGACCGCGAAAACGTGACCTCGAAAACAAAGCAAATGGGAATCAAATTCAATTCCTACAGAAAAGAGCCCAAGTATACTCACTCGTATACAAATGATATGATAACAAAACCAGCCGAGGTAATATACATACCCAGTATTGGATAAACACATACACAAAAAATAGAAATGACGAAAAATGCTGAACCAAATATTTAATAAGAGACGAACGAATATTCGATACTGTTTCGAAAAAAGGGGAACAACTGTTGAGCTTAAGTATAGAGGAACTGAAAAAATTGGGGTTCCGATAGGAATCAATCCTCATACCGTGGATATGAACCTGTTTACTAGCAAAAGCACGTGGAAAGAAAAATACTCCACAAGTTGCTTCAGAACTCAGAAAATCACAATCACAGCTTCCTCATGAAAGCAAAAGCTAACAAACCCCTTATTACAAGCCTAATTCTTACAGCACACTCCGAAACAACACACCATGGCGCCACCAACCAGAGCTCAACTAGCTGCAACCGCGGCAGCAGCAGTAGCAGAAGCAGAAGCAGCGGACGCGGCGGCAACAGAGGCGGCGGGCAACCTGATGGGCTTACTACCTCCATCGGTAACAACAAGGTTGGACCCAGAACAGCTTGAGCAACTCACGGTGACCCTGGTCGCAAGACTATCAAGCAGGGACATATCTCTATCAACGACAGCAAGAGAAGCCAAAGAAAGGGCAGAGGCCAATGATGGCATCCCTGGCTACGAAGGAGAACGGGCGCTGACCTCAGCCGAGGTTTGTTTCAGGAAGATCCTCGAATCCTTTGGGGTCAACAGGCCTACGGCAAATGAAATATTCAGACATGGATATTCTAACATGAAGGCCATCGCAGATCTCGATTCAGAAGGGATCAAGTCCACTCTAGGGTCGCTAACCAAGGCAAAACACCATCTATGCCCGGATCCACAGGAAGTCTTTATTGGAAGGGCATTTGGCGATCGACTGAAGCTGTTCGTGGCTTGGATCAAATTCCAGCCTATGATAGGCGCAACGGCCACCGAAGTGGACTGGATCAAGGACCCAACGGCAGAGATGGATACAAGGGAACGTTTGAGATCTACAAAGGAGGACGATGAAAATACGGCCGTTAAGGATCTAACACTACCCGGCAAACTGACTACGATGTCAAAGTTCAGGGAATTTGATGAGAACCTACGTGAATACCTACGGCATAAGAGGGGTGTCACCAAGACATCCCTACTTTACACGATAAGACAACAATCTGCAGTCGGAGAAACCGACAGGTGTGGAACGGTCGGATCGGGCCCAGACGACGCGTATCCTGACTGGACTGAGTATGCAATAAGATGCACGATTCACGCCAACTCTCATTGGTCTAAAGACAACAATACTCTCTGGGGGATATTGTTTAAGCTGGTGGGATCCGGACCCGGTTGGTCCTATATACAAAGCTTTGGGACCAAAAACGGGGTAGGGGGTGACGGCCGAAAGGCATACTTCGCCCTCTACTCTCAAGCATATGAGGCAACCAACGTAAAGCTAATTGTCGAAGCAAAAAGGCAGTTTATCCGGGAATCGGTGTACACAGGGGATTCCAAACACTACAATTTTGACAGGCACAAAAGGCTATGGCATGATGCAAAGCAAACCTTGATAAGATACGGCGCATTCCCACCTGAGGACCAGTTTGTGTACGACTTCGTACGATCCCTACAGGATGTACGACTCGAACAATCCATCCCAAATGTAATAACAGAAGAGTCGGACTATTACGCAAATTTTGAGAAAGCCTCGGCGTATCTTACTCAAATGCTCGGAGTAAAGAAACTCCAGAATCAACCACAAAAGAGGGGTAGGAATGTGTCAGCCTTCACCAACTACAAAAAGAGGAAAGGTGACAACAAACGCGGCAACTTCTCTTCCAACAAGCCACAAGGCAACAACAACAACAACCATAGTGGTGGCTCAAAGGCACAACCAGGGACCTATAAAGGGCCCGTTGAATGCAAGTTCTATCCACGAGAAGTATGGTTAAGCATGTCCCAAGAGCAACAACAAAGAGTCCGAACGCTAAAACAAGCAAGGAATGCAAGCAATAGCGGGGGCAACCAACAATCAAAAGTGGCAGCAGCCACTGCTGCAAACCCTCCCAATAACCACAGTTCAGCTGGAAACCAGTTTGGCTGTCACAGCCACATTGGAAACGGGAATGGAAATTGATTCGCCGGCCGGGGCCTTAAGATAGAACCTCGGGTAGGCCGGCCGATAGTCCATCTCAAAGAGATGACCCAGTCATCCAGTGTTAAGCCAGGACGTTGCGAGCTGGATAGCCATGCAGACACGACTGCAGCTGGATCTAACATGGTATTACTCAATCCACTGGACTCTATCATGACATTTGCTGATGTTGCTCCATTTTCAGATGTGTACTCACCAATGAAAGATGTTCCTATTGCCCGTTGTGCTACTGCTTGGACAGACCCAACGGACGGTATCACATACATATTGGTATTCCGACAGGCCCTCTATTTCGGAGAATCACTGCAGCACAGTCTGATATGCCCGAACCAAATCAGAGAATGCAATTTGAATGTGGTCGAAGACATACCACAAAGATACTGCAATTCTTCCAGTCACAGTCTTATCTTTCTGGCCGACGGTTTCGAATTGGCAATACCATTGTTAGTTGATGGCGTTCTGTCATACTTTGACACACGCAAGCCGACACGCCGCGAACTCGATACATGTGACCAAGTCCTTGCAACCGACATTCATACCTGGGACCCATACGCCCCCCACTTCAGAGAAGATGAAGAAGCAGCAACCGCGTCGTTCCCACAAGTAGTGGCCGCCCTCTCTGGAGGAGGACCGACTGGGACAACTGAATCTTGGATACGATCCACAGACAACCCTATACTCATCAATGTGAAACACAAGGATTATCGTCTCAGATACCTACAGAAAATCTGTACAACCCGTACTCAACGGCCGGGGTATACTCAACAAGAGATTGGCAACCGGTTACACTCAGCTTTTGTTAAGAGTACCGGGGACAGAGAAAGCTCGGAGATACTCCGAATTTCAGCTACTTCAACCAAAACTTCGATTTTCCTAACAGAGGAAGAGCTTGCCATCCAAAAGGAAGCAAAAGCTCGGACAAAAGAAAGGAAATTACTCCGCCGCCAGCAAGATGTGATAGATAAGGAAACTTCCCTAGAGAAGAGATCATTTATCCGACGCGGACAATGGGGACCTCCGATAAGGATTCCGGAGAAAGTGGACAGATATGATTCAGAGGCCATTGCAAAGATGTGGAACATCAGTGTTAAGAGGGCCGAAGAAACGATTAAGGTCACTACCCAGGAAGGCATAAGAAACCTTACACAACCAATCACCCAAAGGCTAAAGACCCAAAAGTGGAGAAACAGAAAAGTACTTAAGGGTCGGTGGTTTGCTGATACTATGAAGTTCAAAGTACCGAGCATCATTAGAAACGATACTGACGCACAGATCTTTACCAATGGGAAAGGATATGTGGCGTTCTATCCAGTAAGAGGGGAGAAACGATGCCACGACGGACTATCTTGCTTCATAAATGAGGTAGGAATACCGGAACATCTTGTCACCGATGGGGCAAAGGCCCAAGGAAATCATGAGACACACAGCACCGGATGGACTAAACTTCGATCGGAGTATCGCATACGCCAAACCTACATACAGCCCCACTGTTGGTGGCAGAATACGGCAGAACACAGTGCAGGGGACCTAAGGAGATCAATCCGCTTAATGACTTCTAGGAAAGGAAGCCTGAGGAGGTGCTGGGCCTTTTGTGGAATGTTGGCGGCCGGGAGGTTAAGTAACACCGCATCTGGGGACCCATCTGCGATGGGAAGAACGGGGTTTGAGTTAGTCCATGGATATACTCCGGATATAACCCCATACATGATACACAATTGGTATGATTTCATCTGGTGGTACGACCTACAGGATAAGTCGGAGAGATACGGACGATGGCTGGGACCATGTGGAGATACTTATGGAGGTGGCGATTGTCACTATGTATTGTATAAGACCGGAAAGGTACACATAACAAACGGCACACGGCCTATATCTGAAGTGGAATGGAAACACCCAGACACTATCCTGCAGTTAGAGGAACACAACAAGCTACTTAATGAAAAGATCGGCGATGAGCCAAAGCCCTCGGATACTTATCTGGAAAACGAGTTAGGGGAACCACCCTTGGGCCTATTTGATGGCAAATATGAGGGTGAGGACGAGGTACTTATGGCTGAGCCAGAGGCGTCTTCCCCGGACATTGATGATTTAACCGACAATCTTGACAAGTACCTCGGAAGCAAAGTGCTACTGCAGATAGGGGACCAACGGATTCGCGGTACGGTTAATAACCGATACAGGGACGCAAGCGGAATCCTAGTCGGAGAAAAGAACAAAAATCCACTCCTAGATACAAGGTCCTACGAGGTTTCTATGCCGGACGGATCCATTGAGATCTACACAGCAAATGTGCTCGTGGAGAATCTCTATTCCTCCGTGGACAATGAGGGGCGCATGTATTGTCTTCTGAACGAGCTACTTGACTACGAAAAGGATAAAGAGGCTCTGACAGTACAGCAGGCAACTATCACTACTAAGTCCGGACAAACTCGGACTAAGCCGACAACCAAAGGGTGGAGAATCCTGGTCAGTTGGAAAGATGGAACTTCCTCTTGGGCAAAGTTAAGTGACATGAAGGAAAGTTTCCCCGTCGAAACAGCTCTGTTTGCCAAGGATCAAGGCATAATAGATGAGCCAGCCTTCAAGTGGTGGGCCTATCGGGTAATTCGGAAGAAAGACCGGATTATCTCCAGCGCCAAGACCAAGTATTGGACCAAATCCCATAAGTATGGGGTTAGACTACCGAAAACAATTGCTGAAGCAAGAAAGATAGACGAGGAATCCGGCAGTGACTATTGGGCCCAGGCTATTGCAAAAGAAATGAAGAACAATTTCATAGCTTTTGAGTTCAATGATGAGGACAAAGTACCGGTGGCACATACAAAAATCACTATGCACATGGTATTTGACGTGAAGATAGACTTAACTCGGAAGGCCCGACTCGTTGGAGATGGGCATAAAGTGCCCAAAATATCACGGGAGTATACATACTCAAGCGTGCCCAGCAGGGATTCGGTTCGGATGTTCTTCTTAGTTGCTGCACTTAATGACCTTGAGGTCTTAAGTGCTGACATCCAAAATGCATACTTAACCGCACCAATTAAGGAAAAGTACTACACAGTGGCTACACTGGAACAAGGATTTGCACCGGAGTTATGTGGAAGGCCCTGCAAAATTGTAAGAGCTCTGTATGGATTACCAGTAGCGGGCGCATCATTTCGATCTCATCTGTCTGAGCACTTAAGGGGACTTGGATATAAGTCTTGCAAGGCGGATCCAGATGTATATATGCGGCCGACTGTAAAGAAAGATGGCTCAGCATATTACGAATATTGCGTGGCATATGTGGATGACATCCTTGTATGTGGGATGGATCCAAAGTTCCAAATGGATGCAATCGAAAGACAGTTCAAACTGAAGGATGGGACTGTTGAACCACCCACTTTCTATCTAGGGGCGGATATTGGTAACACATCTGTTGATGGGGCTGAGTACTGGTCCATGTCTTCAACAAAGTATACCTCCAAAGCCGTTAAGTCTGTTGAAGAGGAATTGAGTAGGGGGCAATATGCCTTCAAGGTACTCCCAAAATCCGCAAAATCACCATTGGCAACTGGGTATAGGCCCGAAATTGATGCCTCACTGGAACTTGGTCCGGAGAAACAGAACTATTACCAGGGTTTAATAGGTATACTCCGTTGGATATGTGAGCTCGGAAGGCTAGATATTGTCATGCCTGTTTCACTTATGTCCCGGTATCTTGCACAGGCCCAAGAAGGACATCTAAACCAATTGTTTCATTTGTTTGCATACTTAAAGAATTACAGCAAATCAAAGTTGGTGTTTGACTGTTCCATCCCAGAACTTGATGAATCAGTTTTCCATGAATGTGACTGGGCCAAATTCTACCCGGAAGCGGGGGAACTAATTCCTCCGGATATGCCCGAGCCACGAGGAAACTCCGTAACTACCACATGTTTCGTGGACGCCGACCATGCTGGTTGCAAGGCTACTAGGAGGTCTCATACAGGAATCATCATCTTTGTTAACAGGGCACCAATCCTATGGTTCTCTAAAAGACAAACAACTGTTGAAACATCCACGTTTGGTTCAGAGATTGTGGCACTCAAGATCGCAATCGAAATGGTAGAAGGCCTACGGTATAAGCTCAGAATGATGGGCATACCTATAGAAGGACCAACCAACATGTATTGTGACAATGACTCGGTTGTTAAGAATGTAACACACCCGGAAAGTCCTTGTAAGAAGAAGCATAACAGTATTGCTTACCATAAGGCACGCGAATGCATTGCAGGAAAGATTATCCGGATTGGAAAGGAACCCGGTGAAACTAATATTGCGGATCTACTCACTAAGCTTATGGGTGGGGTAAAGCTATTCTCCTTATGTAGGAGATGTATGTGGCGGTGCAAATAAGAGACCGGCCCTTAAGGTATCTTCTACAAGTACTTAACAGTACGAGTACAAAGACACGGGGACTCTAGAAAAGCGCCGGTAGCAAACGTACAGACGTACGAACATTCGGGAATACACACGAATGAGATAACACACGTATGACTAACAGGCAAATAAGCGAGCCGACTCGCTGAATCGCTAACAGTAATAGAGCACCGATAGAGGTTCGATCTCAGAGGTCATCTTACATGTAAATGCTCACAAATCTAAATACTAATACTTGAAATCACTGAATACTGCTAGTAAGAATATCTAGTGGACTACACGTGTAAACGCGTTAGTGACGGGAGAAAAAATAGAGAAATGAGGAAGCTCAAGTTGCCCACCTGCAGACCCAGTCCTGATCCTTTGGCTCTCAAATGAGGTCCTCCAAGTGTGAGAAGAACACCTCCCTCTACACCTTCAGGTACTCATTTATGAAGTCTTTTGAATACCCCATGCCCGTCACTCAGCTCAGCGCTTCTACCTGGACCCAAATTCTCCACCCCACTCTGATCCCAGTGCTCAACAAGGCAGGCATGTCTCGCAACTTTCCTCGCAAGGTCTTCTATGGTTCATCTTTGTATCAAGGCTTTGGTTTCATTCACCCATTTCTTCTCCAAGAATTCAGCCACATTGCTACTCTGTTTCAGGAATCTGTCCGTGTTTCCCAGACGGGCCATATTCTCCGGCTTACCGCTGAAGCCTTTCGGCTTGAACTGGGGCTCCCTTTTCATCTTGGTATTACCCCCTACCAGCCTTATGCCTCTTATATCACTCCTTGCTGGTATAAGCATGTGTGGCATTTCTTTTCTTTGCACCCTGTGAGTATGGTTGAAGACTTCCCTACACTTCCTCTGCTTTGAGTGAATGACTGCTACCTCATGCAAGCTTTTGTCACTGCTGGCTTTCGGGGCGCTGACCTGTCTCTTCTGAATCTCATCAGGATGTCTCTCCAGGCTATCTCCCTTGCTGATATCTGCACTGCATATGGCACACGGCTTTCTCCTATGGCCTTCCAGTTGCAGTCCTCCAACCATCTTTGCGCCCATCTTGACTGGCCTCGATGCCCCCCTCCGTGGCATCTCCCAGCCCTTCAGCTTTGGCAACGCGCCCTTCGGAAATCATTCTTACCCCCGTTGGCCTTGCCTTCTGACAGAGCTCTGCACCCCTCCTTCCACCTGGGGCATTGGCTGTCCTCAGAATCTTCCTCTGTGTGGCCTTGGTTTTTGTGTCGTTCTACTGACCAGATCTTCTCTAAATGTCCCACTGGTTGGAAGGTTGGTTTTTTGCAATGCCGTGGCGGTTATAGCTTCAACACTACCATTCTCTGCGCCAAACCTGCCTGTGCCGACACTCTTGTCTCTCTCCTTTCCAGTGGGAATGTGTTCCGGATTGTCGGTCCATCCACCTTTCTCTTCCATCCACCAGACGAGGATCCCTTGATGTACGATCCTTTTCAGTGTCTTCCTGCCACCCCAGAGGATGCATTTGATGCTCTCTGCGATTCTCCCCGAGTCCTTCTCCATTAATACTCCCTTCCCCAGGATGGATGCCAGGCTCTTGCCGATGCCATTCTGAGTGGCTCTGCCAGCGCTGTCTGTGACGGCTCTTATGATCCCATTCTCCTCCAAGATACATCTTCCTTCATCCTCTCCCCCAACACCTCCACCAAGGCTCCCACGGTGTTCCTCACTGGATCTAACCTTGTCAGTGGCTCCCCTGAAGATCAGTCTTCCTACCGGAGTGAATTGGCTGGCATCATTGGTGTCCTCACCTGCTGTATGGCTCTGGTGGACCTCTATGATGTAGCCTCCGGCTCACTCACCATTGCCCTTGATGGGGATACGGCTCTTCAACAGGCTCAGGGAACCTGGCCCTTGTCTATTTCTCAGAAATATTTTGACTATGTCTATGTCATTCACAATATGCTCTCTGCTCTTCCAATCACTGTCACCTTCAAGTGGGTTCAGGGTCATCAAGAGGGTCTTTCTCTTGACTGGTGGGCGCTTTGCAATCATCAAGTTGATGGCATGGCCAAGGCATTTCTCTCCATGAATTGTTCCTCTCCTTACCACTATCCCCGGCTTGTGTTTGAGCCCTGGGCTCTCTCACAGAATGGTCTCAAATGCTCTTGCTTTGACAGAGATGCCTTGCACATTCTTATTTTGGGTCCTCCACTTCTTCACTATTGGCACACTCACCACGACATCTCCATTCCACCACAAGTCTCCGATTCCATCCATTGGGGTGCCCATTACTCTGCTTTCAAGCATCTCCCTCCTGGCATGCAACGGTGGTTTGTCAAGTTTGCTTTGGGTTGTAATTGGAGTTGGCAATCAGTTACTCCATTACCAGCACCAGGATCACTCCCGATGCCCTCTGTGTGCCCAAGACGAGGAAAAGGTTTCCCATGTTCTTTCATGTGCCGGCCCCGGGGCTGTCCAGCACTGCTTGTCTTCCTTTTGGGGCCCTTTGCAACAGCGCCTTACTTCTGAGCTTACAGACCCTTCACTGGCTCTCGCCATCGTGGATGTTACCACTAGGGTTCGTCAAGGTAGGCGTATCCACCCTTCCTCCTACTCCCCTGATATTGCATCTGCTATAAGGGCTCAGCGTCGGATTGGATGGCACAACTGGTTCCTTGGGAGGTGGACCCCCCTCTGGCATCAGATTCAAGCTGCTTACTATTCTTCGATTGGTAGCAAGCGATCTCCTCGTCGATGGGCCACTGCAGTGATTCATCAATTTTTCCTCACCTGTTGGGATCTCTGGACGTACCGGAACCACCCGCTCCATGGCACTGGGGGATTGCTTGAGTCTGAACAACACCAATCTCTCAATGATTCCATTTCATCTGAATTGGTCATTGGCTTAGCTGATGCTCTGCCTCAATCTCACTCCCTCCTCCAGATCCCCCTCCAAGTGCTCCGTGGTTACACTCTTACTGCCAAGCGTCAATGGCTTGCGGCCATCCAGCTTGCCAGGAGACACTTTGCAGCCCCTCTCCCGTCCCAGCAGCTGTATCGCCAGGAGGCTGCCTTGATGAGGGCTTGGCTGAATGGATCCTAAAGGATGGGCCAAACATTTCACCCAGCGCTATTCCCAGTGCTTTTCCCAGTGTCTCCCCCAGTGCAGCCCGCATTGCTACACCAAGTGCCCCCAGTGCTGCCTTTTGCCCTGCCCCACGTGTGTCTCTTAGTGTTTCACCAAGTGCTGCTCCCAGTATCTCACCAGGCTCTGCGCCAGTGCTGATCCCAGTCTCTCACCAAGTTCTGCCCCCAGTGAAGCTCCTAGCGCTGCACCTCGTGTGGCTCCTTGCGCTGCACCCAGTGTTGCCCCCAGTTTATCACCATCTTCTGCACTCAGTGCTGCTCCTAGTGTTTCACCAAGTGCAGACTCCAGTGCCCGTTCTAGTTCTTCACTCAGTGCACACATTGCTGTTCCCAATGATTCACAACGTTCTGCACCCAGTGCTGCTCCTGGCGCTGCACCAAGTTTGGTTCCTGGCGTTGCCCTCAGTGCTGCTCCGAGTATATCATCCCTTTCTGCAGTCAGCGCTGCTCCCATTGTTTCACCCAGTTCTGCCCCCAGTGCTGTTTTCAGCCCCGCCCACGTGTGGCTCTAAGTGTTTCACCAAGTGCTGCTCCCAGTATCTTGGCAGGTTCTGCACCCCGTGCTGATTCCAGTTTCTCACCAGGTTCTGTACCTTGTGATGCTCCTCAAGCTGCACCAAGTTTGGCTCCTGGCACTGCTTCCAATATATCACCATCTTCTGCACCCCAGTGCTTCTCCCAGTGTCTGACTTGGTTTTGCACCCAGTGCTGCTCCTTGTGCTGCATCCAGTGTGGTTCCTGGCGCTGTACCCAGCGCTACTCCCACTGTATCACCATCTTCCGCACCCAGGGTTGCTCCCAGTGTCTCACCACGTTTTGCACCCGGTGCCCTTCCTAGTTCTTCCCCCAGTCACCCACCTTTGCACATCCTGCTGCTCCCAGTATTTTACCCTTCCTCCTGTCTGTTTGTTGGTAGCTGCTTCCAGTTCGGATTATGCTACCAGTATCCTTCAACAGTTTTCACTTGTACTCTCCCTGCTTGCTTCCAGGATTTGTTTGACAAATTTGTCGTTCTACAACTTGGGGCTTAAACTCTCTTCGATTGAGGCGACGTTAAAGTCTGGATACAGACTGAGTAGTTTAGATCCACCTTTGGTGGTTAAAGTTACTTAAATACGTATATTAATTAATTGGTTCGTGAGAAGTCAAATCGGATTGCCTCTGAACAGCAGCACCGTAGTAACTGGCTAACCTTTCCATCTCACCAAGAAGCCGCTGGTTATTGCCTAAAAAGTCCTCGCGGAACTTTGTACAACCAAGTTGGTGCATATGGAGTCTCTCTCCCGGCAACGCTAGATGAATATTATGTGGGTTGCTCCAAAATCAAGATCATAAAATGTGTTGCCGTTATGTACACCGTGGTGAGAGATGTTTTTGAAATACTGTTCAACATTCACTCCTTCTTCCACCATTGGAGCAGTAAAATCAGATATATTCCAGAGACGAATGGATTGATACCCGTCCCCATTTTGGTGATTAGACACCTGCATGTTACCACTTTTAACTGAAACGGGAACCTTCAAAACATTCACATGAGCGTTATTACCAAGTGCTCTGGGACAATTGCAATGCCTACAGATCATCTATTGTCGGCCAAAAAATTACAGTCAAAAAACGCGACGACGAAACAAGGAAATCAACAGAGGTACGAACATTCAGCTTAGAATCAAACACACCTCCACTACTTGGAAATCCCTAAGTGGTGAAAACGATTCCACTTATGACTACAAACAAAACAGGTTAACCGGTTACACCTTCAAAGACCGGATCGGTAAGTAAACACTTGGATTCCTTATGTGTATTCAAAACAAATACACTTAACACCCCATGAGGAAATCACTTATTGCAATCATGAAAAACGATACCGAATCCAAATGGGCCTCATTTATTCTCATTTGCTCCATATATCTCGATCAAGCAGGAGGCCCATCGAATGAACTACTTAACCTCCTGAAAGACCAATACTGTGGAATGACCAATACAGTAAGACCGACATAACACTAACACAGCAACAGCATTGGTACAATGATGGTAACAAATAACCGGGGAAGATCTCTACAATATAAAATACAACAGAGAGCCCCGATACAGTGCAAAATACATAGTAAAAATAAGAGCCTCTCTCTGAGCTCACTTCTCTTTAAATTTCAATTATCCTATACCTTTCGGTCGATTTTTAGAGTAACAACAGGTTATAGAGCCCTTATAACTTACACTAGTGGCCCGTAAGAGCACTAGTGTTTACCTTAAGATACCTATCTCCGCCTGTTCAGCACCTCCACTGTTCGGTTACCGCCAGAGGATACTTGGTCCGGGACCCGGCGATGGGCTGTATCAATAGACCTCCCCTTCTTTCTCTCCTTTTCTCCTCCTTACTTGCGTATCAAGTGGTGTATCTACAGATCCTTCTACCAAGAATCTTCTTCTGTAATACACGACCAAGCATACATATCAAGGGGTGTATCTACAGATCCTTCTACCAAGAATCTCCTTCTGTAATACACATCTAAGGACGACGATCGAACGATTCTGATTACGTTAATACAAGATAAAGACCACCGTCATCTTTAATACAAGCCCATTGCACCGGACAAGCCGATTGCAATCATCCATTTATCTTCCGTGTCCATCATCCCCACAAAGGACCATCGACACCCGTTTGATTGTGCTAAGCACCACTTCTTCAAACCCCAACAGACTGCAACTCATCCTACGATAGTTGCTTTAATCACTACCACGAACTATTTGATATCTCGATCTTTCAATTTCAATACCTCCATCAATTACTCGGCGCAACGCCCAGCAATCCAAACAGCAATCTCCATCCCTCTTACCTCCGCGGCCTACAACTTCGGTTACTTCTTCGGAACATCCCTTCGGTCATCCCTTCGACACGGCCACCGCACCTTCGCTCGGTCAGTTCAATTGTTTGGTTAATTGTTTCTCCGACACTCGGATACTTCTTTTCTCCTTCTCCGGCGCTGGTCTTTCTGTCATTTCTTTTGACGACGCCGACGCCACATCCCAACACCGATGTCGACGCCACATCAAATGATAGGACGCCAACAACCACGGTAATACCTACCCCGTTTAACCTTCACGACCTACCAAACACCGCACCTTCGCGGATCATTCCGACGGTCTTTTCGGTTAATTCTTCGCCTCCGATCTACTCTGATTGCTTCTCTGCCAATCGGTTATCTCTTTGCCGGCTCTTTCTCTAGCGCCAGTCTTTCTGTAATTTCTTTTGACGCCGATACATCCATATTTCCCTGTCTTACCATCGGCAAACATATAACACCGGCGTCGACGCACCAATCCACACAGCAATCTGTAAACAGCACACGTAAATCGCTCCACGGCGTACACCAAGCCCCTCAGACATCTGCGTCCTCTTCAGCCAGTTGGTCCAATTGCCGAGACTCCCTCCGTCAAAGCTCACCATTACATCTGGACCTGGACTTATTCTCCAAACAGTGAATCAGTCTCCTTCCGCCGAGCCCTACCAGGATCCATCTCTTTTCAACGTGCCACTTCTTCAAGTCCTCCTAACCGACGTCAGGACAAGCCCACTGTAACTTCTGTCCAACGTCAGGACAAACCCACTGTGTCCGCACTACCTGTAACGCCCCGTTCAGATCATCATTCTGCTCCACCATGGGAGCCAACCAACTTCAGATGGACATTCAATCCTCAGAATGAAATTGCGACATTCCGGCGCTTGCCAAAATCAGTTCCCTCACACTCACACCAGCCTCCGTTGTACATTCGACTACTACCATCTGAGACACTTTCTGAGGGCACTGACCTTCCAAATGCCGCTCCTGCATACATACGATCCCTGCAATCCCCATGCTGTAATCAAATTTGCCCCAAACCGAATTATCAGCCTGTCCTTTGACTCTCCAAACGACATCAGGATGCCCTCAAGGTCAAGCTGTATCATCTATATGCCAACATCTTGTCGATGAATTGGTTTTACGACACTTTTGACTGAACATTGCAACCGACTGCAACTTCCCCATCCAAAGGCAGTTGCTTTACCCCACCAAATTATCTCCCAACATCGCAATCGATCAGAAGTGAATCACCCACTCCAACGATGTCTACGATTCTGTGATTCGATCTACGACCAGACGCCTTCTATGACTTGATGTTTCGTTGGCCAGCCAATCGATACTCAAGCGATGTATCAAACAATTTCTACAATTCATTTCGCGGTCAATTAATCATGCCATTGATTCGATTCCTACAACCTATTAATCGTATTCGACACTCAATTGCTTTCTACGCTCAAATCTCAGATGCAATTCAAGACCCTCCAGTTTAATTGATCTGTCCGAATCAATATCCATGAAACAGATCTGTCCGAATCAATATCCATGAAACAACTATTCATTCCAAGACCTACGTTTGACACAAAGCTCTTCGATCCTCCGTTATGTAGAATCCTTGACCCCATCCACATCAAGTCAGATATGATTGAACCCGTTCTCGTGCCCATCAATCATCGCTTCAGCGATGCTGACGACATACGCCTGGTACAATGCTACGAATCTACAAATCAATATCACGTTGTTTTTTAATCGGTCCCTACGATTCGATCTCTACAATTGATCAATCGTATCCGCTTTGATTACCAATGGCTTGGTACTTTAGCTCTAAATCCACAAATCGATATATCTTTACGTCTTCCTCCAAGACATCAAGCGATTCTATCCTACGTTGATTTGATTACCTACGTACACATCAAATTGTGACCCTTAGGATCTGCTTCAACTCGCCCGTATCCACGTCCAATCAGTTCTTATTGATTTCCACAAATCGTTCTCGTTGATTTCTGTGATCAAGCGATTCATGATTCGTCTTCCACATCAACTCTATGATTCGATTCTTTGATTCCGTTTTGATACTACGACTATCATCGATCCCTTTGAATACTTAAATACCCATCTTTTCCAACGCCCTTGCAGCGATTCAAGATTCGTTTACGAATGGTAACGCATCTACGATTTGATTCTATGCCCAGATCTACAATCGACTACCACATTTGCTCAATGGATTTCTATGTTCTGATTGATACAAAATCGATTCTACGAATCGATCATTGGAACTGTATGGATCTGACTCCTACGAATCATGATGTTCAATTGGTTCTATGATCTGATCTACGATCAACCAATCTTTTCGTTAGCATCCGCTCGATACTCAAGTTTTGCATCTTCCAGTTCGGTCGATCTGTCCTAGTCCATATATATATATCGCAACAACCAATCCTATTCTACAATTAGTTTTGCCTCTCTCCAGTTGGTACTCCAGATTGCTGATTTCCAGTCTACTTTTAGCCTTCTCCGATCAACGCTGCGTCATCCCCGCCGTTACTTGGGACCTCACCAAGCTTGATTTGTGTCTAAGTTCATACCACGTTGCTGGAACGCTGGCGCTTAAATCTACGACCAACCAATCCCGTTCAAGTCTCCAACCGTACGCAACTACATCAATTTCCCCGAGTCCTTACATTTGATCTCCGACCCGTTATACGATCCATCCATTGTCATCAATGCAGTTCATTTGGCTTCTACGATTTGGTCTGTCTCCCTACAGTTGGTACTCCCGTTCAATAACTTGTCATCTCCTTTGATCTTATACGATCAAACCTACATCTTCATTTAGATCTACGCCCATGTGCAATACGTGTACGTCCGACTCGTATCTACAATCCCGGAGGCTCCCTTTAGGACCTACGCCTGCTACGATCGCTGCTACTTCATATGTCCCATCGACCTCTACAATCACGATGCGTCCCCATTACTAGTCCAATCACCCACTCGTCTTCGTTTCGGAGACATCATCCTATCGATCACAACTTGGTGTCTCCTCTTCTACGCGCAGATCTACGATCCAACAATTCACACCTTTGAATGCTTGTTGGATACTAATCGCTTCCGAAGACCGGCGGTTCAAGCTTCGATTACGCTTGGTAACTTCAAATTGTCTCCTCCTTTCTGGCCAATCCTGTTCTTCCATGTGGCAGCGCCGCCTTGCCGCCGAGGACACTCTTCCCACTATTTTCTCTACCGTTCCTCGGTTAACTCTACAACCGGTACCTTGCTCACTTATCCCAATACGTGTCTTCCCGCCAGTGCATTCTTCTCCCCTGCTTGTGCATCAAGGGATGTATGTCCTACGCCATAAGGCTTCTCCGTATAATCCACAACCATGGGAATTATGCCTTGCAACTCCTACCAACTGGGAAATACGGAGTACTCCGTTTGATCCCTCCGTCGACGTCGCCTCTGCTCTTTCATTCACCTTTTCCCCTTAGTCTCATTGCATTCCTTCACTGCAACTTCCACCAACTGGGGCTACTACGTTCGCTTTATCCTACAATCTGACACCTTCTTGCGATAGGTTTCACTCCGAAGTCACCCGTTTGAATTCCATCCTTCCCCTCGAGTGATTCTCCTCCGAGACCACAATATGATCCAATCCTGCTCACTACCTTTGCATGTCCGGGAGATTCTAAAAGAAACAAATTTGGCACTTCTCCAATGACGCATTTCCTTGCGATTCTCCAATACATCGACACACAAGGGAGCAATTCACCCACATCCATCACTCATCGATCTCCCCTCCGATGAGATCCACAATCAAATCTTCTCCTCCACTTCAATCAACCCGTCTCATCTCTAATTAACTCGTTTGATTATGCTTGACAATTAAATCGAGAACTACGACTACATTCGATTCATACTATAGTGAATCCCTTCGTCGACGACCTCTTCCTGACGTTTGATCCCCACACTCGGATCTATTTTATGACGTTTGTTTTCTACTATCCACAATCCTCCCTTGATTCTCAACGTTTGATTCTTTCGGACGGCTTGAAGCAGTCGCTCCACCTCAATGTCTCAATCTGTGATTCTACGGCATGTCTCTCTGTGCTTCCTGATCCTCCAATCTACGGTTTTCCGCTACGAGCATTGATCTCCCCTCCGTTGAGAACCAACACAAGACTTGCTCCGTCTCAGTCCATCTCCCTTCCCAATCAAACAAGTATATAATCATACGCTTCACCCAAGCATTGTCCAATCTCCTCAACTTCGGATAATTGATTCTCCGATCAATCAATTATCTATGACTGTCTCTCCATCCTACGTTCCGCATTGATAGATCTCAACATCCGTCCCCTTTGTCGACGTTTGATCTAGACATTCTACAATCCCTCGATTACGACTGGTAACATTTCCACCATTAATCAGTCATCTGTCATGCTACCCACTTGAATTCCACGATATGATTCTACGATTTGATTCTACGATCACATCGATTCCTACGATCTACCTATCATTTTCGACAATCAATTGTCATCGCTTTGATCACAAAACCGCTCCAGGTCAATCTTCAGACAAATACAATCTCCTTTCTTCTCCATTTTACAACTACAATCTCCAAGCAAACATTCAGATAATATTGTAACAAAAAAAAAAAGGATACCGACAGTAATCCAACACCTAATCCAGAATCGATATCATGTTGGATCAAGGGGAGCTTAGAATCAAACACACCTCCACTACTTGGAAATCCCTAAGTGGTGAAAACGATTCCACTTATGACTACAAACAAAACAGGTTAACCGGTTCGAAACAAGACACCTTCAAAGACCGGATCGGTAAGTAAACACTTGGATTCCTTATGTGTATTCAAAACAAATACACTTAACACCCCATGAGGAAATCACTTATTGCAATCATGAAAAACGATACCGAATCCAAATGGGCCTCATTTATTCTCATTTGCTCCATATATCTCGATCAAGCAGGAGGCCCATCGAATGAACTACTTAACCTCCTGAAAGACCAATACTGTGGAATGACCAATACAGTAAGACCGACATGACACTAACACAGCAACAGTATTGGTACGATGATGGTAACAAATAACCGGGGAAGATCTCTACAATATAAAATACAACAGAGAGCCCCGATACAGTGCAAAATACATAGTAAAAATAAGAGCCTCTCTCTGAGCTCACTTCTCTTTAAATTTCAATTATCCTATACCTTTCGGTCGATTTTTAGAGTAACAACATCATCTTTGAATTCAACCTTTGATAATGTCCACAAAGTTGGTCATGCTGGGGAGTATCACCTATGAAATAAGCGACCGCAAATTTCATTCAAACAGACCGTTTCTTCTTGTTCCACGGCAAATTAGACCATTCAATACCATCCGTTTGGTTGCAGGCATCTTTCAAAGATGAAAGAGCCAAATGAAGGCCAGAGTGAAGATTGTTCACATTGTTGATTGATTTGTCACCTTTATCACCTGGACATGTTGGATGAAAGAAGTTATATATAGCCTCCCAGGCATTCAGCCGGGAGTTCTGAGTTAAGGTGTTGAATATGCCAAGAGTCATTTCAGTGGGATAAGAGTGGTTTGACCACTATTGTCAATTGCAATTCCATCCATGTAGAGAATAATAGGAACCAGATTTTCATTCGATTTGGATTTGCATCTCTTCTCCCAAGTATTGATCCACCATTCACCGTAATGGAGTTTGTCAATATCAATATTACCTTGAAGTTCTGGATAACGGACTGGTAAGATTGGGTCTTCAGCATGGGGGAAAGACAGATTGTCTTCGTTTCCCAAAGTCACATTTGTTAATAGGGAATGAAGTGCTTTTTGGAATGACCGGACATAGATTTTTTAAGGACCAGAAACATCAGCACTCTTTGATTTCTTAGAACACCAGTCAATAAGATGAGGTTCAAACCCATTGCCTTTTATTTCAGGCACAGTTGCAGAAATCTCCTTCATGACACTTGCCCTGGTCTTTATGAGATTGCCTTTAGTCCATGAAAATAAATTAAGGACTCAGATTTGATAGCCCATTCATACAATTCCTTCTCTGCGACTAATGATATGCTATGATTCTGCATGATTTTCATTAACTTGATCTTGACCTTCAGTTTGTCAGATATTTTCCTTCCTACATTGGGTGTTGTAATTGCCGTGTTTGAATCACGATGGGAATCATCAACATCAATGTTGTTGCCTTCACTGCTGACTCTCAGAGAGTGGGGTCCTTCTGTGCTGTCAATTCCTTCTTCCTCATTGTCATCATTAAGAGAAAAACAATTATCATTGGAAACAGAGTCATTGTCATCCTCATTGTTGACTAATTCCTGACAAATCAAAGCACGCTCCATCGGTTTCACAGAAGGGTCGTACATAACTTGATCGTCAAGCACCTCTGGTAATGCGCCGCCACTACTCTGTGGACCATTACGGGTGTTCGTTAGACCTAATTGTTGAGTAGCATCCTCGAGCTTCTTCGATTTTCTAGTGAATAAGGAAGATGCAAAATCATCTACCCCCAAACACCGGTAGTAATAAGGATAACATGTACCAATATTACGTGAAATATGGTCCAGAAGACCGGGAGAAACAACTACTCCCGTATGCTTCCTTTGTCTTGCTGTAAACAAGGGGGGTTTCTTCTTCTTGGTAACCTTGTGCTTTCCGCAACCAGTAGTGATCAGAGGAGAGTCCCGGTAGCAACGTTCACAATAAACATGATATTTGGGAGTGCAGCCCATCATTACTACTAAAGCCGTACAATGGAAACAATTGAGATTGAAAAATTGCAACCATGCACTGTTTGTTTCAGGCATAAAATTCAGTAACATTCCGTGAATTCAGAAACAGATGCCAGTGGGGTAGGAAAATGCAATGTGCATCAAAATATTATGAGCTTGACATTAATTTCAATAAATAGGGTGAAATTACAAAGGGGGGCCAGTGGAGTTTGGCCCAAATATGCGTGATTCCAAAAGAACCCCGAATCTCGTTTGTGTGACGAGGATGATTCTTCCTTCTTGGATCACAACAACGCCAAGGTTATAGTCAGACGTGTCAGTATAGATGTGGAAAGGTTTGTTCGGATCAGGGAAAGCAAGCAGGATGTCTTGTGCAAGAAGGTCTTTGGCTTTGTTGAATGCTTGGATTAACTCTGGAGTTGGTTGGAGTCTTCCTTTGGATCGGCCGGAGAGGGCAGTGAGGAGGAGAGTAAGGACTTCAGCTCATTTTGAATAGAAGTTTCGGTAGAAGTTGATCATCCCAACAAAGGATCAAAGATGGGAAATTGTGTGATCTTATTTGGATTGGGTCTGATGCCATCTCTGGAGATGATGTGGCCGAGCCATGGTGTTTGCAATTGGAACCAATGGCGTTTAGCTGGTTTGACTGCAAAGTTGTGGGCCTTGAGCAGCAACAGAACAGAAGAGACAGATTTGCAGTGAGATTCAAGGGTGTCAGAGAAGATTCCAATATCATTGATGTATACTTCAATGTCTTTCAAATGGAGAAGCATCTGTTCCATGCAGCCTTGGGACCAGCTTGGAGGGTTGAGGAAGCCCATTGGAAGGTGAAGGAGCCTGGATTTTCCAAAGGCTGTTACCTTGGTTGTTGTTGGAACCTTGCTGCCGGTTTTGGTTGTTGTTGTTTGGTCAATTCTTGTTTCAATTGTTCCGGTTATTTCCATTTTGGTTGCTTCCATTTTGATTGTTCCGATTGTTGTTGCCATTGTTGTTGCTGTTAATCTTGTTTTGGGAGAAATTATCTTGATTATTTTTCTTACTTTTCGTGTTTTCTTTGTTTTGGCATCTCCCCATCCTTGTCACAATCTGTGTGAGGGCGTCTTCATAGGGAGAGTGGTGTTCTTCATAGGAGTCCTTCCATTCAATCGGCATAGGTTTGAATACCAAACTCTTGAAGGCTTCATCGTTGATGGCTGCATTTTCTGGTGGATAACCTGGAAGCAGTCAAAGGATCACATGGTTGCGGAAGGTGCCCATGGAGACAAACTGGTGTACATTCATGTTGGTAGCCTTCTTGATTTTGTCGAGGAACCTTTTGTGGTATCTGTATGCATCTGTGCTGTTGTTGAATTTGTAGGTAATGAAGGCATCGATGGTGGTCAGAAAGTTCTCAACGGTTCAATTTTGTACGTTGGATGATGCATACTTGTTCAACCAGTTCCACTCGGCATAATCTCTGAGGAGATCAGCAAATTTTTTATATTGCTTTGGTCCTGTTGTTAAGGAAAGGGTTTTCTTTGCATGTGAGAATTCATCAATAGTGACAATGACTTGTTGGAAAAGGGATACTTCGGCAGTAATGAGAGGAACATCAACCTTGACAGTCTCAGAGCCTTCATTTGTAGTACTTGTATGTTTGAATTCTATCTTCTCAAGGGACTCTTGGTCAAAGTCAAACTTGAAAGGGATGACAGAATAACTTGTCATTGCTGGACAATCTATAGGAGCAGTTCGTTGCACAGACAGTACTGAAACACCGATTGAATCCCATGAAGACAAAAAAAAAGCAAAATGAACCAATTTTGCTAGGGGGGAGAAAAACAAAAAAGCAAAGCGAAAAAGCAAAAATTGCTTTGCTTTCTTGCTCCGCAACCAATCGCTACTATGCATTCATACTGATCTGGCACGGGCTCTCGCTAATAATAATAATATAATAATATACGTATTTAAGTAACTTTAACCACCGAAGGTGGATCTAAACTACTCAGTCTGTATCCAGACTTTAACGTCGCCTCAATCAAAGAGAGTTTAAGCCCCAAGAAGTTGTAAAACGACAAATTTGTCAAACGAATCCTGAAAGCGAGCGGGGAAGGGACAAAGAACAAACTAAGAACGATGTCCTAAGCAAAAGCCTAGCATGACAATCATACAGCAGTAGGAAGGGTAGGAGGAGCGGCACTGAGTACAGCAATGGGGAAAACACAAAGAGCTACACTGGGGGCGGAGCTTGGGTATAGACGTGGGGTAGGACTTGGAGTTGCACTGGGAGCAGCACTGGGGGCAGAGCCAAGTGATACACGGGGAACTGAACTTGGTGCAGCACTGAAAGAGGCAGAGGATGCTTCGTGTGCAGCACATTGAGGGCGTCATAATGGCACACAGGTCTAGGTACCATGCAGCCAAGCCCTCATCAAGGCAGCCTCCTGGCGATACAGCTGCTGGGACGGGAGAGGGGCTGCAAAGTGTCTCCTGGCAAGCTGGATGGCCGCAAGCCATTGACGCTTGGCAGTAAGAGTGTAACCACGGAGCACTTGGAGGGGGATCTGGAGGAGGGAGGGAGATTGAGGCAGAGCATCAGCTAAGCCAATGACCAATTCAGATGAAATGGAATCATTGAGAGATTGGTGTTGTTCAGACTCAAGCAATCCCCCAGTGCCATGGAGCGGTTGGTTCCGGTGTGTCCAGAGATCCCAACAGGTGAGGAAAAATTGATGAATCACTGCAGTGGCCCATCGACGAGGAGATCGCTTGCTACCAATCGAAGAATAGTAAGCAGCTTGAATCTGATGCCAGAGGGGGGTCCACCTCCCAAGGAACCAGTTGTGCCATCCAATCCGACGCTGAGCCCTTATAGCAGATGCAATATCAGGGGAGTAGGAGGAAGGGTGGATACGCCTACCTTGACGAACCCTAGTGGTAACATCCACGATGGCGAGAGCCAGTGAAGGGTCTGTAAGCTCAGAAGTAAGGCGCTGTTGCAAAGGGCCCCAAAAGGAAGACAAGCAGTGCTGGACAGCCCCGGGGTCGGCACATGAAAGAACATGGGAAACCTTTTCCTCGTCTTGGGCACACAGAGGGCATCGGGAGTGATCCTGGTGCTGGTAATGGAGTAACTGATTGCCAACTCCAATTACAACCCAAAGCAAACTTGACAAACCACCGTTGCATGCCAGGAGGGAGATGCTTGAAAGCAGAGTAATGGGCACCCCAATGGATGGAATCGGAGACTTGTGGTGGAATGGAGATGTCGTGGTGAGTGTGCCAATAGTGAAGAAGTGGAGGACCCAAAATAAGAATGTGCAAGGCATCTCTGTCAAAGCAAGAGCATTTGAGACCATTCTGTGAGAGAGCCCAGGGCTCAAACACAAGCCGGGGATAGTGGTAAGGAGAGGAACAATTCATGGAGAGAAATGCCTTGGCCATGCCATCAACTTGATGATTGCAAAGCGCCCACCAGTCAAGAGAAAGACCCTCTTGATGACCCTGAACCCACTTGAAGGTGACAGTGATTGGAAGAGCAGAGAGCATATTGTGAATGACATAGACATAGTCAAAATATTTCTGAGAAATAGACAAGGGCCAGGTTCCCTGAGCCTGTTGAAGAGCCGTATCCCCATCAAGGGCAATGGTGAGTGAGCCGGAGGCTACATCATAGAGGTCCACCAGAGCCATACAGCAGGTGAGGACACCAATGATGCCAGCCAATTCACTCCGGTAGGAAGACTGATCTTCAGGGGAGCCACTGACAAGGTTAGATCCAGTGAGGAACACCGTGGGAGCCTTGGTGGAGGTGTTGGGGGAGAGGATGAAGGAAGATGTATCTTGGAGGAGAATGGGATCATAAGAGCCGTCACAGACAGCGCTGGCAGAGCCACTCAGAATGGCATCGGCAAGAGCCTGGAATCCATCCTGGGGAAGGGAGTATTAATGGAGAAGGACTCGGGGAGAATCGCAGAGAGCATCAAATGCATCCTCTGGGGTGGCAGGAAGACACTGAAAAGGATCGTACATCAAGGGATCCTCGTCTGGTGGATGGAAGAGAAAGGTGGATGGACCGACAATCCGGAACACATTCCCACTGGAAAGGAGAGAGACAAGAGTGTCGGCACAGGCAGGTTTGGCGCAGAGAATGGTAGTGTTGAAGCTATAACCGCCACGGCATTGCAAAAAACCAACCTTCCAACCAGTGGGACATTTAGAGAAGATCTGGTCAGTAGAACGACACAAAAACCAAGGCCACACAGAGGAAGATTCTGAGGACAGCCAATGCCCCAGGTGGAAGGAGGGGTGCAGAGCTCTGTCAGAAGGCAAGGCCAACGGGGGTAAGAATGATTTCTGAAGGGCGCGTTGCCAAAGCTAAAGGGCTGGGAGATGCCACGGAGGGGGGCATCGAGGCCAGTCAAGATGGGCGCAAAGATGGTTGGAGGACTGCAACTGGAAGGCCATAGGAGAAAGCCGTGTGCCATATGCAGTGCAGATATCAGCAAGGGAGATAGCCTGGAGAGACATCCTGATGAGATTCAGAAGAGACAGGTCAGCGCCCCGAAAGCCAGCAGTGACAAAAGCTTGCATGAGGTAGCAGTCATTCACTCAAAGCAGAGGAAGTGTAGGGAAGTCTTCAACCATACTCACAGGGTGCAAAGAAAAGAAATGCCACACATGCTTATACCAGCAAGGAGTGATATAAGAGGCATAAGGCTGGTAGGGGGTAATACCAAGATGAAAAGGGAGCCCCAGTTCAAGCCGAAAGGCTTCAGCGGTAAGCCGGAGAATATGGCCCGTCTGGGAAACACGGACAGATTCCTGAAACAGAGTAGCAATGTGGCTGAATTCTTGGAGAAGAAATGAGTGAATGAAACCAAAGCCTTGATACAAAGATGGACCATAGAAGACCTTGCGAGGAAAGTTGCGAGACATGCCTGCCTTGTTGAGCACTGGGATCAGAGTGGGGTGGAGAATTTGGGTCCAGGTAGAAGCGCTGAGCTGAGTGACGGGCATGGGGTATTCAAAAGACTTCATAAATGAGTACCTGAAGGTGTAGAGGGAGGTGTTCTTCTCACACTTGGAGGACCTCATTTGAGATCCAAAGGATCAGGGCTGGGTCTGCAGGTGGGCAACTTGAGCTTCCTCATTTCGGCCCATAGAAATGTAGACACCCAAAGTCTTGTCAGCGTGATCAACCTCAAAACGATCAAGAGGGGACTGGGCACCAGATTTGTCAGTGATGGTGAAAACACCGGGCATTTCATCGACAGAGCGATAGTCCCAACCAGAACCAGTCCACTTGAAATCAATCAAGTAGCAGAAGGACTTAGCAGGTTCAATAGCGCCACCAGTAGCAATGAGACCACCAGCCCAGCGGTCTAAAGCTGCCTGAAAATCAACAGCCAGAGCCTCACCAGAGGTAGTAGAAGAGGCACCGGCACAGAAAAGATCAGTATCATCCACAAAAGCAAAACCAACCAAAGAAACCAGCTGAAGGGATATGGAGGTGAGTAGGTGGACCCCATGTCCTGCATTCTGCATCATCCGGAAAAGAATGGTAGAAACCAGAGCCCACAGAGTAGGGCCAAGACCGTTTCCTTGTCCAATCCCACTGAGAGGAATAGATTCATCACCATACATAGGACCGGACCTGCCAAAGCCAGTTTTAATGTGATGGGTAGCACGCTGGAGAGTGGAGAGTAGAACCTCGCAAACATGAGCCGGAATCCCAAAGCTTTGAAGGGTGAGACTGGCAATGGGATGGGAGATTCGGTCATAGCAGCCCTTGGCATCATTCATTGCAACCGCCCCGGAGCGGCGCTTCTGACGAAGAACATCACAAATAAGCTTCTTGTTGAGACAAGTGTTGATGGCTTTGTGATGCTTCCTGCTGCCATGCTGGTCAACTGCCACCGCATTGGCTTGTTCAGCATGAGCGAGAATGCGTTTACCAATCATCTTGTTGTTGATCTGAAACTCAGGAGACATCAGTTGGATGAGTCTCATCTTGTCAACACGGTATTCACCAGGTTTCTTGAAGATTTCAACATCGGTGATAACCTGCCAAGCAGAGGGCGAGAAGCCAGCAAGCAGAGGAGCACTCCGCATCAAAGTGTCAAAGGAATTCAGCTGTGGGTCCAAAGCAAAAGATTTATGGTGGGCGAAACTGAGGCAAGAAGGCTCACCAGCAGTGTGTTCCTTCTGGCATTTCCAGGCAGCAGCATTGTCAGCAGGGCTAACAGAATAGTCAAAGGGAGCCAAAGCCTGAATAGCCGCAGGCACCTGAAGGCAAGTAAGAAATTGATTCAGGTATGGGTCAGTTCCTGGAGGAGAAACATAGGTGCCAGCAAGGACCGCAGCTGAGGAAGGTCCAGTATCCAAGTAGCCGAAGGCCTGGATGAAAGAGGGAGACATGGAGGGAGTGTCTAGGCATTGTTGCTGACGGCAGACATTGGAGGCAGCCATGGCTGGCACCATAGCAGACTGATACTCCAAGACTTGTTCAGTGCCATCAGATCCAACTGCAACAGCTTTCAGAACAGCAGGCTTAAAGAGACGACCACGGATAGTGCGAGCAGCGAGCCCTAGATCCCGTTGGAGCCGTTCACGGCGCATGCGTGCCCGGATCTGGGAGGCACTCTGGTTGTGGGGCTTGCCTTCAGTAAGAAGGGCGTCCACCAAACCTTGGTTGAAGGAGTCACGCCACAAAGGAGCCAGGACTTTGACAGCGCGGTATTGCTTGTATGCTTGCTTCAAATGGAGGACAGCAGTGGCAAGATCACAGTGTTCACCCTTGTAGAAGGAAAGCTTACATGCCAAGCGCTTCACCATGGTGTGACTGGTGGAGACACCTTGCCGAAGCTGCATGATCCGCCTCCAGAAATCAATGATGTCACGGTAAACCTGGAGCTTGGGAGACCAAGGAATCATGCCAGTGCGAAGCCGGCAAAGATGTTGCTCAACAGACAGCCGGATGGAAGCAGAGGTAGCATGGAGGACATCATAGGTAGTGATGAGAGTGTTGCCCACAGTGGTATCACCAGATAAATACAGTACCACCAGGTGCTCAAGCTTAGTCTGAAGGGGGAACACACCAGCAGTAGCAAAGGCATGTTTGACCTGCTGGAGATAGCGCTGCCGAAGGTGAGGGTGGGAAGATTTCAGGCAAGGAATAGAGGATCGCACAGGAGGTGGAAGATATTTGCCCAAGATGCTGCCATTACAAACTTCGATCCAGAGCAAGCGATGGTCAGAAACCATGCCGTGCTCACCATCAAAAGCACAGTAACCAGCTCGGAAAACATCAACATGCTCAGTAGTCCAGATGGCATCAATGGGAGTCCTGGTAGTATTCCGATTGTGGGTGGCAGGCAAGGAAGTGGAAGGGTGGGTAGTCAAGATGGCATCCGTGAGGCTGCTGAGTGCTTTGAGCTCAGAGAAAAGACCGTCAGACCGGACATCAGAATTATGGTCAATCCCTAAGACGACGGAGTCACCAGCCTCCACACACGCCTGAAGGGCAGCGGTGAGGTCACGTCAAAAGAGAATGCGTGGGTTGGGACAGGGAAGATCCTCCTCAGCCTGGAAGTAACGACAGTGTTGGTTCCAAACAGAGCCAAGGTCCCTGTCATTTTTGACAGGGCAGTAGGCAGAAAAGATGGTAACCGTAGCTTGAGCCCTGCCCTGAAACCGGACGAAAGTCCACCGGCCAAGCCCCGATGGATCAGCCCCATGGGCAAGCTTGTGAGAATGAAAGAGCCGGTCAATGGTAAACCCCGTACCACCAGGGATGCGCCAAGTGCCAGTGGAGGCCTCATGCTTGTTCCTAGCAAGGTAGGTGAAACTGGAAGGGTAGGCATGTTTGATGCGAGAGTGGAAGAGGTCACAGAGGGGAAGCTGAGGTTCATTCAGACAATGCTCTGCGTAGAGGGCAACCCCAGCCTTACTTTGAGCAACACGCCGAGAGTTGTGATGAGAGCGCGACATGTAGGCTGACTTCCGCTGCGGACCAATATTTTGGAAGGTAATGAGAGTAGAGTTGGAGGACGGAGACTGGGGAAAGGGATGGCCGAAAGCATCAGCATCTTTAGCCACAAGGATGTCCCCATGAAGATCGGATTGTACAAGGCGGGAAACGGAAGGAGGCGAGGAAGGGGAAGAAGGACTGGAGGAATCCAGGGGGGGTTTGAGTTGGAGGGCATCCCGCAAGGCCCCGTATGAGATATCCTAACCATGATCAGTCGCATACCGTGTCTGTCGCACGGAAGAGGAAGCGGGTGAGGCATAGGTGTGAAACACGGAAGGCCACAGCAGATGTGTCGCAAGGGATGGCAGCACGGGATGCAACACTAGGGGAAGAATTGGCACTGGATGCAACCTTGGGTGAAGCACTGAGAAGCAGGCCAAAAGCATGGCTTGGGGAAGCACTGGGAGTGACGCCAGGTGCAGTGCTAGGAGAAACACTGGGTGCAGATTAGGGTGAAACACTGGGGTCACCAAGTGATGCAGCACTAGGTGGAACACTGGAGGTAACCCTGGGTGAAGCACTTGAGGGCAAGCCAAATGCATTGCTGGGGGGAGCACCTGGAAGGACCCCTGGTGCAGTGCTAGGAGAAACACTGTGTGCAGATCATGGGGAAACACTGGGATCACCAGTTGATGCAGCACTAGAAAAAACACTGGAGGCAACCCTGGGGAATGCGCTGGGAAGCAGGCCAAATGCATTGCTGGGAAAAGCACTGGGAATGACGCCTGGTGCAGTGCTAGGAGAAACACTGGGTGCAGATCAGGGTGAAACACTGGAAGCACCAGGGGATGCAGCACTAGGTTGAACACTGGAAGCAACCCTGGGTGAAGCACTGGAGGGCAAACCAAATGCATTGCTGGAGGAAGCACTGGGAGTGACGCCTGGTGCAGTGTGCGGAGAAACACTGGGTGCAGATCAGGGTGAAACACTGGGGGCACCAGTTGATGTAGCACTAGGTGGAACACTGGAGGCCACCCTGGGTGAAGCACGGGAAGGCAAGCTAAACGCATTGCTGGGGGAATCACTTGGAGTGACGCCTGGTGTATCCCAAGGCGGAGCCGCGCTGGGTGTAACACTGGAAGCAACCTTGGTTGAAGCACTGGGAAGCAGGCCAAATGCATTGCTGGGGGAAGAACTTGAAATGACGTATGGTGCAGTACTAGGAGAAACACTGTGTGCAGATCAGGGTGAAACACTGGGGGCACCAGTGGATGCAGCACTAGGTGGAACACTGGAGGCAACCCTGGGTGAAGCACGGGAAGGCAAGCTAAATGCATTGCTGGGGGAATCACTTGGAGTGACGCCTGGTGCAACCCAAGGCGGAGCCGTGCTGGGTGTAACACTGGAGGCAACCTGGGGTGAAGCACTGAAAAGCAGAACAAATGCATTGCTGGGGGAAGAGCTTGGAATGACACCTGGTGCAGTACTAGGAGAAACACTGTGTGCAGAGCAGGGTGAAAAACTGGGATCACCTGGTGATGCAGCACGAAGCGCAGCACTGAGTGCAGTCCTGGGTGAAGCACTGGAGGGCAAACCAAATGCATTGCTGGAGGAAGCACTGGGAGTGACGCCTGGTGCAGTGTGCGGAGAAACACTGGGTGCAGATCAGGGTGAAACACTGGGGGCACCAGTTGATGTAGCACTAGGTGGAACACTGGAGGCCACCCTGGGTGAAGCACGGGAAGGCAAGCTAAACGCATTGCTGGGGGAATCACTTGGAGTGACGCCTGGTGTATCCCAAGGCGGAGCCGCGCTGGGTGTAACACTGGAAGCAACCTTGGTTGAAGCACTGGGAAGCAGGCCAAATGCATTGCTGGGGGAAGAACTTGAAATGACGTATGGTGCAGTACTAGGAGAAACACTGTGTGCAGATCAGGGTGAAACACTGGGGGCACCAGTGGATGCAGCACTAGGTGGAACACTGGAGGCAACCCTGGGTGAAGCACGGGAAGGCAAGCTAAATGCATTGCTGGGGGAATCACTTGGAGTGACGCCTGGTGCAACCCAAGGCGGAGCCGTGCTGGGTGTAACACTGGAGGCAACCTGGGGTGAAGCACTGAAAAGCAGAACAAATGCATTGCTGGGGGAAGAGCTTGGAATGACACCTGGTGCAGTACTAGGAGAAACACTGTGTGCAGAGCAGGGTGAAAAACTGGGATCACCTGGTGATGCAGCACGAAGCGCAGCACTGAGTGCAGTCCTGGGTGAAGCACTGGAGGGCAAACCAAATGCATTGCTGGAGGAAGCACTGGGAGTGACGCCTGGTGCAGTGTGCGGAGAAACACTGGGTGCAGATCAGGGTGAAACACTGGGGGCACCAGTTGATGTAGCACTAGGTGGAACACTGGAGGCCACCCTGGGTGAAGCACGGGAAGGCAAGCTAAACGCATTGCTGGGGGAATCACTTGGAGTGACGCCTGGTGTATCCCAAGGCGGAGCCGCGCTGGGTGTAACACTGGAAGCAACCTTGGTTGAAGCACTGGGAAGCAGGCCAAATGCATTGCTGGGGGAAGAACTTGAAATGACGTATGGTGCAGTACTAGGAGAAACACTGTGTGCAGATCAGGGTGAAACACTGGGGGCACCAGTGGATGCAGCACTAGGTGGAACACTGGAGGCAACCCTGGGTGAAGCACGGGAAGGCAAGCTAAATGCATTGCTGGGGGAATCACTTGGAGTGACGCCTGGTGCAACCCAAGTTGGGGCTGTGCTGGGTGTAACACGGGAGGCAACCTTGGTTGAAGCACTGGAAAGCAGACCAAATGCATTGCTGGGGGAAGAGCTTGAAATGATGCCTGGTGCAGTACGAGGAGAAACACTGTGTGCAGAGCAGGGTGAAAAACTGGAATCACCTGGTGATGCAGCACGAAGCGCAGCACTGAGTGCAGTCCTGGGTGAAGCACTGGAGGGCAAACCAAATGCATTGCTGGAGGAAGCACTGGGAGTGAAGCCTGGTGCAGTGCGCGGAGAAACACTGTGTGCAGATCAGGGTGAAACACTGGGGGCACCAGTTGATGTAGCACTAGGTGGAACACTGGAGGCCACCTTGGGTGAAGCACAGGAAGGCAAGCTAAACGCATTGCTGGGGGAATCACTTGGAGTGACGCCTGGTGTATCCCAAGGCGGAGCCGCGCTGGGTGTAACACTGGAAGCAACCTTGGTTGAAGCACTGGGAAGCAGGCCAAATGCATTGCTGGGGGAAGAACTTGAAATGACGTATGGTGCAGTACTAGGAGAAACACTGTGTGCAGATCAGGGTGAAACACTGGGGGCACCAGTGGATGCAGCACTAGGTGGAACACTGGAGGCAACCCTGGGTGAAGCACGGGAAGGCAAGCTAAATGCATTGCTGGGGGAATCACTTGGAGTGACGCCTGGTGCAACCCAAGTTGGGGCTGTGCTGGGTGTAACACGGGAGGCAACCTTGGGTGAAGCACTGGAAAGCAGACCAAATGCATTGCTGGGGGAAGAGCTTGAAATGATGCCTGGTGCAGTACGAGGAGAAACACTGTGTGCAGAGCAGGGTGAAAAACTGGAATCACCTGGTGATGCAGCACGAAGCGCAGCACTGAGTGCAGTCCTGGGTGAAGCACTGGAGGGCAAACCAAATGCATTGCTGGAGGAAGCACTGGGAGTGAAGCCTGGTGCAGTGCGCGGAGAAACACTGGGTGCAGATCAGGGTGAAACACTGGGGGCACCAGTTGATGTAGCACTAGGTGGAACACTGGAGGCCACCCTGGGTGAAGCACGGGAAGGCAAGCTAAACGCATTGCTTGGGGAATCACTTGGAGTGACGCCTGGTGTATCCCAAGGCGGAGCCGCGCTGGGTGTAACACTGGAAGCAACCTTGGTTGAAGCACTGGGAAGCAGGCCAAATGCATTGCTGGGGGAAGAACTTGAAATGACGTATGGTGCAGTACTAGGAGAAACACTGTGTGCAGATCAGGGTGAAACACTGGGGGCACCAGTGGATGCAGCACTAGGTGGAACACTGGAGGCAACCCTGGGTGAAGCACGGGAAGGCAAGCTAAATGCATTGCTGGGGGAATCACTTGGAGTGACGCCTGGTGCAACCCAAGTTGGGGCTGTGCTGGGTGTAACACGGGAGGCAACCTTGGTTGAAGCACTGGAAAGCAGACCAAATGCATTGCTGGGGGAAGAACTTGAAATGATGCCTGGTGCAGTACTAGGAGAAACACTGTGTGCAGAGCAGGGTGAAAAACTGGGATCACCTGGTGATGCAGCACGAAGCGCAGCACTGAGTGCAGTCCTGGGTGAAGCACTGGAGGGCAAACCAAATGCATTGCTGGAGGAAGCACTGGGAGTGACGCCTGGTGCAGTGCGCGGAGAAACACTGTGTGCAGATCAGGGTGAAACACTGGGGGCACCAGTTGATGTAGCACTAGGTGGAACACTGGAGGCAACCCCGGGTGAAGCACAGGAAGGCAAGCCAAACGCATTGCTTGGGGAATCTCTTGGAGTGACGCTTGGTGCATCCCAAGGCGGAGCCGTGCTGGGTGTAACACTGGAGGCAACCTGGGGTGAAGCACTGAAAAGCAGAACAAATGCATTGCTGGGGGAAGAGCTTGGAATGACACCTGGTGCAGTACTAGGAGAAACACTGTGTGCAGAGCAGGGTGAAAAACTGGGATCACCTGGTGATGCAGCACGAAGCGCAGCACTGAGTGCAGTCCTGGGTGAAGCACTGGAGGGCAAACCAAATGCATTGCTGGAGGAAGCACTGGGAGTGACGCCTGGTGCAGTGCTAGGAGAAACACTGGGTGCAGATCAGGGTGAAACGCTGGGGGCACCAGGTGATGCAGCACTAGGTGGAACACTGGAGGCAACCCTGGGGGAAGCACGGGAGGGCAAGCCAAATGCATTGTTGGGGGAAGCACTGGGAGTGACGCCCGGTGCAGTGCTAGGAGAAACACTGGGTGCAGAGCAGGGTGAAATGGTGGGTTCCCAAGGTGGAGCTGCGCTGGGTGTAACAGTGGATGCAACCCTGGGTGAAGCACTGGGAAGCACTCCAAAGGCATTGCGGGGGAGAGCACCTGAAGAAACACCTGGTGCAGGGCTAGGAGAAACACGGTGGGGGGGACAAGCCGGGAAACAGGAGGAGCGGAAGCTGAGGAAGGGTGACTGAGGGATGCAGAGGTGGAATTTTGAGAAGTAGGCATTCCACCAGGCCAGAAGCAAGGGTTCCTAACCATGATCAGAGGCATACCGTGTCTGTTGCACAGAGAGGAGAGAAGCCGGAGCAGAGCTGGTGGAGGCATTGGTATGGCTCAGCTCGCTGATACTAGCATCGGTGCCGGGAGAAAAAGCTATGGAGGTAAGACCAGAGCGGAGAGGAGAGTGGAGGGCGGTGGGGCGCTTGGCAGCAGGAGACAAAATTTCAGCCATGGAAACGCCTTTGGGAGGGGCAGCAGCCGGAGGGGCACCCAGAACAGAAGTGATGTTGGAAGTGCCGGTTGCAAGAGTAGACATGGACTGGCCATCATCAAAGCCACACCCACCGCTGTCCTCACGAACCTGAAAAGAGAAGTGCATATCCAGGTCAAAAGTGACAGCGTTGGAAGTGGAGTCAATGGACAGATCATCATCCACGAGTTCCCAATCACAGACGCCACCACTACCAAAGAAGGGAAGAGCATCCTCCGGCTCCTGGTCCGGCGCAGGGGCATTTTCAACAACCCGTCCTTCAGTGGGATCCCAATGAAAATCCTCCAGCTCAGTGAGACACTCAGTAGAAAACCATTGGCGAACACAAGAGCCATACCGGGCCTCCAGGAAGATGGGAAGAAAGGACAGCATGGTTTGAGCTTCAGCCGAGGTAGTAGTGTTGTACAGGGCCAGAATTTCACCATGGTAAGAGCTGGTGTCAACAGAGAGAAACAGTGGCCACGACCAGTTGTCCCTAGTACGGATTCCCAGAAGAACACGGCGCAAGGTGGTAGCACCCAGTCCCTGACCCAAATCTACAGGAAGATCCAGGTCAACAACACCTAGAACAGAAGCAGTTTCATGGGTCTGGATGAACTTGGCTTGACAGTGCTTGGCTTGACGAAGGGTCTTCAGCTTGGAAGGGGAAAGGCAGCGGTCAGAGGGATTGGTAGCAGTCTCAATAAACTTGTAGAATTTACCATCAGGAAGGGAGGCTATATCAGACGCAGAGCAGCGATTGAACTGGGTCTTCAATAGCTTGACAGTCTGAGAACGCTTGGTAGAATCACACAAGATATGTGCAGCTGGGACAGGAGAGGGATCGGGGGTTCTGGAATTGTCGAGCCGAATGTTCTTCCGGATGACAGCAATAGGGAAGGCTTGAAACCGGGGATGGGTCTGGAGCAGTGCATTGTAATGATTAAGATCAAAACTCTGCATATAGGACCCTAGCAGGAAACCACAGGTGACAATAGTGGAGGCTTGAATATGATTGTACTTGAGGTCCATTTCACGGTCCTGGAAGCGCTGAAGGAGAGTTTCAGACAGCAGAGTAGCCACGGGGACACTGTGTCCAATGTAGAACCAAAGGTGGGGGGCAGCTCAAACCCAGAGCCAGAGGGAAGCAACATAAAGCTCAAGAGTGCGCCGGTCAGGCAGGGTAGACCAGAGTTTGGGGACGGGCTTAGCTTTGGGGTTGATGCGGGCGCGGGAAGGAAAAACATAGAGGACCAGCTTCCGGTCTACAGACCAGAGCAAGCTGAGTGCATCAGTCAGGGACTCCAGCATTTTGTCGTACAAGTCACTAGGGCGAGGTGACATCAGCCGGGGGAGAGACAGAGTGAAGTAGGAGCTGTAGGAGCACTTGGTACCTTCAGTGACGTCAACTGGAGCCCTGGAATCACTGGAGCAAACCCCACGCCGTTGAAGAAAGTGACCAACAGAAGAAGAAACAACTGAAGCAGCACCAACAGAGGGAAGAAAGGAGACAGACCGAGAGCCTGACACCTGGGTAGAAGAGGCGGAGGCAGCTGAAGGAGCAGGAGCAGGAGGCTTAGTCTTGAAGAACCAGTGAGAGCCAAGGACCCTGTTGGCAGACAGCCAAACCTGCCCTTCAGTGCTAGGCATAAGGTTGCCTTCACAGTACAGGTCGTCGAAGCATTTGGGAGACATCTTAGCAAGACCAATGAGACATTTCCGGAGGGCTTGGCCGGGAGGAGATTTGGTCCACTTGGCAGAGCCTTGGAAACAAGCCGAAGCCAGGGAAACCAGAGACTCCACAGTAGCGGACCTCCAATCAGAATCATCGGGATTGACCAAAGCATACACCGGGGCAACTGAGAGGCGGCACACATCATGAATGGATTTCTTGTCACGGCCATCCTTCTTGCTGAAGAAATGGGTAGGACTGGGGGAGGCATTCCAAACCCGGGTCTGCGCTGGAGACTTCCGTAGGTGTTGGATGGAAGATGGGGTAGGGAAACGGCCATCACCATAAAAGCGCCAAAGGAAGGAAGCAGAGTGGGCCTGGTTGGCAGCAGCCAGAGCCTGTTTGCGAAGGGCTTGACGATCCAAGCCGGGGGATGGAGTCAGGGAGGGGGACGGCTGGAGGAGAGACTGCTTAAGAGCAGGGGTAGGGGCAGGAAGAGGAACAGATGGGGCTGGCTGCGGAAGAGCTGAGGGAGTAAGGACAAGCTGCTTTAGAGCTGGGGGCTGAAGGGGGGGGAGACTTCAAGGCTGGCTTCTTAGAATCCGGGCGAGGAGCGGGCTTCTTAGCAGACCAAGTAGAGGAGGCCACAGAGGAATTGGAGGAAGAGACAGACATGGAGATAACAGAGGATTGGCTGGCGGAGGAAGAGGAAGCGGACAGAGGGGCATCTGTCCGGGGACAGAGAGAGGAAGGGGAAGGGGTGGCGTGGGTGGGAGCTGGGGTAGGGGGGGACTTCTTCAGATGGGCATGCTTGGGGTATCGAGAGCCAGATGCAGAGGAGCGGGCAGAAGAAGAAGATAGAGAGGGCGTAGACTGGAGTCTTTTCTTAGGGGAGGAAGCGGAAGAGCGGCCTGCAGTGGGCTTAGTGGGGGTAGGCATGCTGGGAATGGTGGTAGGGGAGACTGATAAGAAAAAATGCGATAACTCAGTCAATTACTGGAGTCAGGGAACAGGGATGGTACCGGCGTATCCGCAATAGCAAGGGAAATCGAAGCAACGAAAATTCGGGAGGTGCGGGGTGCCGTGGGCGAGGAGATCAAAAGGGTAAAAGATGGTATCCGTCAGATCGAAAGCGATGCTGTGGAGGGAGCTATTGTTGGGTCAAGCGATGGTGCTGCTGCTGTTGGAATGAGAGCAAAAAGGGGTCAAAGGGGGTTGGAGGAGATTGAGTCGATGGAGCGGTGGATGGAGGTGCGGGGTGCCGGGTAAAAGAAGAGCAAACGTGCCGGTGACAGTGACAGTGCAAGCAAAGGCAGCGGCTTTGAGTCAAGTGGCCGATCGAGGGAGTAGAGAATAGGGACAGGGGGGGATAGGAAGGACAGCCAACAGGGGCAACGGCGTCGTGTCAATGTTGAATACCATAGAGGTCTTCTCAGTAGGAGTAGTGTGGAGGATGGGTCGGATGTTGGATGGTTTGGCAACAGCTACGTAGAAACTGTACTGGAGCCAGCGTAGAAAATTATGTGTTGTGACCGTCAACTACCGACGACACCGTAAGGAGGCCCAACACCGCAACCAAAGGAGACAACAAGCAACCAAACTAATAGCGAAAACAGAAGGAGCAAGTCTTAGAAGGTAGGGGTGGGGCCTGGTGTTGGGAGAAACAGAGCGGAAGGGGAGGAGATATTAGAAAGGAATTCTGTGTAGAATCCTACGTGTTGTGAGTACTGGAAATTCGGAACGTCGGACAACGTTGCGAGACGCAAAATTGTACGGGCTCTCGCTAATAACTCTAAAGCAATTATCAATGCACAAAAAATCACAAATTAATTACAAAGTATTTTCTTTATTCAGCAACAAAGCTGTCTGACAATGGTGATATCCGAAACAACATAGAAAAAGTGTGTCGTAACAAACAACAAACGCAATCGGTCTTACGATCGATTGATTTAGTGAGCAATCATTGTTACGGTTCGATCTTTGCAGACCGACAGGTTAATTACTCGTCGTATCGTCGTGTCGATTTACAGCATATTACCGTGTAATTCTCAGCATACAAAACACATGTAATTAAGACACAAAACACACACAAAACCATCTTCGATCAGTCTTTTGTTTTACCGTATTATCGTGTAATTCACCGTGATATTCTCATTGAATTATCACATGTGAATGTACCTTATCATGTAGAATTAGTACTAGGTTGTACATAGATTTTAGGGCATGATAGTGTTTTAGAGTTGTTAATTCTTCGAAGAGTGAGCTGATGGGGAAAATCCCGCTAAGAGGCAATCCACATAAAAGCGCCGACGATTATTCACTCATCAGGTTAATAACCTTACGAATAAGGTTATTGCCTTCTTTATGACTCTTCGTACGATACGCCCGTGATTAGTACGTATGAATACGCCTTTACACGGTGAATTCTTTTCAGTCCCCTTCAGTTGTAAATCCTCCAACCGTTAAGCGGCTGGATTCTATGACTTAATCTATTCATCGTGAGTCATTGTTGTGTGTTGAATACCAAACTGTATCCAGTCTACCATCAGAGGCCCTATCAAAAAATGGGGAGGCATTTTGCCGTTCATTCTGGCTTGTACCATGGCATTTTGCCCTGATCCTTGCCGGTTTGATATATTGTATTCATGGATCAAATTATCCATCTTCGAGATGCTCATTGCAGATCGAACATAAAATCAACTTGTTACTTCGATCGAACGATCGATCAAACATTCCATCGAACGATTGATTTTCCTGTTGTTTCTGTGCTGACGCCCGAAACAAACTTACCACATGCATCGGGAACAATGTTCTCGGAAAACAGCTCCACTCATAAGCTTGGTAAACAAATCAGCAATATTTGTTGAACCTGGTTCTTTTGCAACCCTGATGATTCCTGCTGCAATAGATTCACGTGCTTTGTGGTATGCAATGCTGTTGTGCTTCTTCTTACATGGGCTTTCAGGTCGTGTGACATTTGTGACAACAGAATCATTATCACAATACACATTGGTGCTTCCATCAATTGGGACACCCATCATTCTCAACTTGTACCTTAGACCTTCAACCAATTCGATTGCAATTTTCAAAGCAATGGTTTCAGATCCAAAAGTTGATGTCTCAACTGTTGTTTGCCTTTTGGAAAACCAAATGATCGGTGCATTATTAATGAAGATAATAACACCGGTATGGGACCTCCGTGTTGCCTTGCATCCGGCATGATCGGCATCAACAAAGCAACTCATTGTCACATGCTTTCCCAAAGCTTCAGGCATATCTGCTGGTATGACTTCAGCAGCACCAGGATAAAATTCAGACCAGTCACATTTTTGAAATTTACTCTCATCAATGCTTGGTACTGTATCATCAAAAACCAATTTCGACCTGTTGTATTTTTTCAAATTTGCAAATATATGAAATAACTGGTTCAGATGTCCCTTTCTTGCTTGAGCCAAATACCTTGACATCAGCGAGACTGGCATTACAATGTCAAGCCTTCCTAATTCGCAAATCCACCTGAGGACTCCAATCAAACCTTGATAGTAATTTTGCAATTCAGGATTCAATTCCTCTGATATATCAATTTCCGGTCGATAATCATGTGACAGTGGACTGGATGCTGACTTTGGTAGATACTTGTAGCCATATTTTTCAGTTCCTAGCTCTTGTTCGACTGCTGCAACAGCTTTCGCCGTATATTTGGTGCTTGATAATGACCATCTTGGTTTTGAATCACCTTCAAAGTAAAACTTTCCAATATCAGCTCCCAGATACAGAGTTGGCTCTTCAATAGTATCGTTCTTCAATTTGAACTTTCGTTCGATGTTTTCAAGCTGGAACTTTGGATCTTCACCAGAACATAAGATATCATCTACATAGGCAATGAGCATTGCCCAGTATCTGGATCCATCTTTCCTGGTTTCAATTCGTAAGTGCACATCTGGATCTGCTTTGCATGGGGAATATCCAAGATCCCTCAAATGCTGTGTGAGATATGATCTGAAAGATGCGCCTGCAACCGGCAGTCCATACAATGCGCGAACTATCTTGCAAGGTCTCCCTGCAAGATCTGGAGGAAAGCCATCTTCAGCTCTTGCTCTTAGAAAGTATTTCTCTTTTATTGGGGCGGTCAAATATGCATTTTGAATATCTGCTGAGAGAACCTTCAAATCATTCAGCGCTGCCAGCAAGAAGAATATCCTCACTGAATCACGACTGGGAACCGATGAGTAGGTATTTTCTTTTGCCACTGCAGGAACTTTATGACCGTCCCCTACCAACCTAGCCTTCCTTGTTAGGGATCCAAGCTTGATGTCAAAAATCATATGGGTTGTTATTTCCTTGTGACCGACTGGAATAACATCATCATCAGAAAATTCAAACGCAGCCATATTGTTGGTCATTTCTTTATGAATTGCTCTTTACCAGTGATCAGTGCCTGTTTTCTTATCAATTGCCAGCGCTTGTGTGATTGAATGTGGCAATTCAACACCATATTTGTGAGTCTTCAACCAATACTTGGCTGTTTTGGCTGCCTTAAGGATTTGATCCTTTCTTCTCAAAATTTTGTGCACCCACCACCTGAATGCTGGTGACTTTTCAAGATTATTGTTGACAGCGTATTCAGCTAGTTGCACTGGGAATGATTCTTTAACGTCACTGAGCTTGCACCATGATTCTGATCCATCTTTCCAGCTGGCGAGAATCCTCCAACCCCTAGTCGTCGGCTTATGGGTTTGACGGCCATTTTTTCCTATAGTTGTGGCTTCCTCATCACTTAAAGCAGTATTGTCGCATTCATGGTCAATTAGCTCATCTAACATTGTGAACATTTGTCCATCATCATCAACAGAACTGTACAGACTCTCTGCAACAATATTTGCTGTGTATTCCTCAATGGTGCCATCAGGTAGTTGCAATTTGTACAGCCTCGTGTCTAGTATTGGATTCTCATTCCTTACTCCAATTGGTCTGTTTTGCAAATCTCGCACCCTATCCTTGACAATGCACCTGAGCCTTTCATCATTTCGTTCAATGATTACTTCATTCCCCAGATACTCATCTTGTTCATCAATATCTTCGACTGACGCCTCTGGCTCAGCCATTTCAAGTTTCAGATCAGATGATTTCACTGGTTGTTCCTCAAATAGCTCCATTTGAGGCTCCGGGTAGTTTTCCTGGAAGAAGGACGCGCTGTCTTTCACTTCATCACCAATCTTGGATTCAATTGATTTGTCGATTGCTTCCATTCTTCTGAGGATATCTCTATCCCTCCATTCAAATTCTTTGACAGGCCTTATTGAATTTGTAGATATTGGTATTGCTGATTCGGTCAGGATCCAAAAACAATCACCTCCACCTATCTTATTGCCACAAGGGCCCAACCATCGACCCAATCTTTCAACTCCACGCGAGGAAGAATCACCTTTATCAAAGTAAAACACAAAATCATACCATTCTGATGAAGTGTATAGTGTAATATCAGGCCTATAGCCATGAACCAATTCAAATGGAGTTCTCCCCATTGAAGAAGGGTTGCTCGATGCTGTTCTCTGCCTGATATTAGCACATAGTTCACCACAAAATGACCATAATCTCCTCGGTGATTTCTTCTTTGCTGACTTGGTTGTGATTGCACCCCCAAGATGACCAATCACTTGCTCTGCTCGATTTTGAAATGGGCAATGAGGTTGTATGAATGTCTGATGAATATGGTTGCGCTTTACAATTGAATTCCAGTGGGTCTTGTAGGTTCTTGGAGATCCTTGTTCTGGCGCGCCATCAGAGATTAAATGCTCAGGGATTCCAACTTCATGAATGAATATTTTCAATCCTTGATGCGCTTGCGATTTGTCCTGTATTGGTATAAATACTTCAAACCCATTTCCATTTGTAAAGATCTGCGCGCATTTTTCTTGCCTCATAATACTGGTAGTCCTAGCATGCCATGTATCAGTGTACCAGGTTCCTTGTGCAATTCTCTTGTTCCTAAAGCGCTGTGTAGGCAGCCTCTTCATCAATGGTAGTTGCAGATTCCTGAGTGCCTTCTGGGTCGTGACTTTCAGTGTCTGCTCAGCTTTCTTGAAACTAATATTCCAAGTTTTGGCTAGGCGTTCACAGTCAACTTTGTTTGGACCTTCAATAGTTATCACTGATGGCCCCCATTGATTTCTTCTATCAAGAGATCTCCTTTCAAGTGTATTGTCAATTTCTTGCAAGCTAGGGGCTTGTTTTGATTCATCTTCAGGAGCCTCCATGAAGTCAAATTCTGTGTCATCGAACAAAAACTGGTCTACCCTTCGCGCGCTTGAAATATTTGTTACTGAAGAAACCCGATGAGCAATATTGCCATCTGTTGCAATTTGGCATTCAGTTAGCATTCTTCTGGTTGATACTTGGTGCAATCTCATCAGTTTGCATTGCTGCATGAGATTTGGAGGCCTGTTCTCTAAGCTAGTCTTGGAGAGCATTTCTGTAACATTACTTGTAGGTTCCGTTACAATCGAGCTTGCATCCTCGGTTGACATGTCTTGATCATCTTCGGTCGACATGGCCTGAATGCTAAACTGGTCCCCTGAAATTGGGTCACCATTGTCGATTGCTAACTCAGCCATCCTGAACTTCAGTGAATGAGGATCCCATGGGGTGTCATTTGTTGCTATCAAATGTTGGCATTCATCAAGCTCCATTCTTGTTGGCTTCCTTGTGGGGAAATAAGAAATCACATTTCTCATACTCAGTTTCATAAAAACTTTCCTGGGGTCATCATCTTCCATTGGTGTCTGGATTGTAATTCCATGCTTGGATCTTGGGTCAAACTGACGAGGTGTCTCTTCAACAGAATTAAAATTGCAGTCCCTCACTTGATTTGAGCATATCAAGCTGTTCTTCAATTTGTTCCCAAAGTACAGCGCTTGGTGGAACACTATGATGTATACTTGACCTGATGTTGGATTTGTCCAAGCAGTAGCACAACTTCCAATTGGGATCTTTTTGATTGGCTTGTACTCTTCAGAAAAAGGGGCCACATCAACGTGCGTTGTGATCTGATCAGGATTGAGCAATACCATATTGCTTCCTGCCGCAGTGGTGTCTGCATGTGAGTCTAACTCACAATATCCTTCTTCATTTTCTCCATCATCAAAAACTAGAGGGATATTCATCTTGTATAATGACCGGCTCACCATTTTTAACAATTTGTTTTCTAGTGTCCGGTTATTATGTCATTTCTTAGATTGGTGAAAGATTGTTTTCCTGAGAATTTAGTGTTCTCTTTTTCGTTCCGGATCTTTTCGCTCTTCGAGATTTGGTGTTCTTGACTATCTTCAAGATTTGGTGTTCTCGGTTCTCTTGCGAGCAGATGTTCTTCGCAATCTGTTGCTTTGCAAGCAGATGTTCTTCACAATCCGTTTCGCCACAGAATACTTGAGGCTCAGTCTTCTGGCTCACGTCATTCTTGTTTTCAGTGAAAGATCAGTGTTCTCGAATTGGATATTGATTCCTTTCAACTGATGCCACAACCTGGGCGACTCTTTCTCTGAATCGTCCAGCCCTTTTCCCTTGCTTGTTTGCTGGATCTCGAAACCCGGTGGAGCCACCACCTTGGTTCGGTTCTTTGGTCTCTTTTTTCAGGGAGACCGCCCTGGTGTTGGTCTATTCCAAGGCTCCACAAGCAACTGCCTCTTTTACATCCTTGAGGGTTGATGCCAGTAGCTGATCAGGCTAATCCAGATTAGTCTTCGAGCTCAACTGCGTTTCGGGCAACGCCATTCATCGGTCCTCCACAGCTCGTAGAGTGCTGTGGGTCTGATAAACTAGAAAAAGTGTGTCGTAACAAACAACAAACGCAATCGGTCTTACGATCGATTGATTTAGTGAGCAATCATTGTTACGGTTCGATCTTTGCAGACCGACAGGTTAATTACTCGTCGTATCGTCGTGTCGATTTACAGCATATTACCGTGTAATTCTCAGCATACAAAACACATGTAATTAAGACACAAAACACACGCAAAACCATCTTCGATCAGTCTTTTGTTTTACCGTATTATCGTGTAATTCACCGTGATATTCTCATTGAATTATCACATGTGAATGTACCTTATCATGTAGAATTAGTACTAGGTTGTACATAGATTTTAGGGCATGATAGTGTTTTAGAGTTGTTAATTCTTCGAAGAGTGAGCTGATGGGGAAAATCCCGCTAAGAGGCAATCCACATAAAAGCGCCGACGATTATTCACTCATCAGGTTAATAACCTTACGAATAAGGTTATTGCCTTCTTTATGACTCTTCGTACGATACGCCCGTGATTAGTACGTATGAATACGCCTTTACACGGTGAATTCTTTTCAAACAGCCCCCCATCCTCCCCTCAAACAGAGCGTGGCAGTATCTAACCTTATATTATTGACAATGCGTCTACGAAGTACTAGCGGACTGATCGGCCCCCCAATTTTTGAGAAAGCAATGAGCCAGCAAAACAGCAAAAGTTTGAGTTGACTCGCAAAAAACTCGAAAAAAACACCACCGCCACCAGCAACAACACAAGTTGGAGCAAATCGGAACTGCTGATGTATCAGATATGACGGTTGAAAGAATGAAACAGTCCCAGGGGATTAGTAGTTGTAATGTTTACAGTGTTATCTGTTCTTGGTATTTCGTTGCTGATGTACTAGTAGCTAGCTACTATTGGTACAAACTCATTGTTTGAAACAAAAATCATAAAAAAAATATAAGGCACGGTACATCGTACGTACTTTTCACCCGTAGTAAGCGAGCTGCGAATACGGGACTTGTATTGTTTCAGTCACTTGGCAGGTTTTAGTAGAACTACTAGCCTTAACAATTACGAAAAAGAAATCTGTACATTCCAGTACATGTTCAACGAATCTTGGAATCGTACAGGCCTTAATTTGTAGTCTGTTGGCTCACTCAACAGATAAGTTTAAGTCCCAAATTAGTCAGAATAGCATTGATTTTAGTTCAAGTGTCATCCATTGGATATCTTTGGATCATCAATGTGTCAATAAATCATTTCTGTGCAGGTTGGACTGCCAATACTCCACATCAAAGTAAGATGCAAAGCCATACAGGAAAATTAAAAACATTTTCTTTCTTCAGTACTGGGTCGCATGAGCCAAATGGTTTCAACTGGTACAAACTGTTGGGTGAGACACAGGACAAGCCAAAGAAGTATGTGTGGAGGTGGTGCATGTCCCTGCTCCTCACTCACTGGCTGGCCCAATTGCCGATTGGGCCAAGACAGAGCAGCCAGATATGACAGAGTGGTCTGAAAGGTAGCAAGGTACAATACAGGTGCATTTGAGAAGGAATATCCAGAACTCAAGTGCGCACCAAGCCTACTAAATTCCTTCCATGTTGAGGAGCAGGGAAGTGATCTCCCAGTGGCTTGCCATATTCTTGCCATCATGGTTCAACAAAAGTCTCTGGCTATTATTATTAAAATTGTGAAATTCCTTCCGTGTTCAAGGACTGAACGAGTCCCAAATGCGGTACGACTGAAATTCATGACCATTTTGGGTCATGTGTTTTTAGGGCACAGATGTGTGTACCAAAAATCATGATACTCTTCAGGTCGTGTATTTTGAGGCATATTGCATACGGATACATTTGGTTCATGTTTTTTACTGTAAACAGGATAAGAATGTTCTTTGCAAGTCATGTATTTTAAGGCATAGTAGGGCCGGTGACTACATCTAGCTCATATCTTTCCATGGATGACTGGGAAAGAATGTTCTTTTCTGTATTTATGATTTGTAATGACCAATGGAACAATTTCTTTTTATCTTAATGACAAATGGAACAATTTCTTTTGTACCTAAGATCAAAAGTTCCATATCTATGACCAAGTTCCTTGCGTGCGATATGCACAAGGCGTATCTTTCATGTTTTTAAGAGAATAGCACAGCAGAGGTTTGTGAATGCAACCTTTTGTTAAGTTGTGTGTTTCTAAGAAAAGACAGCAGAGCTTCACACAAAATGAATTTGTTCTCTCACACAATGAACATGTTTTTATCACACGATGAACCTGTTTTCTGCTGTATTACATACGAAGTAATAAATAGTGTTTTTACAGTGTTGTATTAGCGGTAACACTGCATTTCACTGTATTAAAAGAGATACTTGCTATTCCAGGTAAGATTGATCTCTTTTTCTCATACTTTTAGTTTAATTGATTATCTTGAAATCTGCACTAGTTGCCAGCAACTACCTGTATTACTACACACCTAAGATCTATCTGACTGTGCCATGGCAATCGGTAGTGAGAAGAGATCTGGCAATTCCCCAGCTTTGCCATAGTGGATCATCCGTTACTAAGTAAACCGATCAGCACCTCAACCGGCTGTAGCGACTCAGGCCCAACTACAGCTTCTGCTGTTCTTATAAGCCTGCTTTGGATCAACATCAGGTAGGATCCATTTCAGAAGGAAATTAACAAAAATCCCAGCTAGTTTCATCTGTTTGTTTCTATTTAGAAGTTAAAGAAGAGTTATTTACAAGTATGAGCATAAGGTTCATCTGCCATATTCCTTGGGAAACATGTTATACTTTCGACTTGTGTTATTCCTCGTGTAAACCCTTATGTGGTGTTTACCGTTTTAATCTTTATATTTTGTCCGCTTCTGATTTGCTAGGTTGAATCTCGCCTACTTACTCATGTATGGTGTTTTCATTAGTCTCGATACACGGCTTGTGTAAACTGGCTTTTTAATCACATGGGTATACACTGCTGCTGTGTTTCTAACGGGATACCATGCACCGACTTTCCTGTTATTTAACCATACTAGTGTCATTGCCCCCGGTAAGACAATAGCTTCCGGCCTTCTTCCTTCACCTGCCAGTGGTATTTTCACTATCATAATTGCCGGCATCAATGTTTCTAATGGGATAATGCTTCCCGGTGTTCCTATTATAAATACCCACATCAATGATTCTAACAGGATAGTACTTACCGGCCTTCCTGGTATACCTGCATCAATGATTCCAACGGGAAAGTGCTTACCGACCTTCCCATTGTAATTACCAATATTGTATTTACATTCGCCGACCACCCTGTTAGTGAATAGTCGTGCACTTTCATGAGTAGCTGGGCTTACCTCAGGTTTTCACTTATTCAGTTCTTCTATTGGGCTCATTATCTTAATAATGGCAATGAGACCAATGCACCCCTGAGACCAGATCAACAAGCAAAGCTATCCTAATCTCATGTCAGCCATGTCCAGTAGCAAGGAACTTTAAACAACAACAAGGACACCAGTGCCTGTTCGCAATCCACGAGTACTAATGACGTCCAATTTTCCATGTATTCCCAGATACACAGTTACAAAGAGGTTCTCAAAAAAGCTGAGAAGCTCACACTAACTCAAGAAGAAACATTAGTCAATTTTTAACCAAACTATTAACACCTTGCGGTCTAAACTAGGTCTACGTCACATACTAGGTCTAGTACCTATTTAGTATTTCGGGAATCAACCAATAAATGTGGTACGGTACAGTACAGAATTTAGTTGAAGAAGTAGTAGCCAAAATTCAGGACAGAACTAGTTTTTCTAGGTGTTGCTTTGCTGGGTGCGGCTTTTCTGCCCAAACGCTTCAGTTGTCCAGATCAAGTAATCCACGAGTACGACCGATTTTCCATGCAACTTGGCAAACTGGATTACTATATGTAATCACCCCTCCTCCGATTTGGTTGACACGACTCGTCCCCTCTCTAAAGAAAAACTCTCTTAAGAAAAATCCAAGGCGCGTGCGCCGAGGATTTTTCTTAAGAGAGTTTTTCTTTAGAGAGGGGACGAGTCGTGTCAACCAAATCGACTCCGAGTAGTATTCAGGGAGGGGGGGGGGTGTTACAAGGTAGCAGCTTGTTTCCGAGGCCCCCGGCCGAGGAAACAAGCAGCTACCTTGTAACACCCCCCCCCTCCCTGAATACTACGAGGAGGAGAGCAAGGAGGAGGGGTGATTAGGTATGTAATACCATGGTCGTAAGGGAGAGCACAAAGGGAAGGAGAGGGGAGCTTCTTGTTGCTAGGGACCGATGCTTGCTCTTTGTTGTTGTTGCTGTGGGGGCCAGCAACGAGCGCCCCCCGTTCTTGCTCTTTGTTGTTGCTGCAGCTTCGCGGGGGGGACAAGGATAAACCTGCTCTCCCCACGGTCCACCGTGTTGTATGTGTGAAAAATTACTTTAGTATGGGTTTTCCATACTAAAGTAATTTTTTCGACTCCGTGTTGACCAGTCAAAAAGTAATTTCAGCCATTTTTCACACACAACTCCGTGTGTTAAGCAAGTAAGTATTGCTCAACACACGGAGTTGCGTGTGCAAATCTCCAAAAATTACTTTAGTAATTTTTGACACATACAACACGGTGGACTGCGGGCAAGGGGGATCCACTTGCGTGACAGGCAAAGAGGGTACTAACTCCCGGGATTTAGCAGCACCACGACAAGATTGATTGATTCCTTGACACGACTTGTGTAGAATCTAGTAGAATCCCTACTAGATCCTGGATTTTAGAAACCTTTTTGCCGGTTTTCCCCCGTACAGTAGGATCTACTAGAATCCCTACTACATCCCGTACAGTGGCTTGTAAAAACCTTTTTGGCAGTTTTTCCCCGTACAGTAGGATCTGGTAGAATCCCTACTACATCCATATATATTCAGTCGTTCTTACCAGTCAAAAGTATTTTTAAGTTTTTTACCCTAAGTAACTTTTCCGGGTGTTGAGCAATACATATGGTAAAGAGGGAGCTAACCCGGGATTAGCAACAGCAGCAGCAGTCGCAGCAGGGATTTCGCTCATTTGATTCCTTGAGACTTGTGTAGAATCAAGTACAATCCCTACTACAACCTTGATTTCTCGCTGTTTTTTCCCCGGTGTAATTCATTATTTCAAAATCAATCACTTTGCAAACGCAATTTGCAAAAGCAACCCCCCCCCCCCCCCCCCCCCCCGCCCCCCCCCCCCCCCCGGACCATGGGAATAGACCCTTTTCGCTGTTCCCTATCCTATTACTACAACAACAAGCAACCCATTCTATCACACTGTAAGTCATTGCTGGTCCTTTGTTTGCTGGGAGGGGGAGATGGTGTTTCAATTTGATCTGATTTCATTCGGCGTCATCGTCGTCGTCAACAGTCATTTCTTGTTTATTCCTATCACTCACAACAATATTTCTTCTTTTTGCTTGTTTGACCATGGGAATAGCAACAGCAAGCACTGTACGTGACTGCCAGTTCTTGTTTGTGGGGGTGGGGGGGATGTACAGGCTGTTTCGGTTTGATTTGGAGCTGTCTGTCAGTCGGCGCATCGTCGTCGTGTTGTTATTTGTTTATTCCTATCTCACGACACTCGTCTTCTTCTTCTTCCTTTTGACCATGGGAATAGCTCCTGTCAGCAACCATGGTTTGAACCGTACCACCTCCAAAATTACAAGCACCGCCCTGCTCTAATCTAGGGAAATGGTGTATTCACGGCGTCCGCACTATGTGCTGTTGCTGCTACTCTCGCCCTGGCATCTGAACTACAAGCACTCCTGCGCTGCTCTGATCTAGGAGACTGCTGTATCCATCCCATTTGAATTACAAGCACTGCCTTGGATAATTGCAATCAATACGAGCAGCGATACAAGGATTGATTCCTGCGGTGATATGAGCTCCTGCGGTACAACAAGACGCGACCTCGTCCCCCTTCTTGTACCCGGTCCGCCACCCAGCAGACTCAATATTCATCACGACTTGCTCTCTAGCAAGAAATAGGTCTACAGATTAATTCTAGCTCTTTTTTTGGCATATACTCTGGTCCCTACTCTGTTGTGTATTAGTCTGTTCTGGGAGTATCAAAAAGAGTGCTAGGTGAATAGTGCAATGAATATGACTGGAAATCACGACAGAAAATTGTACTACACGGTGTACCAATTGTACGGAGTATTTCGGAATTACCAAAGTATCATGCCATTATCAGAGCAGAAAACGCTACTAGTATTCGTGTAGGATTTCTACGCCATATTTTCGAAATTACTTTAGTATCATGCCACTGTCAGAGCAGAAAACACTACTAGAAATCGTGTAGCCATTCTACGGCATATTTTTGAAATTACTAAAGTATCATGCCATTGTCGAGACAGAAAATACTACTAGAAATCTTGTAGCCATTCTACGGCATATTTTCGAAATTACCAAAGTAACACCCCCTCCCCGCACCTTTTTCGCGCCTGTTGAGTCTGTTTTAAACCCATGAGTCGTTCAGTTTTTTCTTACTTAGGCACCGATCGGATCAAGTGCACGTGCTCTCCCGTGCGAGCCATGGTATTACTAAAATAACATTATTTAATTTTGAATCAATTCATTAGCACCTCACCGGATTACACCAGCAGGCCCTAAAGAAAAGTAATCCAATTCTGTAATCTAGCGAGCTCGGTACTAAGACAGTAGAAATCAATGCTACTGGATTACTTAAGAAGGGCTCGCTAAAAAAAGTAATCCAATTATGTAATCTTTTGTCATGCTTGGTACTAAGACAGTAAAAAATGACAGTTTGCACCTTCACCGGATTACATAAGGTTGCCCTAAAAATCCCATCTCATGACAGTCAGCCACAAAGATTGCCAATGCTTGCTTCTTTTTCCATCTTTTGAAAAGTGGAAACAAAAGAAGCAAGCAAACCAAACAATATGAAACCAACAATGGTGATACAATGAAAAATTAATATCTCCTTGAATATTGGTGGGAGCTAGGGGACCAAACTGGTACCAAAATGTCCCCAATAACGAGGCGGTATCGAATATGTGAAACAACTTTGCGTTCGAAGCTTAGGGGAGCACCAAAAATTTATTTCAGGCGTCACCGCCGTCGTGGCTGGTTGTTGTTGTCAGACAAGAACATGATTAGCAATACAATTAGCAATACAATTAGCAATACAATGAACAATATGATACGTGATTAGTATCAATACGGTTACTAAGAGACAATTCAACATTTAACAGTGAGATCGATAGTTAAGATTGGTGCCAATATGATCCGCAAAACTGATAAAAAGAAGCAGCAGCCTCCTCATCAAGAAGCAAGACTCCTTCCAAGCCTGTTAGAAAATCTTCCAATCCAGACGCCACAAGAAATACAGCATTCCCTGTATTGTAGCATGCAGTGCTGCTTGTAGTCCAGACGCCAGAGCAAGAACACACCAGTCCCCTAGATCAGAGCAGCGCATTGCTTGTAGTTTGGACACCAGTGATGAAGCAAGAATACACCATTCCCTAGATCATACGTCTGATAACTGTCCCACGACCCTTTTTTTTTGTTGCAAGGTACTTTCGCAACCCTTGCTTGTGTGTAACTTTAACACAAGCCCCCCCTGTGATTCAGTAGCCTCGTATCATGCTCATTTTTCTAACTCTCAATCCCTGGGCCGCGATTATTTTTCCTTGGGTCATGAATAATTATTATTAATTTTTAATATAACCTACCTGTACAATTAAATACTTGTGTTTGCAACACACACCCAATAAAATTAAACACGCAAGGTCATGACTCACAACCAGTAAAATTCAACATTAGTGCTCGCGGCACACCACCCTTAAAATTTATCTCCATTGCTCGTGACACACTACCCTTATAATTTAACAATTGGGCTTGTGACACACTACCCTTAAAATTCATCTCCATTGCTTGCGACACACTACCCTTATAATTTAACACTTAGGCTCGCAACATACAACCCTTAAAATTTAACACTAGGGCTTGTGACCACCTACCACTACAGTTGAATTATGTGGGTCAAGAATTGTACTAGTAGTAGTATATGTAATATATGTATGATAGGTACTCCTTTCAGTACACTTTAATCATTTGTGTCATAGAAACTACTATTTGCAACAGTATGCAATGTATGTAAGATATGTACCTTTTACCCTATGAATCTCCCATTTGTTGGTGTCGTGCCGGTGGCATCAAGATTCCTTTTCTTCTGTTTTTCCCAATTGCCAAACTCATTGTCAATGATCATCAGGGCAAAAGCCTCATCAGTAACAGAAAATATTTCACTTATCAGCTCCGTTTCCTTCCTCTGCTTAAAGTTGGTCCCCACTGGATTGATGGCAGAAAGGATTCTTGTTACTGTTGTTTCGCTCCACTGTTCTGTTCCATTTGATCGTTTTGTTTTGTCATTGTGTTTTATCCTTTCGTCCTTCTTATGACCTTTTGTTGGTTTGCTGTTCCTGAAGAATAAAAATAAGAGAAAGAAAGATCAGAAGCAAATAGAATATCCAACAAATTGCTGTCATTGTCACTCACTAGTGTTTCTCATTGTTTTCTTTCATTGCCAATCCGTTGTTTTTGTGCTTTTCATTTTTTTTTAAATACCGTGCCAACCAAGAAGGATGTGTTGCTTTTTGTGTGGTTTTGATTTGGGGTGTGTACAATTTTCCGTGTGTGTACAGTTTTTTGTGTGTGAACTTTTCTGTTGTTCCATTCTGTCGTTCTGTCCCATTGTTCCATTCCGTTGTTCCGTTCTGTTTCATTGGTTGTTCTGTTTTAAGTGCCCTCCTTTCCTTCGTTGGTTTGTTTGATTGTTGTTCTGTTTCAATAAAAATAAAAATGAAAGAAAGAAAGATCAGAAACAAATAGTATCTCGAACAAATTGCCGTCATTGTCACTCACTGCTGTTGTTCTATTGTTCCATTCTGTCATTCCTTTTTAAAATTCGTTGTTCCATTTTGAGTGTCGCTCTTTCCCTCATTGGTTTGTTTGATTGTTGTTCCATTTCAATAAAAATAAAAATAAAAATAAAAGAAAGAAAGATCAGAAACAAATAGAATCTCCAACGAATTGCTGTTACTGTCACTGACAAGTGTTTCTTCTTTGTTGTTTGGTTGTTCCGTTGTTCCGTTGTTCGTGACTGTCCGACAACATTCATTTTCCCTACTTAAAAAAAACTGTGCCAACCAAGAAGCATGTGTTGCGTTTTGTGTGGTGGTTCCGTGTATATACAGTTTTTCATGTGTGTGTGGTTTTGTGTGTGTTGTGTGTGCTACGTCCGAGAACTGTTTCGCGGGGTTCGAATTTACTTCTCGCGCACAAATTTTGTGCGTGATTTTAACACGGCAATATTTCTGGACACCCTGAAATTCCCACCCCCAGTTATTGCCTTAAAATAATACAAAAAACAATTCTGTGCGCGTGATGCACATTACTCTACTCTCGAATAAAAAAAATTGATTTCAGTCTTATTATTCTGTACGAACAACACTTACTTGTATTCATGAATAAAAAAGAAATCTTGAGTCAGTATTAATTCCAAAACATTAATCTACCAAACAACAATTCAATTCTGCTCTCCTAATTGTGAATTCTATTTCTCGACTACAATATTCCCTTTTTAAAATGTAGATTCTATTATGCTTTATTTATTCCTATTGCAACGTATTACGAATCCTCCATTATTTCTATGATTCTCAAAATTAAGCTCAAGATTATTAGTAGGTTTGTATTATGTATGTACTGTTATTTTCTACATTAGTTCACCAATAGATAAACTTTCATTCATCGATGCTGTTATTGCCGGATCAATATAGATGTTTCTTTTCTTTTTCTTTTTTGGTCCACTACAATTAGTGGAGCTGCTACTAGTAATATTTGCATCGCCATGCTTATTGTTGGTGTAATCTGTTGAACTTTCGTTCCTAAATCTGTCCCTCATCATTTCTTCCAATTTCCTTCCTGTTTCTGGGTGTTTTCGCATCTCGCCAATTTTGTCGCACAAGTCACTGAACAACTCACGTCCTTCATCCATCCATCCATTTCTGCTTCCACTGTCAGAATCGCAGAATTTTTTTTTTTGTCGCGGAATTGTGGCATCACCCTTTCGCCGCTGCTGGTTCACCCATACATGATGCTCATTGTAGATCAGTACCAATGCAAATGCTTCATCCGCTATAGTAAATATATCACTCAGCAAGTGCCTCTCCTTCCGTTGTTTGAAATTGGAATTTGTCGGATTGATTGCCGACATGATTCTTGTAACAAAATAATAAAAATCTTCATCTTCCGCGTCTTTGTATGTTCTGTATTTAGGGTTTAAAATACCTGTGTCCTCATATTCTGTGCCTTCAATAACTGCCACAGTACCAGGGAATGTGATAGGGACTCGACCTTTTCTGTAATCGTCTGTACGGAAGTATCATCAGTATCAACGGGCAGCATGTTAGTGTTGTCGGACCAAAAATAGATTCCAAAATTCCTAATTTCAACAACCAATTCTCCCACCTGTATTTACCTATCCAGTTTTTTCTCGCTAATGTTTGTGAGTTGTGCCTCAATGCGGTCAGTACTGTCCCTACTCGTTTCCTGTAAAAGGAACAGAATGACGCAAGTGGAATATTTTTTGGCTTCATGATCGCACTTGCTTCAACAGCTTTTTGTATTACATGCGCCGTTACCTTTTCATTGATAGGGAACTTCATGTTGTGGTACCAATGTTTTTTGACGTAATCCCTTAGCTGCTTGTCCACTGTTTCAGTCATATCACTCAAAGCCTTAAGCATATCGTTGTCTATTATAAGCCCATATTCGTCTGTAATTGTACTTACTGCTCGTTCTCTTGTGTTGCTGGCATTATCAGTCCCCTCTCCCTGCATGGTTGCCTCCGTTTGTTTAGGTACCATTACTACCTTTCCCATCCCTATAGGTGGTTCCCTCTCTTGTTGCCGTAAGTGTTTTGCCAGTTCCTCTGCCAATTTGTCATATTGGATTTTTTTCATGACAAGTTCCGCAACATCCTCTAAATTGTAGCTTTCTCCTTTAGATGTTTTCTCTACCACATTGGTTTTTGTTCCTTCTTTCTGTTGGTTCGTTACTGTAGTGGTGGTTGTGTTGGTAATGCTCAGCGCTGGTTCGTTACTCTGGTTGATGGTGTTTTGTTCTTCCGTGTTTGTAGTAGTAGAAATTGTGTTGTCGGTACCATTTTTTTTACTGTTGCCCTTTGATGCGTTCATAGTTGTGGTATTACTGTTACTCACTTTGTTAGTAATTGCGGTGTTTGTTTTCACTCTTTTTTTCTTACCGTTGTTGTCCCCTGTATTTTGATGATCACCGGGCCGGATGGTTTTGTTGTTTCGAAGGGTCTTCCCCTCGGATTTTTTGCTTCGTCGTGTCTTTCCGATAGCATTCATATTTTTTGTATTTTATTTACTGAATACGGTGCCGATCAAGAATCATGTGTTTCTTTTTGTGTGGTTATGTGTGTGTACTAATAATTTTGTCGGGTTGTGTACGGTGTTGTGTGTTGTGTGTGTTGTGTGTGTCGTGTGTGTGTGTGTGTGTACGGTGTTTTGTGTAGTATGTGTACGATGTTTTGTGTGTAGAGTTTTTCCGTGGGTTCTGTACTATGTTGTTTTCCCTAACTTCTTCTGTGTGTTGTCTGGTTTTGGGCGCGCTGTTATATTTGTAGAAGTAGATCACGTACCTGTGCCAGCCACCCCTCCCGCGCCATATTTTTTTCAGAAGGGAAACTTTTGATCACACTAAGGTTATGTATTTCAATCCTCTAGTCACATGTAGAATCTCGTAGACTGCACCTAACATACCGTACTGTCTTGTGTGCCATTTGTATCTACAAACCACAACATTGTCTGTACTGTGTGTGGCAAAGTTGTTCCCAATATGCATTTAAAAGTTGTTCCCAACATGCATTTCGTAAGTCATGTGTTATGCATTCATGGCCTGGTACAATAACTTTGGTAGTCATTACCAAATGTGACTGCTTGTGCCCTGGAATTGCACCAAAAATACCCTCATGTTTGCCATATGGATAGTCAAACCACAACATTTCTGGCATTCTGAGTGACAAAGTTGTTCCCAATATGCATTTGATTAGTCCTGATAAATGTATTCATAGTTTGGACCGGATACTTTTGGAGGCATTACCCAATAACTCAGTTTGTGCCCTAGATTTGCACCAAAAATACCCTCATCGTGTTTGCCATTTCTAGAGTCAAACCACAACATTTCCAGCATTCTGTGTGACATAGTTGTTCCCAATATGCATTTGATGAGTCACGAGGAATGTATTCTTTGCTTGGACCGGATACTTTTTTAGTCATTACCCAATAAGGTAGTTTGTGCCCTGGAATTGCACCCAAAATACCCTCATGTTTGCCAGTTGGAGAGTCAAACCACAACATTTTGGGCATTCTGTGTGACAAAGTTGTTCCCAATATGCATTTGATGAGTCATGATGAATGTATTCATGGCTTAGACCAGATACTTTTTGAGTCCTTCCCCAATAAGTTACTTTGTGCCCTGGAATTGCACCAAAAATACCCCCATGTTTGCCATTTGTAGAGTCAAACCTTAAGATTTTGGGCATTCTATGTGACAAAGTTGTTTCCAATATGCATTGGATGTGTCATGATGAATGTATTCCTGGCTTGGACCAGATATTAATGTAGTCATTACCCAATAACTCAGTTTGTGCCCTGTAATTGCACCAAAAATACCCCCATGATTGCCATTTGTAGAGTCAAACCTTAAGATTTTGGGCATTCTATGTGACAAAGCTGTTCCCAATATGCATTGGATGAGTCATGATGAATGCATTCCTGGCTTGGACCAGATACTTTTAGAGTCATTACCCAATAAGTAAGTTTGTGCCCAGAAATTGCACCAAAAACACCCTCATCTTTTCCATTTCGAGAGTCCAACCACAACATTTTGGGCATTCTGTGTGACAAACTTGTTCCCAATATGTATTTGATGAGTCATGATGAATGTATTCATGGCTTGGACCAGATACTTTTGGAGTCATTACCCAATAAGTTAGTTTGTGCCCTAGAATTACACGAAAAATACCCTCATGTTTGCCATTTGTAGAGTGAAACCTTAAGATTTTGGTCATTCTATGTGCCACAGTTGTTCCCAATATGCATTGGATGAGTCATGATGAATGTATTCATGGCTTGGACCAGATACTTTTTGAGTCATTACCGAATAAGTTAGTTTGTGCCCTGGAATTGCACCAAAAATACCCTCATGTTTGTCAGTTGGAGAGTCAAACCTTAAGATTTTGGGCATTCTGTGTGACAAAGTTGTTCCCAATATGCATTTGATGAGTCATGATGAATGTATTCATGGCTTGTACCCGATACTATTTGAGTCATTACCCAATCAGTTAGTTTTTGCCCTAGAATTGCACCAAAAATACCCCCATGTTTGCCATTTGTAGAGTCAAACCTTAAGATTTTGGGCATTCTATGTGACAAAGTTGTTTACAATATGCATTGGATGAGTCATGATGAATGTATTCATGGCTTGTACCCGATACTATTTGAGTCATTACCCAATAAGTTAGTTTGTGCCCTGGAATTGCACCAAAAATACCCTCATGTTTGCCATTTGTAGAGTGAAACCTTAAGATTTTGGTCATTCTATGTGCCACAGTTGTTCCCAATATGCATTGGATGAGTCATGATGAATGTATTCATGGCTTGTACCCGATACTATTTGAGTCATTACCCAATAAGTTAGTTTGTGCCCTGGAATTGCACCAAAAATACACCCATGATTGCAATTTGGAGAGCCAAACCTTAAGATTTTGGGCATTCTGTGTGACAAAGTTGTTCCCAATATGCATTTGATGAGTCATGATGAATGTATTCATGGCTTGTACCCGATACTATTTGAGTCATTACCCAATCAGTTAGTTTTTGCCCTAGAATTGCACCAAAAATACCCCCATGTTTGCCATTTGTAGAGTCAAACCTTAAGATTTTGGGCATTCTATGTGACAAAGTTGTTTACAATATGCATTGGATGAGTCATGATGAATGTATTCATGGCTTGTACCCGATACTATTTGAGTCATTACCCAATAAGTTAGTTTGTGCCCTGGAATTGCACCAAAAATACCCTCATGTTTGCCATTTGTAGAGTGAAACCTTAAGATTTTGGTCATTCTATGTGCCACAGTTGTTCCCAATATGCATTGGATGAGTCATGATGAATGTATTCATGGCTTGGACCAGATACTTTTTGAGTCATTACCCAATAAGTTAGTTTGTGCCCTGGAATTGCACCAAAAATACCCCCATGATTGCCATTTGTATATTCAAACCACAACATTTTGTGCATTTTGTGTGACAAAGTTATTCCCAATATGCATTTGATGAGTCATGATGAATATATTCATTGCTTGGACCGGATACTTTTGGAGTCATTACCAAATAAGTTAGTTTGTGCCCTGGAATTACACCCAAAATACCCTCATGTTTGCCATTTGGAAAGTCAAACCACATCATTTTGGGCGTTCTGTGTGGAAAAGTTGTTTCCAATATGGTTAAGGTTACATCCTGTTCGAAAATTCAGTAATTATTTGTTCGTATATGTGGACTTCTCGCAAGTTATTTACCCCCCTGTACCATGTACGTATATTCAGTACTAGCATGTAGATTCAGTACTAATAAGAAAATTCCAACGTTCGACCGTTCAAATCTACTCGCGTAGAAACCTACACGGATTCAATACCAAAAATTATGTAGTAAGAAGTAAACATCTTTTCGTGTAGAAACCTACGCGGATTCAGTACTGAGAATTTATCTAGTACTAAAAACGTGTAGGATTCATGTAGAATTCTACAGGATGTAGTACCTACTTCGATCGACCGATGATTTTTTTCTACCTCGCGACAAAAAAAAAATCTCTCTCACACAAACACACAGTAATGTTATTTTCTACCTTGCGACAAAAAAAATCACTTTTTCTACCTCACAACAAAAAAAAACAATCTACCTCGCAACAAAAAAAAATACACTTCATAATCTGCCTTCTTACATCCGACTTATTTGAGTAGAGTGTTGGTTCTTGCAATCAACACTCCGTCCGAGAACGTGGGATCCGACCCTCTTTGAGCACAACGATCCGTTCTCATTTATTTTAGTCCGAAATAACAGCCTTGTACTGGAAAAGAAGTAGTTAGCATTTGACGAGAAGGGGATTTGCTGGATAGATATTGTTTGGACTGCAGCCTTACATATACGTCTTGAAATCAATGAACTGGCTTTGTCCCTTGCAATTATATCAACAGGAACAAGGTACTGTTTTTCGTGACATGGAGTAAGAAGTATTCTACGGCAGCAACTACAATTTCATCGGGACGGTTGTCGGAACGTCGGAATCGGATCGGTTGTTGGAACGTCGGAACGTCGGAACAAGCAAAGGTAAGAATGAGAGAGATAGGCATCGGCATCGGCATCGGCATCGGCATCGGCAACGGCAACAGCAATGGCAACGGCAACGGCAACGGCAATTGATTGGTCTTCCACTCCACTGGCATTACTGATAATGCATTTCCTCTCTGTTTTTCTTCTTATTTTCATAGGACCGGATCGGAAGCAACGAATTGAAACCAACGGATTGGAAGCAACGGATCGAAAGCCAACGGATCAGAAGCAGCAATCATTGAATCGAAACCAACGGATCAGAAGCAACGGATCGGAAGCAACCATCGATTTTTTGCTGTAGGTGCGGGGAATTTTCCCGGTTGGTGATAATTACGAATCGATCGGCATGTCCATTATATTATTCTGTTTTTATTATTTACTCTATGTAGTACATCAATAGATACTCACCCATTTTGTTCAATTATCATATATTTTAATAGGATCGTCGGCAAAGGCAACTCAACGCGCCACAACCGGGAACCATCGAATCAATCGGGAACGATCGAAGCAAGCGGGAACGATAGCGGCAACGAATCAGCGAAACGCTCCTCCTCCTCCTCCATTGGCAAGCGGCAACGAATCAGCGAAATGCTCCTCCTCCACCGGCAAGCGGCAACAAATCAGCGAAACGCTCCTCCTCCTCCTCCATTGGCAAGCGGCAACGAATCAGCGAAACGCTCCTCCTCCTCCATTGGCAAGCGGCAACGAGTCAGCGAAACGCTCCTCCTCCTCCTCCATTGGCAAGCGGCAACGAATCAGCGAAACGCTACTCCTCCTCCGGCAAGCGGCAACAAATCAGCGAAACGCTCCTCCTCCTCCTCCATTGGCAAGCGGCAACGAATCAGCGAAACGCTCCTCCTCCTCCATTGGCAAGCGGCAACGAGTCAGCGAAACGCTCCTCCTCCTCCTCCATTGGCAAGCGGCAACGAATCAGCGAAACGCTACTCCTCCTCCTCCATTGGCAAGCGGCAACGAATCAGCGAAACGCTCCTCCTCCACCGGCAAGCGGCAACGAATCAGCGAAACGCTACTCCTCTGGCAACGAATGGCAACGACTCATTGATTTGACAGCAAGCAACAGCAACAGCCACCGGGAAGGATGGAGCCGCAGAGCGAGAGCAACAAGAGCAACCGGGCGGGGGCTTGGAGGCCCATTTTTTAGCCACATTTTGCCCATCATCTTTCCCATCCATGTTGAGTCGTTTTTTTCTGATCCGCTGGATCAATCGATTCGAAACTTGGGCGGCGTGTTCTTATATATGTAATGAAGAGGACCCTGCAATATCATTGCTGTTGGTGCCGTTGGTCCAGAGATATCTGCTGTGACTGTTATTTGGGTTGCTTCCTTGAAATATAGCCGAATTTTGCCCCTCTGTTTCACCGGTTCGATTCTTCTGATCTTCTGGATCAATCGATTCGAAACTTGGGCGGCGTGTTCTTATATATGTAATGAAGAGGACCCTGCAATATCGTTGCCCGCGGTGACGTTGGTCCAGAGATCTCTGCTGTGACTGTTATTTGGGTTGCTTCCTTGAAATATAGCCGAATTTTGCCCCTCTGCTTCACCGGTTCGATTCTTCTGATCTTCTGAATCAATCGATTCGAAACTTGGGCGGCGTGTTCTTATATATGTAATGAAGAGGACCCTGCAATATCATTGCTGTTGGTGCCGTTGGTCCAGAGATATCTGCTGTGACTGTTATTTGGGGTGTTTCTTTGAAATACAACCAAATTTTCCCAATCTGCTTCACCGGTTCGATTCTTCTGATCTTCTGGATCAATCGATTCGAAACTTGGGCGGCGTGTTCTTATATATGTAATGAAGAGGACCCTGCAATATCATTGCTGTTGGTGCCGTTGGTCCAGAGATATCTGCTGTGACTGTTATTTGGGTTGCTTCCTTGAAATATAGCCGAATTTTGCCCCTCTGCTTCACCGGTTCGGTTCTTCTGATCTTCTGGATCAATCAATTCGAAACTTGGGCGGCGTGTTCTTATATATGTAATGAAGAGGACCCTGCAATATCGTTGACAGCGGCGACCTCTGTATGGAGATATCTGCTGTCGCCGTTATTTGGGTTGCTTCCTTGAAATACAACCAAATTTGTCACTTTTCTATGTTGAGTCCGTTCCTTCTAATCCGCTCAATGGATCAATACGAAACTTGGCAGGCGTCTTCTCATAGATGTAATCAAGGGGACCCTGCAATATCGTTGCTGTTGGTGTTGTTGTTATAGAGATATCTGCTGTCGCCGTTATTTGGGTTGCTTCCTTGAAATTCAACCAAATTTGTCACTTTTCTATGTTGAGTCCGTTCCTTCTAATCCGCTCAATGTATCAATACGAAACTTGGCAGGCGTCTCCTCGTAGATGTAATGAAGAAGCCCCTGCAATATCGTTGGTGTTGGTGTCGTTGTTATAGAGATAGTTGCTGTCGCCGTTATTTGGGTTGCTTCCTTGAAATTCAACCAAATTTGTCACTTTTCTATGTTGAGTCCATTCCTTCTGATCCGCTCAATGGATCAATACGAAACTTGGCAGGCGTCTCCTCGTAAATATAATGAAGAAGCCCCTGCAATATCGTTGGTGTTGGTGTCGTCGTTATAGAGATAGTTGCTGTCGCCGTTATTTGGGTTGCTTCCTTGAAATACAACCAAATTTGTCACTCTGCTATGTTGAGTCCATTCCTTCTGATCCGCTCAATGGATCAATACAAAACTTGGCAGGCGTCTTGTCATATATGTAATCAAGGGGCCCCTGCAATATCGTTGGTGTTGGTGTCGTTGTTATAGAGATAGTTGCTGTCGCCGTTATTTGGGTTGCTTCCTTGAAATACAACCAAATTTCTCCCTTCTGCTTCACCGGTTTGATTCTTCTAATGTGCTCAATCAATCGATTCGAAACTTGCAGGCCTTGTCCTTCTTAGTATAATGAACGGATCCCTGCAATATCGTTGCCCGCGGTGACTTCAGTATGGAGATATTAATATTCACCGTTTTTTTTCCTTGTTTACCTTCAAAATGGACCTTGCGTGTTCAATGCTTTGCCGGTTAGATACTTCCAATCCACTCAATCAATCGATTCGAAACTTGCAGGCCTTGTTCTACTTAGTATAATGAACGGATCCCTGCAATATCGTTGCCCGCGGCGCCTTCAGTATGGAGATATCTGCTGTCCCTTGGGTTTGAAGGGGGTGTTTTCTGTGGAGGTGAAAATTCGGATTTGGAGTCCTCTGCTAGGCCCTCCTATTGCTTCTAACGCGTACGGCAGATCCCTTTGAGACTTGCAGGCCTTGTTAGTATTGTTGTCTAGAATCGTTTGCCTATCCTACCAACTTTTTGGAGTTCTTGGTTTATGAGATACAAGGGGGGGGGGCAGGTCCCTATCCGTTGTAATGAAAATGGGATTGTTTGGAGTTGGATTTGAGTTGGAGTTGGAGGATTTGGGACGGAGCCCGTTATATGGTGGCAACATGTTGAGAAAATGAAATAAGTCATTGGTGCACAAGTTGTACACAAAATAGTGCTTGTCACGAAAAGAATATGATATCCTTAACCCTAAAATAGTTATTTTATTTGAGGAGTGACGAGATATTGTCTCAAAAGTAAAGGTGTGCGACGCGCGAGGTATTTTAGTAGACACGCGACCTAAAAAGATAGGAAATTTAAAAAATAGGGTCGAGAATTGTAAAAATACCGCGCGATAGCCCGCGGGGGGTAGAGAAACAGTTCTTGGACGTATGCACCCTGACTTCTTCCATGTGCCTGGCTTGTACACGGCCTTTATTTTCTATATAAGTAAAGCATGTACGAGTGCACGCCACCCCTCCCGCGCCATATTTTTTTCAAAGAGGAAATTGTGATTACACAAAGGTTGTGTATCTAAATCCCCAACCCATCTGTAGAATCTGGTAGCCAGTTAGTGGTTCGAAACTCCCTTGGGTCAGTATGGTACCTACCCACGTACACTTTTTGCACAGTACCCAACTAGTATGTACCTGTTTGCATGCAATATTAGCTACACCTAGTAGTACTGGTAATATCCGCACCCTTTTTTGTCTGAGAATAATTAAAAAAAACACCCCCATTTCAATTCAACAACTTATGAATTATTTTCATTTGACACTCATTAAAGTACGTTTTTGGTGATTGGATTATACAAAGTAAATGTTCTTCCTATTATGGACTTGACCTCATACTTTGCCTGTCATTACCCAATAAGTTATTTTGTGCCCTGGATTTGCACCAATAATATTCTCTTGTGTGCCATTTGAAGAGACAAACCACAACAGTTTCAGCAATCTGTGGGGCAGTATTGTTATCAATATGCATCATAGGAGTCATGAAAAAATCATTCATAGCCTGGACCGGATACTTTGTAAGTCATTACCCAATAAGTCAGTTTGTGCCCTGGATTTGCAACAAAAATACCCTCTTGTGTGTCATTTGGAGACACAAACCACAACATTTTCAGCATTATGTGTGACAATGTTGTTCCCAATAAGCATCAGATGAGTCATGAGAAATATATTCATGCACGGCACCAAACACTTTGAGAGTCATTACCCAATATTTTTCCTCCAAATCCAGTACCCAAATGCACTCATAAGGTGGTGACACACAAACTATGACAGATAAGTCACTTCTGTTTCTTTCATGATTCATCTTATCCATAACAGGAACAATATTCACTGACTAATCACCTAATATATGTGACTTTCTAATTTTTAATTGCAAATTAGTGTGTATTTTCCCTCCAAATCCAGTACCCAAATGCACTCATTAGTTTGTGACACACCAACCATCACATATAACTCACTTCTGTTTCTTTCATGATTCATCTTATCCATAACAGGAACAATATTCATGGACTAATCACAAAAAATATCAGATTTTCTAATTTCTAATTGCAAATTAGTGTGTATTTTTCCTCCAAATCCAGTACCCAAATGCACTCATTAGTTTGTGACACACAAACTATGACAGATAAGTCACTTCTGTTTCTTTCATGATTCATCTTATCCATAACAGGAATAATATTCATGGACTCATCACAAAAAATATCTGATTTTCTAATTTTTAATTGCAAAGTAGTGTGTATTTTCCCTCCAAATCCAGTACCCAAATGCACTCATTAGTTTGTGTCACACAAACTATGACAGACAACTCACTTCTGTTTCTTTCATGATTCATCTTATCCATAACAGGAACAATATTCATTGACCAATCACCAAAAATATCTGATTTTTTATTTTCTAATTGCAGAACAATATTCATTGACCAATCACCAAAAATATCTGATTTTCTAATTCCCAATTGCAAATTAGTGTGTATTTTTCCTCCAAATCCAGTACCACCCCAGAACTACAAAAAGGGCATTTTTTGCAACACCGTTGCAAACAACGGAAAAATGGAAAATTGAGGAGTCAATAACAAATGTAAAGAAGATAAGGGATTAATACGGGGGGGGGGGGGTTCCCATAAGTATGAAAAGGGCATTTTTGGCAACGCCATTGCAAAAAAAGGAAAAAGGAAAAAAATTAGCTAGTAGTAGGTAATTAGTGTAGACCTTTGTACGAGCCACACGTACAAAGAATTTGTTTTACGATTGATTTCTTTTAATTGGAACAGGTGACATAGTGTAGTGTGATGTAGTAGAAGGGAGTTGAAAAGTAGTACTTATACCCTGTTTTGCTCCACTCTTGTAAATGTACAACTGTCATAGATCAGTGTTACTGCTCAGCCCACTATGGTGAGGGCTTGGGTTTGAGTCCATTGGAACTTGTTTTCCCCCGCAGCTGCAAAATGCGGATGAGAGACAGACCACGTACAAGCCACTCATTCTCTTGCAGAAGACAGACAGACATACCTTCACCCTGGCCACTAGTTTGAAAGATACCTCAATTGAGGTACTATTGTGTCTTATGGGGATACAAATCAATCTTACAGTGTGATTTTCACTGTGCATGGTATTGTTGCTGTTGCAGGCCATAAAAAAGGAACTCTTTCCATTCATAAATTTGAAAGACCTCAAAATCCAACTTATGTGAGTAGAGTGCTGCTTCTTGCAACGACGGGGGATCTGACCCTCTTCGTCACATGTGACATCTGACGATGTTATGAGCACAACGATCTGTTCTCAGATATTTCAGTCCAAAATAACAGCCTTGTACTGCAAAAGAAGTAAAAAGCATTGAACGAGGGGTTAGTTGCTGGATAGACAGTGTTCTTGGACTTGATCACTCAAACTCAGACGTCTCCAAAGCACAAAATCTGCATCCCTTGGGCACTGCCTATATATCAACAGGAACAAGACCCTGTTTTTTGTGACATAGGAGTTAGAGGTCTTCAAATCTACGGCAGCAGCAACAGCAATCGCACAAATCGTGACCACAACAACAACGTGACAAACCGATGACAGGAACAACAACGTGAGATAGAGAAACAATGATACTGCCTCCTGCCTTGCTCTGCTGATGTTGTATTTCCTCACTTCTTATTTTCTTCTTGTTTTCATTTGCGACAGGAACATTGGACAAATTGAAGGCAACACCGAATCAAAGGCAACACCAAATCAAAGGCAACAACAACGGCAACAACACAGCAACAACACGAACTGAAGGCAACAAAAAAAGGAAGCCAACAGTGTAGGTTGGTAGCATGTAGATTGCATTATTCTGTTGTTATTATTTACTCTACTACATCAATAGATACTCACCCTTTTTGTTCAATTATATATTGTCATAGATTGGCAACAGCAACAACGGCAACGAATTGATCAGTGGGAATCATCCGGCAACAACGGCAACAAATCGACGAATCAGCGAGAGCAACAGCAGCGAGAGCAACAGCAGCAAGCAGATTTCGTTTTCGTCGATTCTGTTTTTGTCAAACAACCTGGCGTGGATATCGTCCGGGATCCGGTACCAGAACGAATCGTCACCGGTGTCGTCGTCATCATTACCCTTGCGAATCATGGTGCTCTGCAAGAGGCTCTCCAGCGCCCGTGTTTGTCAGGGATTGCTGTGGGTTTCACTGTTGCTTTTCCTTTGGGGTCTTGGTGCACAAGCGGCGTTTTGAGCAGCGTCAAGCGGCGTTTTGGAGCGGCGTTTTGAGCAGCAGGAAGCCAGCAGGAAGCAGCGGCGTTTCAAGCGGCGTTTTGGAGCGGCGTTTTGGAGCGTCGTTTCGAGCAGCGTTTCGAGCAGCAGGAAGCCAGCAGCAAGCAGCGAGCAGAGGCATTTGGGAGTGACAGGAGGAAGCCTGAACGGCGTTTTCAGCAGCAGGCGGTGGCGGCATTTTGAATTGACTGTGTGGGTGACTTTTTTTGTACATGAATTCAATTTGTGATACATAAGAGTACTGGGCTATACCTCTTCTATAGGTCTGCAGCAGCTTCTACAACATGCCTTTACCTCTGCTTGAAGACTTTGTACTGAAGTCAGTGACTGCTGCCACTGTTGCAAGGAGACGTGGATCCGGACCACATCAAAGAAAATCTGGACCGGCGACCGGCGCTGCTGCTGCTGCTGCTACTGCTGCTGCTACAAGAAGATCTGGACCGGCGACTGACACTGCCGCTGCTGCTGTTACAAGGAGAGCTGGAGCATCCAAAAAAAAAGATAAAATAGAGTTAGCATTGCAACAAATCCCCATCGAACACCCACCAAATTCACCATCCACCATCCACCCCCCACCCCCCCCATGAGCAAGAAGATCCGGACCGGCGGACCGTTGTTGGTGCAAGGAGATCTGGACAGGTGACTGCTGTTGGTGCAAGGAGATCCAGGTCTGGACCATCAACTGATGTTGGTGCGAGGAGGACAAGGAGGAGATCTGGACTCCTGCTGCTACAAGAAGATCTGGACTGAGACATGGATCCCGATTGGCTGCTGCTGCTGCTGCTGCTGCTGCTGCTGCAAAGAGACGTGGATTGGCGACCGGCCTTGCCCAACCGGCGACTGCTGCCGCTGTTGCAAGAAGATCCAGACCGCCCCCCCCCCCCCCCCCCCCCCGCCGCCGCCGAATTCACCATCCAATCAATCAAATCGAATCAACCAAAATGAATCCACCATCGAATCCACCATTCCCATCATTGAATTCCACCTAATCCATCCGGCACCAACAGTGAATCATTTTCCCTGTATAAGAGGCAATATTAACAAAAACGATGGTCAGATGATTGCCTTATAGAGCTTGTCCTCCTTGCTAGGCACCAAACATACCTTTTTGTTGAAGATGCCCCACCCCCTTCACCACCGCCGCCAAGAAACCCCAAATAAAATCCAGTCTATCTCTGTACAATTTAGTGGCAATGCTGTAGGTTGTTTCTACACAACTTGGACAGCGTCGTATGTATCTGCATACAATCCCTGTACTTGGAAAGCCTTCACGATTGAAATCCCATGGTGATATCTCTTTCTGGTTGTTGTTGCACACCTTGATCGAGTGATTGAATCCCCGAACCAAATCCAACCATCCTCACACAGTTTAGTGGCAACGCTGTAGGTTGTTCCTACACCACTTGGACTGGTGTACTTGAGAGCCTTCAATTGATCCTGGGAATCCCATGGTGATATCTTATTTGGGTTGTCGCCTTTACACCTTGGTAAAATCAAAGAATAATGAATAATTGATGCTCTAAAATAATGAATTACACCCCCACTAACCTGTAGATTCTGGTAGAGCCTGTACTCTCTTGGTCTTTGATTGCAATGGTAATCGTGTCCAACAGCTAAAAAATACTTTGTACTCCAACTGCGGGATACCTCCCCCTTGATAAAGAATACTCCAATCATGTCATTGTAAAATTGATGTCACTCCCACCAGTTAAGACAATACCAATGCTATATCCCCCCCCTACAACCCCCCCCCCCCCCCTCCACGATTGAGTCTAACCATTCTTCCCCACAAAGTATCAAATAGACTAGTCGCGTTTCAATTCCCACAAAATAATGTATCAACCGGCAAGGTGGCAATAACAAACCCGCAGAGCTTCCCATAATCAATCCAGCTGGTTAATCAGCTCACATTTTCAAGTCCCCCTCATCAAATTGCAGATGCTGCAATTACAGGGCTCATATGAATACCCCTGCACCTCTCTTGCAAAAACTCCCCATAGCTGTATCAAATAGCCTCAACCTCGTCACCGTCGTCATCGTCGGTCCCCTCCTTCCCCCCATATGTTGCGTCTCCCTTTAAATAGCAACAACCCATACAATTAGATGCAAAAACAGCAGCTGAACCAGGCCGGATCATCTCTATCAATCTAACAAACAAGCTTATGCAAAAAGAAGCAAAAGAAAAGACCTTATACAAGCCAAGATCAATCATGATGAAATTGATAGTTATCACAATGATACTACTAGTAAGATGAGGCAAAATATCATAAAATCAAGGTTTTTAACACGGGCTATCATGTAATGCACTTTTGCAGTTTTTTAAGTGGCGCTGAGAGCACCATTTACCAATTTGCGACGCGCTTTTTACACGGTAAAGGCTCATCATGGATATCTTGGGTTAAGGTTAAGAAGTTTGGTAGCGAGAATTAGATTTTTTAAATCAAGTGAGTCAAAAATGAGAGATCAAGGGTCATTTTGAGTCCTCGGGGAGAGTTTTTGTCGCAACCTGAGAGGGGTTGAAACTCTTCACCACAAACATTGTGAATATAAAAAATTGCCCTCGCACATCACAAAACCAGGGTAGATTTTATCAAAATATGGCTTGCGAGGGGTCACGTTTGGTTGCGTGACAGTTATTGGACGTAGCAGGCAGTGCTTGTTGTAGTTCAGACACCAGAGCAAGAACACACCATTCCCTAGATCGTAGCAGGCAGTGCTTGTAGGACTACTAGTAGTCCGGTTGCTACAAGCGAGCTCCTCTCGTTTCCGTGTAATAATTTAGCAATCCAGTTGGCGAAATCACATGGAAAACCGGTCGTACTCGTGGATTATGTGACACATAAATAATGCTGTATGAGCTGCTCTGCCAACGGCTGAATTAGTAACACTCCTCCTTCGGTCTCCACTTCGAGCAAGCTCTCAGCAGTGTCGGCCTCAGGAGTGCTACGAACTGTGTTCCACCTCGGTCTCAGTGTCGTTTCTTCACTCCACTTTGGCCTCGGTGGAACACAGGTGCAGTAGAAGAGTAATACGAATTGGATTACAAAAAGTAATCATGTAATCTTCTTTATCCCAGTAGAGAACTCAGCAGTAGTAGTGGAAAACAATTTCAATCCCTCTTGTGCCCATAATTGTTTTCCACTACTGCTGAGTTCTAATGGGATAAAGAAGTGTTAATTTCCTTCTGAAACTGGCTGTTGAGCTGACTCAACCCAAAGGCAAGGAAGAGCAACAGGAGCTGTATCTGCAGGCCGGTTGAGGTGCCGGTCTGTTTTGGTCTAATATTTCTCTGATATCCACTACGGTTGGATGCTAATCCAACCAGATCTATTCTGACTATCGACACCGACGCAATCAGATAGATCTTAGGCTTGTAGTTCTACAGTAGGACGCAAGAACGTCCGATGCAAGGTTTAAGGTTGAATAATCAAATAATCTAAAAGTATAAGATGAAGAGATGTTTCTTGCTGGAGAGCAAGTATCTCTTTTAAAGACCGGGTTGCCGCTAATACAACACGGTATGAATATTTTATACGACAAAATACGGTGTTGCCGCTAATACAACACATATTTTGTGCAGCAGAAAAAGGGTTCGTGAGCAGCGCTTCGAACCTCTGCTGTCTTTTCTTGAAAACAGAACACATAGCAGAAGATAGCAGATGCCAGTATCTGACACGTGTTCTTTCTTCGGTCTCTAAGTATTGAATAATTCGATCGTACGAGTGACGATCGTTTGGCTTGCAAGACTGAGCCATTTGGTCGATAATGAGATACTTGGCTTGCAAGATCGAGCCATATGGTCAATAATGAGATACTAGGCTCGCAAGATCGAGCCATTTGGTCAAAAATGAGATATTTTGCTCACAGATTGAGCCATTTGGTCCATAACGTTAAACATTATGATTCGCGTGCAACCAAGCTGGACGCGTGTGGGTAAAGAATGGGATACCATTGTACCATTGTTACATACTGCTACGCCGGACATGAAAGGAATTTAATACTCCCCATGTGTCCATGAGAAAGCATTCTCTAAGATCCGATGCAATCGTCCTGTAACAAATCACCTGTGTTTCCACAGTAGTGAAAGATAGGCTTGAGCAATGGATACACCACTGAATGTCCCCAATGCTTTGTGAGGATATCAGCACAATTATCCTTGCCTGCAAGATGTTTCATGAGGATGAAGCCTCTAGCGATCATGCTTCTGACATAGTGATATGAAAGAATGTGATGCCTCTTATGGAGCCTTGCATATGGGAATGTGGAGGTTTGGATCATCTTTTCATTATCTCCCCATGTGTAGGATGTGTCATGTACTCTAGTACCAAGATACCTGAATGACTGACGAATGTCAACAATTTGCTCGATGCAGGTTCTAGCAGATACAAATTCAGCGCCAAAGGTGGCTGTTTCAGATGTTGCTTGCTTCTTGGAGAACCACATGATGGGGGTCTTGTTTGCAAAATGCAGGATGCCAGTGACAGCTTTACCACTTAGGATATCATGCATTAAGTTTGCATCATAAAAATGAGACAACACAACTACCTTACCCAGGGGTTTAGGAGCATCGCTTGGTAGGTCTTCAGAGTGCTCCCCATATACGGTATTGGACCAGTCTGTACTGGTATCTTCAGTGAGTACAAAATCGGGTACGCCCACTCTGAATCTGATTTTGAAGTGCCGAAACTTGGAGATGTAACCGTAGATTCTTTTGGCTCTATTGAGATGGCCTTCCCTGGGTTGCACTCGGAAGCTTGACAATGTCATAACAGCAGTCTGCACATCAAAACGTCCATATTATTTTCCTTCTGAATCCGATTCGTTGAGAGTCTGATTCAAGGGCTTCTGACGAACAGCAACGCTGTGTTAGTGTGTTAGTAGACGAACGATTGTACTCTACGCGTGACAATTGTGGTTGGATACTTTCGGCAACGGATAATCGGACTACAGGCAAGACTAGGGAAACGCCAGATCTCCTCTTGCTGTGACTTATTCAGATTGCAGCGAGACAGACCTTAGTATGTAGATTACAAGTAGTTGGTAGCAACTAGTGTGAATTTTGGGATATAAATCAGTTGAATGTTAAAAGTATGAGATAAAGTGAAATCTTGCTGAAATGCAAGATATCTCTTTTATTGAGATGAATACGTTGCAACTGCTGTTGCGTAGTGCTGAGATTACTCGCTGATTATTTCCGTACATGTATTAGTCGTTGACCATATATATTTGTATGCATGTATATGTATTGTGTGAGAATCACATGCCAACGGTTTTCTTCTCTTGTTCCGATAGGAAGACCTATGATATGTTTATCATTAAGGTCAGGAATTGCTCCCGTAGCTCGTGTGATATTTTATGAAATCAGAGTTTGCTCACCGAAGAACAATGGCAATATCGTAAGACAGGGATTGCTCACCGTTTATGCGCGATGGGAATCGATGCGCCGTGGGGATCGATATGCCGTGGGAATCAATTACTTAGATGGATACGGGACTCATTGATTCATGCGCATAGGAAATCTACCCTTTTGGTAGCTTTGGTACTTCTGGTCACGAAAGGAATTTAATACTCCCCATGTCTCCTTGTGAAGGGTCATCACGCTCTACATGATGCTTCCATCATCCTGAAGAAGGTCGCCAGTATTACCACAGAAGTGGAAGATGGGCCTGAGCAGTGGATACATAACTGAGTGACTCCAATGCTTGGTGAGAATGTCTGCACAGTTATCCTTACCTGGGATGTGCATCATTAAAATGAAACCTCTCGCTATCATGCTTCGCACGTAGTGAAACGACAGAATATTATGACGCTTGTGCAACCTTGCGTAAGGGAATGTCGACGTTTGGATCATCTTTTCGTTGTCACCCCAAGAGTATGAGACATCATGGACTCGTGTTCCTAGGTATCGGAATGAGTGGCGTAAATCGACGATCTGTTCGATGCAAGTCCTTCCTGCAACAAATTCGGCTCCAAAGGTGGCTGTCTCCGTAGTAGACTGCTTCTTCGAGAACCACATCATGGGAGTCTTGTTCGCGAAATGAAGAATGCCTGTTACTGCCTTGCCACTGAGAATATCGTGCATGAGGTTGGCATCATAGAAGTGTGTTAACACTACTGTCTTTCCAAGCGGTGCAGGAGCGTCGTCGGGTAGCTCTTCAGAATGCTCCCCATAGACGGTGTTGGACCAATCGATGGTGTCGGGTTTAGTCAATATAAAATCGGGTGGTTCCACGCGGAATCTGATTTTAAAATGTCTAAACTTGGAGATATATCCATAGATACGTTTTGCACGTTCGAGATGCCCATCTCGTGGCTGAGCTCTGAAACTTGAGAGCGTCATCACGGCTGTTTGTACATCGAAACGGCCAATAGCGATGATCCATTGTAGTGAACCGATCATACTTTGGTATTTCTGTATACCGGTTTCTTCAAGAAAGGCTGAGGAGTCCAATTCAGGATGATCGTTCTCCGCAATGGGTGATTGGAACCTAGTGCTAGGTTTGCATCCGAACATTTGTTCGTAAGCCGCTTCCATCTTTTCGATGAACTTTATGGGATTCATGCACAGAACACCATGTTCGTCGCGCTCAAATCCACAACCTAAGTGAAAGTTCATAGGTCCAGATCCCTTCAATTTGAAGTTATATGGTGACGATTGCAATATCTTCAAGAAGGAATTGGGATCTGCCATGCAGAGACATAGGTCATCGACATATGTGCATATAAGCTCATATACACGTTCACCATGCTTGTTCGTTCCGGGTTTGAGGAATATTTCCGGTTCTGCGCGGGATCTTTCGAAGCCGAGTTCGATGAGGCAAGCCGCGAGTAAGTCTCCAAAGCACTTGCCTGAAGACCTAAGACCATATAGGGCTTTGTAAATGATCAGCAGGTGACCCTCCAGCGATCCGAATTTGGGACCTGCCTTGATGCATACTTTCTCGCAGGTGACTGCTTCTAAGTAGGCATTACCTATGTCGGTGCCCCATGCTTCTAGGTCGTTGAGTTCAGCTAGGAATAGGCACATATGTAGGCCGCGAAGAGATACGACGCCTGCGTAAACACTGTGGATAGGGGCCTCAGTGAGATTACCGTTAGCAACAAGGCGAGCCTTGTGTCTTCCGTCGTGTTTGACAGCGTATATCATGTGTACCTTGATCTGTTGGAATCCCGGGGGAATGGAGCTTGTCTTGTACATGCCTTTATCAATGAATGTATTGTACTCATTGAGTTGTGCCATTTCCAGAGTGGTGGCATCTCCCCATTTGGTGTTCCCGTTGGCTTGATCAAATCGGAGGGCTTCTTCGTGGTTACGAGGCACTTTGAATCCATATTGATACTGCGGGGTGGTACGGAAAGAACGTAGTTTGGCTTGGTGCACGAGTCGGTCAAGTTTCTTGGTTCGTCGGGCTAGGTTGGTGATTCTCCTGAGACGTTTCCAACCCGGGAGGTCAAGCAAGTTGTTGTCTTTCCCATATTTTGCAACGGTGACCGGGTCATCAGCCGCAATATTGGCCAGAGGTTCATATGTGCGTTCCATATTCTCCCATTCAATCCAGAGGTTATACTTGGAACCTTTGTATTGAGGATGCTTGTTATCCAGTGGACCTTGGTGTCCTAGGATGCGGCGAAACGACCAGAGTTTGCCGTCTTCTTGTGTTGAATCACGGTGGATGTAATTCATGACATCATTGTATGCAATGATATCGGCAAGTTCGTCATCAGAGTGCTTGCACTTGAACTTGATGAAGTCTTTGTTGCGTTCAAGACTGTCTTCAACATCGACGATGGTAAGACGTTTCCGAGTGCCATCTGGATTGGTTACAAGGAAGGAACGTCCTTGTAGATCAGCAATCGGGATCGTGGGAATGGTAATGGGTTTACCGTCATCGTCAAATTGTGCGTTACCTTCTTCGTTGGTAACAACTACCTGTGATGGGTCTACGGAAGGAGTAGCGGGGTTTGTGTGTGGAGTTGCGACGTCACTAACATCAAAGTATGCTAATTCCGGTGGGTCAAAATCATCTTCAGTAAGGAGAACGCCGTCGGATGTCTTGCTGAAGATGTGTGTCGTAGGAGGACCATTAAAACTCTCCCCATAGTTGTTAGGGAGTGGAGAAGGTGACCAGCTCGGGCTGTCATCGACCTTCTTATAAAGAAAGCTCGGTAACAAGGGGTGGGCGGGTGGTTGAAGAATTGGTTGAGTGCCAGATGCGTGGAGCGTGGTATCTGGTTGTTTGTTGGGTGCAGATGGAACGGTGTCATCGGCGGTGTCAGAATCAGCGGGTGAAACGCTAGGGGAAACTGAGCTGTTTGGTTTTGTAGACTCGTCAATGAGTTTATTCTGATTGGTATGCTCCCCATGTTTGAAAGCTGGAGCTTCTCCAGTGGCGTATATACGGGGTAAGGAATCTTTTGTGTTACGCCATTTGATGAAACCATCATCAGTAAATAGGCCCGCGCGTTTGTTACGTGATTCAGGTGTAAGAGCAGATCAAACACCGGACCGGTCTAGTAATTTGTTGGTAACTGGATCCCAGATTCGAAAGCAGAGTCCATTTCCAACATGTTCGGCGATGCCGACGAAATGACCTAGGCGTTCGGTAGATTTGGTACCGAAAGGAGAGTCATTGGTCTTGAAATACACAGGTTCAAACCAGAAGAAACTGGTGTATGCGCTGATGTCGCCAAGTGTACCCGTGGCAATGAAGATCGGTTGTTTATCGGACAGCGTAGGGTCAGAAACAACATTGAGGAGACCCGCGACGTATGTCATGCACAGTAACCACATGTGTGGTGGTGTGCCGGTACGGTCCATGACGCGATTGACAATGCGTTTGAACGTTTGGTATCGACGTTCGAATTGATTCTGGTGTTGATGATACGGTTCACTTTGCCAGAGTCCAATCCATAACATTTTGAGGTAATCCATGACTTTCTTACTGGATTGATAGTTACCGTGGTCGCAAAGGAGGCGGATGGGTCTGCCCCATTTTCGAACAAAGTTCTGAAAGCAGGATAGGAAATCGCCGGTGGTACGCATTTCCTCAACGTGTATAATATGTGATTTGCGGCCAAAGAAGATCTGAGCAATCTTGGATCCACCATCAATTGCTGGGACATCTGAATAGACAGCATCGGACATAACATTGTCATTGAAGGGGCGAACGTTCATGGCCGGTTGAGGGGAATGAAACCGTTTGAAAATGTTTCCATCAGGGCTAACCGCTAACGAACCGTATTGGGTTGAGTTTTCAAAAGTAGCTTTGATGCGATCGGTGGAAACCCAACAAAAGAAAGGTTTCAGGGATAAGTAGTCATGTTCGTTGGGGTATCTTTCGCGGGGCGTAGCTGCAATGCGTGTAGTGTCACTGGCTGTACAATCTGTCGGAAACGCAGTGACTGTTCCAGAGACTGCGGGTAGCGCGCAGCATGCGAGACGTTCTTGATGAGCGTAGTCGGTGGAAGTAAGCCAAAAGGAGCGATCGTTGGTCCCATGATCATCAATAGGAAGAAAGGGAGATCGGGTGGAATGGCTGGAATACAAGCTGAGGGATGTGACCGTGGAGGACCCGGGAGAAACAGAGATATCTAATCCTTCAAGGCAGCGTGGGTTCCCATATTCGTCGTAATCGGCATAAGGGAGTTGCTGTGGTTGGGGAGGATATTTCTGGAGAAATTGTTCATCCTTCGCACTGATCATGGTATCGAGAACAGATGGGTCCCAATGTTTATCGGATGTCATGATAACATGTGGTAGTGTGTCAAATTCAACAGTCGTATACTTTCGCATCGCAAGGTATGGTAAACCGTGTCGTATGCTAAGAGGCAGTGCATAGCCATCGGAGGTGGTGATGACCTGTCCTCCGCCTGCTTTGATGGACGTGTCGTCTACAGTGGAAAAATATGCTTCCATCTGGCCGGAGGACAATATAGAAGGGTGTCGTCCTGTATAGGCACATTCATTGCAAATGAGGATGACGGGGCCTCTGTTTGATATGGAATAGGCTCTGCATGTAGCAATGGGGATATTCTGAACCTGGTGATTGTTAATGCCAGTGACATTGACATATCGTGGTGGGATATCCTTGGAGATGAGACACGCATCATTGCCGATGATACAGCCATTTGCGCCGCGATCGACAATGGCAAAACCAGGGCTAGTAACCGTAGTTTTGTGTATACAGTATGTGTATGACGTTACGGGACCATCATTAGGAAAGGTGAGATCATCCTCGGGAGTATACCACTGGTGAAAATTGGCGGAATACGATGGTGTTCCCACAGGTATTTGGGTGTCACCGTCCTTTTTGTACTGAATGTCAGGGTTGTCTGAAAGGAATCGAGCTGGATGCGCGGGTGACACGGAAGACTTGAGAGGTCGCTGGTCCTTAGACGAAGAGGTCGTTGATTTGTATACACCTAGGGATGCATGGAAAACACCTCTACGATCATTCTCTACCGCAGGATGGAGGTCTGCTGCAGAATTGGCATGCTCATCCTTGGTCGAAGTATCGTCTTCTCAAAAAGATACCGAGTGTTCATGTTGGTATGCCTTCCGGGTAATGGGTTTGACACTGTTGGGGTCAGGTTGGTCCGTGTTAAGTAAGTCGCGTCGCAATGAGGCAACCACGATTTTCTTGCCTTCCGGAGAAAAACTGAGCCAACTCTTCATGTCCTGACGTGACAAGGCCTTCCATATGTTTGTAGGCAACCTTGTGGTAGGGTCAGGGGTACGTCCAGCCTTAAACATAGCATAATCTTGATAGTCTCCTTCAAATTCGATGGGGAGAGCATAGTCATCATGGTTTTGGCTCGATTCAGAAGAAAAATCATGAACGTGTGCACGTACGGTCGACCGAGGAGCAGACATCGCGGACTGGGAATCAAGTCGAGTTGCTTCGAGTAAAAGCGTGATTTTAAGATCGTGGATAGCAGCGGCTTCGGCAACTGCGTCCGTTACGGTGCTATTCGTCCCACCTGGATCCTTGACTTTGGCAAACTGTTTGCTTAGCTGGAAGCTGGAATAGCATGCCTGACACAATGCTGATTTAACAGTATGGTACTCAAGGGGCTTGTTGGGAGGACAGAGCTTGTTGAGGTGATTCAATTCATCAAACCAATGTGTGATGAATTTCACTTTGGATTCCTTCCAATTGTTGAGGTTCAACTTGAGCAACGCTTGTAGCTGGGTCGAGTTGTCGTATACCTTTGCTTTTGATTTGCTATGAAGGTTTATGAAATCGAAGTATGCCTTGCGTCCATCACGAGTGGTAGAATGACTGTGTACACATGATGCAGAAAGGTCACTCTTGAAGACTTCCAACATTAGTACCCAGAAGAAGGCACACTGCTTGACAAAGAGGTCACGGGTATAACCCATAAGCGTAGCTGGAGGCCAAGTTTCATCGAGGAATGTCTCTGTATCGATGTCGTATGCCTCGAGTTTAGCTTTGAAACCGACGAGCCAGTGTTCGAATCTCGAGTCATTCGTGAGGGGTGTAAAGGACTTTTCATCTCGTGCTTTTCGGCACCATGATTCGTACTTTACCTGCTGAGGGGACTTTTTGTTACTTCCCGCCGGAGGAGGTGGTGGGTTCAGAGCAGATTCGTTATGCAAGCGTTGGGCACGCTCTTCGCGGAATGACTGGAATTCCCTGTATGTATATGACTTTACATCTTTCCAGTTCTTCTCGTCTTCTTCTAGGGCGACATCTTCTTCTTGTAGGTCGATAGCGAAATCCGCAAGTGCTTCTATGCTCCTTTGGATGGATCGAGGGATATGCGTTGGCAGTCCTCCCTCTGTATAGGTAAGTTCGCGTGCAAAGTCCGGTTCGATAAGTGCGTCGAGGAACGCCTTCTACTCGCATAATCCGCCTTCTTTGAGAGCTAGGCACAACTTGCTAGTAATCTCACTTGTTACGTTGAGTAAGGATATGAGTATGTTTCTCATATCAGCATCAAAGCTGGGAAAGCGTTCGATAGAGGTGACTTCGGCGTCATTCTTCTCTTTGCCTCCGAGTGCATTGCCGGGCATCAACGGTATGTTCGGCATCTGTGGTGGTTCCGAGCCTTGGAAAGAATTGCGCGGTGACTGAGAATGGGAACTGCTTCGTGTACGATGTGCGATGTGCATATGCCAGCGTAGGGATTGTATTCAATTCCGTTCCTGTTCCTTCTTGTGTGCAAGCCTTCTTAGAGCTTGCGACTGTTAATCTATTATTTTCCTTCTGAATCCGATTCGTTGAGAGTCTGATTCAAGGGCTTCTGACGAACAGCAATGCTGTGTTAGTGTGTTAGTAGACGAACGATTGTACTCTACGCGTGACAATTGTGGTTGGATACTTTCGGCAACGGATAATCGGACTACAGGCAAGACTAGGGAAACGCCAGATCTCCTCTTGCTGTGACTTATTCAGATTGCAGCGAGACAGACCTTAGTATGTAGATTACAAGTAGTTGGTAGCAACTAGTGTGAATTTTGGGATATAAATCAGTTGAATGTTAAAAGTATGAGATAAAGTGAAATCTTGCCGAAATGCAAGATATCTCTTTTATTGAGATGAATACGTTGCAACTGCTGTTGCGTAGTGCTGAGATTACTCGCTGATTATTTCCGTACATGTATTAGTCGTTGACCATATATATTTGTATGCATGTATATGTATTGTGTGAGAATCACATGCCAACGGTTTTCTTCTCTTGTTCCGTTAGGAAGACTCCATGAAATGTTTATCATTAAGGTCAGGAATTGCTCCCGTAGCTCGTGTGATATTTTATGAAATCAGAGTTTGCTCACCGAAGAACAATGGCAATATCGTAAAACAGGGATTGCTCACCGTTTATGCGCGATGGGAATCGATGCGCCGTGGGAATCGATATGCCGTGGGAATCGATTACTTAGATGGATACGGGACTCATTGATTCATGCGCATAGGAAATCTACCCTTTTGGTAGCTTTGGTACTTCTGGTCACGAAAGGAATTTAATAGTCCAATAGCTATGACCCATTGAAGTGAGCCAATCATGCTTTGATACTTTTGGATATCAGTATCACTTAGGAATGATGATGAGTCTAGCTCTGGGTGATCATTCTCAGCAAGGGGTGAATGGAATCTGGTGGTAGGTTTGCAGCCAAACATTTGTTCATATGAGGCCTCCATTTTCTCGATGAACTTGATGGGGTTCATGCAGAGCACACCATGTTCATCTCTTTCGAAACCACATCCCAAATGGAAGTTCATTGGGCCAGAACCCTTTAATTTGAAATTATAAGGTTCAGACTGTAGGATTACCAGAAAGGTTTCAGGATTGGCCATACATAAGCAAAGGTCGTCAACATATGCGCATATGAGCTCATATACTGGCTCCCCATGTTTGTTGTTGCCAGGCTTGATAAAGATTTCAGGCTCTGCCTTGGATCTTTCAAAACCTAGTTCAACAAGGCAGGCAGCGAGTAGATCACCAAAGCACTTGCCAGATGATCGAAGTCCATATAGAGCCTTGTAAATCAATAGTAGGTGGCCTTCTAGTGGTCCAAATTCAGCACCAGCCTCTATGCATACTTTCTCACAGGTAACAGCTTCGAGGTATGCATTCCCAATGTCGGTTCCCCATGCTTCTAAGCTATTCAGTTCAGCAAGAAATAGGCACATGCGCAAGCCACGAAGGGAAACAACTCCTGCATACACACTGTGAATGGGAGCTTCAGTGAGATTGCCATTTGCAACTAGCCGGGCTTTGTGTCGACCATCATGCTTGACCGCATAAATCATGTGGACCTTGATCTGTTGGAAGCCAATGGGTATATTGCTAGCCTTGTAGATACCCTTGTCAATAAAGGTGTCATACTCTTGAAGCTGTGACATTTCCAGCGCTATGGCATCCTGCCATTTGGTGTTGCCATTGGCTGTATCAAACTGGATGGCTTCTTCATGATTGCGAGGTACCTTGAATCCATACTGGTACTGAGGAGCAGTGCGGAAGGAGCAAAGCTTGGCTTGGTGGATTAGCCGGTCTAGCTTCTTGGTTCTTCGGGCAAGGGAAACAATGCGTTTGAGATGTTTCCAACCAGGTTTATCAAGCATGTTGTTGTCTTTTGCATATTTGGCTACAGTGACCGGGTCATCGGTAGCTACATTGGATAGGGGTTCGTATGTCCGTTCCATATTTTCCCATTCAATCCATAGGTTGTATTTGGAACCTTTGTATTGGGGGTGCTTGTTGTCAAGGGGACCTTGATGACCAAGTATGCGTCGAAAAGACCAAAGTTTGCCATCTTCTTGAGTGACATCCCTGTGGATATAATTCATGACATCATTGTAGGCGATGATATCTTCAAGTTCATCATCTGTATGCTTGCACTTGAATTTGATGAAGTCCTTGTTTTGCTCAAGGCTGTTTTCAACGTTGACAACTGTCATTCGTTTCTGTGTGCCATCAGGGAGGGCCATTAGAAAGGATCGACCTTGCAAGTCAGCAACAGGGATAGCAGGAATGGTGACGGGTTTGCCATCATCGTGAAATTGGGCATTGCCTTCTTCATCAGTAACAACTACTTCAGATGGGCCAACAGATGGGGTAGCAGGATTGATGGGTGGAGGTGTGGCTTCACTAACATCAAAATATGCTAGCTCAGGGGGACCAAAATCATCTTCAGTAACAGGGACGCCGTCAGGGGTTTTGCTGAAGATGTGAGGGGTTGGAGGGCCATCAAGAATCTCCCCATAGTTGGTAGGGGGTGGAGAAGGTACGTAGCTTCGGGTATTAGGAACCTTGGAATAAAGAAACGTAGGCAAGGATGGCTGTGTGATGCGCAGAGGAGGTGAGTCTGGTACCGAACTGGGTGGTGTAGGATGGCGAAAGGAGGGACTATCACCAGAAGACTTAGGAGTGAGAGAAGCATCTTTGGCCCTGCGCCATGCAAGAAAGCCATCATCAGTGAACAAGCCAGCGTGCTTGTTGCGGTGCTCAGGATTTAAGGCAGTGCGGACACCAGAGCGATCAAGGAGTTTATTGGTGATGGGATCCCAGATGGTAAAACATAAACTATTGCCAACATGCTCGGCAATGCCAACAAAATGTCCAAGGCATTCAGTGGTCTGAGAGCCAAACTGTGTGTCAGGAGTCTTGTAGTATACAGGCTCAAACCAAAAGAAACTGAGGTAGGGGCTGATGTCACCAATGATACCAGTGGCAATGTAGAAAGGCTGTTTGTCTGAGAGAGTGGGATCAGACAAATGGTTCATGAGACGACCAATGTAGGTCATACACAAGAGCCAGAGATGAGGTGGGGTTCCTGTGCGATCCATTGTCCGGTTGACAATGTGTTTGAAGGTCTGGTAGCGACGTTTGAATAGGTTTTGGTGCTGATGATATGGTTCGCTTTGCCATAAACCAATCCACATCATCTTGAGATAATCAAGAACAGACTTGCTGGACTGGTAGGACCCATGATCACAGAGTAATCTGAGTGGTCTACCCCATTGTTGAACAAAATTTTGGAGACAAGGGAGAAAATCGGCAGTAGTTCTCATTTCTTCAACATGAATGATATGAGATTTCCGGCCAAAGAAAACTTGAGCAATTTTGGAGCCACCATTGATGGCAGGGGTATCGGAATAGATAACATCAGAGAGAACATCATCATTGAAAGGTCGGACATTCATGGCAGGCTGTGGTGATTGGAACCTTTTGAAGATGTTGCCGTCTGGACTGAGGGATAGTGAGCCATACTGTGTGGAATTGGTGAAGGTAGCCTTGATACGATCAAGGGAGATCCATCCAAAGAAGGGCTTCAGCGACAAGTAATCTGTATCAGTGGGTGATTGAACATGGGCTGCAGCAGTGATGGAGGTGGAAGGAGACTGATTAGAGCACCGACTGAGGATTTCTTGGTGGATATAATCAGTGGGGCTGAGCCAAAAGGAGGTATCAGAAGCATCCAATGCCTGGAGGGGTGAAGTGGCGCTGTTGGACAAGAATGAGGTGATCGTAGAAGATGTGCCAATGTTGATATCCCTGAGTGCGCCAAATTCATCATAATCTTGATATGGAAGCGATGTGGCAAGAGGCGGGTATTTCTGAATGAAGGTATCATCCTGGGGGGTATATGCGCTATCTAGTATAGATGGGTCCCAATGTTGATCACTTGTCATGACAACATGAGGAAGACGAGCAAATTCCTCACTGGTATACTTGCGCATGGCAAGGTATGGTAATCCATGGCATATACTGAGTGGAAAGACATGACCATCAGTAGTGGTGATGACTTGGGTTCCACCTGTCTTGATAGAGGTATCATCGACGATCGAGTAGTATGCTTCCATCTGAGGAGAAGACAAGATAGATGGGTGTTGTCCGGTGTAGGCACACTCATGAAAGATGATGATGGCTGGTCCCCTGTTGGAAACAGAGTAGGCGCCACATGTTGCAATAGGGATGTTCTGGATTTGGTGATTGTTGATACCAGTGACATTGACATACCTTGGGGGAATATCCTTAGAGATGAGACATGCATCATTTCCTATGATACATCCATTTGCACCTCTGTCAACCATAGCATAACCGGGTGTGGATACAGTAGTTTTGCTAGAGTGGTACGTAGCGACGGGGTTTGCTGGTGAAACATGAGATTCACAGTCCGGTGATGCCCAATGGTGGAATTTCACAGACATTGAAGTCTGTCCAACAGGAACATAGACATTGCCTTCTTTCTTGTAAAGGATATCAGGATTATCTGCAAGGAATCAAGCTGGATGTGCGGGAGAAACAGAAGACTTGAGAGGCCTGTTATCGGATTGAGAAGATGCCTTGTATACACCAAGGGATGCATGGAACGCGGATCTGGCTGAGCTTTCCTCAGCAGGTGAGAGGACCTGCTCATCATCAGGTGAGGGGACCTGCTCATCAGTATGGTGTTCATAAGCACGACGTGTGATTGGCTTGCTGGAATTGGGGTCCGGTGGTAATGAAGCATCAAGGAGCTCAGACCGGAGGCAGGCAACTAGTCGCTTCTTGTCATCAGCTGTGAAGCCAAGCCAATGCTTCATACCTTGCTTAGAGAGGGTTTTCCAAACTGCAGATGGTAGTCTTGTGGTTGGGTCCGGGGTTCTTCCAGCCTTGTAAACAGCGTAGTCCTGGTAGTCACCATCAAAATCAATAGGAGGTAAATATGAGGCCGAGTCGTCAGTGATAGCAGAATATGTGGACTGCGTCATAGAAGATAAATCATGAGTATTGGCCTTGACAGGCGTCCGACTTCGAGGTTGGGACAGTGATGCTTGGGAATCCAGTCTGGTGGCTTCAAGGAGGAGGATATTTTTCAATTCACTGATAGCAATGGCTTCATGCTGTCGAAACTTGGTCAAATCCTGTGCTGCAGGGGGATCATCAACTTTGCAGAACTGTTCACTGAGTTGGAAGCTGCTACTACAGGCCTTGCAAAGGTGTGTTTTGACGGTATCAAAATCAAGTGGCCTCTGTGGATCGCGTAGTGTGTTGAGATGTTCTAGCTGAGCAAACCATTGGGTGATGAACTTGACTTTGGTGTCCTTCCATGTCCTCAAATCAATGTCCAATAGGTGCTGCATCACAATGGAGGTGTCATATACTTTGGATTTGGACCTGTCATGCAATGCAACAAAGTCAAAGAAGGCCTGTCTGCCGTCTCTTGAGGTGGTATGGCTGAGCACGCAGGAGTAGGAGAGGTCACTCTGGAGGGCATGTAGAACAAGAGTCCAGAAGAACGCACACTGCTTGTCATGAAGGGCCTTCTCGTACCCGATGAGTGGTATATCAGGCCAGCTTGGATCGAGGAAGGTATTAGTATCTATGTCAGATGTTTCCAACTTTGCTTTGAATTTGACAAGCCAGTGCTCAAATCGTGCATCATTTTGCAGGGTTGGAAATATGGTTTCATCCCTTGTCTTCTTGGTCCATGATTCATACCTAAGCTGTTCGATGGGTTTGGAGGATCTTTCCTGTTGTCGTTGGGATGTGCCGGTGCCGGTGCGCGCCGTTGTTTCAATATCAGTTCCAGATTCTCTTCTGGCTCTGACAATCCCGCGACAGTAACTCTTGAAGGCGTCCTTGGTATAATGGGTTCTATCTTCCCAGTCTAGTCCTTGTGCTGTGAGATGTTGCCCAAAGTTGATGACTCTCTGTAGAGTCATCTGTACGTGTCGATAAAGTGGTGTCCTTGTTCCTCTCTCAAGGTAAGCGAGATCACCGATATTCTCGATATACAGGAAGTCCAACCATGTCTTGTACTGGCCAGCAATGAGCGCCTCACATAAGGTGCTGTGGGACTCCCTTGGGACATCGAAGGAGTCGTGCAAGAAGGTGGCTAGTGCTTGATCAAACGACGGGAAGAGGTCCGCGATAGGCGTGTCCTCCTCATCTTGGTTTGGATTGTTTTGGTCGGGTGCTGCCATGTCAGCTGTGGGCAGGCGAGATGTGGCTGCGGCGCTTCCGGGTTGGAGCGTTTGGAACCGGCCCGTTGACCTGCTTCGGCCTGTCGGCCTGCTTCTCGTTCTGCTGGCGACCGGTATGTTGGGCATTGTTGTGTAATCCGATCAGAGAACTATCGATCGTCGGCCTTAGTCGTTCGTTCGATGATCTGCTGTCGGATTGTCGTCTTGTATCGACGTGTTGGCAATGGAGATGGGGTGAAACACAACAACAACAAATTCGTTTACTTTGTATCGTTGTTGTCGACAAACGCGTAGTCTTCTTGCATCGAGAAAGTTGAATATCTCTGTCAATGTTGGGAGATAGGGGACCAGAATGGTACCAGCGTGTCCGCAATAGCGAGGAGAAGTCGTTCCCGATGAAATACGACGTGCAGGCGGTGTGACGAGGCTTCGAAAATCGACGTGTAGGCGACGTGGTGAAGCAACGAAAATTTGCTTATTCGTTTCGTTGCGTTTTCGTTTTCGTCTTTTGTTATGCTGTAATCGGATCAGAGAACTATCAATCGCCGTCCGTAGTCAAGTCAATTGATGATCTGTTGTCGGATTGTTTTCGTCGTCGGGTGCTTCTACTGTTGTCTTCTTTTGCAAGCTTCGACAAGCTTGCGACTGTTAATCTCTTAATTTCCTTCTGAAACTGGCTGTTGAGCTGACTCAACCCAAAGGCAAGGAAGAGCAACAGGAGCTGTATCTGCAGGCCGGTTGAGGTGCCGGTCTGTTTTGGTCTAATATTTCTCTGATATCCACTACGGTTGGATGCTAATCCAACCAGATCTATTCTGACTATCGACACCGACGCAATCAGATAGATCTTAGGCTTGTAGTTCTACAGTAGGACGCAAGAACGTCCGATGCAAGGTTTAAGGTTGAATAATCAAATAATCTAAAAGTATAAGATGAAGAGATGTTTCTTGCTGGAGAGCAAGTATCTCTTTTAAAGACCGGGTTGCCGCTAATACAACACGGTATGAATATTTTATACGACAAAATACGGTGTTGCCGCTAATACAACACATATTTTGTGCAGCAGAAAAAGGGTTCGTGAGCAGCGCTTCGAACCTCTGCTGTCTTTTCTTGAAAACAGAACACATAGCAGAAGATAGCAGATGCCAGTATCTGACACGTGTTCTTTCTTCGGTCTCTAAGTATTGAATAATTCGATCGTACGAGTGACGATCGTTTGGCTTGCAAGACTGAGCCATTTGGTCGATAATGAGATACTTGGCTCGCAAGATCGAGCCATATGGTCAATAATGAGATACTAGGCTCGCAAGATCGAGCCATTTGGTCAAAAATGAGATATTTTGCTCACAGATTGAGCCATTTGGTCCATAACGTTAAACATTATGATTCGCGTGCAACCAAGCTGGACGCGTGTGGGTAAAGAATGGGATACCATTGTACCATTGTTACATACTGCTACGCCGGACATGAAAGGAATTTAATAAGAAGATGACGGTACCTACGAGTACAACATGATTATTTTGTGTAATCCAATTTGTAGTCTTTTACTACACCGCGCTGCCGAGCAACTCCTAATTACCGGTAGGATATTGTTGTTGTAACGACGAAATGACGAAATAATAATGACTATGACCCATTAAAAACAATACTGCAAACGCTACTCACACATACGTACGGTACCGTAGAACTGTGAAATCGCACATACGTAAAATTGACAATGAAGAACAACATCATACGTACCGGTACGTACGAGTAGAACGAAATACTCTGGTAAAATATTTCGTCTACCGGTACTAGTACAAGTACCGTACGGTACGTAATCACGGGTAATAAGATTATTAGAACCGTTAGAATTCTCTGAAAAACATGAGTCGAAACTTTTTCCGGTTTCGGTGTCGTAACCATCTGAACATCGAAAACCCGTGGAAATGCTTTTTCAACGTAATGGACATGAGTGCAACAGTAACACCGTATTTTTCAGCAACCTGTGCTTAAATGCGAGCGCATGTTCCATTCTTTGCCTTTACCGGTGCAGCAGACTACATTTCTCACAACCTTTCTGTTTCACACTAACCAGGAACACGACAGGACCCAGAAAGGAATGGCATCTATTTCCGATGAAAGAAACTCTATTTGCCCTATAAATCTGAATATTTCCAGCTGAAAGAGAAGGAGGCCGCAAGACCGTTTGAAGAATGCGCGTGCGCCTACCGGTATTGGGGAAAAACCCATCAACGGATAAAGTCGAAGACGATGATATGTCGAGGGGAAGGGAAAAAGGAAGCAAATTCGGTGAAAACTACCGAAACACTCGACAACGGCATAAGTCTCCGAAAGGTATTAATTCGGGGGGAACGAGTGAAGTCAATTCAAATTACAATCAAAAGTTCGATGGAAGTGACTCTAGCCGTTATGAGGAAGGAAATGGCGACACGGACAACGATGTTCAACTCGACAATGCTACACCGAAGGCGGGTTCGAATGATACGAATTATTCTAGCAATTTCTTTGCTGGAGGGAGAAATATCAGCGGCAGTCTCATATCATCAGTTTCTCCCACGGGTATCAGACGTGGCGACTCAGATCAAAGAGATCAGGAGCAAAAGAATAAAAAAGTTCGGGTCAAACCGCATAGCGCCTTTCCTGGTGCCACATATATGAACGAAACCGAACTTTATCAATGTATGATGGCTGGATCTAGCGAGTTTGAATTTTTGACTTCATATTTGAACCCAAGTACTAACGCAACCCGTCGCGCAAAGATTCCCCAAATTGTACAACGACAATTTGGCTCGCCAAAGGAGGACGGAAGAGTCGGATCCCTACGACTCGAGATCTTAGGATGTGTCGGGTTAAATCGTGTCAAGCCTGAAGTCTCTGTCTATGCAGTTTGTGGTGACTGTGCTTTCACCACTGACATCATCGAGGGAAATCGATCTCCAATGTGGCCGAACTCTTCAAAGCGAGCTGCTGTTTTCCCTCTCCACCATGCTTATGCCCGTGCATTTATCGGGGTCTTTGATGTAAAGCAACAGAAAGAAAAGGAGGCAGATCAATTATGTGGTAGAGTCACTATCGATATTGCTTCTTTGCGTCCAGACACGGAGTATGATATCACTTTCCCAATGCGAGCATCGTCATTCGTTTACGATCGAAGACCCCGGGGGGTTGTTCGCGTTCGATTCTCACTGCATTGGTTTAGTGAAAGGTCTGCCCTTCTAAGCTATTTGAAACGTCCCCGGAACCCATTGGCTTTCTCTAGACAAGCCAAAAAATTTCCAACTATCCCGTGTGGAGATCCAAAAACCTTTCGGAATGTGGCGGTGACAGTACACGGGCAAGATTTGTAAGTTACGTGACAAGTTGTCATCTTTTGCATCGCAGCAACCAGAGTTATGCAACGTTGCTTGTTCGAAACGCTTTTCACACATTTTGTATTTCTTGATTCGAATACATCGTTTCCTTTCGTCTAATTTTATTTCATTCCTTTTTTTTGTACGGATACACGTAGCCCTGGAAAATACACTCGCAACGCGTTTCGATCTACGATGCGTGAATTCAACCTTTCACAGGAGAACATTCGTTTTTTGCTGAAGGTTATAATTCTTGATTGCGTCTTATACGAGAATCCATTCATGTCTATCTATCTCTTTTCAACGTCGATGTACTGCGTTTATCTGAACTCTGTACGTCTCGTACCTCCGGTTTTCGTTGGTTGGTTGATTTATCTTCTTGTCGAGAACAATGTATACTTTACTTGTACCCAGGAAGGAAACCTGGGATATCAAGGAGTTACGATTCAAGAGCTCTTTTTTGCTCTTCTCTTTGACGGAAAAAATGACAAGTATAAGATGAAGCCGATTCTGGTGAAGAAACGTCCTCGACAACAAGTGCTTGGAGAAGACGGTAAATACATGGATATCGAGCTACATAATCACCGGGAATTCCCTTTCTCCGAGAAATTCGAGTATCCAAAATTTTTAGCCGCGGATGCCATAGCATCTGATCCATCGACAAACAAAAAGTTAAAAGGAAAGAACAAGGATAAAGGCGCTTCACCGGTAGATATCAGTAGTGGACAAGAAACCCAAACAACTCGACGGCTATCAATATACATTGCACCGACATCAAAAGAAGAGAAAGAAGAAGATTCTGACGATGAATCCGAAGAGGAAAACCATGAAGTCGATGACGAAGATGGTATACTAGACGTGGCTGAATATGGATATGAACATATGGGAGACAGTGACGAAGAAGACGATGACGATGCAGAACGATCTCGGCGTAAAAAGAGGAGAGCGAGAATCCTTGAGGCAGGAAAAGCGAGTAAACATCGTCGGATTCGTGCCGGACCAGAACAAAATAACGACAAGTCTGGTGCCAAGAAACAGGCACCACAAGCCCATTTGAGCAAGGTTGAAAGCATGTTACACAGAGCATCCAAGAACATCTCTGTCGAACACGTCCATTTTCCGCCTCCTCAACTCCAGAGCCAGCTGGGCAAGGAGGTTAATGCGAAAGGACCTGCAGGTGATATTTTGACCGCGAAAGAAAAGAAGCATTATGACGAGTTTGACAAATTGTTGGGATATCGGCTGAAGAATCCGAATCCCATCGTTAGAATAACGTCTTCATTTCTGGGACCATTGATGAGGATCATACGCATTTTCATATATGGCTTTCGAATCAGCTTTAATGTTTGCACTTGGAGAGATCCTTATTTAACTTTCTGGATCTTTTGCTTTCTTTGCATATTACTCCTCATCTTACTTATCTTCCCTTGGCAGACTTTTTTCTTCCTAAGCAGTTTCACATTACTTGGTCCACAAAATATTGCAGTGCGCAAGTATTTGGAACGCCGAGCGAACCGACGCGAACAGGAAGAGAAGGAAGAAAAAGAGAGAGAAGCGCTGAAAGCCCAGTTCAAGGTATGCGATCCTCAGAGGCTTACAGAATCACAGTTGCAGCAGCCCAAAATGTCCAGTGCGAACGACAGCATCAAAAGCGAGGACAAAGGAGGGAAAAAGAAGCGGATATGGGGATTCAGTCGCAAAAAGGAAGAACAAGTAGATCTTCAGGAAGGGGAAATAAAAGAGGTCGAAATGTTTCACTCACCTCGTCCTGCATTCATTGCACATTCAAAGTCCACCAAAAGGGCTCAACAAGTTCCTAGAGATGTTGCTGTCCCTTACTTTCGTTTCAGAAAAGATCGCTTTTACGACTGGCCGCCAGATCCTACAGTGTCGAGAGCAACCCCAATGGTTGTAACAACACGTTCTGACAACGATAAAAAAGGGGTTGTCCACGACAGGCGTCAATTTTCACGGGTTTATGAGGACATGAATGACCGGGGGGGATTGCGGAACAGAGGTCGAACAAATCGTGATAAGTTCTCACGTGATGAGAAGAACTATGAATACTGATCATACATAATGACGAAAGAAGGTGCATGCAACAAAGCAACAAGCAACGATGAGAACATATCTCAGTGAGTAAAAATTTATATTATAATATTTTGATGATACATTTCAAGACCTAGTTACGACAACCCACCTTTCATAACTACAAACTCACTAGCCACTGTAAAGGTACGTATACTAATCGTCCTAATTTCTAGAAGTTTATAGTTGAAACTAACAAACTGGCCGCAGAATCATGGATTTATCCTCTACATGAATGTTGCCATCGAAGAAACCGTTACTCGGAACGCATTCAGTCATCTCACCCCCTCCGTTTTCCTGTTCTCTCCCAACGTCCGTATGGTAAATAACGATGACAACACTCCCAGCACAGAATGACTTGATCTGTGCCATAACCAAAGCCTTTGATCGCGGATCGAGAGGTGCCATTGTCTCGTCAACAAGCAAGATATGTGGACACTCTTCCATTAAGAATACCTTACGCACCAATTCAACCTTCGATCTTTGACCACCTGAAAGGTCGTTAAACCAATCTTCTTTTACATCTTCCAACTCCTCCATTATACGAGTGACGGTATCGCCGCTAGGAGAACTTTTAACGATACTGCCGCTCATCGATTCCTGTTCAGTTACTATTTCACCGTCGATGCTTTTGTTCAAATTTTCTTCAAGTTCCAAACTTTGAGTGAACTCCAACGAATGCAACAGTTCGGCTACTCTTCGACACCGATCCCTTAAGTCTTTTTCTGTCATCATTTCCGTAGGGCTTTGCTGAAGAATCCAATCTATAGGCTTGGAGTATAGTGGCCAATAGAAAGTTTGAGAGATTTCAACTACGTGAGAGGAAGGCATAGTGATGGAAGGTCGTTGATCAGCTTCATCAACGGCGTTGGTTTCACTGTGATACCCATTTCTATTTGGAGAGAGCATCAGTGCTTCTGATGGCATCGATAGTGAAATGCTCGGTGGAATGTCAACAGGGCGATCATTTGTGTGACAACCCATGATCACCCTGAACAGTGTACTCTTTCCACTCCCTAATTTGCGAGAAGGTAAGAAATTATGAGTCAGTGCCACAAGCGAGTAATTGACGACAGTAGCGCAAGAGAGTAAAACGGAACAACTTACCATTAGCACCAGTTAGGGCATAAATACCGGCAGACAACTCCAGCTTATCTATCTTGACTGCTGCTGTTCCCCTCGAATACGCAATGTTTTCAAACACAACTAAAGCTTGCGAAGAATCAAAAGTGTGGCTGGGCATCAAGCTGCAAGGTAATAAATTGCGTTGTTGTGCAGTCTTCCATACAGAGGATAGTTCTTGCAAGTTTGAAATTTGCGTCATCATTCTTGCCAGTTCTGCTTCGGATCGTGATCGCATGAGTATCATATCAACCGCGTCCTCTATCGCCCGTGAAAAGACAAAAATATCAGCTGCGGCGATCTTGCCAGCTGCCATCAATTGAGCCAATGCACAATCTACTAGAACGGAAAAGACAAAGTTACGCTGGATAAAAGAAAAGAAGCCTTTCGTTCTTGAAGTTAAAGTGCTTACAGCCGTCTTCATTTGAATTCTGCAACAAAGCGTTAGAGTGCCGAAAGAGTCACAGAGGGAGAAAACTCGACATCTCATCAATCACTTACTTGACTGTCAATTCTAACCATCTTTGCCTTGTAAATTCCATAGCCCCTGGACCTGAGCGATGAAGTAGCTCCGAGTTCTTTAAATCATATGATTCTACCTTCGATCTGACAGCATTCAGTTCTTGGATATCCTTTTCAAGCTCTTCTACGCGATTTGTCATATACGACACGGCTCTTCCCTTCATCCAATCACTAATGAAAATTATCGGGAAAATTTGGGCAATCATTGTAGGTTGTCTCGACATCACGACAGGCAGAAGTAGAACTTTTGGCAAACTGAAAAGTTTTCGATTGAACAATTCATAGGTAGTGGTAACAATTGTGTCCATGTAACCAGAAAAGTCTTTTGACAAACAACATGAAATGAGACAGGCAAATGAAGACAATTTCTTCCAATGAGAGAAAGCGTGAAAATTCAAGAAAAGTAGAGAAAGTAGGCTGTATCCTTACCTGCTGGTGCCTTGGCCGAGTGATCTGCCAGCGCTACCAGATAATTGTCGTGATCAAACAAATCGTAAAGCCTGACGGCTCGATGAATATCATCACGCATACAAACGAATGCAAATGCGTTCAAGTTTCCATAACCAATAACTTTCACCATGTATGGAACAGCAGTGAAGAAGATGAATGGTCCTGCTGTGCGTTGAAATACGGTGGACCGTTTCATCTTTCTCTCATTTTTTCCTTCTCTTGAAGTCGTTTTGATAGGAGTCATTCCATTCAAACAGTTTTTTTTCTCATTCTGCGATGATGCTGTTTGGGATTCTGATGCTGGTGTCGTTGTTCTACTACTTTCGATTTCATCTTCTTCGTCGACAATTCCGTCCATATCCATCCTCACCAATTCATTCCGACGATGTTGCTCTTTCTTCAAGAAATCTATTCCGATGTATCCTATTCCTACTTGAATATGAAAGGTGATGAAAAACAGTCTCGCGACCTGGTCCTGGAGCAAACCTTCTTCGAGAACAAATTCGTCCATGATAGCATAGCTAGCTTGGATCTCTGCAACTGGAAACATCGAGAACAACCCGTCTAAAATACATTTCGGTGTCATCGATTTTAAAAGATGGAAAAGGATCCCCGTCGTGGCCAGGTGACAAACCATCAGACACAAAATGGCGCTTATCGCGATCAGCACGATCCTCAAAACATTTGTTTTGTTTTTGTCCTCAGCAAACTTCGAAAAAAACGACGGAACGTAGTCGGAGAAAAGCAAAAATGTGGCCAAGTAGGAAAATATCTCGACTGCGCATATCAACTCATAAGACCTATTGGAGTAAGTCAAAATTGCCAGCAGTGCACCGAAAAACCAACTTAAGAACTTGGGTTCTTTGCTAGTTGTCGCCGGCAAATGAATAGTTGTCCGAAAGAAAATAACTGATATAGCGGCTATGAGCAACCCGTATGGGAAAGGCTGAAAAGGGACATCGCTATCTCGGTAGGTCGACAAAGGAATACCGAAAAAGCCCTCGGAGAGATCTTTTGCGTACTTCATCTTCTGGAGCAGATGTTGTATCTAAGCTCTTGTTATTGTCAATGGCTGATACTGAGAAGGTCGATCGAGGGTTAACAATGCTCTTTATGATTGCATTGTGTTGTTCTCACTATCCTCTTCACCCAAGAAAAAACTGATTGAGGCGCTCAGACTTTGTTGTCCGTCCTTCGTAAGGCTCTCGAGTTTCTTACCATGCATAAAGTCGTTTTGCTTACGAACAAAATTTCATTCCTTGTACCCTAAGTAAGTTTTCAATGGAAATCATAAAATTTATGCCTTACAAAGAGCAGACGTGATTTGGAGTGAATCAGTCAGTTTGAACCGGTACGTTTGTGGATAAAATATTTTCTTACTCTCAAAAACATCATCATCCAAGAAAATGCTCTTTCAAAAAAATACAGTACGGTGCGGTACTCGTACTCGTACGTACGCACCGTATGGAACCTAATGAATCTCTGGATTCTGGATAGTAGTCATCATGGTGACGTACCGGTACGTACCGTCCTATGTAACGCTACAAACGTACCGAACGAGGACGAAGCGAAACATGAACTCGATACTGGTACCGGCACGAGTACGTACCGTACGGTGAGTGTACAAGATAAAAATGCCACAATAAATACCCAGTACCAAAACCATGTAGAAGTCTACAGTAAATAAACAGATGTGTGCTCCGCACACTGAACCTCTTCAAAAAAAGAACAAGCGAAAAGACCCTGAAAACACACCAAAAAACTCACTCCGAAGACAATTTTTTGATGGGATGTCCGATCATCAAAATCACGAATGCCGGCGCATCGACCCTCGATCGACCCTTCTGTTTCTCCTTCCATAGAACAGACAATGAAGGTTCATCACCGTACAAATAGTACAAAATGACACCAACTCAAACACCTACACATTCCTCTACTTGGTTTTCGATCCGGAAGGGTATTTGAACCGCAATTCTACTGCAAATAACACACAAAAATACGTCGTCATCGATGACCCTTCTCCAACCCATCTGTTTCCCCTCCAATAGAAGGGAAGATGAGGGTGGATATGTACACCACATTCGAACACCATCATGTTCCTCTACTGATTTTTCAACTTGGAATGGCAATCGGATGGCAATCGAATGGCTATCGAATGGCAATTTGGATGGCGAGTTACGACCCTTCTGTTTCTCCTTCGATAGAACAGACCATGAAGGTTCGCCACTGTACAAATAGTACAAAATTACACCAGCTCAATACCTACATGTTACTCTACTTCAATTCTGATCGGGAAGGGTATTCGAACGGCAATTCTACAGCAAATAAGAACACGTGTTATGAAGATACAAAAAAACGAGCCAACGAGGGCCCTTTACCGACCCATCTGTTTCCCCTCCAATAGAAGGGAAGATGAGGGTGGACATGTACAAATACTACCACATTTGAACACCATCATGTTCCTCTACTGATTTTTTGACTTGGAATGGCAATCGGATGGCAATCGAATGGCTATCGAACGGCAATTTGGATGGCAAGTTACGACCCTCCAACAACCCTTCTGTTTCTCCTTTGATAGAACAGACCATGAAGGTTTGCCACTGTACAAATAGTACAAAATGATACCTACTCAGATACCTACACATCACTCTACTTCGTTTTCGATCAGGAAGGGTATTCAAACGGCAATCAAACGCCGTTTCAAGCGCCGTTTTGAGCAGCGTTTTGAGCAGCGTTTTGAGCAGCAGGAAGCCAGCAGCAAGCAGCAGCGTTTGGAGCGCCGTTTTGGAGAAGCAGGAAGCCAGTAGTGGCGTTTGGAGTGGCGTTTGGAGCGGCGTTTTGGAGCTGCGTTTTGGAGGAGCAGCAGGAAGAAGCCAGCAGCCAGCAGCGGCGTTTTTGAGCGGTGTACGACGAACGTTGCCACCAAGGCAGATACCTAGGCTAAATAATTTAAATACAGTACCAAAATATTACACAGCACACCCCTAGCTTGCTCAGAGGGGACCAATTTACGTCCGATAACTGTCCCGCGACCCTTTTTTCTTCCGTTGCAAGGTACTTTTGCCACCCTTGCTTGTGTGTAATTTTGACACCCCCCCCCCCTGTGATTTGGTAGCTTTGTATCATGCTCATTTTCCTAACTCTCAATCCCTGGTTTGAGATTATTTTTTCCCTTGGGTCATGAATTTATTATTAATTTTTAATATAACCTACCTGTACGTTCGCAAATCACACCTACTAAAATTAAATACGCAAGGTCATGACTCACAACCGAGCCCCCCCCTGTGATTTGGTAGCTTTGTATCATACTCATTTTTCTAACTCTCAATCCCTGGTTCGCGATTATTTTTTTCCTTGGGTCATGAATAATTATTATTAATTTTTAATATCCTACCCGTACGTTTGCAAATCACACCTACTAAAATGAAATACGCAAGGTCATGACTCACAACCAGTAAAATTTAACATTAGTGCTTGCGACACACAACCCTTAAAATGTATCTCCATTGCTCGCGACACTCTACCTTTATAATTTAATATTTGTGCTCGCAACACACAACCCTTAAAATTTAATATCATCGCTTGCGACTACCTACCACTACAGTTGAATTATTCGGGTCAAGAATTTGTCTAGTAGTATCATATGCAAAATATGTATGATAGGTATGAGTACTCCTTTCCGTACATTTTAATCATTTGTGTCACACAATGTACTATTTATTGCAACGGTATGCAATGTATGTAGAATATGTACCTTTTACCCTAATCACTCTCCCCGAAGATTTACCTGTGTTGTACTAGGTGTGAACCCACCCGCGTTGCCGTCAAATTAGTGAATGGACTGACACAATGAACAGTAACAATTCTGAAAACAATGCCTAAACTTCCTCCATTTCGCCAAGCAATTGCATCAATACAGGATCAATATAGTTGTCATCCTCATTTTCCTCTTCAGCAAGACTACTGGCAACAGTGCCACCATCTTTCGATACAGTACCGGTAGGGTTTTTTTCTGACTTGAATCTTTCCAGCATCATTTTCTCCAAATTTATACCCGTTTTGGGATCTTCTCTTAACGTTTGTACCTTCTTGCAGAATCTAGCAAACACTTGCCTCGCTCCGCTGTTCTGTTCCGTTTGATCGTTCCGTTTCATCCCTTTGTTCTTCTTATGTCCTTTTGTTGGTTTGTTGTTCCTGAAGAATAAAAATAAGAGAAAGAAAGATCAGAAGCAAATAGAATATCCAACAAATTGCTGTCATTGTCACTCACTAGTGTTTCTCATTGTTTTCTTTCATTGCCGATCCGTTGTTTTCGTGCTTTTCATTTTTTTTAAATACCGTGCCAACCAAGAAGGATGTGTTGCTTTTTGTGTGGTTTTGATTTGGGGTATGTACAGTTTTCCGTGTGTGTACAGTTTTTGTGTTTGAACTTTTCTGTTGTTCCATTCTGTCGTTCTGTCCCATTGTTCCGTTCCATTGTTCCGTTCTGTTTCATTGGTTGTTCTGTTTTAAGTGCCCTCCTTTCCTTCGTTAAAAATAAAAGAAAGAAAGATCAGAAACAAATAGAATCTCCAACGAATTGCTGTTACTGTCACTGACAAGTGTTTCTTCTTTGTTGTTTGGTTGTTCCGTTGTTTGGTTGTTCCGTTGTTCGTGACTGTCAGACAATATTCATTTTCCCTGCTTAAAAAAAACTGTGCCAACCAAGAAGTATGTGTTGCGTTTTGTGTGGTGGTTCCGTGTGTATACAGTTTTTCATGTGTGTGTGGTTTTGTGTGTGTTGTGTGTGCTATGCACCCTGACTTCTTCCATGTGCCTGGCTTGTACACGGCCTTTATTTTCTATATAAGTAAAGCATGTACGAGTGCACGCCACCCCTCCCGCGCCATATTTTTTTCAAAGAGGAAATTGTGATTACACAAAGGTTATGTATCTAAATCTCCAACCCATCTGTAGAATCTGGTAGCCAGTCAGTGGTTCGAAACTCCCTTGGGTCAGTATGGTACCTATCTACGTACACTTTTTGCACAGTACCCAACTATGTACCTGTTTGCATGCAATATTAGCTACAACTAGTAGTACTGGTAATATCCGCACCCTTTTTTTGTCTGAGAATAATAAAAAACAGCACCTCCATTTCAATTAAACAACTTATGAATTATTTTCATTTGACACTCATTAAAGTACGTTTTTGGTGATTGGATTATACCAAGAAAATGTTCTTCCTATTATGGACTTGACCTCATACTTTGCCTGTCATTACCCAATAAGTTATTTTGTGCCCTGGATTTGCACCAATAATATTCTCTTGTGTGCCATTTGGAGAGACAAACCACAGCAATTTCAGCAATCTGTGGGGCAGTATTGTTACCAATATGCATCAGATGAGTGATGAAAAAATTATTCATAGCCTGGACCGGATACTTTGTAAGTCATTACCCAATAAGTCAGTTTGTGCCCTGGATTTGCAACAAAAATACCCTCTTGTGTGTCATTTGGAGACACAAACCACAACATTTTCAGCATTATGTGTGACAATGTTGTTCCCAATAAGCATCAGATGAGTCATGAGAAATATATTCATGCACGGCACCAAACACTTTGAGAGTCATTACCCAATATTTTTCCTCCAAATCCAGTACCCAAATGCACTCATAAGGTGGTGACACACAAACTATGACAGATAAGTCACTTCTGTTTCTTTCATGATTCATCTTATCCATAACAGGAACAATATTCACTGACTAATCACCTAATATATGTGACTTTCTAATTTTTAATTGCAAATTAGTGTGTATTTTCCCTCCAAATCCAGTACCTAACTGCACTCATTAGTTCGGGACACACCAACCATCACACATAACTCACTTCTGTTTCTTTCATGATTCATCTTCGCCATTACAGGAACAATATTCATGGACTAATCACCCAAAATATCAGATTTTCTAATTTCTAATTGCAAATTAGAGTGTATTTTTCCTCCAAATCCAGAACCCAAATGCACCCATTAGGTGGTGACACACAAACTATGACAGATAAGTCACTTCTGTTTCTTTCATGATTCATCTTATCCATTACAGGAACAATATTCATGGACTAATCGCCCAAAATATCTGATTTTCTAATTTTTAATTGCAAATTAGTGTGTATTTTTCCTCCCATTCCAGTGCCCAAATGCATTCATTAGTTTGTGACACACAAGCTATCACACAAAACTCACTTCTGTTTCTTTCATGATTCATCTTATCCATAATAGGAACAATATTCATTGACCAATCACCAAAAATATCTGATTTTCTAACTTTTAATTGCAAATTAGTGTGTATTTTTCCTCCAAATCTAGTACCCAAATGCACTCATAAGGTGGTGACACACAAACTATGACAGATAACTCACTTCTGTTTCTTTCATGATTCATCTTATCCATAACAGGAACAATATTCATGGACTAATCACCAAAAGTATCTGATTTTCTATTTTCCAATTGCAGATCAGTGTGTATTTTTCCTCCAAATCCAGTACACAAATGCACTCATAAGGTGGTGACACACAAACTATCAAAGATAACTCACTTCTGCTTCTTTCACGATTCATCTTATCCATAACAGGATCAATATTCATTGACTAATCACCAAAAATATCTGATTTTCTAATTTTTAATTGCAAATTAGTGTATATTGTTCCTCCCAATCCAGTACCCAAATGCACTCACTTCTGTTTCTTTCATGATTCATCTTATCCATAACAGAAACAATATTCATGGACTAATCACCACTCACTTCTCTTTCTTTCGTGATTCAACTTATCCATAATAGGAACAATACTCATTGACCGGTCACCAAAAATTTCTGATTTTCTATTTTTTAATTGCAAATTAGTGTGGATTTTCCCTCCAAATCCAGTACCCAAATGCACTCATTAGTTTGTGACACACCAACCATCACAAATAACTCACTTCTGTTTCTTTCATGATTCAACTTATCCATAATAGGAACAATGCTCATTGAGAGGTCACCAAAAATATCTGATTTTCTAATTTTTATTTGCAAATTAGTGTGTATTTTCTATTAAATTTCTTTCGTGTCCAGAAGTACCAAAGCTACCCTACGGTAGATATTCTATTCGTACGAATCAATGAGTCCCGTATCAACCAAAGTAATCAATTCCCACGGCATGTGGATTCCCACGGAGCATCAATTCCCATCACGCATTGACGGTGAGCAATCTCTGTTTTATATTATTACCCTTGTTCTTCGGTGAGCAAACTCTGATTTCATAAAGTATCACACGAGCTACGGGAGCAATTCCTGATCATAATGATAAACATATCATAGGTCTTCCTAACGGAACAAGAGAAGAAAACCGCTGGCGTGTGACTCTCACACAATATATATATATATACAGATATATACAGTCAATGACCAATGCATGTACGGAAATAATCAGCAAGTAATCTTATCATTACGCAACAGCAGTTGCAACGTATTCATCTCAATAAAAGAGATATCTTGCATTTCGGCAAGATTTCACTTTATCTCATACTTTTAACATTCAACTGATTTATATCCCAAAATTCACACTAGTTGCTACCAACTACCTGTAATCTACATTACTAAGGTCTATCTCGCTGTATCTGAACAAGTTCACAGTAAGAAGAGATCTGGCGTTTCCATAGTCTCGCCTGTAGTCCAATTATCCGTTGTCGAAAGTATCCAACCACAATTGCCACGCATAGAGTACAATCATTCATCTACTAACACACTAAAACAGCGTTGCTGTTCTTGAGAAGCCTTTGAATCAGACTCTCAACGGACCGGATTCAGAAGGAAAATAATAGATTAACAGTTGCAAGCTCCAAGGTGGCTTGCACACAAAGAACAGGGACGAAATTGAACACAATCCCTTCGCTGGCATATGCCAATCGCAAATCGTCTACGGAGCAGTTTCCTTTCACCAGGCGATTCCTCCGACAAATCGGAATCATCACCAAGACCAAACATGCCTGCCAATCCATTCGGTGGTGTGAACAGCACTGGAGATGGCACCGCCGCTACCGCAACCAGCTTTCCTAGTTTTGATTCCCATATGAAGTTGATACTCATAACCATATTCCGTCTTGCAAAGGAAGAAAATAGCTATCTGTGTGAAGCTCTCTGAGAGGGAGGATTACGCAAGTGGCCAACCTTTCTCGATGCACTCATCGAGCCTGATTTTGCCCGCGAGCTTACCTACATGGAAACTACCAGTGGACTACCAACCCAGCTTCATCGGTCCATCCAACGGACCATAGAAGCACTTGCGGAATTCTCAAATGATCTGCGCAAGGACGAAAAGAATTGGAAGGATGTAACATCATATACGTACAACGGCTTCAGAACCTTCCGTATGGCACGCGCGCTACGCCTTCAGAATGAATCTGTCCTGAATCCCCCAGTTCCTCCCCCAGGAACCAATAAAAAGTCACCTCAGCAAGTGAAGTACGAATCTTGGTGCTGAAAATCACGGGATGAAAAGTCTTTCACGCCCCTCACGAATGACTCAAGATTTGAACATTGGCTTGTGGGTTTCAAGGCTAAATTTGAGGCATACGGCATTGACACTGAAACATTCCTTGATGAAACTTGGCCTCCTGCTGCACTACAAGGCTATACAAGCGACCTCTTCGTCAAACAGTGTGCCTTCTTCTGGGTTCTTATGTTGGAAGTCTTCAAAAGTGACTTATCCGCGTCATGCGTTCACAGCCATTCCCTCACACGCAATGGGCGTCAAGCATATTTTGATTTTGTGAACCTTCACAGCGAATCAAAAGCCAAAGTATATGACAACTCTACTCAATTGCAAGCTTTGCTGAAGTTGAATCTCAGCAACTGGAAAGAATCTAAAGTGAAGTTTATCACACATTGGTTTGAAGAATTGAATCACCTCAACAAGCTTCGTCCTCCCAACAAGCCCCTTGAGTACCATACTGCAAAATCATCATTATATCAGGCATGCTATTCCAGCTTTCAGCTAAGTGAACAGTTTGCTAAAGTCAAGAATCCAGGCGGCACGAATAGTACCGTGACAGATGCAGTCGCCGAAGCAGCTGCTATCCACAAACTCAAGATCACGCTCCTACTCGAAGCGACTCGACTCGATTCTCAGGCCGCAATGTCGGCCGCAAAGTCCACAATACGGGCACATGTACATGACTTCTCACCTGAACAAGGCCAAAACTCTGAGGACTATGCTCTTCCTATCAAATTTGAAGGTGACTACCATGACTATGCGGTATTCAAGGCTGGACGTTCACCTGACCCTACCACACGCCTGCCCACTGGCATATGGAAGGCCCTATCATGTCAAGACATGAAGAGTTGGCTGAACTTTTTCCCCAAAGGCAAGAAAATAGTGGTCGCATCATTGCGACACAAATTGCTCCCTGATGGTCCACCAGATCCCAATGCCGCCAAACCCATCACCCGGAAGGCATATACACATGGGCATTCCGTCTCATTCCTTGAAGATGATACCTCAAGCGGTGATACACATACCAATGCCTCTGCAGACCTCCATCCCGCTGTGGAAAATGATCGTAGAGGCGTCTTCCATGCATCTCTTGGAGTATACAAGTCTCAGACTTCTTCCCTCAAGGATCAACGACCCCTCAAGTCTTCCGTGTCGCCTGCACATCCCACAAGATTCCTCTCTGAGAATCCTGACATTCGGTACAAAAAGGACGGTGATACTCAGATACCTGTGGGAAAATCCTCTTATTCCGTCAATTTTCATCAATGGTATAACCCTGACAATGATCTGACCTTCCCACATGATAATCAAATACCATCGTACACCTACCATGCCCACAAAGCTACGGTCACCAATCCCGGCTTCGCTATGGTCGACCGCGGTGCAAATGGTTGTATCATCGGTAATGATGCATGCCTCATCTCCAAAGATATTCTGCCCTGATATGTCAATGTCACAGGCATCAACAATCACCAAATACAGAATATTCCCATTGCAACATGCGGAGCCTATTCCGTTTCCAATAGAGGTCCCATCATCCTCATTTTCAATGAATGTGCGTACACGGGACGGCACCCCTCTATTTTGTCCTCCGGCCAGATGGAAGCATATTTCTCCAATGTGGATGACACATCCATCAAAGCGGGCGGTGGGCAGGTAATCACCACCTCCGATGGATATGCACTGCCTCTCAGCATTTGACATGGTTTACCATACCTTGCCATGTGAAAGTATACGACTGTTGAATTTGACACGCTCCCACATGTTATCATGACATCCGATAAACACTGGGACCCATCCGTTCTTGATACCACAATCAGTGCTAAAGATGAAACCTTTCTTCAGAAATATCCTCCTCAGTTGCAACAACTTCCATATCCCGAATACGACGAATACGGAAATCCACGTTGTCTTGAAGGATTAGATATCTCTGTATCTCCTGGCTCATCCACGGTTACGTCTCTCAGTTCCTACTCCAGTCATTGTACTCGATCACCCTTTCTCCCTATCGATGATCATGGAACCAACGACCGCTCCTTCTGGCTTACACCTACCGACGACTATGCTCATCAGGAGCGCCTCACATGCTGCATTTCCCCTTCCAACCTCTAAAACGGTCACCGCTTTTCCCACGGATTGTACTGTTAGTGATGCTACACGTATCGCAACTACACCCCGTGAACGTTATCCCAACAAACATGATTACTCATCTCTGAAACCTTTCTTTTGCTGGGTTTCTACAGATCGCATCAAAGCTACCTTGGACAATTCAACACAATATGGTTCTTTAGCGGTTAGCCCTGATGGTAACATCTTCAAACGTTTTCATTCCCCCCAGCCGGCAATGAACGTTCGACCGTTCAATGATGACATCTTGTCTGACGCTGTTTATTCTGATGTCCCAGCGATTGATGCGGGTTCCAAACTTGCCCAGATTTTCTTTGGTCAGAAGTCTCATATCATACATGTTGAAGAGATGCGCACCACCGGCGACTTTCTATCATGCTTTCAGAATTTCGTTCAAAAATGGGGTAGGCCTCTTTGCCTCTTATGTGATCATGGGAACTACCAATCTAGTAAGAGGGTCATCGATTATCTCAAAATGTTATGGATTGGACTCTGGCAAAGTGAACCCTATCACCAACACCAGAATCAATTTGAACGACGCTATCAAACGTTTAAGCGTATTGTCAATCGCGTCATGGACCGTACAGGCACACCACCACATCTCTGGTTGTTGTGCATGATATACGTCGCCGGACTCCTCAATGTTATTTCTGATCCTACTCTGTCAGACAAACAACCAATCTTCATTGCTACCGGTACACTTGGCGATATCAGCGCGTATACCAGTTTCTTCTGGTTTGAACCTGTTCAAGACCAATGACTCCCCTTTCGGTACTCAGTCTACCAAACGCCTCGGTCATTTCGTAGGCATAGCCAAACATGTGGGCAATGCACTCTGTTTCTGAATCTGGGATCCTGTCACCAACAAATTGCTTGACCGTTCTGGTGTACGTTCTGCTATTACACCTGAGTCACGCAGCAAACGCGCTGGCCTCTTTACAGATGACGGCTTCATCAAATGGCATAAAGCCAAGGATTCAGTACCTCGAATGTACGCCACTGGTGACACTCCTACACTCACGAAACATGGGGAGCATACCACTAGGGATAGTTCCCATGCAGATTCTAAACCACAGGACGTTCCAGCTACTCCCCCTCTTGGCATCTCAACTACGGACCCCAACACCGATCAAAGCCTCAACACTCCTGCAGAACATGACGCCCCCGCGCCGTCTGTACCTCCCGGGCAACAAGGTCCAACACCTCCAGTTCAGCTGCCCGACCATAGTCAACCTCCCGCATCTGGTAATCAGGTTCTTATCACATCACCCGCCCACCCCTCGTTACCGAGCTTTCTATATAAGAAGGTCGATGACAGCCCAAGCTGGTCCCCTTCTCCACTCCCTAACAACTATGGGGAGAGTTTTGATGGTCCTCCTATGACACACATCTTCAGCAAGACATCCGATGGCGTTCTCCTTACTGAAGATGATTTTGATCCACTGGAGCTAGAATACTTTGATGTTAGTGACGCCACAACTCCACACACCAACCCCTCTACTCCTTCAGTAGACCCATCACAGGTAGTTGTTACCAATGGAGAAGGCAATGCACAATTTGACGATGATGGTAAACCGCTTACCATTCCGACGATCCCAATTGCCGATCTACAAGGAAGATCTTTTCTTGTACCCAACCCAGATGGTACTCGAAAACGCCTTACCATCGTTGATGTAGAGGACAGTCTTGAACGCAATAACGACTTCATCAAATTCAAGTGCAAACACTCTGATGACAAACTTGACAATATCATTGCATACAATGATGTTATGAACTACATCCACCGTGATTCGACCCAAGAAGATGGAAAACTTTGGTTGTTTCGCCGCATCCTGGGACACCAAGGCCCATTGGATAACAAGCACCCTCAGTACAAAGGCTCCAAGTATAACCTTTGGATTGAATGAGAAAACATGGAACGGACATATGAACCATTAGCCACCATTGCGGCTGATGATCCTGTTACCGTTGCCAAATATGGGAAAGATAACAACTTGCTTGACCTCCCAGGTTGGAAACATCTCAAACAAATCACCAACCTAAAGACGAACCAAGAAACTTGATCGGCTTGTGCATCAAGCCAAACTTTGGTCTTTCCGTACCACCCCACAATACCAATATGGATTCAGGGTACCTCGTAACCACAAAGAAGCTCTCTGATTTGATCAAGCCAATGGAAACCACAAGTGGGAAGACGCCACCACTCTTGAAATGGAATAGCTCAAGGAATACAACACCTTTATCGACAAAGGCATGTACAAAGCAAGCTCCATCCCAAATGGGTTTCAACAGATCAAGGTACACATGATATATGCTGTCAAACATGATGGTAGGCACAAGGCTCGTCTTGTTGCGAACGGTAATCTCACTGAAGCCCCCGTACACAGTGTGTACGCTGGTGTTGTATCACTTTGCGGTCTACGTATGTGTCTGTTCCTAGCTGAACTGAACAGCCTGGAAGCATGGGGTACCAATATAGGAAATGCTTACCTTGAAGCAGTAACCTGCAAGAAAGTCTGTATCAAGGCAGGTCCAGAATTTGGATCACTAGAAGGTCACCTATTAATCATCTACAAGGCCTTATATGGACTCAGATCATCGGGCAAATGCTTTGGTGATTTACTAGCAGCTTGCCTCATTGAACTTGGTTTCGAAAGATCCCGCGCCAAACCGGAAATCTTTCTCAAGCCTGGAATGAACAAGCATGGTGAACGTGTATATGAACTCATATGCACATATGTTGATGATCTATGTCTTTGCATGGCAGGTCCCAATTCTTTCCTGGAAATACTACAGTCGGAGCCATACAACTTCAAACTGAAGGGATCCGGACCTATGAACTTTCATCTGGGTTGTGGATTTGAGCGCGACACGCATGGTGTTCTTTGTATGAATCCCATCAAGTTCATCGAAAAGATGGAAGCATCTTATGAACAAATGTTCGGATGCAAACCTAGCACCAGGTTCCAGTCACCCATTGCCAAAAACGATCATCCCAAATTGGACTCCTCAGCTTTTCTCGAGGAAACTGATATACAGAAATACCAAAGCATGATCGGTTCACTCCAATGGATCATCGCAATTGGACGATTTGATGTTCAAACAGCTGTGATGACACTCTCGAGTTTCAGAGCTCAACCACGAGACGGACACCTTGATTGTGCCAAACGTATATACGGATATATCTCCAAGTTTAGACATTTTAAGATCAGGTTCCGCGTGGAACCCCCAGATTTTATACTGACTAAACCGGACACCATCGTTTGGTCCAACACTGTCTATGGGGAGCATTCTGAAGAGCTACCCGACGACACTCCTGCACCACTTGGGAAGACAGTAGTGTTAACACACTTCTATGATGCAAATCTCATGCATGATATTCTCAGTGGAAAGGCTGTAACCGGCATCCTTCACTTTGCGAACAAGACTCCTATGATGTGGTTCTCAAAGAAACAAGCTACTACGGAGACAGCCACCTTTGGAGCTGAATTCGTTGCAGGAAGAACTTGCATTGAGCAAATCGTTGATCTACGTCACTCATTCCGATACCTCGGAACACGAGTCCATGACATCTCCTATTCATGGGGAGACAACGAGAAGATGATTCAAACGTCTACCTTTCCTTACGCAAGGTTGCATAAGCGTCACAACATCCTATCGTTTCACTACGTACGAAGCATGATCGCGAGAGGCTTCATTCTAATGCTGCACATCCCTGGTAAAGATAACTGTGCAGTTATCCTCACCAAGCATTGGGGACACTCAGTTGTGTATCCACTGCTCAAGCCCATCTTCCACTTCTGTGAGAATACCAGCGACCTCCTCCAAGACGATGGAAGCATCATGTAAAACGTGATGACCTTTCACAAGGAAACATGGGGAGTATTAAATTCCTTTCATGTCCAGAAGTACCAAAGCTACCCTACGGTAGATATTCTATTCGTACGAATCAATGAGTCCCGTATCAACCAAAGTAATCAATTCCCACGGCATATCAATTCCCACAGAGCATCGATTCCCATCGCGCATTGACGGTGAGCAATCTCTGTTTTATATTATTGCCCTTGTTCTTCGGTGAGCAAACTTTGATTTCATAAAGTATCACACGAGCTACGGGAGCAATTCCTGATCATAATGATAAACATATCATAGGTCTTCCTAACGGAACAAGAGAAGAAAACCGCTGGCGTGTGACTCTCACACAATATATATATACATACAGATATATACAGTCAATGACCAATGCATGTACGGAAATAATCAGCAAGTAATCTTATCATTACGCAACAGCAGTTGCAACGTATTCATCTCAATAAAAGAGATATCTTGCATTTCGGCAAGATTTCACTTTATCTCATACTTTTAACATTCAACTGATTTATATCCCAAAATTCACACTAGTTGCTACCAACTACCTGTAATCTACATTACTAAGGTCTATCTCGCTGTATCTGAACAAGTTCACAGTAAGAAGAGATCCGGCGTTTCCATAGTCTCGCCTGTAGTCCAATTATCCGTTGTCAAAAGTATCCAACCACAATTGTCACGCGTAGAGTACAATCGTTCGTCTACTAACACACTAACACAGCGTTGCTGTTCTTGAGAAGCCTTTGAATCAGACTCTCAACGGACCGGATTCAGAAGGAAAATAATATTTTCCCTCCAAATCCAGACCCAAATGCACTCATTAGTTTGTGACACACAAACTATCACACATAACTCACTTCTGTTTCTTTCATGATAACAGGAACAATATTCTTTGACTAATCACCAAAAATATCTGTTTTTCTAATTTTTAATTGCAAATTAGTGTAATTTTTTCCCTCCAAATCCAGTACCCAAATGCACTCATAAGGTGGTGACACACTAAGTATCAAAGATAACTAACTTCTTTTTCTTTCCTCATTCACCTTATCCATAACAGGAACGATATTCACGGACTAATCACACAAAATATCAGATTTTCTATTTTCTAATTGCAAATTAGAGTGTATTTTTCCTCCAAATCCAGTACCCAAATGCACTCATTAGGTGGTGACGCACAAACTATGACAGCCAGATAAGTCACTTCTGTTTCTTTCATGATTCATCTTATCCATAACAGGAACAATATTCATGGACTCATCTCAACAAATATCTGATTTTCTATTTTCTAATTGCAGATTAGTGTGTATTTTTCCTCCAAATCCAGTACCCAAATGCACTAATTAGTTTGTGTCACACAAACTATGACACAAAACTCACTTCTATTTCTTTCATCATCCGATGATTCATCTTATCCATAACAGGAACAATATTCATGGACCAATCACTAAAAATATCTGATTTTCTATTTTCTAATTGCAAATTAGTGTGTATGTTTCCTCCAAATCCAGTACCCAAATGCACTCATTAGTTTGTGACACACAAACTATCACATATAACTCACTTCTGTTTCTTATATCATCATTCATCTTATCGATAACAGGGACAATATTCATTGACCAATCACCAAAAATATCTGATTTTCTAATTTTTAATTGCAAATGAGTGTGTATTTTTCCTCCAAATCTAGGACCCAAATGCACTCATTAGGTGGTGACGCACAAACTATGTCAGATAAGTCACTTCTGTTTCTTTCACGATTCATCTTATCCATAACAGGAACAATATTCATGGACTAATCACCAAAAGTATCTGATTTTCTATTTTCTAATTGCAAATTAGTGTGTATTTTTCCTCCAAATCCAGTACCACCCCGCCGTTGCAAACAACGGAAAAATGGAAAATTGGGGAGTTGATAAATGTAAAGAAGATTGGGGATTAATAAGGGGTGGGTGGGGGGGGTTCCCATAAGTACAAAAAACATTCATTTTGAGATTTCAAATTTAAACATGCTTCAAACACAAAGCCTGCAACGCCGTTCCGGTTAGAGAATTCTGAAACGCCGTTCCATGATTGTTGACATGAATTGTACAAAAAAACGTTTCACCACCCCAACAGAAGTCATTACTATCATACCTACATTACTACTACTATCATAATACACCCGGACACATATCTACGAAAAGAGCAGTTTTTGGAACGCCGTTCCAAAAAAAGGAAAAAAGGGATAATGGTGGTGAAATTGTGTAGGAAGGTAGTGCTGTAGATTTCTATGAAAATTTGTTACCAGAAATTATCTAGTACAAAAACGGTGTAGAAAGCTACTGCTGTAGATTTCTACGCAAATTCGTTACCAGAAATTATCTAGTACAAAATTTTTGTAGGAATCTACCGCTGTAGATATCTACGCAAATTCGTTACCAGAAATTATCTAGTACAAAAGTTTTGTAGGAATCTACTGCTGTAGATATCTACGCAAATTCGTTACCAGAAATTATCTTGTACGAAAATTGTGTAGGAATCTACTGTCGTAGTAGAATGCTACAGAAATTTGTTACTAGAAATCATCTATTACAAAAATTGTGTAGAAAGCTACTGTCATAGAATGCTACGCAAATTTGTTACCAGAAATTATCTAGTATGAAAATGGTGTAGAAAGCTACAGTAGTAGAAATCTATGCAAATTCAGTACCAGAAATTATCTAGTACAAAAATGGTGTAGAAAGCTACTGTCGTAGAAAGCTACGCAAGTTCAATACCAGAAATTTGTTACCAGAAGTTATCACCGGTACATGAAAGATCTCACTGTGTCACAAGTTGAGAACATTAACTGAAAATTCAGGGCACTATTCTTTATTACTCTATATTCAAAACACGCGCGCTGCGCGATATTATTTACTTAATGTTATCAACTTAATTAAGAAAGTCAAATCATTCTTCATTGTTCACACACACACAAACGGGGATACTGAATTTTTTTAATTTCATGTAGATTCAGTGCTAAGAAAAAATTCGAACGGACGGCGAAAAAAATTCAAATTTCATGTAGATTCAGTACTAAGAAAGTAGTACACACTTAGCGAAAACACTCACACTGCTGATTTTACAGTGTGATTTTAAAGTGTGATTTTCTTTTCTTTTCGAGGCAAAAAATACTCTTTCCCTTCATAATCTTACCGAACTTATCTTGAGCAGAGTTGCTTTACCGTACTTGTACGATAAACAACTCCGTCCGAGAACGTTGAATCCCACTGAACTGATCAGCAATGATCACTAGTAGGCAGGGAATGCAGGCTCGAGAAATTTTAGTCCAAAATAACTGCCTTGGCTGAAAAAAGACAATAGAGAGCTTCGGACGAGAGAGGAATTGCTGGATAGATATTGTTTGAGGGCCCGCAAACATATACATCTTGAAAGCAATAAATCTGCATCCCTTGCGTATTTATATCAACAGGATCAAGATCCAGTTTTTTGTGATATAGGAGTAAGAATTCTTCAAATCAATGGCAGCAACGGATCGGAACAACGTACAATGAACAACAAATCGGATCGGAATAACGGATCGGAACAACGAACAACGAACAACAAATTGATTGGCAAATGTTTGAGGTCGATCGAACGAACCGCGCGCGACTGAATGAATGAGACACGAGTGAATGAACGAGACGCGTGCGAACTAAGCAAGACACGTGTGAACTGAAACAGGGCGCCCGCGACTGAATAAATGAGACACGAATCGATCGTACGAGTCATCTTGCTTCTACAGGAATTTGACTGGATGAAATGAGAACAGGGAATGGAAGTGGGAATGAGAATTTACCACTTACCTCCTCTGGTTCTCCTTCTTACTAAAAATAGATCCTTATGTACCAGAATGCACAGGGCGCAAGGTAAATCCCTACAGCCTGTGGTACTGAGAGGTACAGGGCACGTGCAGCACATCAAAGTATTAGCAAATCGATGTGGATATTAGTGAATTAGTGTGTGCATTGGAGTATTAGCGGGCTGATTGCACCAATACAGTGATCTTAGGAAAGAGTGAATTAATCTGCTCACAATTTCAAATAAATTAATGTAACCAACAAACAATAAGAACAAACAGTTAGCTGAAATACCATTTTTCCTCCTCATCTTTCAGAGCCCTCCAAACATTCTTCGAAGAATTACGAAGCGCTCCAAGAGGTCAGAAGATTGGTTCCTAGCTACAACACAGCAGGTTGGCTTAAAAGAGATACTCACACTACGGTGAGATACTTGGACCAGGGAGCCAGCAGAAGAAATAGATATTCGTACAGCCGACGACGAAATACTCCGATTCAGATCCACCGAGATATTCGCAAACAACGGCGAAACACTCGGAAGGAGAGATATTTGCAAAACAACGGCGAAACACTCTGTACTACAAGCCCGAGATAGTCGCAAACAACGGCGAAACACTCGGAAGAAGAGATATTCGCAACCAATGGCAAAATACTCTGTACCGCAAGAAGAGATATCCGTGCGCTACAACGGAATACTCTGTGTCCACCAAACATTGGACGGCAGGCTGGCAAAATAACAACAGGGTGTCAGTGGAATAAAAGGTACAACTACGGCAGGCTGGCTAATAACAGGGAGTCAGCGGAAGAACGGCGAAATACCCGGGAGAGCGGCGGAGATATTTGCATTGCAACGGCGAAAGACTCTGTGCTATAACCCCAAAACAACGGTGGAACACTCGAAGGAAGAGATATTCGCAAAATTCAACGACGAAATACTCCGAGCCAAGAAGAGATATTTGCAATTCAACAGTGAAACACTCTGTACCAGAAAGAAGAAGAGATATTTGCGAATTCAACAGCAGGATCGGTATTGACAGGACAAATTGATAAGGCCGATTATCAAGAGCAAACAGCGGGATTGGTATCGACGGAAACAAGAATCGATAGGGGCCAATTATCAAGAAAACACAACAATTTACATTGCAACGAAACATCGGGCAATCGAATGGAGGAGGATCCCCCAACACGCAGTCAAGAGATAGAAATTGCTTTCTCTGCAGCATCAACATCATAAGACGAAGAGAGCAGCGTGCTATCAAGTAACAGCAGCAGCAGCTCCAGCTCAAGCGGCGACGACAACAACAAGAAGTACAGATACAAGATGGTGGTGTACACCGACAGCCACGTACCCAAGTTGGACAAGGGCGATGCGGGCAAGTTTGAGGACTGGTACACACAGTTTCAGGCATACGCCAACAAACACAAGTATGGCGACATGTTATTTACAAAAGCCCATAAAGACCTACCTCCGGAAGGGCAACTTACACCTCGGGAAGATATGAGTAAAGCCCAGAAGAAAGCTTTCAAGTACCACAATACAGCACTGAATGATTTATACAAGGCTTTCAGTGACAACAGCACAGGCCTTGCCATCATGGAAAAGTCCAAGATCGATCGGGATGGATAAGCTGAAACCAATGCAAGGCTTTGATCACAATGGCCTCTTGGAAGAGTGCATCGTGTGATCAAGGAGCTCACGCGGGAGTACTGAAGGAAGAACAGATCACATGACAGAGAGCAGCTGAACATCGACCTGCGGGGTCTAAAGCTAGCCATCGGAGCCCCTCCACAGGACCTGATTGAAGATATATATGACTTGCAACGCAAATATCAATACAAATCAGTCAGCCCCTCATTGGATGAACTCATTGTGGCATTTAAGGCAGCATTGCCCCCTTATCTATTGATGCATCACACCTCTCATGGATGAACTACAAGATGCGGATACATCCAAATTAAAACTGTGGGAGGCAATAAATCTTCAAGCTGCAAGCCTATACAAGTTGGCGCGCAGTGTGCAAAGCAGGGGTGGAAAAGCCAAAGAAATGAGCTTGTTTGGAGCCGAGATGACCAATTTTGGCAATCCAGACAAGTGAGACAAATGGGCAACAAACGCAGTGTGTTACTGGTGCAAAGAGAAGGGGCACAAAGCATACAACTGTGAGAAACGCAAAGCGGGCCACCCACGGGTTGACAAGAAGACCGAAAACAATAACAACAACACCAGTTCCAATGGCAGGGCCAATGGCAGACAGCGCGTTTCCACCAGGGCAAAATGTGGTGTGTGTGGTGGTAAACACAAAGATGCAAACTGCTGGGAGGATGCGAAAAATGCTGCCAAGCGTCCAGCTGGTTGGAGATCCAAGTTGAAAGATGTTCAAGGTGCAACCATTGACTATGATTTTTGTCTCTCGGCCATGCAAACTTCAACAACCTCACTTCAGCTTCTCAATGCCCAGAAACGCGCCACCAAAGGAGATGTTTTGCCTGAGGGATTTGATCTGTTATATGATGACAATGTTTTCGTGTTTGATACAGGGGCCACAAGCCACAGCTCCAACAGTATGCGCTGTGCAACCAATTTGCGGGCTAGTGGTGCCACCATCACCACCCAAAGTGGCGATGAGCTGAAGGGATGTCAGGTTGGGGATATCCCCTGTCAAAAGATAGACAAGGAGGGCAACAAAGAATACCAGACATTGTTGCAGGGTGTGAATTTCAACCCCAACTTTGCATTCAACCTGTTCTCAGCCAACTTGGCATTACAGAATGTTTGGATTGCCACAGGGAGTGACAAAGCGGGATGGTCTCTACAGAAAGGGAATACCCAAGTGAACTTCGACATCTAGATCCCCACATACACAAGCTGTGTGTGGGTTGGCTACTTCGAACGCATCGCCAACCCTACTAACAACCTTGACATCAGCGCAGCCACAGCTACAACCACTACCAGTGGAGGCACCAAGATGAACATCAACAAAGCCCACCAACTTCTGGGACACATGGATGAAACCAAAACCCGCCGGACAGCAGCTGCACTCGGCTGGACCATCACCCGAGGCGCCATGCAACCATGTGAGGATTGTGCCAAAGCCAAAGCAAAGCGGAAAGTGATTCCTACAGAGAGTGAACACCAAGCAGCAACCAAGCCTGGCGAGAGACTATTTTTGGACATGTCCTCAGTGAAACCTCCCAAAGAAGCCAAAAGTAACAAGTTGACTGCCCCATTCATTACCAAACCCCATTTTTGCATTATTGTTGATGAGTACTCCTCATGCCGGTTTGTTAATTTCTCTGCAAGCAAGGATGGAATGGTCGAGCCCACCTGTGCATTGCTCAACCAATGGAGATCCAAAGGCCAAAATTTGCAATATATTTGATGTGATACAGCCGGGGAAAACACCGATCTTGATTCCTGGCTGGCCTCAGCCGATTGGAAATTTGCTTGCAAATTCGAGTATACATCAGTAGATACTCCGCAGCAGAACAGTGTGGTTGAAACAGCAATCTATCGATCAGTTTGTCGAGCCATGGCCCTTTGCTCTCAAGCAAATGTGCCAAGGCACTATTGGTTTCGATTCTTCCCATTAGCAATGAGATGTGGTGTTCAGTTGGACTGGCTGGAGGCAGTCACCATTGATGGCAAAACTATGCCGAAGATCCAACATTTTTGCAGCCAGGTCCCGGATTTTCATGCCCATCTACAGACCTTTGGAGAGGCTGGAGTCGTTCGCGTCAAGCGCCCCACAAGTCCCAAGCTCAATTATTGAGGGAACCCAGCTTTCTTTGCTGGCTATTGCACCGATCAGCCAGGGGACTGCTATGTTATGTATGATCCATTGAAGAACACGTTCACCATCACTTGAGATATCTACTGGCTGAAGAGGATGTATTTCCCCCCTACTGCGCCAGTGAGTGAAGATCTCGATTTCCATGCTGATTTCCTTGAAGGTGGCCACATGGATCTCCCAATCAATGTCCCCCTACACCAACCACCACACCACTTTCTATCTTGCGCACCACAACCAAGACCACCCGCAAGCCTCGAGTTCAGTTTCAGGATGCAAGTGGGGGAGCCACAGCAAGCGTTCCCTTACAACCTGAATCTGAAAACGCGACAACCAATGCTGATGCCATGGCTGCAACCGATCCCTACAACATCGATGGTTATGAGGATGATGATATTGAAGAAACCAAGATCCAATATGAAAGCGAGGATTATGATAGCAATGAAGATACCAAAGAAGAAGATCCACATGTTGTAACCACCACACGATATGGCCGTGTAGTGAGGAATTCTCATCTCAATCCGGATATACGATATGGAGATATGGCCAGCTATGCAGCACAATTCACCAATGCTGAAATCCAGTTCCACAAGGCAATGGCTGAGTTGCAAGAATTCAATCTACGGTCAGTCTCCATTCCCTCTCAAGAATGCGCTATCAGCAAACTCAGTTTGGTTGGCGCAGCTGGGAATGCCTTTGACAACACCAATGAGTTAAAGACCATGAATTACAAGGAATCTATGGCCAGCCCTATGCGAGACAAGTTTAGAGAAGGTATCGACGCTGAACATGAAAAGATGTTCAAATATGGAGTCTTTGAAGAGATCAATGAAGCCAATATCCCCCCAGGCACCAAAATCATGGATACAACTTGGGCCAACAAGATGAAACCTGATGGCACAGTACGATGCAGAAACGCAGTCCGAGGATTCAAGCAGCTAGATGGTGAGCATTTTGATGGACAAGACAAGTCTTCACCGGTTGTCAGTGACATTTCTATTTGGATTGCAATGATATTGATGGTCATGGCAAATTTTATGGCTTATATTGTGGATGTTGAAGGAGCTTTTCTAAATGGCAAATTTCAGAATGGAGAGAAAATATTCACCAAGATTCCTGAGGGATATCAGAAATTCTATCCATCTTATGTGCTTCTACAATTGCAGAAAACTCTCTATGGTATGATTCAAGCGGCAATACAATTCTGGAGAGAAGCCCAACAAGCAATGCATACCATGCAGATGGAGAGATGCAAGGCCGATCCATGTCTGTTCTTCAGGTGGATCAACAACAAGCTACTTTTGATGTTGTTATGGGTCGACAATTTTTGCATTATAGGTGAAGAGACAGACGTCCTAAAGCACAAAGAGCAACTCAAGTCCCTATTTGAATGCAAGGATGTTGGAGAGATGGATGAATATGTCGGATGTCACATTGAACGGGACAAGAAGAACAGAACTCTGCAAATGACCCAACCAGTAAAGATAAAGAGATTTATCGATGAGTTTGAGCTTGATGAATGCAGAGGAAACCCCACCACTCCAGCAGAGTCAGGACCAGTGTTGAAGAAAGAAGGTCAAGGGCCAACTGACAGTGTTCTCACCAAGGAAGCGCAGACTAAGTTCAGATCAGGGACAGCCATATTGCTACACATGATGAGATGGTCGCGCATTGAAACACAAAATGCCGTTCGGGAGCTGTCTAGGTTCATGACTGAAGCAAGAAAATCCCACATGAAGGCACTAAAGTGAGTGATGAAATACTGCGCGGGAACACCCAAGAGAGGTCGCACATTGGCTCCAAATGCAATATGGGATGGTACCAAGAACTTCATTTTTGAACTGATTGGATTCAACGACTCAGAGTATGCCAAGGATGAATCTCGACACAGTGTCAACGGCTGGCCCACTTGGCTGAACAGCGCCAATGTGACTACAAGATCAAGGATGATGCCAATTATTGCTCTATCAGTGATGGAAGCCGAACTGTATGCAGCTGTGCTATGTGTACAAGACATGCTGTATATTTGGAGAGTAATGACGTGCCTCGGATTGCAAATCAAGTTACCCATGGTGATATATGTGGACAACAAGGGCGCGGTTGATTTCTGCAACAATTGGTTGATAGCAGGGAGAACAAGGCATATTGAAGTGAAACAATATTTCCTTCGCAAGCTCAAAGAAATGGGCATTATCAAGGTGATGTGGAAGACAGGCGATGAAATGACAAGTGATATCTTCACAAAGAATCTGACTGGGGCTCTATTTGAAAGATACGGTTCCAAGTTCTACGGGAAGGATGAATACTCCATGAAGGCTGAAGACAAGGATGTGACTTTCCCAGCCATTGACGCCAAGGCAGAGGAAGCTCATGCAGCCTACAACAAGTTCTGGAGCAGTATCATTGATTGAGTCTATTATCCTTTGAAGCAGGGGAGTGTGTTTGAGGTCGATCAAACGAACCGCGCGCGACTGAATGAATGAGACACGAGTGAATGAACGAGACGCGTGCGAACTAAGCAAGACACGTGTGAACTGAAACAGGGCGCCCGCGACTGAATAAATGAGACACGAATCGATCGTACGAGTCATCTTGCTTCTACAGGAATTTGACTGGATGAAATGAGAACAGGGAATGGAAGTGGGAATGAGAATTTACCACTTACCTCCTCTGGTTCTCCTTCTTACTAAAAATAGATCCTTATGTACCAGAATGCACAGGGCGCAAGGTAAATCCCTACAGCCTGTGGTACTGAGAGGTACAGGGCACGTGCAGCACATCAAAGTATTAGCAAATCGATGTGGATATTAGTGAATTAGTGTGTGCATTGGAGTATTAGCGGGCTGATTGCACCAATACAGTGATCTTAGGAAAGAGTGAATTAATCTGCTCACAATTTCAAATAAATTAATGTAACCAACAAACAATAAGAACAAACAGTTAGCTGAAATACCATTTTTCCTCCTCATCTTTCAGAGCCCTCCAAACATTCTTCGAAGAATTACGAAGCGCTCCAAGAGGTCAGAAGATTGGTTCCTAGCTACAACACAGCAGGTTGGCTTAAAAGAGATACTCACACTACGGTGAGATACTTGGACCAGGGAGCCAGCAGAAGAAATAGATATTCGTACAGCCGACGACGAAATACTCCGATTCAGATCCACCGAGATATTCGCAAACAACGGCGAAACACTCGGAAGGAGAGATATTTGCAAAACAACGGCGAAACACTCTGTACTACAAGCCCGAGATAGTCGCAAACAACGGCGAAACACTCGGAAGAAGAGATATTCGCAACCAATGGCAAAATACTCTGTACCGCAAGAAGAGATATCCGTGCGCTACAACGGAATACTCTGTGTCCACCAAACATTGGACGGCAGGCTGGCAAAATAACAACAGGGTGTCAGTGGAATAAAAGGTACAACTACGGCAGGCTGGCTAATAACAGGGAGTCAGCGGAAGAACGGCGAAATACCCGGGAGAGCGGCGGAGATATTTGCATTGCAACGGCGAAAGACTCTGTGCTATAACCCCAAAACAACGGTGGAACACTCGAAGGAAGAGATATTCGCAAAATTCAACGACGAAATACTCCGAGCCAAGAAGAGATATTTGCAATTCAACAGTGAAACACTCTGTACCAGAAAGAAGAAGAGATATTTGCGAATTCAACAGCAGGATCGGTATTGACAGGACAAATTGATAAGGCCGATTATCAAGAGCAAACAGCGGGATTGGTATCGACGGAAACAAGAATCGATAGGGGCCAATTATCAAGAAAACACAACAATTTACATTGCAACGAAACATCGGGCAATCGAATGGAGGAGGATCCCCCAACACGCAGTCAAGAGATAGAAATTGCTTTCTCTGCAGCATCAACATCATAAGACGAAGAGAGCAGCGTGCTATCAAGTAACAGCAGCAGCAGCTCCAGCTCAAGCGGCGACGACAACAACAAGAAGTACAGATACAAGATGGTGGTGTACACCGACAGCCACGTACCCAAGTTGGACAAGGGCGATGCGGGCAAGTTTGAGGACTGGTACACACAGTTTCAGGCATACGCCAACAAACACAAGTATGGCGACATGTTATTTACAAAAGCCCATAAAGACCTACCTCCGGAAGGGCAACTTACACCTCGGGAAGATATGAGTAAAGCCCAGAAGAAAGCTTTCCAGTACCACAATACAGCACTGAATGATTTATACAAGGCTTTCAGTGACAACAGCACAGGCCTTGCCATCATGGAAAAGTCCAAGATCGATCGGGATGGATAAGCTGAAACCAACGCAAGGCTTTGATCACAATGGCCTCTTGGAAGAGTGCATCGTGTGATCAAGGAGCTCACGCGGGAGTACTGAAGGAAGAACAGATCACATGACAGAGAGCAGCTGAACATCGACCTGCGGGGTCTAAAGCTAGCCATCGGAGCCATTCTGTTATTATTTCTTTTTTATCACAGTAAAAAGAGGTTAGGGTTCCCTTGAGGTGCGGCATTTTCCCTGGAGGATTGTAACGTTCGGCCACAATGGCAACGGATCGTCAGCATCGAATCAATCCGGCACAACAGAGCAAGCAACAAGGCAACACGATGATGTTGGTGTGGGTATTGGATGGATTGGTTGGTGGACTTGATGGTGGACTCGATTCAATCAATTGGATTTGGTGGGGGGGTTTGATTTGATTGATTGGATGGTGGATTTGGTGGGAGAATAGAATGAACTCTCTCGCTGTTACACTTGCTGTTGCTCTTGCTAGTCACTGTTGCTCTCGCTAGTCGCTGTTGCTTTTGCTCTCGCTAGTTGCTGTTGCTCTCGCTAGGCACTACTAGTTGTTATTGCTGTTGCTCTTGCTAGGCACTAGTTGTTATTGCTGTTGCTTTCGCTAGTTGCTCCTGTTGCTGTTGCTCTCACTACTAGTTGCTGTTGCTGTTGCTGTTGCTGTTGCTCTCACTAGTTGCTGTTGCTGTTGCTCTTGCTAGTTGCTGTTGCTCTCGCTAGTCGCTCGCTAGTCGCTGTTGCTCTCGCTAGTCGCTGTTGCTGTTGCTGGTGGCTGTTGCTGGTCGCTGTGGCTGTTGGTGTTGGTGTTGCTCTCGCTAGTCGCTGTTGCTGTTGCTGTTGCTCTCGCTATTCGCTGTTCCTCTCGCTATCGCTAGACGTTATCACCGCTGCTTGCTGCTGGCTGCTGGCTTCGTCCGAGAACTGTTTCTCTACCCCCCGCGGGCTATCGCGCGGTATTTTTACAATTCTTGACCCTATTTTTTAAATTTCCTATCTTTTTAGGTCGCGTGTCTACTAAAAAACCTCGCGCGTCGCACACCTTTACTTTCGAGACAATATCTCGTCACTCCTCAAACAAAATAGCTATTTTAGGGTTAAGGATATCATATTCTTTTCGTGTCAAGCACTATTTTTTGTACAACTTATGCACGAATCATGACTATTTTTATCTTCTCAACATGTTGCCACCATATAACGGGCGTCCCGACTCCAACTCCAACTCAAATCCAACTCAAAAAAATCCCATTTTCATTTCAATGGATAGGGACCTGTCCCCCCCCCTTGTATCTCATAAACCAAGAACTCCAAAAAGTTGGTAGGATAGGCAAACGATTCTGGACAACAATACTAAGAAGGCCTGCAAGTCTCAAAGGGATCTGCCGTATGCGTTAGATTAGAAGCAATAGGAGGGCTTAGCAGAGGACTCCAAATCCGAATTTTCACCTCCACAGAAAACACCCCCTCCAAACCCAAGGGACAGCAGATATCTCCATACTGAAGGCGCCGCGGGCAACGATATTGCAGGGATCCCTTCATTATATCGAGAAGAACAAGGCCTGCAAGTTTCGAATCGATTGATCGAGTGGATTGGAAGTATCTAACCGGCAAAGCATTGGACACACAAGGTCCGTTTTGAAGGTAAACAAGGAAAAAAAACGGTGAATATTAATATCTCCATACTGAAGTCACCGCGGGCAACGATATTGCAGGGATCCCTTCATTATATCGAGAAGAACAAGGCCTTCAAGTTTCGAATCGATTGATCAAGTGGATTGGAAGTATCTAACCGGCAAAGCATTGGACACACAAGGTCCGTTTTGAAGGTAAACAAGGAAAAAAAACGGTGAATATTAATATCTCTATACTGAAGTCACCGCGGGCAACGATATTGCAGGGATCCCTTCATTATATCGAGAAGAACAAGGCCTGCAAGTTTCGAATCGATTGATCGAGTGGATTGGAAGTATCTAACCGGCAAAGCATTGGACACACAAGGTCCATTTTGAAGGTAAACAAGGAAAAAAAACGGTGAATATTAATATCTCTATACTGAAGTCACCGCGGGCAACGATATTGCAGGGATCCCTTCATTATATCGAGAAGAACAAGGCCTGCAAGTTTCGAATCGATTGATCGAGTGGATTGGAAGTATCTAACCGGCAAAGCATTGGACACACAAGGTCCATTTTGAAGGTAAGCAAAGGAAAAAAACGGTGAATATTAATATCTCTATACTGAAGTCACCGCGGGCAACGATATTGCAGGGATCCCTTCATTATATCGAGAAGAACAAGGCCTGCAAGTTTCGAATCGATTGATCGAGCACATTAGAAGAATCAAACCGGTGAAGCAGATTGGGAAAATTTGGTTGTATTTCAAGGAAGCAACCCAAATAACGGTGACAGCAGATATCTCCATACCGAGCTCGCCGCTGCCAGCGATATTGCACAGACCTCTTCATTATATCAAGAAGGAGACGTCCTCCAAGTTTCGGATCGATTGATTGAGAGGAATAGAAGAATCGAACCGGTGAAGCAGATTGGGAAAATTTGGTTGTATTTCAAAGAAACACCCCAAATAACAGTCACAGCAGATATCTCCATATCAACGACACCGACAGCAACGATATTGCAGGGTCCGCTTTATTACATATATAAGAATACGCCGCCCAAGTTTCGAATTGATTGATCCAGCGAATCAGAAGAATCGAACCGGTGAAGCAGAGGGGAAAAATTTGGCTACATTTCAAGGAAGCAACCCAAACAACAGTCACAGCAGATATCTCTGCACCAACGGCACCAACAGCAACGATATTGCACGGTCCGCTTTATTACATATATAAGAACACGCCGCCCAAGTTTCGAATTGATTGATCCAGCGGATCAGAAGAATCGAACCGGTGAAGCAGAGGGGCAAAATTTGGCTACATTTCAAGGAAGCAACCCAAACAACAGTCACAGCAGATATCTCTGCACCAACGGCACCAACAGCAATGATATTGCAGGGGCCTCTTCATTACATATATAAGAACCCGCCGCCCAAGTTTCGAATTGATTGATCCAGCAGATCAGAAAAAAACGACTCAACATGGATGGGAAAGATGATGGGCAAAATTTGGCTAAAAAATGGGCTTCCAAGCCCCGGCCCGGTTGCTGTTGTTGCTTCCGTGATTCGTTGGAGGAACGTTTCCGTGAGTAGCGTTTCCGTGATTCGTTGGAGGAGCGTTTCCGTGATTCGTTACCGAGCGCTGGTGGAGGAGGAGCGTTTCCGTGATTTGTTGGAGGAACGTTTCTGTGAGTAGCGTTTCCGTGATTCGTTGGAGGAGCGTTTCCGTGATTCGTTGGAGGAACGTTTCCGTGAGTAGCGTTTCCGTGATTTGTTGGAGGAGCGTTTCCGTGATTCGTTGGAGGAGCGTTTCCGTGAGGAGCGTTTCCGTGATTGGTTGGAGGAACGTTTCCGTGAGTAGCGTTTCCGTGATTCGTTGGAGGAGCGTTTCTGTGATTCGCTGGTGCCGAGCGCCGGTGGAGAAGGAGCGTTTCTGTGATTCGTTATCGGAGGAGCGTTTCGCTGATTCGTTTTCGCTTGGAGCGATTCCCGGTGGAGGAGTAGGAGCGTTGCCCTTATTTGTTGCCGGAGGAGCGTTTCGCTGATTCGCGGAGGAGCGTTTCGCTGATTCGTTTTCGCTTGGAGCGATTCCCGGTGGAGTAGGAGGAGGAGCGTTTCGCTGATTCCCGGTGGAGGAGGAGGAGCGATTTGCCGCGCGCCGGTGGAGGAGGAGCAAGTTTGGTGGATCCCCGGTGGAGGAGGAGGAGCGATTACCGGTGGAGGAGGAGGGGCGATTCCCGGTGGAGGAGGAGGAGCGATTCCCGGTGGAGGAGTAGGAGCGATTCCCGGTGGAGGAGGAGGAGCGATTTGATACCAACAATTCGTTGCCGCGCGCCGGTGGAGGAGGAGTAAGTTTGGTGGATCCCCGGTGGAGAAGGAGGAGTGATTACCGGTGGAGGAGGAGGGGCGATTCCCGGTGGAGGAGGAGGAGAGATTCCCGGTGGCGGAGTAGGAGCGATTCCCGGTGGAGGAGGAGGAGCGATTTGATACCAACAATTGAACAAAATGGGTGAGTATCTATTGATGTACTACATAGAGTAAATAATAACAACAGCATAATATGATAATGTACATGCCGACCGATTCGTAATTATCACCAACCAGGAAAATTCCCCGCACCTACAGTAGAAGATTCGTTGCTTAAGATTCGTTGCTTCCGATTCGATTGTTGCTTCGATGTTTTCGATTAGTTGCTTCCGATTAGAACTGCTTCCGATTCAATCCGTTGCTCCCAATCCGTTGCTTCCGATCCTTTGATTCCGATTCGTTGGTTCCAATCCGGTCCTATGAAAATAAGAAGAAAAGCCAAAGTTAGAAAATACATCATCTGTAATTTGGTTGCAATTTCATTCCTTGTTACCGTTTGTATGTTTACCATTTATTCGTACCGTCGTTCCGACACTCGACCCGATGAAATTGTAGTTGCTGCCGTAGAATACTTCTTACTCCATGTCACGAAAAACAGTACCTTGTTCCTGTTGATATAATTGCAAGGGACAAAGCCAGTTCATTGATTTCAAGACGTATATGTAAGGCTGCAGTCCAAACAATATCTATCCAGCAAATCCCCTTCTCGTCAAATGCTAACTACTTCTTTTGCAGTACAAGGCTGTTATTTCGGACTAAAATATCTGACAACAGATCCTCCGGCTCAAAAGAGGTTTTGGATCAAACATTCTCGGACGGAGTGTTGATTACAAGAACCAACACCCTAGTCAAATAAGTCGGATGTAAGAAGGCAGATTATGAAGTGATTTTTTTTTGTTGCGAGGTAGATTGTTTTTTTTGTTGCGAGGTAGAAAAAGTGATTTTTTTTGTCGCAAGGTAGAAAAAGTGATCTTTTCTGTTTGTCGCAGGTAAGAAAAGTTTATTAGTGTTTGTGTGGGAAAGATTTTTTTTTTTGTCGCGAGGTAAAAAAAATCATACATCCTGTACAATTCTACAGGATTTGGTACTAGTGTTGATTTCTAGACTACTGTAGAATTCTACACGTTTTTTGTACTAGATAATTCTATCTCGTACGTACGTACGAAAAAGAATCTCGTCCGTACGACGTTCGAAAAAGAATCTCCTACATACTACTTCTAGATTGTACGGTATGTATGTACGTTCGAAAAATAATCTGGTACGTATGATTGTTCTAAAAAGAATCTCATACATACTAGATTGTACGGTATGTGTGTACGTTCGAAGAAGAATCTCCTAATTTTCGGCAGGGGTAAAGAACTTGCGAGAAGTCCATATAAAAGACCCAATAATTACTGAATTTTCGAACATTATGCAACCCTAACCATATTCGAAACAACTTTTCCACACAGAACGCCAAAATCTTAAGGTTTGACTCTACAAATGGCAAACATGGGGGTATTTTGGGTGCAATTCCAGGGCACAAAAAAACTTATTTGGTAATGACTCCAAAAAGTATCCGGTCCAAGCAATGAATACATTCATCATGACTCATTAAATGCATATTGGGAACAACTTTGTCACATAGAATGACCAAAATCTTTAGGTTTGACTCTACAAATGGCAAACATGGGGGTATTTTGGGTGCAATTCCAGGGCACAAAAAAACTTATTTGGTAATGACTCCAAAAGTATCCGGTCCAAGCAATGAATACATTCATCATGACTCATTAAATGCATATTGGGAACAACTTTGTCACATAGAATGACCAAAATCTTAATGTTTGACTCTCAAAATGGCAATCATGGGTGTATTTTTGGTGCAATTCTAGCGCACAAACTGAGTTCTTGGGTAATGACTACAACAATATCGGGTCCTAGTCACGACTGCATTCATCATGACTCATCCAATTCAATATGGGGAACAACTTTGTCACATAGAATGCCAAAAACCGTAAGGTTTGACTCTACAAATGGCAATCATGGGGGTATTTTTGGTGCAATTCTAGGGCACAAACTGAGTTATTGGGTAAGGACTCAAAAAGTATCTGGTCCAAGCAATGAATACATTCATTATGACTCATCCAATACATACTATTGGGAACAACTTTGTCACATCGAATGCCCAAAATCGTAAGGTTTGACTCTCTAAATGGCAAACATGGGGGTATTTTTGGTGCAATTCCGGGGCACAAACTAACTTATTGGGTAATGACACAAAAAGTATCCGGTCCAAGCAAAGAATACATTCATGAGGACTCATTAAATGCATATTGGGAACAACTTTGTCACATAGAATGCCCAAAATGTTGTGGTTTGACTCTACAAATGGCAATCATGGGGGTATTTTTGGTGCAATTCTAGGGCACAAACTAACTTATTGGATAATGACTCAAAAAGTATCGGGTCCAAGCCATGAATACATTCATCATGACTCATCCAATGCATATTGGAAACAACTTTGTCACATAGAATGCCCAAAATCTTAAGGTTTCACTCTACAAATGGCAAACATGGGGGTATTTTTGGGGCAATTCCAGGGCACAAAGTAACTTATTGGGGAAGGACTCAAAAAGTATCTGGTCCAAGCCATGAATACATTCATCATGACTCATCAAATGCATATTGGGAACAACTTTGTCACACAGAATGCCCAAAATGTTGTGGTTTGACTCTCCAACTGGCAAACATGAGGGTATTTTGGGTGCAATTCCAGGGCACAAACTACCTTATTGGGTAATGACTCAAAAATTATCCGGTCCAAGCAAAGAATACATTCCTCGTGACTCATCAAATGCATATTGGGAAAAACTTTGTCACACAGAATGCCCAAAATGTTGTAGTTTGACTCTACAAATGGCAATCATGGGGATATTTTGGTGCAAATCTAGGGCACAAACTAACTTATTGGGTAATGACTCAAAAAGTATCTGGTCCAAGCCATGAATACATTCATCATGACACATCCAATGCATATTGGAAACAACTTTGTCACATAGAATGCCCAAAACCTTAAGGTTTCACTCTACAAATGGCAATCATGGGGGTATTTTTGGTGCAATTCTAGGGCACAAACTAACTTATTGGATAATGACTCAAAAAGTATCGGGTCCAAGCCATGAATACATTCATCATGACTCATCAAATGCATATTGGGAACAACTTTGCCACACAGAATGCCCAAAATGATGTGGTTTGACTCTCCAAATGGCAAACATGAGAGTATTTTTGGTGCAATTCCAGGGCACAAACTAACTTATTGGGTAATGACTCAAATAGTGTCAGGTCCAAGCCATGAATACATTCATCATGACTCATCAAATGCATAATGGGAACAACTTTGTCACACAGTATGCCAAACATATTGTGGTTTGACTCTCCAAATGGCAAAAATGAAGGTATTTTTGGTGCAATTCCAGGGCACAAACTAACTTATTGGGTAATGAGTCCAAAAGTATCCGGTCCAAGCAATGAATACATTCCTCATGACTAATAAATTGCATATTGGGATCAACTTTGTCACATAGAATGCCCAAAACTTGGTGGTTTAACTCTCGAAATGGCAAACATGGGTGTATTTTTGGTGCAATTCCAGGACACAACCTAACTTATTGGGTAATGACTCAGAAAGTATTGGGTCCAAGCCATGAATACATTCATCATGACTCATCAAATGCATATTGGGAACAACTTTGTCACACAGAATGCCCGAAATGTTGTGGTTTAACTCTCGAAATGGCAAACATGGGTGTATTTTTGGTGCAATTCCAGGGCACAAACTAACTTATTGGGTAATGACTCAAAAAGTATCGGGTCCAAGCCATGAATACATTCATCATGACTCATCCAATGCATATTGGAAACAACTTTGTTACATAGAATGCCCATAACTTGGTGGTTTAACTCTAGAAATGGCAAACATGGGTGTACTTTTGGTGCAATTACAGGGCACAAACTAACTTATTGGGTAATGACTCAAAAAGAATCGGGTCCAAGCCATGAATACATTCATCATGACTCATCAAATGCATATTGGGAACAACTTTGCCACACAGAATGCCCAAAATGATGTGGTTTGACTCTCCAAATGGCCAAGATGTGGGTATTTTTGGTGCAATTCCAGGGCACAAACTAACTTCTTATTGGGTAATGACTCAAAAAGTATCGGGTCCAAACCATGAATACATTCATCATGACTCATCAAATGCATAGTGCGAACAACTTTGTCACATAGAATGCCCAAAATCTTAAGGTTTGACTCTCCAACTGACAAACATGAGGGTATTTTTGGTGCAATTGCAGGGCACAAACTAACTTATTGGGTAATGACTCAAAAAGTATCCGGTCCAAGCAATGAATACATTCCTCATGACTCATCAAATACATATTGGGAACAACTTTGTCACACAGAATGCTGTAAATGTTGTGGTTTGACTCTCCAAATGGCAAACATGGGTGTATTTTTGGTGCAATTCCAGGGCACAAACTAACTTATTCGGTAATGACTCAAAAAGTATCTGGTCCAAGCAATAAATACATTCATCATGACTCATCCAATGCATATTGGGAACAACTGTGGCACATAGAATGACCAAAATCTTAAGGTTTGACTCTACAAATGGCAAACATGGGGGTATTTTTGGTGCAATTCTAGGGCACAAACTAACTGATTGGGTAATGACTCAAATAGTATCGGGTCCAAGCCATGAATGCATTCATCATGACTCATCCAATGCATATTGGAAACAACTATGACACATAGAATGCCCAAAATCTTAAGGTTTCACTCTCCAACTGACAAACATGAGGGTATTTTTGGTGCAATTCCAGGGCACAAACTAACTTATTGGGTAATGACTCAAAAAGTATCTGGTCCAAGCAATGAATACATTCCTCATGACTCATCAAATACATATTGGGAACAACTTTGTCACACAGAATGCTGTAAATGTTGTGGTTTGACTCTTGAAATGGCAGACATGAGGGTATTTTTGGTGCAATTCTAGGGCACAAACTAACTGATTGGGTAATGACTCCAAAAGTATCCGGTCAAAACTATGAATACATTTATCATGACTCATCAAATGCATATTGGGAACAACTTTGCCACTCAGAATGCCCAAAATGTTGTGGTTTGACTCTCAAAATGGCAAACATGATGAGGGTATTTTTGGTGCAATTCCAGGGCACAAACAGTCTCATTTGGTAATGACTACCAAAGTTTTTGTACCAGGCCATGAATGCATATCACATGACTTACGAAATGCATGTTGGGAACAACTTTTAAATGCATATTGGGAACAACTTTGACACACACAGTACAGACAATGATGTGGTTTGTAGATACAAATGGCACACAAGACAGTACGGTATGTTAGGTGCAGCAGTCTACGAGATTCTACATGTGACTAGAGGATTGAAATACATAACCTTAGTGTGATCAAATGTTTCCCTTCTGAAAAAATTATGGCGCGGGAGGGGTGGCTTGCACAGGTACGTGCTCTACTGCTACAAATATAACAGCGCGCCCAAAACCAGACAACACACAGAAGATGTTCGGGCAAACAACATAGTACAGAACCCACGGAAAAATTCTACACACAAAACATCGTACACATACTACACGAAACACCGTACACACACACACACACACACGACACACACAACACACACAACACAAAACACCGTACACAACCCGACAAATTATTAGTACACACACAAAACCACACAAAAAGAAACACATGATTCTTGATCGACACCGTATTCAGAAAATAAAATAAAAAAATATGAATGCTATCGGAAAGACACGACGAAGCAAAAAATCCGAGGGGAAGACCCTTCGAAACAACAAAACCATCCGGCCCGGTGATCATCAAAATACAGGGGACAACAATGGTAAGAAAAGAAGAGTTAAAACAAACACCGCAATTACTAACAAAGTGTGTAACAGTAATACCACAACTATGAACGCATCAAAGGGCAACAGTAAAAAAAATGGTTCCGACAACACAATTTCTACTACTACAAACACGGAAGAACAAAACACCATCAACCAGAGTAACGAACCAGCGCTGACCATTACCAACACAACCACCACTACAGTAACGAACCAACAGAAAGAAGGAACAAAAACCAATGTGGTAGAGAAAACATCTAACGGAGAATGCTACAATTTAGAGGATGTTGCCGAACATGTCATGAAAAATATCCAATATGACAAATTGGCAGAGGAAGTGGCAAAACGCTTACGGAAACAAGAGAGGGAACCACATATAGGGGTGGGAAAGGTAGTAATGGTACCTAAACAAACGGAGTCAACCATGCAGGGAGAGGGGAGTTACAATGCCGGCGACACAAGAGAACGAGCAGTAAGTACAATTACAGACGAATATGGACTTATAATAGACAACGATATGCTTAAGGCTTTGAGTGATATGAGTGAAAGAGTGGAGAAGCAGCTAAGGGATTACGTCAAAAAACATTGGTACCCCAACATGAAGTTCCCTATCAATGACAAGGTAACGGCGCTTGTAATAAATAAAGCTGTTGGAGAAAGTGCGGTTATGAAGCCACAAAATATTCCACTTGCGGCATTCTGTTCCTTTTACAGGAAACGAGTAGGGACAGTACTGACTGCATTGAGGCACAACTCACAAACATTAGCGAGAAAAAACTGGATAGGTAAATACAGGTGGGAGAATTGGTTGTTGAAATTAGGATTTTGAGAATCTATTTTTGGTCCGACAACACTAACATGCTGCCCGTTGATACTTATGATACTTCCGTACAGACGATTACAGAAAAGGTCGAGTCCCTATCACATTCCCTGGTACTGTTGCAGTTATTCAAGACACAGAATATGAAAACACAGGTATTTTAAACCCTCAATACAGAACATACAAAGACGCGGAAGATGAAGATTTTTATTATTTTGTTACAAGAATCATGTCGGCAATCAATCCGACAAATTCCAATTTCAAACAACGGAAGGAGAGGCACTTGCTGAGTGATATATTTACTATAGCAGATGAAGCATTTGCATTGGTACTAATCTACAATGAGCATCATGTATGGGTGAACCAGCAGCGGCGAAAGGGTGATGCCACGATTCCGCGACAAAAAAAAAAATTCTGCGATTCAGACAGTGGAAGCAGAAATGGATGGATGGAGGAAGGTCGCGAGTTGTTCAGTGACTTGTGCGACAAAATTGGCGAGATGCGAAAACACCCAGAAACAGGAAGGAAATTGGAAGAAATGATGAGGGACAGATTTAGGAACGAAAGTTCGACAAATTACACCAACAATAAGCAGGGCGATGCAAATATTACTAGTAGCAGCTCCACTAATTGTAGTGGACCAAAGAAGAAAAAGAAAAGAAACGTCTATATTGATCCGGCAATAACAGCATTGATGAATGAAAGTTTATCTATGGGTGAACTAATGTAGAAAATAACAGTACATACATAATACAAAACTACTACTAATCTTGAACTTAATTTTGAGAATATTAGAAATAATGGAGGATTCGTAATACGTCGCAATAGGAATAAATCAAGCATAATAGAATCTACATTTTAAAAAGGGAATATTGTAGTCAAGAAATATAATTCACAACTAGGGGAGCAGAATCGAATTGTTGTTTGGTAGATTAATATTTTGGAATTAATACTGACTCAAGATTTCTTTTTTATTCGTGAATAGAAGTAAGTGTTGTTCGTACAGAATAATAATTCGGTTCTGCTAGAGACTGAAATAAATTATTTTTATTTGAGAGTAGAGTAATGTGCATCACGCGCACAGAAATAGTGCTGAGTTTACATATACCCTTATACGATCGTCGCGAATTTCAGGGTATCCAGAAATATTGCCGTGTTAAAATCACGCACAAAATTTGTGCGCGAGAAGTAAATTCGAACCCCGCGAAACAGTTCTCGGACGTTCCTGCTACTTCAAAACGCTGCTTGGAACGCTGCTGGCTTCCTGCTGCTCCAAAACGCCACTGGAAACGCTGCTGCTCGCTGCTGGCTTTCTGCTGCTCCAAAACGCCGCTGGAAATGCCGCTGCTTGCTGCTGGCTTCCTGCTGCTCCAAAATGCCGCTGGAAACGCCGCTGCTTGCTGCTGGCTTCCTGTTGCTCCAAAACGCCGCTGGAAACGCTGCTGCTCGCTGCTCGCTGCTGGCTTCCTGTTGCTCCAAAACGCCGCTGCTCGCTGCTGGCTTCCTGCTGCTCCTCCAAAGCGTCGCTCAGAAATGCCGCTCAAAACTGCTGCTCCAAAACGCCGCTCCAAATGTCGCTGCTTGCTGCTTGCTGCTGGCTTCCTGCTGCTCGAAATGCTGCTCAAAATGCTGCTCAAAACGCCGCTCCAAAACGCCGTTTGAAACGCCGCTGCTTGCTGTTTATTGCTTGCTGCTCAAAAGGTAACCATTTTTATGTTACTAAAGTGGCTTGTTAGCTTCTTGTCTCTGCTAGAGGACGACAAAGACAAAGATGAAAGGCGCCAAAGAGATAGGCGTACACAAAGGATAGCCCTTCCGTGCTCTTGCTAGTCGCTGTTGCTTTTGCTGTTGCCCTCACTAGTTGCTGTTGCTCTCGCTAGTCGCTGTTGCTCTCGCTAGTCGCTGTTGCTCTCGCTAGTCGCTATTGCTACTGCTACTGCTGTTGCGGTTGCTCTTGCTCTTGCTCTTGCTCTTGCCAGTCGCTGTTGCTCTTGCTAGTCGCTCTTGCTCTTGCTAGTGGCTCTTGCTCTTGCTAGTCCTCGCTCTTGCTAGTCGCTGTTGCTAGTTGCTGTCACTAGTTGCTATCTCTGCTCCAAACGCCACTGCTCGCTGCTGGCTTCCTGCTGTTTGAAACGCCGGTCCAAAACGCCGCTGCTGACTGCTGGCTGCTTCCTTCCTGCTGCTCCAAAACGCGGCTCCAAACGCCACTGTTCTCTGCTGGCTTCCTGCTGGTCGAAACGCAGCAGCCACTGGCTGCTGGCTGCTGGCTGCTGGCTGCTGGCTGCTGGCTGCTGGCTGCTGGCTGCTGGCTGCTGGCTGCTGGCTGCTGGCTGCTGGCTGCTGGCTGCTGGCTGCTGGCTTCTTGCTGCTCGCTGCTTGCTGCTTGCTGCTTGCTGCTTGCTGCTCGCTGCTCGCTGCTCGCTGCTTGCTGCTCGCTGCTCGCTGCTCGCTGCTCGCTGCTTGCTGCTTGCTTCCTGCTGCTCCAAAATGTTGCTGCTCGCTGCTGGCTTCCTGCTGCTCAAAACGCCGCTCAAAACGCCGCTCAAAAAAGCTGCTGGCTGTTGGCTGTTGGCTTCCTGCTGGCTTCCTGCTGCTCCTCCAAAACGCTGCTTGAAACGCTGCTGCTGGCTGCTGGCTTCCTGCTGCTCCAAACGCCGCTTGAAACACCACTGCTTGCTGCTGACTTCCTGCTGCTCCAAAACGCCGCTGCTTGCTGCTGCCTTCCTGCTGCTCGAAATGCTGCTCGAAACGCCGCTCCAAAACGCCGCTTGATTGCCGTTTGAATACCCTTCCCAATCAAAATCAAAGTAGAAAAATGTGTAGGTATTCGAGTTGGTGTCATTTTGTACTATTTGTACGGTGGTGAGCCCTCATGGTCTGTTCTACAGTAGGAGAAATAGAATGGTCGTCAAAATGGAAATGGTGTTTGGATCTTCCTAATTTGCTGTTTGATCGCCCTTTGATTGTCATTCCTGGTCAGCAAATCAGTAGAGTAACATGCTGGCGTTCAAACCTGGTAGGGTTTGTACATGTCTGCCTCCATTCTCTCCTTTATCCAAGGGAAAAGAGATGGGTCGGAGTAGGGCCCGTAGCTGTTGTTGTCTTTGCTGTTTGAATACCCTTCCCAATCAAAAATGAAGTAGAGTAACATGTAGGTATTTAAGTTGGTGTCATTTTGTACTATTTGTATGGTGGTGAACCTTCATTGTCTGTTCTATGGAAGGAGAAACAGAAGGGTTGTTGCAGGGTTGTCAAAATGGAAGTTAATGACATCGGTGATTTCGATGATCGGAATTCCTGTCAAAAATAAATCATGTATTTGAGGGTCTTTCTGCTGTGTTTGTAGGGTCTTTTCACTTGTTCTTTTTTTGAAGAGATTTCAGTGTACAGAGCACACACATGTTCATTACCTGTAGACTTGTACATGGTTTTTGTACTGTGTATTTATTGTGGTATTTTGTACACAGTGTGGAACGTGGCAAAGGAGCAAATAAACACTTCTTAAAATAATTTTATTTCATATCTTGGATTAAGGCGAGGAAGTTTGGTAGCGAGAATAAGATTTTTTAAATCAAGTTAGTCAAAATTGAGAGATCAAGGGACATTTTGAGTCCTCAGGGAGAGTTTTTGTCGCAACCTGAGGGGGGTTGAAACTCTTTACCACAAAAAATTGTGAATTTAAAAATTGCCCTTGCGCATAACAAAAGCAGGGTTGATTTTCTCAAAATAGGGCTTGGGAGGGGTCGCGTTGGGTCGCGTGACAGTTATCGGACGTAGCAGCAATAATAGGGGGGGGATTGGCGCTTATTTGTCTTACTACTATCCGTGGTCGTGTCGCCTTCTCCGTCGTGTCATATTTTTTGAAAAAGTGAGCAAAAAAGTGTGTCACGAAACAAGCACCTCCGGGGACATTTCTTAGAAAGAGTCATGTAAAATACTTGTGGTATTTGTGGAAGTATTTCCTTAAGAATTACACGGAGTCTTATACCACTAAAAATGCAACAATACTGTGTATGGAAATTTGCCCCATACGTCTGTTTTTGATGGGTACCACATGATTTCTACAGAGAAAAAACAGTAGAAATGGTCATTAGAGGTATGTATCATTAAGCGTACCGGTTTCTACTTATGTGCCACAGTAGTGCCAGGCTAAATACCACAATTGTGGTACTTCCGATGTATGGTACTCGTACCTGGACCGTCCGGGGTTACGCGCTTTGAGAGGACTGAGAAGAATTTTAAGGGGGATCAAAATAAATTATTTCATGTTTTTTTTTACTTCAGAAGCAAATGAGCGTGACGAAAACTTGCAAAACTACGCCGTACTTCAGTAGTAATCAACGAGTACGACCGATTTTCCATGTAATTTGGCCAACTGAATTACTAAAAAATTATAACACAAAAACTCGAGGAGCTCCTACTAAGAAACATTAGTTAATTTTTAATCGATTCGTTAGCACCTCACCGGATTACACCAGGGCCATCCTGAACTACGTTGTGTATGAAATTGTGTGCTATTGAGTTTTAGTGTCTACTATGACTCTGAGATAATTCAAGAAGAAGCTTCCCAGCTACTAGTTCAGTGATACGATTGGAAAAGAACTGGGTTCTTTGATAATCGGAATTCAGATGAGACTTCAAGGAGAAGGTTCTATTTGATGCTCGAATACAATTGAGCAATGACAGATGATTGGGAATGATGTCATTGACTCATGACTGTTGGAGTGTGTCAATGACGCGTGACTGGACTGAAGGAGTGTGTTAGTGGCTCATGACTGAAGTGTCTGTGTGTTGTTCATTCTCCCTTACTATGAAAATTTATGATGGTTAGGCTGGGATAAGGTGGTGGATGCTGATGCGTTCATGTTTGCGTCTGCGGCGTATGGTGACTGTATTGTTAGTGTGGACTTGTAAGATTGGGTAGAGACCTTCGTGAAAGAGATCAAGTTTGTTGCAATTGTGTATGTTGACAAAAACGCCTTGACCTACGATGAATTTGTGTTTTGTGCATTTGCGGTTGGCGCGAAGGAGGCGGTTGTCAATTTGAGCTTGGGGATGTTTGGTTAAAGTGATGATGTTGGCGTGGAGTGGAATGTTGAGAAGCATGTTGCAGTTGAATACAAGGGCGCTGGGTGAAAAATTTCCTAGAGTGGAGACTGGATTACATTGGAGAGCGTGCATTGCTGTAGAGATTGCTTTGTTGACAAGGATGTTGGCTTCTATTTCTGTTTTTGGCAGCTTGAGATTGATCATTGTGCGTATGATTTGGCCAATGGTCCTGTGAGTGGATTCGATGATTCCATTGGCTGTGGGAGTGTGAGGAGAGATGTTGATGGGCTTGATGCCTGCATAGTAAAGCGGAAATTGAAAGTCGTGGCCATTGAATTCAGGACCATGATCGTGTACAATGCGCATGGGGCGAGGGTAACGGAAGAGCCAGAAGTTTTCAAAAAGGCGTCTGACATTGTCAGCTGTCTTGGGGCCTGGAATGCGAATGATTTCGAGGAGGTTGGTAACTGGGTCGATGCATGTTAGCGCATCAAAGCGAAGGTTGATATTGTTAATATTGACGTTCCATGGTCTGATGCAGTTGACGTGGACTTCTGACCAGCGCGTTATGGGGGCTGTCCGAGGTGCAAGTTGGCTGGCTTGGCGGGTACCTGTGCGTATTAGTGGGCATATGAGGCAGTTTGATATGACATTGCGACAGACTGCACAAAGGTCAGGATGATGGAAGTGACGGCAGAGAAGAGCTTTGAGTCTGTCCATGCCTGTGGAATGAACAGTGATTTCGTGGTACCATTTGACAATGGGGGCGAGCATGTCATTGGAAATGGCAATTTTCCACTGGGAGTTAGGTCTTAGTTTGTCGTATCGGCAGACAATGTCAACGTTGTCAAGTTTTTGTGTGAAAAATTGCCTGGGGTCTTTTTGCGGCAGAGTGAGAACTTTGGGATCATGCGATTGGTATTGGTGAATGGCTGCAAAATGAAATGGCAATCTGCCTTTTTGGTCAAATCGTGGGTGAATTAGGTAGCTATCTTCAACAGAATTACTATCAGTCGACGCAGCGCATGATGGCAGCGCCATGAGGCTCGCGGCCATGGTTGAGAATGAGAAGGAGCCGTTATTTGAGACCTCGTCGTCAAAATTGGTTGTTGTGAAATATGATGTGAGGGTAGTTGGTGTACGGCTGAGCAAGTTGGCGACTGTGTTCTCGAGGCCTTTGATGCAGTGGTAAATTGGGTTGTATTCTTCTAGGATTAGTTTCCATCAGAGGATGCGTTGTGTGTTGTATGTCAAAAGCTTGTACGTTAGATTTTTATGGCCGGTGTACCGTATAGATGAATGAGTGCGCTGAGGCGCATGGGTCAGTATTCTCTGAACGTTTCAACAATGGATAGGAGTTCCTTTTCAATGATTGTGTAATTTGCCTGTGCTTTGTTGAGTTTGCGTGTAAAGTAGACAACAGGAATGTTGTTCTGTTTTATGACTGCGTCGAGCTGGAAGCCGGATGCATCAGTGTATATGTGAAACAGAATGTTGTGGTCTGGATAGGCAAGCATTGTTTTAACGGCAACAGTGGATTTCATTTCTTTGAATGCTTTTTGGCAAGTGTCGTTCCATTGTAATGTGTGCGGAGTTTTTAAGAGATCTGTGAGTGGGGCTAGAATGTGAGAGCGTCGTGGCCACATGTTGCGTTAGTATGTGAGGAGTCCGAGAAAGGCTCTGAGTTGCTTGAGAGCTTTGAGTGGGAGCATTGCAAGGATTGCTTTGACATTTTTGATGTATGGTTTAATGCCATTTGGGGTTAGCCAGTTGCCCAGAAAATCCGTTTCTTGGATGATCCATTCACATTTGAGCGGGTTGATTGCAAATCCTTTGTCTTGTAGGCGAGTGAGGACGGTGTCAATGAGATGCAGATGTTCGTTAAAATTGTTGCTGAAGCATGCGATGTCAACGATGTATATTTCAAAATTTTGGATGTCTTGTAGCACTCTTTCCATTATTTCTTGTGCTACGTCTGGTGATTGAGAGACTCCCATGGGTAAGCGATTGTATTTGTAGAGACCAAAGGGAGTCGTGATGGTGGTCAGATCTTTACTTTCATTGTTGAGAACAAATGTATAATATTGCATGGAAATGTCCATCTTGGTGAGGTATTTGTACCCAGAGCGACGAGAGAGTATGTCTTGAATGCATGGGATAGGATAAACTTTTCGTTTGATGGCTTTGTTGAGAGGGCGGAAGCTGGAGACCCATCTGATTTTTGTGTCTTTCTTGGGAATAATGAATGTTGGTGAGATCCAGTTGGAGCGCCCTTGGCGTGATAGTACGACGATTTCAACAAGGTGATTGAGTTCTTTCTTGAAAAGCGTAAGTTGTGTTTTTGGGACGGGATATGCTCAAGAGCAATTCAGTTTCACTGTGGGGTCAATGTCGAGGTGTATTTCTTTGTTGGGGTAGTGTTTCAGCGTTCTGTCAAACATGGTTTGATATTTGCACAATATGGAGTACAATTGTTTGCGTTGATCCTGTGTCAAATGCGTGCATTTGTCGCAGACTGTTTGGACGTCATGTTGATCGTATGTTGAATCTTGAATGGCAGGTTTGTTTGTCGTGAGCGCAAAACTGTCAATGGGTTGAATGGCTGTGTCGATTTGCATTGCGTGAATTTGGAGAGCAAGGGCCGCGGAGTCTGCGTGGATGTGCGGGAATGTCCGCATTGGAATGGTATGTGTGTCCGTTTTGATTTCGTTGTTATGAAAGCTCAAAACAATTTTGAAATGTCGAAGGACGTTGCGGCTGATGATCATGCCGTAGCAACATGGCGCTTGGAAGACGCATGTATCGAGAGAGGGGAGAGTTATGTCTGGGGCAAGTTCGGGAAGTGTGAAATGTTGAAGCGAGATTTGTTGGTTGGAGTTGAATTCTCCAGCCATGGTGATGCCTAAAATTGGTGTGGTTACAGTTGGAACGATTGTGACTGGAAGTGCGTGTTGACTGTACCAAGTTGTCTTTGAACCAGAATCACATAAAATTAGATAGGGACAAGGGAAGGGTAGGTTTGGATGAAGCGGGCGATGGCAATGGTATACGGGACCAATTCCGTGGGCGGTGGTAGTCAATAATTGGGCTGACTGTCGGTGTGGTGATTGTCTTGATGGTAGCATTTGCCATCGTCGTTATTGTCCTATTGAGTAAACGGTGCGTCCTGATGCTCGTGTTGGTCGTGAAAGTAATTATCTTCGTGGTGTGATTTGTGGGGAGGATGTTCTCTGTCTGAGGTATGGGTATTGTTGTTGTAGTAAAAATCGTCACTCATTTCGAGATGATGAGCATCACCTGACTTGCCTTGTTGATATGAACGTGTTTTGTATGGGCTGTTGTGCGGTTTGTGTATGGTGGGACTTTTAGAACGTGAAGCGTGTCTGGAATATGGTGGTGTGTCAGAACAACCCAAACGGGGGTGCTGATATGGAGTAAACTTGCGTGCTTTTTAGCCGTGATATGGGCGACCCGTTTGGGTGGAACTATCTCTAGTACTGGGGGCAGAAGATTTGTGGTGATACACACTGTTCCCATGCATAGTGTTGGAAGACGAATTGTAGCGAGGTCGCTGGGGATGATAGCCGTTGGTGTTATACCCACTATTGTTGTGGTTGGAGCGACAACTGGAATGACGAGTGCCTTGACCGGCGTCATGATGAAGACACTGTTGTTCCATGAATGCGACGAGACGTTGAAAGGGATAGGCAGCATCATCAAGTTGATTACCTGTTTCATTAAACTTCAATTGCCAAGCTGGGAGCATGAGACAATAGAATGTGTTCTTCATGGCCGTTTTGTCGGGAAAGAGTTTCTTTCCTCCAGAGCTGGGCAAATGAACACTGAGAATGTTAATGAGGCAAAGGCGTCCAGCGGCGGCAAAACAATTCATGTGGTAAGTTTTGGTTGCGTTGGACATATATTCCTGCTGAATGAGAAACGTGTTGGAAGGAAGGAACAGCAAAACAAAGGCGCTAAGATTGGTGTCAAAATCCTTGTCCTGAATGTTAGCACCAGCGTTGGCAACGATTTTGTCCCAAGTATGCTTGAGATTGCCACCAAGGACTTCGAGAAGTTTATAATGCTTGGCATCGTTTTTGATGTTCAGATTGTGTTGTCTGACGGCGTCGATGAAATTGACAAGAACCTGAATGAGACGTTTGGCGTCGGTTGCATCGGGGCAGAAAGTAGTGTCCTGTTTCTTGAGAGTCGTCGGCGGAGGAGGCGGAGGGAGAGTGATGGGTGTCGTGCTGGCGCCTGGAGTACCTGGGGTAGGAGCGTTGGTGTTGAACCTGGCGACGCTATGCACAAGACAAACAGTGGGGTAATCCTGATAACGAATTACGGGTTTGAAGAGGAAAGGAGCCTGCTTAGCAGCTTGAAGTTGAGCGACGGCAGACATGGTAAGATAGAGGTTACAGTTAGTTTTTAGATATTTTTATCGATTTAAAAAAAAAATCAAAGCAATATTGCCATTGAATTCAATATGATGAACTACGCTGTATATGAAATTGTGTGCTATTGAGTTTTAGTGTCTACTATGACTTCGAGATAGTTTGAGAAGCTTCCCAGCTAGTTCAATGATACAATTGGAAAAGAACTGGGTTCTTTGATAATCAGAATTCAGATGAGACTTCAAGGAGAAGGTTCTATTTGATGTTCAAATACGATTGAACAATGACAGATGATTGGGAACAATGTCATTGACTCATGACTGTTGGAGTGTGTCAATGACGTGTGACTGGACTGAAGGAGTGTGTTAGTGACTCATGACTGAAGTGTCTGTGTGTTGTTCAATCCAACGGCTTTCATTCATAGCATGTACCGGTTGAGTCTTTTCAAAATCGAAGCATTAAAGACGTTAATAGACGTTAATAGAAGCGTTAAGAACATTAATTATTTTAATATTGCGTCTTAAAAAATTTTAGACTCATAACTATGCATCTAAAAAAAATTACACGCATAATTATGTGTCTTACTTAAGACACATGATTACAATTATGCGTCATCTGTATGTTTTTAGACACAAGAAAGATGCATAAGGCATAGTTATGCGTCTTACTTAAGACGCATAAGGCATAGTTATATGCGTCTAACATTTTTTTAGGCACATAATTATGCGTCTAAAATGTTTTTAGACGCATAGTTATGCGTCTTTGAAATGTTTTAAACTGTTAAGCTGTAACATTAGTTAACGTCTTTAATGCTTTGATTTTGAAAAGACTCTTGAAACCGTACGTAAGTAGCTACAAAAATTGGGCTATAATGAAAACCGTCAGATGGCCCAGCAGGCCCTAAAAAAAGTAATCCAATTCTGTAAACCAGCGAGCTCGGTACAAAGACAGTAGAAATCAATGCTTTGTACCTACTTAAGGGCTCGCTAAAAAAAGTAGTCTAATCTGTAATCGTACTTAAGAGCTCGCAAAAAAAAGTAATCCAATTCTGTACTCTTTCAAGCTCGATCCTAAGACAGTAGAAAATGACCGTTTGCACCTTCACCAGATTACATAAGGGCGCCCTAAAAACAAAAGTAATCCGTTCGCACCTTCACCTGGAACCTTCAAAAATGAAAACGGAAACAAAAACAAAAAAGAAAAGAAACCACCACCACCACCAACAACAACACCCAACACCCAACATGGATGGCGACACACAAAAATTAATATCTCCTTGAATATTGGGAGCTAGGGGACCAAACTGGTACCAAAATGTCCGCAATGACGAGGCGGTATCGATGATGTTGAACGGCGTTGTGTGAGTAGCTTAGGGGAGAAACGAAAAATCAATTCACCGTTGTCATTGCCGTCGTCATTGCCATGTTCAGCCTAGTAGTAGCACCAATATGATTAGCAATGATTTGCGAATACGATTAACAATACGATCACTAAGAGACGATTTGACGATCAACAGTACTAAGAGACGATTCGAAGAAGAAGAAGAAGAATATACGTATTTAAGTAGCATTAACCACCGAAGGTGGGACCAAAGGTGGATCTAAACCACTCAGTCTTTATCCAGACTTTAACGTCGCCTCAATCGAAGAGAGTTTAAGCCCCAAGTTGTAGAACGACAATTTTTTTCAAGCGAATCCTGAAAGCAAGCAGGGAGGGTACAAAGAACAAACTGATGAATGATGCTCTAAGAAGCAGAAGCCTAGCAGGAGGCAGCTGCCTACAATCATACAGTAGGAAGGGTATACAGATAGGAGGAGGAGCGCCGCATGACTCCGCCAGCTGTAGGGCGCACCTGAAAGGTTTATGTGGGAAGTAGGGCCTTAAGTGAAAACACTTAGGGACCAGGAGCTATAAGTGAAGTTGCACTTTTAGGTTAGGGGAGGAACATAATGGAACTTGAAGTTCAACCTGTGAGACCTCTCTGATCTCGCAGGGAAATAGACTTGAAGAACCGGGGCTATACACGGGGAGGGTCCTATGTAGAAACGGGCTCTAATTGAAACCACTTAGGAACCAAGGGGCTGTAGGTGTGAAAACAGATGTAGCTGGAGGGCACACCTGAAAGGTATGTGTAGGAAGTAGGGCCTTATGCAAAAACACTTAGTAGGGACCCCGGGCTTTAAGTGAAGTTGCACTTATAGGTCAGGGGAGGAACATAAGGGAACTTCAAGTTCAGCCCGCGAGTCCTCTTATCTCACAGGGAAAGAGACTTGAAGAACCAGAGGGTTATATAACGTATATTGCAACCTGAACTTGCAAATACTTAAGGGTCAGGACTTAGGAACCTTCTAGAAGGGAGGGTTATGTGTGTGATTGTCAACTTCAACTTGAAAAGATTTAAGGAAACCAAAATGTTAAGTGAAGAGCACTTACGGGGCTTGGAAACAGTTCAAAAGAACCTTGAGGAAGGAAGAACATTAAGTGTAACAGGGTAGAACTTTAAGTAAAGATACTTAAGAGCCTTGGGGGAGAAGCTTGGAAACAGATCAAAGTGTTAGCGCTTTGCACGCTTTGCAAAACAGAGTGAAGAAGTAGCTTTGTGGTTTTGTACTGGGCTACTGGATTCAGTGTAGGTAGAAGTGATACTGGATTCAGTGTAGAAGGATTAGTGTTGGGTTTCAGGCTCATAGACCAATGACCCTCGAAAATGACAATGGTGAATAGAAGACCAAAGGGACCAAGGAAGGCAACAAGGGACCAAGCCAATAGCAAAATCGAAAAGGCCAGGTCTTGGTTAGTATGTGTATGTCCTGGTGTTGTTTGTGGTGGTGTATAAGTGAGCAAGATATGGCAGGGGAAATTTGTGTGGAAATCTACGTGTTTTTAGTACTGGAACATTGGAACGTCGGACAAAGTTGCGCAAGGCAAAATTGTAACAGTGAGGCAATTTGATTGATGATTGATTAGCAATACAATTAATAATACAATTACTAAGAGACAATTTGATCATTAAATAATATGATTACTAAGAGAAGACTCAATTGATGATTGATTAGCAATACAATTAACAATACAACAATTACTAAGAGACGATTTGATTGACAATATGATTTGTGAATACGATGACTTTTGATCACACTATGAAATTGGCAAAAGAAGCAGCAGCCTCAACAAGACGCAACACTTCCAAGTTTGTTAGAAAATCTTCCAAGGCAGACGCCGCAAGAATACACCATTCCCTAGATTGTAGCAGGCAGTGCTTGTAGTTCAGTTGCTGCGAGCAAGCTCCTCTTGTTTCCGTGTAATAATTTAGCAATCCAGCTTGCCAAATCACATGGAAAACTGGTCGTACTTGTGGATTACATAAATAATCTACGAGTGTGCTCTGCCGACGACTGAATTAGTAGTAATACTCCTTCGGTCTCAGCCTCATTGCACTCAGCTTGTTTGACCTCAGGAGTGTTACTAACTGTGTTCCACCTCGGTCTCAGCCTTCGGCTTCGAACTTGGTGGAACACATGTGTAGTAAAAGAGTAATCAAAATTGGATTACTACAGAAAGAAGTAATCATGTAATCCACTTTATCCAGTACTGAGTTCTACTGGATAAAATGGATTGCATGATTACTTTCTGTAATCCAATTTTGATTACTCCTTTTGTTACTACACCGCGCGGCCGAGCAACTCGTAGATTATAATATTGAGTGATTCCCACCAATAATAAAGTAATAAAAGTTTGCGACCAAAGTAATAAATCTATTCACATAGTTAATAGATTTATTAACTATTGAATAGAATTTAGCAGTCGAGGCTGCATCGACTTTCAAAACTTTATTAACTGAATAAAAACAGAATAAACTCCAATGGAATCTTAAAATCATACTAAAATCAAATATTTTAGTCACTTAACAGGCTTGCTTGCCAAAATACGAAGTAGTCGGGTAGGTGGCGCGGTTAGAAATTAAACAGACAGTTACTGTTTTGTACTTAGGGATTCCGAATTCCAAATCCACTCGGTGTGCATAGTTAATAAAATCTATTCATCCTTAAATCTATTCACTCGTGAATATTTTTTTATTACTTTGGTCTTTTCTTACTTTATTATTGGTGGGAATCACTCATTATTACATAATCTACTTGGTCTGCGACCAAATCTACTTCAGTGCCGTACCGGTACATCTATTCATTTTCGCTACCCTAGGTGGGAATCACTCAATTTACGCCTAAACTCTTACGACATTCTTTCCGAAATCCCCTGAATCCGAATCTTGTGCATCGCTTGGCACGACTGAGAGGGATTTTTGTTGCAAAATACGATTGCCGCAAGACTGATGCAGCATAAATAAGGGTAATCTTACTCGTATCCTTCTTGATTTCACTAGTACGGGACTATTACGGACTTGCATCATGCCCGAAGATCATTCTGATCTACGTTTTTCGCAACGGATCATTTCTATCCCGACCAGCGTAAGTAAACTCAACACGAAAAAAACGTAACATGGTAAACATTCTTGACATACAAAAAGCACTGTTCAGCACGACAATGGCGGCCATTCTTTCGAACATTGTTCACGCCGAGAGGACCCTCGCCGATCTTCCACAACCAACTGAAAGAGTTTTACAGTCTATTCAGTTTGGTGAAGTTGATGAGAAAGCATTGCAGGCGCAAAATGCACCCAAGGAGATCAATGTTGATCCACGGACTACATACAATGAAAACTTCATGGCGCTTATGAGTTCTCCGTGCAGACCTGAGTACGACGGCTTTTTCGGAGCAACTTCTGGAGATTTCGTTCGGATTCAGTATGGATTCCAACTGGAAGTTCAACCCTTGTCATCGATTGAGGATATTTTAGATATCGTTGAGGATAAAGTGGTTGATTCTGTTCTGCAATCATCATTTCCAGAAATGTGTGGACTGCGCCGGACAAGACGGATAGAGTCCCTCGAGAAAGATGTAACACGCTCATTAGTACATGTCAGTGGTCACGCTTCTGGATTCAGGTTTCTGAAGTTCGACGAAATTGGTGAGTTTCGTCGGGTTTTTTTTCGCTTGGGCTGAAATTCATTTTTTCGGAAGAAACTGTTAACGATTGCACCCCATCAATTCTTTGCGTTACTTCGCAGCCAAATGCAGTCCACAAGCGAACGATGTAAATTTCTGCGGAATTTTTACCGGCATATTATATGCCTACGGAAAACATCAGAACGAGGAAGAAACTTCCCGTGCAGTGATGTCTTATGTTAAGAGCGCCTTGGATGTTTCGGAACCACAGGCTCTACATTCAGAGTTGGCCATGATATCTAGCATCGACGAATTTTCTTCGATCGAAGGTCTTAACACCAATCTGTCTTCTACGGAAGTGCAAACAACTGGGGATGTTCGTGATGAACTATCTCGATTAGATACGTTATTGATCATAGTTTCGGGCTTGATTTTCCTGGCGATTATTTACTACTTTTACATTCAGTGGGATGAACGGAGGAGGTATACTAATGATCGAAATGGGATTTCGAGTAACCTAAGTATTGAATCCGAAGGAAAGGATTTCGATCGGGACAGATTCGTCGACGAAGACCTTGGATTTGAGCCTTACGACGAGGATGAGGAAAATGATATTGTATTTAGTTGAATTTTTCCAAGCAAAGTGCCCCACATGTACACGAGATGTAAGAATGTCTGACCTCAATAATCTGCAGCCTTAAAAAGCGTGACAAATGGAAAGAGTTACACGTCATCATATTGTACGACGTACATATTTCAATGAAAATATAGTCGTTTCTCTTAAGTGTATCCTATGAACTTCTGCCTTTCGTGCACTCCGTATGTACAACTCTCTGCACGCAAAGACAAGTAATAGCGATTGAACATAGCTGGCAACTCGTACCAGCACATGCCAATGCTATATAGAATGGCATCTTTTAAAGCTGTGGTGGCGTGCTATTCTCTGAGTAAGACACTTGAAGAAACATTTCTTAGATCTCGGAAACTTGCCCAGTTTGAATATCTTTCAAAAGAGACTAGCCAGGAATCAATGAAGTGCCATTGTCTGCCACAGTCAGGCTTGAGTCCCAAATAAGTGTCGGGTCTCAGAGCGGACCATTCCAAGATAAGAAAAGTGGCTCCCCTTCAGAACACAATGTCGAGTAGGACTCAAAAGGTTCAAAGAGGTGTCATACGCAACTGCTTGATTCTGCCTTGAGGCTAATAGACCATGAACTTCATTTGAGTCCAGACCAGCAGAAGAATTTAAACATGGAGGCCATATGGTGGAGTGGGGCGGGAATGTTGCTGCTGAATTCGGAAAATTATTCCCTCCCTGCCAGTGTATCTGGGGAAGTCGTAGATCTTAGTTTCTTGTCTATCTCTTATTCTTTTGTCCGAAAATTGAAAGTGAGGACAACAGTACTCGTAGCAATTTTCACTGTATTGGTACGGATAATTTGTACCGGCACGTACCGGCACGAGAAAATCGTACGATTACCATCCGATAGAAATGAAGCGGCCACGGTGCTCCTCGCATTTTTTTTCGTTTAAAAGAAATGCTACTCGTAGCGTACTACGGTGAGTGTACAAGATAAAATACCACAATTAATACCCAGTACCAAAACCATGTAGAAGTCTACAGGAAATAAACATATGTGTGCTCTGCACACTGAATTCTCTTCAAAAAAAGAACACGTGAAAAGACCCTGCAAACACACCGGAAAACTCACTCCTAAGACAATTTTTTTGATGGGAAGTCCGATCGTTGAAATCACATATGTCATTTTTCAATTATTTTCATTTTTGCGACGACCGACCCTTCTGTTTCTCCTTCCATAGAACAGACTATGAAGGTCTGCCACCATACAAATAGTAAAAAATGACACCAACTCAAATACCTACACATTCCTCTACTTAGTTTTCGATCCGGAAGGGTATTCGAACAGCAATTCAATGGCAAACAAGGGAGACAAAGATAGTACGAAAAAACGAGCCGACAACGCGCCCTTCTCCGACCCATATGTTTCCCATCCAATAGAAGGGAAGATGAGGGTGGGCATGTACAAATACTACCACATTTGAACACCATCATGTTCCTCTACTGATTTTTCAACTTGGAATGGCAATCGAACGGCTATCGGATCGGATGGTGAATTAAGAAGATATGGGGGCACCATTTCCGTTTTGATGACCATTCTGTTTCTCCTTCGATAGAACAGACCATGAAGGTCCGCCACCGTACAAATAGTACAAAATTACACCAGCTCAAATACCTGCATGTTACTCTACTTTGATTTGGAGCGGGAAGGGTATTCAAACGACAATCAAGCGGCGTTTTGGAGCGCCATTTTGGAGCGCCGTTTTGGAGCGCCGTTTCAAGCAGCAGCAAGCAGCGGCGTTTGGAGCGCCATTTTGGAGCAGCAGGAAGCCAGCAGCGGCATTTTGGAGCGGCGTTTTGGAGCAGCAGGAAGCTAGCAGCGTTGTTTCAAGCGGCGTTTCAAGCGGCGTTTTGGAGCAGCAGGAAGCCAGTAGCGAGCGGCGGCGTTTTGAGCAGCGTTTTGGAGCTGCGTTTTGGAGGAGCAGCAGGAAGCCAGCAGCCAGCAGCGTTTTGGAGCAGCGTTTTGAGCAGCGTTTCGAGCAGCAGGAAGCCATCAGCAAGCAGCAAGCAACAGCGTTTGGAGCGGCTTTTTGGAGCAGCAGGAAGCCAGCAGCAGCGTTTGGAGCGGCGTTTTGGAGCGCGGGGATGGTGATCGGCACTACAAAAAAGCGGGCCCTTAGACATGTAGACCAAACTTAAATACAGTACCAAAATATTATACAGCACACTAGTAGTAGTAGCTTACTCAGAGGGGACTGATTTAGCAGCAATAATAGGGGGACCGGCGCTTATTACTAGCCATCTTATCGATTCTTGTCTTATCGGTCGTCACCATCACCATTTCAAAAAAGTGAGCAAAAAAAGTGAGCAAGAAAAAACAAGCACCTCCGGGGAGTTTTCTTCGAAAGAAAAAGAGTGAAGAACAACAGTCATCTAAAGTACTTGTGGTATTTGTGGTATTTCCTTAAGAGTTACACGGAGTCTTATACCACTAAAAATGCAACAATACTGTGAATGGAAATTTGCCCCATACCTCTGTTTTTTTAGGGGTACGACATGATTTCTACACAGAAAAACAGTAGGAATAGTCATTAGAGGTATGTACCATTAAGCGTACCAATTTCTACTTACGTGCCACAGTAGTGCCAGGTTAATATTAGTTTCCTTCTGAATCCGATCCGTTGAGAGTCTGATTCAAAGGCTTCTGAAGAACAGCAACGCTGTGTTAGTGTGTTAGTAGACAAACGATTGTACTCTACGCGTGACAATTGTGGTTGGATACTTTCGGCAACAGATAATCGGACTACAGGCAAGACTATGGAAACGCCAGATCTCTTCTCACTGTGAACTTATTCAGATACAGCGAGACAGACCTTAGTAATGTAGATTACAGATAGCTGGTAGCAACTAGTGTGAATTTTGGGATATAAATCAGTTGAATGTTAAATGTATAAGATAAAGTGAAATGTTGCCGAAATGCAAGATATCTCTTTTATTTGAGGTGAAATATGTTGCAACTGCTGTTGCGTAGTGATGGGATTACTTGCTGATTATTTCCGTGCATGCATTGGTCGTTGACCGTATATATCTGTATATATATATATATAGTGTGTGTGAGAATCACATGCCAACGGTTTTCTTCTCTTGTTCCGTTAGGAAGACTCCATGATATGTTTATCATTAAGATCAGGAATTGCTTCCGTAGCTCGTGTGATACTTTATGAAATCAGAGTTTGCTCACCGAAGAACAATGGCAATACTATAAAACAGAGATTGCTCACCGTCAATGCGTGATGGGAATCGATGCTCCGTGGGAATTGATATGCCGTGGGAATCGGTTACGTTGGTTGATACAGGACTCATTGATTCGTACGAATAGAATATCTACCGTAGAGTAGCTTTGGTACTTCTGGGCACGAAAGGAATTTAATACTCCCCATGTTTCCTTGTGAAAGGTCATCACGTTTTACATGATGCTTCCATCGTCTTGGAGGAGGTCTCCGGTATTCCCGCAGAAGTGGATGATGGGCTTGAGCAGTGGATACACAACTGAGTGTCCCCAATGCTTGGTGACAATATCCGCACAGTTATCTTTACCAGGGATGTGCAGCATTAGAATGAAGCCTCTCGCGATCATGCTTCATACGTAGTGAAACGATAGGATGTTGTGACGCTTATGCAACCTTGCGTAAGGAAAGGTAGACGTTTGAATCATCTTCTCGTTGTCTCCCCATGAATAGGAGATGTCATGGACTCCTGTTCTGAGGTATCGGAATGAGTGACGTAGATCAACGATTTGCTCGATGCAAGTTCTTCCTGCAACAAATTCAGCTCCAAAGGTGGCTGTTTCCGTAGTAGCTTGTTTCTTTGAGAACCACATCATAGGAGTCTTGTTCGCAAAGTGAAGGATGCCGGTTACAGCCTTACCACTGGGAATATCATGCATGAGATTTGCATCATAGAAGTGTGCTAACACTACTGTCTTCCCAAGTGATGCAGGAGTGTCGTCAGGTAGCTCTTCAGAATGCTCCCCATAGACGGTGTTGGACCAATTGACGGTGTCCGGTTTAGTCAATATAAAATCTGGGGGTTCCACGCGGAACCTGATCTTAAAATGTCTAAACTTGGAGATATATCCGTATATACGTTTGGCACGATCAAGGTGTCCGTCTCGTGGTTGAGCTCTGAAACTCGAGAGTGTCATCACGGCTGTTTGAACATCAAATCGTCCAATTGCGATGATCCATTGAAGTGAATCGGTCATTCTTTGGTATTTCTGTATACCAGTTTCCTCGAGAAAGGCTGAGGAGTCCAATTCGGGATGATCGTTTTTGGCAATGGGTGATTGGAACCTAGTGTTAGGTTTGCATCCGAACATTTGTTCATAAGATGCTTCCATCTTTTCGATGAACTTGATGGGATTCATACAAAGAACACCATGCGCGTCTTGCTCAAATCCACAACCCAGATGAAAGTTCATAGGTCCAGATCCCTTCAGCTTGAAGTTGTATGGCTCCGACTGTAGGATTTCCAGGAAAGAATTGGGATCTGCCATGCAAAGACATAGATCATCAACATATGTGCATATGAGTTCATATACACGTTCACCATGCTTGTTCATTCCAGGCTTGAGAAAGATTTCCGGTTTGGCGCAGGATCTTTCGAAACCGAGTTCAATAAGGCAAGCTGCTAGTAAATCACCAAAGCACTTGCCCGATGATCTGAGTCCATATAAGGCCTTGTAGATGATCAATAGATGACCTTTTAGTGATCCAAATTCTGGACCTGCCTTGATACAGACTTTCTCACAGGTTACTGCTTCAAGGTAAGCATTTCCTATATTGGTACCCCATACTTCTAGGCTGTTCAGTTCAGCTAGGAACAGGCACATACCTAGACCGCAAAGTGATACGACACCGGCATAGACACTGTGTACGGGGGCTTCAGTGAGATTGCCGTTTGCAACAAGACAAGCCTTATGTCTACCATCATGTTTGACAGCATATATCATGCGTACCTTGATCTGTTGAAACCCATTTGGAATGGAGCTTGCCTTATACATTCCTTTGTCAATAAAGGTATTGTATTCCTTGAGCTGTTCCATTTCAAGAGTGGTGGCGTCTTCCCATTTGTGGTTTCCATTGGCTTGATCAAATTGGAGGGCTTCTTCGTGGTTGCGAGGTACCTTGAATCCATATTGGTACTGTGGGGTGGTACGGAAGGATCGAAGTTTGGCTATATGATGCACGAGTCGATCAAGTTTCTTGGTTCATCGTGCTAGGTTGGTGATTTGTTTGAGACGTTTCCAACCTGGGAGGTCAAGCAAGTTGTTATCTTTCCCATATTTGGCAACGGTAACAGGATCATCAGCCGCAATGTTGGCTAATGGTTCATATGTCCGTTCCATATTTTCCCATTCAATCCAAAGGTTATACTTGGAACCTTTGTATTGAGGGTGCTTGTTATCCAGTGGACCTTGGTGTCCTAGGATCCGTCGAAACGACCAAAATTTTCCATCTTCTTGGGTCGAATCACGGTGGATGTAATTCATGACATCATTGTATGCAATGATATCGGCAAGTTCGTCATCAGAGTGCTTGCACTTGAATTTGATGAAGTTGTTATTGCGTTCAAGACTGTCTTCTACATCGACGATGGTAAGACACTTTCGAGTACCATCGGGGTTGGTTACAAGGAAAGATCTTCCTTGTAGATCGGCAATCGGGACTGTAGGAATGGTAAGGGGTTTACCATCATCGTCAAATTGTGCATTGCCTTCTCCATTGGTAACAACTACTCCCTCCGTCCCAAAATATTTAGACATTATGGTCACTTTTTGGTGTCCCTAAATATTTAGACATTATCAAATTTATGTGTGTAGGAACATGTGAAACTAGTACTAAATTAATGCGCGATCTAAACTCCCGATCAGTAAAACTCAACTCCCTACACATGTTTTTTACGTGCGTTGAGTTTTTTTAAACCGACCCGAGCACATAAAATGGCTCTCTTTGGAACACCTATGAAAGGACAAGAATGTTCTTACTGTTTATAACCACTATGCCCCTACAAAAATTCAGTGTCTTAGCTTGCATGTGAAAGTACCGAGACGTTAAAACGACCAGCAGAACCCTCTTAACCGGAGGAATCACTTTTGCAAGGCGTGACAGCCCTTCTTTAACTCCCTATGAAAGGTACACGGATACCACTGAAATGTCTAACGTTTAACCCATCATGAGGAGTTGATTAAGGAGAGTTCAACCCAAAAAGCCCGGTTGGCATCCATTGAGTATTGACCTTATTTCAAGTATTAACGTCCATACTGTCTAAATATTTTGGGACAGAGGGAGTACCTGTGATGGGTCTACTGAAGGAGTAGAGGGGTTGGTGTGTGGAGTTGTGGCGTCACTAACATCAAAGTATTCTAGCTCCAGTGGATCAAAATCATCTTCAGTAAGGAGAACGCCATCGGATGTCTTGCTGAAGATGTGTGTCATAGGAGGACCATCAAAACTCTCCCCATAGTTGTTAGGGAGTGGAGAAGGGGACCAGCTCGGGCTGTCATCGACCTTCTTATATAGAAAGCTCGGTAACGAGGGGTGGGCGGGTGGTTGGATAATAACTTGATTACCAGATGCGGGAGGTGTTGTATCTGGTTGCTCGGTAGGTACAGATGGTGTGGTGTCGTCATGTTCCGCAGGAGTGGCAAGGCTTCAATTGGTGTCGGAGTCAGTGGTCCAGATGCCAAGAGTAGGAGTAGCTGGGACGTCCTGTGGTGTAGAATCTGCAGTGGGATTATTCGTAGTGGTATGCTCCCCATGTTTTGTGAGTGTAGGAGCATCACCAGTGGCGTACATTCGGGGTAATGAATCCTTGGCCTTACGCCATTTGATGAAGCCGTCAGCAGTAAAGAGGCCAGCTCGTTTGTTGCGGGACTCAGGTGTAAGAGCAGAGCGTACACCAGAACGGTCAAGCAATTTGTTGGTGACTGGATCCCAAATGCGGAAACAAAGTCCATTGCCAACATGTTTGGCAATGCCTACAAAATGACCGAGGTGTTCGGTAGACTGGGTACCGAAAGGGGGGTCATTGGTCTTAAAATAAACAGGTTTGAACCAGAAGAAACTGGTGTACGCGCTTATATCGCCAAGTGTACCGGTAACAATGAAGACCGGTTGTTTGTCCGGCAGAGTAGGATCAGAAATAACATTGAGGAGTCCGGCGACGTATGTCATGCACAACAACCAGAGATGCGGTGGTGTGCCTGTACGGTCCATGATGTGATTGGCAATACGCTTAAACGTTTGATATTGCCGTTCAAATTAATTCTGGTGTTGGTGATAGGGTTCACTTTGCCAGAGTCCAATCCATAACATTTTGAGATAATCGGTGACCCTCTTACTAGATTGGTAGTTCCCATGATCACATAGGAGGCGAAGAGGTCTGCCCCATTCTCAAACGAAATTCTGAAAGCATGATAGAAAGCCGCCGATGGTGCGCATTTCTTCAACATGTATGATATGAGACTTCCGACCAAACAAGATCTGGGCAAGTTTGGAACCGGCATCAATCGCTGGGACATCGGAATAGACAGCATCAGACAAGACATCGTCATTGAATGGCCAAACGTTCATAGCCGGCTGGGGGGAATGAAAACGTTTGAAAATGTTACCATCAGGGCTAACCGCTAACAAACCATACTGTGTTGAATTCTCAAAGGTAGCTTTGATGCGATCTGTAGAAACCCAGCAAAAGAAAGGTTTCAGAGATAAGTAATCATGTTTGTTGGGATAGCGTTCACGGGGTGTAGTTGCGATACGTGTAGCATCACTGGCAGTACAATCCGTGGGAAAGGCAGTGACCATCTCAGAGATTGGAGGGGAAGTACAGCATGCGAGGCGCTCCTGATGAACGTAGTCGGTGGGTGTAAGCCAGAATGAGCGATTGTTGGTTCCATGATCATCAATAGGGAGAAAGGGTGACCAAGTAGAGTGACTGGAGTAGGAACTGAGAGACGTAACCGTGGATGAGCCAGGAGATACAGAGATATCTAGCCCTTCAAGACAACGTGGATTTCCATATTCATCGTATTCGGGATATGGAAGTTGTTGCGACTGAGGAGGATATTTCTGAAGAAAGGTTTCATCTTTAGCACTGATTGTGGTATCGAGGACGGATGGGTCCCAGTGCTTATCGGATGTCATGATAACATGTGGGAGCGTGTCAAATTCAATAGTCGTGTACTTTCGCATGGCAAGGTATGGTAAACCATGTCGAATGCTGAGAGGCAGTGCATATCCATCGGAGGTGGTGATTACCTGTCCACCGCCCGCTTTGATGGATGTGTCATCTACATTGGAGAAATATGCTTCCATCTGGCCGGAGGACAAAATAGAGGGGTGTCGACCCGTATATGCACATTCATTGAAAATGAGGATGATGGGACCTCTATTGGAAACGGAATAGGCTCCGCATGTTGCAATGGGAATATTCTGCACTTGGTGATTGTTAATGCCTGTGACATTGACATATCGTGGCAGAATACCTTTGGAGATGAGGCATGCATCATTACCAATGATACAACCATTTGCACCGCGGTCGACCATGGCGAAGCCAGGATTGGTGACCTTAGCTTTGTGAGCACCATAGGTGTACGATGGTATTTGATTATCATGTGGGAAGGTCAGATCATTGTCAGGGTTATACCATTGATGAAAATTGACGGAATAAGAGGATGTTCCCACAGGTATCTGAGTATCACCGTCCTTTTTGTACCGAATGTCAGGGTTCTTGGAGAGGAATCTTGCGGGATGTGCAGGCGATAAGGAAGACTTGAGGGGTCTTTGGTCCTTGGAGGAAGAAGTCTGAGACTTGTATACACCAAGTGATGCATGGAAGACACCTCTACGATCATTTTCAACAGCGGGGTGGAGGTCTGCTGAGGCATTGGTATGTGCATCGCCGCTCGAGGTATCATCTTCAAGGAATGAGACGGAATGCCCATGTGTGTACGCCTTCCGGGTGATGGGTTTGACAGCATTAGGATCCGGCTGATCATCTGGGAGCAATTCGCGTCGTAATGATGTGACCACTATTTTCTTGCCTTTGGGGGAAAAGTTCAGCCAACTCTTCATGTCTTGACGTCCATTGAATCCACTTCCAACGCTGTTACTTTTGACCTGGATATGCACTTCTCCTTTCAGGTTCGTGAGGACAGCGCTGGGTGTGGCTTTGATGATGGCCAGTCCATGTCTACTCTTGCAACCGGCACTTCCAACATCACTTCTGTTCTGGGTGCCCCTCCGACTGCTGCCCCTCTTGAAGGCGTTGCCATGGCTGACATTTTGTCCCCCGCTAGCACACTCCCCACCGCCCTCAACACTCCTCTCCGCTCTGGTTTCACCTCCATAGCTTTTTCTCCCGGCACCGGCTCCAGTATCAGCAAGCTGAGCCATACTAATGCCTCAACCAGCTCTGCTCTGGCGTCTCTCCTCTCCGTGCGATAGACACGGTATGCCTCTGACCATGGTTAGGAACCCTTGCTTCTGGCCTGGTGGAATGCCTACTCCTCCAAATTCCACCTCTGCATCCCTCAATCAACCTTCCTCTTCTTCCGCTCTTCCTGCTTCCCGACTTGTCCACCCCACCGTGTTTCTCCTAGCCCTGCACCGGGTGTTTCTTCAGGTGCTCTTTCCCGTTACGCCTCTGGTGTGCTTCCCAGTGCTTCACCCAGGGTTGCTTCCACTGTCACACCCAGCGCGGCTCCACCTAGTGATCCCATCCTTTCACCCTGATCTGCAGCCAGTGTTTCTCCTAGCACTACACCAGGCGCCACTCCCAGTGCTTCCTCCAGCAATTCAGTTGGTTTGCTTTCCAGTGCTTCACCCATGGTTGCCTCCAGTGTTCCACTTAGTGCTGCATCAACTGGTGCTATTCGTGTTTCACCCTGATCTGCACTTAGTACTTCTCCTGGCACTGCACCAGGCAACACCCCCTGTGCTTCCTCCAGCAATGCATTTGGTTTGCTTTCCAGTGCCTCACCTAGGTTTGCCTCCTGTGTTCCACCTAGTGATGCATCAACTGGTGCTCCCAGTGTTCCACCCTGATCTGCACCCAGTGTCTCTCCTAGCACTGCGCCAGGCGACACTCCCAGTACTTCTCCCAGCAATGCATTGCGTTTGCTTTTCAGTGCCTCACCCAAGGTTGCCTCCAGTGTTCCACTTAGTGCTGCGTCAACTGGTGCTCCCAGTGTTTCACTCTGATCTGCCCCCAGTGTTCCTCCTAGCACTGCACCAGGCGACACTCCCAGCGCTTCCTCCAGCAATGCCTCTGGTTTGCTTTTCAGTGGCTCACCTAGGGTTGCCTCCTGTGTTCCACCTACTGATGCATCAACTGGTGCTCCCAGTGTTTCATCCTGATCTACACCCAGTGTCCCTCCTCGCACTGCACCAGGTGACACCCCCAGTGCTTCCTCCAGCCATGCATTTGGTCTGCCCCCCAGTCCTTCACCCAGGACTACCCTCAGTTCTGCGCTTAGTGTTGAATCACCAGGATATCCCAGTGTTTCACCCTGATCTTTACCCAGTGTCTCTCCTAGCACTGCACCAGGCAACACCCCCTGTGCTTCCTCCAGCAATGCATTTGGTTTGCTTTCCAGTGCCTCACCTAGGTTTGCCTCCTGTGTTCCACCTAGTGATGCATCAACTGGTGCTCCGAGTGTTTCACCCTGATCTGCACCCCGTGTTTCTCCTAGCACTGCACCAGGCGCCACTCCCAGTGCTTACCCCAGCAATGCATTTAGTCTGCTTTCAAGTGCTTCACCTAGGGTTGCCTCCTGTGTTCCACCTAGTGCTGCATCAACTGGTGATCCCAGTGTTTCACCCTGATCTACACCCAGTGTTTCTCCTAACACTGCACCAGGCTACACTCCCAGCGCTTCTTCCAGCACTGCCTTTGGCTTGCCCCCCAGTCCTTCACCCAGGACTACCCTCAGTTCTGCGCTTAGTGTTGAATCACCAGGTTATCTCAGTGTTTCGCCCTGATCTTTACCCAGTGTCTCTCCTAGCACTGCACCAGGCTACACTCCCAGTGCTTCCTCCAGCAGTGCTTTTGGTTTGCTTTCCCGTGCTTCACCCAGGGTTGCCTCCTGTGTTCCACCCAGTGCTGCATAAACTGGTCCTATCAGTGTTTCACCCTGATCTGCACCCCGTGTTTCTCCTAGCACTGCACCAGGCGACACTCCCAGTGCTTCCTCCAGCAATGCAGTTGGTTTGATTTCCAGTGCTTCACCCAGGGTTGCCTCCAGTATTCCACCTAGTGCTGCATCCACTGGTGCTCCTAGTGTTTCACCCTGTTTTGCACCCAGTGTTGCTCCTAGCACTGTACCAGGCGACACTCCCAGCGCTTCCTCCAGCAATGCATTCTGTTTGCTTTCCCGTGCTTCACCCAGGGTTGCCTCCAGTGTTCCACCTAGTGCTGCATCACCTGGTGCTCCCAGTGTTTCCCCCTGATCTGCAGCCAGTGTTTCTCCTAGCACTGCATCAGGCGCCACTCCCAGTGCTTCCTCCAGCAATGCATTTGGTCTGCTTTCAAGTGCTTCACCTAGGGTTGCCTCCAGTGTTCCACCTAGTGGTGCATCAACTGGTGCTCCCAGTGTTTCACCCTGATCTGCACCCAGTGTTTCTCCTAACACTGCACCAGGCGACACTTGCTGAGCTTCCTCCAGCACTGCATTTGGCTTGCCCCCCAGTGCTTCACCCAGGACTACCCTCAGTTCTGCGCTTAGTGTTGAATCCCCAGGTTATCCCAGTGTTTCACCCTGATCTTCACCCAGTGTTTCTCCTTGCACCGCACCAGGCGATACTCCCCGTGCTTCCTACAGCAATGCATTTGGTTTGCCCCCCAGTGCTTCACCCAGGACTACCCTCAGTGCTGCGCTTAGTGTTGAATCACCAGGATATCCCAGTGTTCCCCCCTGATCTGTCCCCAGTTTTTCTCCCCGCACTGCACCAGGCGACACTCCCAGTGCTTCCTCCAGCAATGCATTTGGTTTGCTTTCCCGTGCTTCAGCTTGGGTTGCCTCCTGTGTTTCACCTAGTGATGCATCAACTGGTGCTCCCAGTGTTTCACCCTGATCTGCAGCCAGTGTTGCTCCTAGCACTGCACCAGGCGCCACTCCCAGTGCTTCCTCCAGCAATGCATTTGGTCTGCTTTCAAGTGCTTCACCTAGGGTTGCCTCCAGTGTTCCACCTAGTGCTGCATCAACTGGTGCTCCCAGTGTTTCACCCTGATCTGCACCCAGTGTTTCTCCTCGCACTGCACCAGGCTACACTCCAAGCGCTTCCTCCAGCAATGCGTTTGGTTTGCCCCCCAGTCCTTCACCCAGGACTACCCTCAGTTCTGCGCTTAGTGTTGAATCCCCAGGCTATCCCAGTGTTTCACCCTGATCTTTACCCAGTGTCTCTCCTAGCACTGCACCAGGCGACACTCCCAGTGCTTCCTCCAGCAGTGCTTTTGGTTTGCTTTCCAGTGCTTCACCCAGGGTTGCCTCCTGTGTCCCACCCAGTGATGCCTCACCTGGTGCTCCGAGTGTTTCACCCTGATCTGCACCCCGTGTTTCTCCTAGCACTGCACCAGGCGACACTCCCAGTGCTTCCTCCAGCAATGCAGTTGGTTTGATTTCCAGTGCTTCACCCAGGGTTGCCTCCAGTGTCCCACCTAGTGCTGCATCCACTGGTGCTTCCAGTGTTTCACCCTCGTCCGAGAACTGTTTCTCTACCCCCCGCGGGCTCTCGCGCGGTATTTTTTAAATTCTCGACCCTATTTTTAAAATTTCCTATCTTTTTAGGTCGCGTGTCTACTAAAAAACCTCGCGCGCCGCACACCTTTACTTTCGAGACAATATCTCATCGATCCCTATCTGGATCATCACCTAAAACTCACTCTTGACTTGGTGGAATAAAAATAATCAGTTAAATAACAATTACAGGGTTAGGGATATCACATAGTTGCCGTGATGAACAATATTTTGTGTCAAACTTCTTACCCACACATGATTTTCTCTCATCTTCGCAACATGCTGTTAACTGCACTTAGTAACACGCTGTGTACATCATAAAAATACCACAATAAATACACAGTACAAAAACCATGTACAAGACTACGGGTAATGAACATGTGTGTGCTCCGTACACTGAAATCTCTTCAAAAAAAGAACAAGTGAAAAGACCCTGCAAACACAGCAGAAAAACCCTCGAAGACATGATTTATTTTTGATAGGAATTCCGATCATCGAAATCACCAATGTCATTAACTTCCATTTTGATGACCCTGCAACGACCCTTCTGTTTTTCCTTCACTAGAACAGACCATGAAGGCTCACCACCGTACAAATAGTACAAAATGACACCAGCTCAAATACCTGCACGTTACTCCACTTAGTTTTTGATTGGGAAGGGTATTCACACGACAACTAAGCGGCGTTTTGGAGCGACTAGCGAGAGCAAAAGCAAAAGCAACAGCGAAGAGCGAGAGCAACAGCAACAACAACTAGCGAGAGCAACAGCAACAGCAATAGCGACTAGCGACTAGCGAAAGCAACAGCAGTAGCAGCAGCAGTAGCAGCAGCAGCGAGAGCAACTAGCGAGATCAACACCAGCGACTAGCGAGAGCAACAGCGAATCGGCTCCTACTCATCCAACAGATTCGTCTCCTCCTCCTCCAACAACAACAACAACAACGGCAATTGGTCCCCTCCTCCAACAACAACAACGGGGATTCGTCTCCTCCAACAACAAAGATGATTCAACAACTAGCGAGAGCAACAGCAACAGCGGCTAGCGAGAGCAACAGCAACAGCGACCAGCGAGAGCAACAGCAACAGCGACCAGCGAGAGCAACAGCAACAGCAACAGCGAGAGCAACAGCAACAGCAACAGCAATAGCGACTAGCGACTAGCGAAAGCAACAGCAGCAGCAGCAGTAGCAGCAGCGAGAGCGAGAGCAACTAGCGAGATCAACACCAGCGACTAGCGAGAGCAACAGCGAATCGGCTCCTACTCATCCAACAGATTCGTCTCCTCCTCCTCCTCCAACAACAACGGCAATTGGTCCCCTCCTCCAACAACAACAACGGGGATTCGTCTCCTCCAACAACAAAGATGATTCGTCTCCATCCAGCAGCGAATCTGAATCCGCTCCCCTCATCCAACAGAGCAGCGATTTGTCTCCTCCTCCTCCTCCTCCTACAACAACAACAACAACAACAACAGGGATTCGTCTCCTCCTCCTCCAACAACAACAGCAATTCGTCTCCTCCATCCAGCAGCGAATCCGCTCCCCTCATCCAACAGAGCAGCAATTCGTCTCCTCCTCCTCTAACAACAACAACAGGTATTTGTCTCATCCTCCAACAACAACAACGGCAATTCGTCTCCTCCTCCAACAACAACAACAGGGATTTGTCTCCTCCTCCTCCTCCAACAACAACAACAACAACGGGGATTCGTCTCCTCCTCCAACAACAACAACAACGGCGATTCGTCTCCTCCTCCAACAACAACAACAACGGGGATTCGTCTCCTCCTCCAACAACAACAATGGGGACTCGTCTCCTCCTCCAACAACAACGGCGATTCGTCTCCCCCCCCCCTAGCAGGATTCGTCTCCTCCTCCTCCAACAACAACAACAACAACAACAACAACAACAACAACGGGGATTCGTCTCCTCCTCCTCCTCCTCCTCCTCCAACAACAACAACAACAGGGATTCGTCTCCTCCTCCTCCTCCTCCAACAACAACAACAACAACGACGATTCGCCTCCTCCTCCTCCTCCAACAACAACAGGGATTCATCTCCTCCATCCAGCAGCGAATCCGAATCCGCTCCCCTCATCCAACAGAGCACCGATTCGTCTCCTCCCCCAAGAGCAGGGTTTGTCTCCTCTTCCTCCAACAACAACAACAACAACAGGGATTCGTCTCCTCCTCCTCCTCCTCCTCCTACAACAACAACAACGGCGATTCGTCTCTTCCTCCAACAACAACAACAGCGATTCGTCTCCTCCTCCTCCAACAACAACAACAACAACAACAACAGGGACTCGTCTCCTCCTCCAACAACAGCAGGGACTCGTCTCCTCCTCCAACAACAACAAGGATTCGTCTCCTCCTCCAACAACAACAACAACAACAACAGATTCGTTGCCAGAGGAGTAGCGTTTCGCTGATTCGTTGCCGCTTGCCGGTGGAGGAGGAGCGTTTCGCTGATTCGTTGCCGCTTGCCAATGGAGGAGGAGGAGGAGCGTTTCGCTGACTCGTTGCCGCTTGCCAATGGAGGAGGAGGAGCGTTTCGCTGATTCGTTGCCGCTTGCCGGTGGAGGAGGAGCGTTTCGCTGATTCGTTGCCGCTTGCCGGTGGAGGAGGAGCGTTGCCGAGCGCCGGTGGAGGAGGAGCGTTTCGGTGATTCGCTGCCGAGCGCCGGTGGGGGAGCGTTTCCGTGATTCGTTGGAGGAGCGTTTCGGTGATTTGTTGCCGAGCGCCGGTGGAGGAGCGTTTCCGTGATTCGTTGGAGGAGCGTTTCCGTGATTCGCTGCCGAGTGCCGGTGGAGGAGCGTTTCCGTGATTCGTTGGAGGAGCGTTTCTGTGATTCGCTGGTGCCGAGCGCCGGTGGAGGAGCGTTCCCGTGATTCGTTGGAGGAGCGTTTCTGTGATTCGCTGGTGCCAAGCGCCGGTGGAGAAGGAGCGTTTCTGTGATTTGTTATCGGAGGAGCATTTCGCTGATTCGTTTGTGCTTGGAGCGATTCCCGGTGGAGTAGGAGGAGGAGCGTTTCGATGATTCGTTTTTGCTTGGAGCGATTCCCGGTGGAGTAGGAAGGGGTGAGTATCTATTGATGTACTACATAGAGTAAATAATAACAACAGAATAATATGATAATGTACATGCCGATCGATTCGTAATTATCACCAATCAGGGAAAATTCAGCGCACCTACAGGGGAAGATTCGTGCCTTCCGAATCGGATTCGGTTGCTTCCGATTCGATGGTTGCTTCCGCTTCCGATTCGATGGTTGCTTCCGATCAGGGAAATTTCAGATCACCAATCAGGGAAAATTCAGCGCACCTACAGGGGAAGATTTGTTGCTTCCGAATCGGATTCGGTTGCTTCCGATTCGATGGTTGCTTCCGATTCCAATTCGATGGTTGCTTCCGATCTGTTCCTGTGAAAATAAGAAGAAAACAGAAGGGAATCAGTAATGCTGGTGGAGTGGAAGACCAATATGCTGATGCCGATGCCGATGCCGATGCCGATGCCGATCTCTCTCATTCTTACCTTTGCTTGTTCCGACGTTCCGACAATCGTCCCGATGAAATTGTTGTTGCTGCCGTAGAATACTTCTTACTCCATGTCACGAAAAACAGTACCTTGTTCCTGTTGATATAATTGCAAGGGACAAAGCCAGTTCATTGATTTCAAGACGTATATGTAAGGCTGCAGTCCAAACAATATCTATCCAGCAAATCCCCTTCTCGTCAAATGCTAATTACTTCTTTTCCAGTACAAGGCTGTTATTTCGGACTAAAATAAATGAGAACGGATCGTTGTGCTCAAAGAGGGTCGGATCCCACGTTCTCGGACGGAGTGTTGATTGCAAGAACCAACACTCTACTCAAATAAGTCGGATGTAAGAAGGCAGATTATGAAGTGTATTTTTTTTTGTTGCGAGGTAGATTGTTTTTTTTTGTTGTGAGGTAGAAAAAGTGATTTTTTTTGTCGCGAGGTAGAAAATAACATTACTGTGTGTTTGTGTGAGAGAGATTTTTTTTTTGTCGCGAGGTAGAAAAAAATCATCGGTCGATCGAAGTAGGTACTACATCCTGTACAATTCTACAGGATTTTGTAGTAGTGAAGATTTCTACACCTTTTTAGTACTGAATAATTTTAAGTACTGAATCCAAGTAGATTTCTACACGGGAAGATCTTTACACCTTACTAGAAAATTTTCGGTATTGAATTCGTGTACGTTTCTACACCAGTAGATGTCTATACCTTTTTAGTACTAGATAATTTTTCGGTAGTGAATCCGTGTAGGTTTCTACCCCTGTAGATTCGTACACGTTTTTTGTACTAGATAATGTTAGGGATTGTCATGTGAAAAACTCATTTTTTGGTACATACTCTGGTCCTTACTTGTATGTAAATGCTGGTACATGGTACATGGGGGTAAAGAACTTGCGAGAAGTCCACATATAAGAATAAATAATTACTTAATTTTCGAACAGGATGTAACCCTAACCATATTGGAAACAACTTTGCCACACAGAATGCCAAAAATGATGTGGTTTGACTCTCCAAAGGGCAAGCATGAGGGTATTTTTGGTGCAATTGCAGGGCACAAACTAACTTATTGGATAGTAATGACTCAAAAAGTATCCGGTCCAAGCAATGAATACATTCATCATGACTCATCAAATGCATATTGGGAATAACTTTGTCACACAAAATGCCCAAAATGTTGTGGTTTGAATATACAAATGGCAAACATGTGGGTATTTTTGGTGCAATTCCAGGGCAAAAACTAACTGATTGGGTAATGACTCAAATAGTATCGGGTCCAAGCCATGAATGCATTCATCATGACTCATCCAATGCATATTGGAAACAACTATGACACATAGAATGCCCAAAATCTTAAGGTTTCACTCTCCAACTGACAAACATGAGGGTATTTTTGGTGCAATTCCAGGGCACAAACTAACTTATTGGGTAATGACTCAAAAAGTATCTGGTCCAAGCAATGAATACATTCCTCATGACTCATCAAATACATATTGGGAACAACTTTGTCACACAGAATGCTGTAAATGTTGTGGTTTGACTCTCGAAATGGCAAACATGTGGGTATTTTTGGTGCAATTCCAGGGCACAAACTAACTTCTTATTGGGTAATGACTCAAAAAGTATCGGGTCCAAGCCATGAATACATTCATCATGACTCATCCAATGCATATTCGAAACAACTTTGTCACATAGAATGCCCAAAATGTTGTGGTTTGACTCTCCAAATGGCAAACACGGGGGTATTTTGTGTGCAATTCCAGGGCACAAACTAACTTATTCGGTAATGACTCAAAAATTATCTGGTCCAAGCCATGAATACATTCATCATGACTCATCAAATGCATATTGAGAACAACTTTGTCACACAGAATGCCCAAAATGTTGTGGTTTGACTCTCCAAATGGCAATCATGGGGGTATTTTTGGTGCAATTCCAGGGCACAAACTAACTTATTGGGTAATGACTCAAAAAGTATCGGGTCCAAGCCATGAATACATTCATCATGACTCATCAAATGCATATTGAGAACAACTTTGTCACACAGAATGCCCAAAATGTTGTGGTTTGACTCTCCAAATGGCAATCATGGGGGTATTTTTGGTGCAATTCCAGGGCACAAACTAACTTATTGGGTAATGACTCAAAAAGTATCGGGTCCAAGCCATGAATACATTCATCATGACTCATCCAATGCATATTGGAAACAACTTTGTTACATAGAATGCCCAAAATGTTGTGGTTTGACTCTACAAATGGAAAACAAGGGGGTATTTTTGGTGCAATTCCAGGGCCCAAACTAACTTATTCGGTAATGACTCAAAAAGTATCTGGTCCAAGCCATGAATATATTCATCATGACTCTTCCAATGCATATTGGAAACAACTTTGTCACATAGAATGCCCAAAATCTTAAGGTTTGAGTCTCCAAATGGCAAACATGTGGGTATTTTTGGTGCAATTCCAGGGCACAAACTAACTTCTTATTGGGTAATGACTCAAAAAGTATCGGGTCCAAGCCATGAATACATTCATCATGACTCATCAAATGCATAGTGCGAACAACTTTGTCACATAGAATGCCCAAAATCTTAAGGTTTGACTCTCCAACTGACAAACATGAGGGTATTTTTGGTGCAATTGCAGGGCACAAACTAACTTATTGGGTAATGACTCAAAAAGTATCCGGTCCAAGCAATGAATACATTCCTCATGACTCATCAAATACATATTGGGAACAACTTTGTCACACAGAATGCTGTAAATGTTGTGGTTTGACTCTACAAATGGCAAACATGGGTGTATTTTTGGTGCAATTCCAGGGCACAAACTAACTTATTCGGTAATGACTCAAAAAGTATCTGGTCCAAGCCATGAATACATTCATCATGACTCATCCAATGCATATTGGGAACAACTGTGGCACATAGAATGACAAAAATCTTAAGGTTTGACTCTACAAATGGCAAACATGGGGGTATTTTTGGTGCAATTCTAGGGCAAAAACTAACTGATTGGGTAATGACTCAAATAGTATCGGGTCCAAGCCATGAATGCATTCATCATGACTCATCCAATGCATATTGGAAACAACTATGACACATAGAATGCCCAAAATCTTAAGGTTTCACTCTCCAACTGACAAACATGAGGGTATTTTTGGTGCAATTCCAGGGCACAAACTAACTTATTGGGTAATGACTCAAAAAGTATCTGGTCCAAGCAATGAATACATTCCTCATGACTCATCAAATACATATTGGGAACAACTTTGTCACACAGAATGCTGTAAATGTTGTGGTTTGACTCTCGAAATGGCAAACATGGGGGTATTTTTGGTGCAATTCTAGGGCACAAACTAACTGATTGGGTAATGACTCCAAAAGTATCCGGTCAAAACTATGAATACATTTATCATGACTCATCAAATGCATATTGGGAACAACTTTGCCACTCAGAATGCCCAAAATGTTGTGGTTTGACTCTCAAAATGGCAAACATGATGAGGGTATTTTTGGTGCAATTCCAGGGCACAAACAGTCTCATTTGGTAATGACTACCAAAGTTTTTGTACCAGGCCATGAATGCATATCACATGACTTACGAAATGCATGTTGGGAACAACTTTTAAATGCATATTGGGAACAACTTTGACACACACAGTACAGACAATGATGTGGTTTGTAGATACAAATGGCACACAAGACAGTACGGTATGTTAGGTGCAGCAGTCTACGAGATTCTACATGTGACTAGAGGATTGAAATACATAACCTTAGTGTGATCAAATGTTTCCCTTCTGAAAAAATTATGGCGCGGGAGGGGTGGCTTGCACAGGTACGTGCTCTACTGCTACAAATATAACAGCGCGCCCAAAACCAGACAACACACAGAAGATGTTCGGGCAAACAACATAGTACAGAACCCACGGAAAAATTCTACACACAAAACATCGTACACATACTACACGAAACACCGTACACACACACACACACACACGACACACACAACACACACAACACAAAACACCGTACACAACCCGACAAATTATTAGTACACACACAAAACCACACAAAAAGAAACACATGATTCTTGATCGACACCGTATTCAGAAAATAAAATAAAAAAATATGAATGCTATCGGAAAGACACGACGAAGCAAAAAATCCGAGGGGAAGACCCTTCGAAACAACAAAACCATCCGGCCCGGTGATCATCAAAATACAGGGGACAACAACGGTAAGAAAAGAAGAGTTAAAACAAACACCGCAATTACTAACAAAGTGTGTAACAGTAATACCACAACTATGAACGCATCAAAGGGCAACAGTAAAAAAAATGGTTTCGACAACACAATTTCTACTACTACAAACACGGAAGAACAAAACACCATCAACCAGAGTAACGAACCAGCGCTGACCATTACCAACACAACCACCACTACAGTAACGAACCAACAGAAAGAAGGAACAAAAACCAATGTGGTAGAGAAAACATCTAACGGAGAATGCTACAATTTAGAGGATGTTGCCGAACATGTCATGAAAAATATCCAATATGACAAATTGGCAGAGGAAGTGGCAAAACGCTTACGGAAACAAGAGAGGGAACCACATATAGGGGTGGGAAAGGTAGTAATGGTACCTAAACAAACGGAGGCAACCATGCAGGGAGAGGGGAGTTACAATGCCGGCGACACAAGAGAACGAGCAGTAAGTACAATTACAGACGAATATGGACTTATAATAGACAACGATATGCTTAAGGCTTTGAGTGATATGAGTGAAAGAGTGGAGAAGCAGCTAAGGGATTACGTCAAAAAACATTGGTACCCCAACATGAAGTTCCCTATCAATGACAAGGTAACGGCGCTTGTAATAAATAAAGCTGTTGGAGAAAGTGCGGTTATGAAGCCACCAAATATTCCACTTGCGGCATTCTGTTCCTTTTACAGGAAACGAGTAGGGACAGTACTGACTGCATTGAGGCACAACTCACAAACATTAGCGAGAAAAAACTGGATAGGTAAATACAGGTGGGAGAATTGGTTGTTGAAATTAGGATTTTGAGAATCTATTTTTGGTCCGACAACACTAACATGCTGCCCGTTGATACTTATGATACTTCCGTACAGACGATTACAGAAAAGGTCGAGTCCCTATCACATTCCCTGGTACTGTTGCAGTTATTCAAGACACAGAATATGAAAACACAGGTATTTTAAACCCTCAATACAGAACATACAAAGACGCGGAAGATGAAGATTTTTATTATTTTGTTACAAGAATCATGTCGGCAATCAATCCGACAAATTCCAATTTCAAACAACGGAAGGAGAGGCACTTGCTGAGTGATATATTTACTATAGCAGATGAAGCATTTGCATTGGTACTAATCTACAATGAGCATCATGTATGGGTGAACCAGCAGCGGCGAAAGGGTGATGCCACGATTCCGCGACAAAAAAAAAATTCTGCGATTCAGACAGTGGAAGCAGAAATGGATGGATGGAGGAAGGTCGCGAGTTGTTCAGTGACTTGTGCGACAAAATTGGCGAGATGCGAAAACACCCAGAAACAGGAAGGAAATTGGAAGAAATGATGAGGGACAGATTTAGGAACGAAAGTTCGACAAATTACACCAACAATAAGCAGGGCGATGCAAATATTACTAGTAGCAGCTCCACTAATTGTAGTGGACCAAAGAAGAAAAAGAAAAGAAACGTCTATATTGATCCGGCAATAACAGCATTGATGAATGAAAGTTTATCTATGGGTGAACTAATGTAGAAAATAACAGTACATACATAATACAAAACTACTACTAATCTTGAACTTAATTTTGAGAATATTAGAAATAATGGAGGATTCGTAATACGTCGCAATAGGAATAAATCAAGCATAATAGAATCTACATTTTAAAAAGGGAATATTGTAGTCAAGAAATATAATTCACAACTAGGGGAGCAGAATCGAATTGTTGTTTGGTAGATTAATATTTTGGAATTAATACTGACTCAAGATTTCTTTTTTATTCGTAAATAGAAGTAAGTGTTGTTCGTACAGAATAATAATTCGGTTCTGCTAGAGACTGAAATAAATTATTTTTATTTGAGAGTAGAGTAATGTGCATCACGCGCACAGAAATAGTGCTGAGTTTACATATACCCTTATACGATCGTCGCGAATTTCAGGGTATCCAGAAATATTGCCGTGTTAAAATCACGCACAAAATTTGTGCGCGAGAAGTAAATTCGAACCCCGCGAAACAGTTCTCGGACGCTGTTTTGCATCCAGTGCTCCTCCCCGCACTGCACCAGGCGACACTCCCAGTGCTTCCTCCAGCAATGCATCTGGTTTGCCCCCATGTGTTTCACCCCGCAGTGCCCTTGGCATGCTTTCCAGTGCTTCCCCCACGGTTGCATCCAGTGCCAATTCTTCTCCTTGTGCTGCTTCCTGTGCTGCCACTACTGGCACAGCATCTGCTGTGGCCTTCTGTGTTCCACACCTATGCCCCACAAGCTTCCACTTCCGTGCGACAGACACGGTATGCGCCTGATCATGGTTAGGATATCTCATACAGGGCACTGTGGGATGCCCTCCAACTCTAATCCCCACCTGGATTCCTCCAGTCCTTCTTCCCATTCCTCGCCTCCTCCTTTTTTCCCGCCTAGCACAATCCAATCTTCATGGGGACATCCTTGTGACTAAAGATTCTGATGCTTTTGGCCATCCCTTTCCCAAGTCTCCATCATCAAACTCTACTCTCATTACCTTCCAAAATATTTGTCCCCAGCGGAAGTCAGCCTTCATGTCTCGCTCTCGTCACAACTCTCGGCGTGTTGCTCAAAGTAAAGCTGGGATTACCCTCTACGCAGAGCATTGTCTGAATGAACCTCAGCTCCCCCTCTGTGATCTCTTCCACTCTCGCATCAAACAGGCCTATCCTTCCAGCTTCACCTTCCTTGCTAGCAACAAGCATGAGGTATCCACCGGCACCTGGTGCATCCCTGGTGGTACGGGGTTTACCATTGACCGGCTCTTTCATTCTCACAAGCTTGCCCATGGTGCTGATCCCTCGGGGCTTGGCCGGTGGACCTTCGTTAGGTTTCAGGGAAGGGCTCAAGCTATGGTTACCATCTTTTCTGCCTACTGCCCTGTAGAAAATGACAGGGATCTTGGCTCTGTTTGGAACCAACACTGTCGTTACTTCCAGGCTGAGGAGGATCTTCGCTGTCCCAACCCACGCATTCTCTTTCGACGCGACCTCACCGCTGCCCTTCAGGCTTGCTTAGAGGCTGGTGACTCCGTCGTCTTAGGGATTGACCATAATTATGATGTCCGGTCTGACGGTCTTTCCTCTGAGCTCCAAGCACTTGGCTTCAAGGATGCCATCTTGACTACCCACCCTTCAACTTCCCCGCCTGCCACCCACAATCAAAATACTACCAGGACTCCCATTGATGCCATTTGGACTACTGAGCATGTTGATGTAGTCCAAGCTGGTTACTGTGCTTTTGATGGTGAGCACGGCATGGTTTCTGACCATCGCTTGCTCTGGATTGAAGTGTGTAATGGCAGTATCTTGGGCAAATATCTTCCACCTCCTGTGTGCTCCTCTATTCCTCGCCTGAAATCTTCCCACCCTCACCTTCGGCAGTGCTATCTTAAGCGGGTAAAACATGCCTTTGCTACTGCTGGTGTGTTCCCCCTCCAGACTAAGCTTGAGCACCTGATGGCACTGTATTTATCTGGTGATACCACTGTGTGCAACACTCTCATCACTACCTATGATGTCCTCCATGCTACCTCTGCTTCCATCCGGCTGTCGGTTGAACAACATCTTTGCCGGCTTCGCACTGGCATGATTCCTTGGTCTCTTAAGCTCCAAGTCTATCGTGACACCATTGATTTTTGGAGGCGGATTGTGCAGCTTCGGCAAGGTGTCTCCACCAGTCACACCAAGGTGAAGCGCTTGGCTTGTAAGCTTTCCTTATACAAGGGTGAACACTATGATCTCGCCACTGCTGTTCTTCATTTGAAGCAAGCCTACAAGCAATACCGCGCTGTCAAAGTCCTGGCTCCTTCGTGGTGTGACTCCTTCAACCAAGGTTTGGTGGACGCCCTTCTTACTGAAGGCAAGCCCTACAACCAGAGCGCCTCTCAGATTCGGGCACGCATGCGCCGTGAACGGCTCCAACGGGATCTAGGGCTCGCTGCTCGCGCTATCCGTGGTCGTCTCTCCAAGCCTGCTGTTCTGAAAGCGGTTGCTGTCGGATCTGATGGCACGGAACAAGTCTTGGAGTCTCAATCTGCCATGGTGCCAGCCATGGCTGCCTCCAATGTCTGCCGTCAGCAACAATGCCTAGATACTCCCTCCATGTCTCCCTCTTTCATTCAGGCCTTCGGCTACTTGGGTACTGGACCTTCCTCAGCTGCGGTCCTTGCTGGCACCTATGTTCCTCCTTCAGGAACAGACCCATACCTTACTGAATTTCTTACTTGCCTTCAGGTGCCTGCGGCTATTCAGTCTTTGGCTCCCTTTGACTATTCTGTTAGCCCTGCTGACAATGCTGCTGCCTGGAAATGCCAGAAGGAACGCACTGCTGGTGAGCCTTCTTGCCTCAGTTTTGCCCACCATAAATCTTTTGCTTTAAACACACAGCTGAATTCCTTTGATACTTTGATGCGGACTGCTCCTCTGCTTGCTGGCTTCTCGCCCTCTGCTTGGCAGGTTATCACCGACGTTGAAATCTTCAAGAAACCCGGTGAATACAGTGTTGACAAGATGAGACTCATCCAACTGATGTCGCCTGAGTTCCAGATCAACAACAAGATGATCGGTACACGCATTCTCGCTCATGCTGAACAGGCCAATGCGGTGGCAGTCGACCAGCATGGCAGCCGGAAGCATCACAAAGCAATCAACACTTGTCTCAACAAGAAGCTTATTTGTGATGTCCTCCGACAGAAGCGCCGCTCTGGGGCGGTTGCCATGAATGATGCCAAGGGCTGCTATGACCGAATCTCCCATCCCATTGCCAGTCTCACCCTTCAAAGCTTTGGGATTCCGGCTCATGTTTGCGAGGTTCTACTCTCCACTCTCCAGCGTGCTACCCATCACATTAAAACTGGCTTTGGCAGGTCCGGTCCTATGTATGGTGATGAATCTATTCCTCTCAGTGGGATTGGGCAAGGTAACGGTCTCGGCCCAACTCTGTGGGCTCTGGTTTCTACCATTCTTTTCCGGATGATGCAGAATGCAGGCCATGGGGTCCATCTACTCACCTCCCTATCCCTTCAGCTTGTCTCCTTGGTTGGTTTTGCTTTTGTGGATGATACTGATCTTTTCTGTGCGGGTGCCTCCTCTTCGGACGTACTACTTCTGGTGAGGCTCTGGCTGTTGATTTTCAGGCAGCTTTAGACCGCTGGGCTGGTGGTCTCATTGCTACTGGTGGCGCTATTGAACCTGCTAAGTCCTTCTGCTACTTGATTGATTTCAAGTGGACTGGTTCTGGTTGGGACTATCGCTCTGTCGATGAAATGCCCGGTGTTTTCACCATCACTGACAAATCTGGTGCCCAGTCCCCTCTTGATCGTTTTGAGGTTGCTCACGCTGACAAGACTCTGGGTGTCTACATTTCTATGGATGGCAATGAGGAAGCTCAAGTTGATCACCTGCAGACCCAGTCCCAGTCCTTTGGATCTCAAATGAGGTCCTCCAAGTGTGAGAAGAACACCTCCCTCTACACCTTCAAGTACTCATTTATGAAGTCATTTGAATACCCCATGCCCGTCACTCAGCTCAGCGCCTCTACCTGGACCCGCATTCTCCAACCAACTCTGGTCCCAGTGCTCAACAAGGTCGGCATGTCTCGCAACTTTCCTTGCAAGGTCTTCTATGGTCCAACTTTGTATCAAGGCTTTGGTTTTATTCACCCATTTCTTCTCCAAGAATTCAGCCACATTGCTACTCTGCTTCAGGAATCTGTCCATGCTTCCCAGACAGGCCATATTCTTAGGCTTACCGCTGAAGCCTTTCGGCTTGAACTGGGGATCCCTTTTCATCTCGGTATTACCCCCTACCAGCCTTATGCCTCTTATATCACTCCTTGCTGGTATAAGCATGTGTGGCATTTCTTTTCTATGCACCCTGTGAGTATGGTGGAAGACTTTCCTACACTTCCTCTGCTTTGAGTGAATGACTGCTACCTCATGCAAGCTTTTGTCACTGCTGGCTTTCGGGTCGCCAAACTGTCTCTTCTGAATCTCATCAGGATGTCTCCCCAGGCTATCTCCCTAGCTGATATCTGCACTGCAGATGGCACACGGCTTTCTCCTATGGCCTTCCAGTTGCAGTCCTCCAACCATCTTTGCGCCCACCTTGACTGGCCTCGATGCCCCCCTCCGTGGCCTCTCCCAGCACTTCAGCTTTGGCAATGTGCCCTCCGGAATTCCTTCTTACCCCTGTTGGTCTTGCCTTCAGACCGAGCTTTCCACCCCTCCTTTCACCTGGGGCATTGGCTGTCATCCGGCTCTTCCTCTGTGTGGCCCTGGTTTTTGTGTCGTTCTACTGACCGGATCTTCTCCAAATGCCCCACTGGGTGGAAGGTCGGTTCTTCGCAAGGTCGAGGACGTTATAGCTTTAACACTACCATCCTGTGTGCTAAACCTACCAGTGCAGACACTATTGTATCCCTCCTTTCCAGTGGGATTGTGTTCCAGATTGTTGGTCAATCCTCCTTTATCTCTCATCCACCAGACGAGGATCCCTTGACCTATGATCCTTTTCAGTGTCTTCCTGCCACCCCAGAGGATGCATTTGATGCTCTCTGCGATTCTCCCCGAGTCCTTCTCCATCAATACTCCCTTCCCCAGGATGGATGTCACGCTCTTGCCAATGCCATTCTGAGTGGCTCTGCCAGCGCTGTCTGTGACGGTTCGTATGATCCCATTCTCCTCCGAGGTACATCTTCCTTCATCCTCTCCCCCAACACCTCCACCAAGGCTCCCACGGTGTTCCTCACTGGATCTAACCTTGTCAGTGGCTCCCCTGAAGATCAGTCTTCCTACCGGAGTGAATTGGCTGGCATCATTGGTGTCCTCACCTGCTGTATGGCTCTGGTGGACCTCTATGATGTAGCCTCCGGCTCACTCACCATAGCCCTTGATGGGGATACGGCTCTTCAACAGGCTCAGGGAACCTGGCCCTTGTCTATTTCTCAGAAATCTTTTGACTATGTCTATGTCATTCGCAATATGCTCTCTGCTCTTCCAATCACTGTCACCTCCAAGTGGGTTCAGGGTCATCAAGAGGGTCTTTCTCTTGACTGGTGGGCGCTTCGCAATCATCAAGCTGATGGCATGGCCAAGGCATTTCTCTCCATGAATCGTTCTTCTCCTTACCACTATCCCCGGCTTGTGTTTGAGCCCTGGGCTCTCTCACAGAACAGTCTCAAATGCTCTCGCCTTGACAGAGATGCCTTGCACATTCTTATTTTGGGTCCTCCCCTTCTTCACTATTGGCACACTCACCACGACATCTCCATTCCACCACAAGTCTCCGATTCCATCCATTGGTGTGCTCATCACTCTGCTTTCAAGCGCCTCCCTCCTAGTATGCAACGGTGGTTTGTCAAGTTTGCTTTGGGTTGTATTGGAGTTGGCAATCAGTTACTTCATTACCAGCACCAGGATCACTCTCGATGCCCTCTGTGTGCCCAAGATGAGGAAAAGGTTTCCCATGTTCTTTCATGTGCCAACCCCGGGGCTGTCCAGCACTGCTTGTCTTCCTTTCAGGGCCCTTTGCAACAGCGCCTTACTTCTGAGCTTACAGACCCTTCACTGGCTCTTGCCATTGTGGATGTTTCCACTAGGGTTCGTCAAGGTAGACGTATCCACCCTTCCTCCTACTCCCCTGATATTGCATCCGCTATAAGGGCTCAGCGCCGGATTGGATGGCACAACTGGTTCCTTGGGAGGTGGACACCCCTCTGGCATCAGATTCAGGCTGATTATTATTCTTCAATTGGTAGCAAATGATCTCCTTGTCGATGGGCCACTGCAGTGATTCATCAATTTTTCCTCACCTGTTGGGATCTCTGGACGTACCAGAACCAACAGCTCCATGGCACTGGAGGGTTGCTTGAGTCAGAACAACACCAATCTCTCAATGATTCCATTTCATCTGAATTGGCCATTGGCTTAGCTGGTGCTCTGCCTCAATCTCACTCCCTCCTCCAGATTCCCCTCCAAGTGCTCCGTGGTTACACTCTTACTGCCAAGCGTCAATTGCTTGCGACCATCCAGCTTGCCAGGAGGCACTATGCAGTCCCTCTCCCTTCCCAGCAGCCGTATCGCCAGGAGGCTGCCTTGCTGAGGGCTTTGCTGAATGGATCCTAAAGGATGGGCCAAACTTTTCACCCAGCGCTTTCCCCAGTGCTTTTCCCAGTGTCTCCCCCAGTGCACCCCACATTGCTACAGTGTTTCACCAAGTGCTGCTCCCAGTGTCTCACCAGGTTCTGCACCCCGAGCTGATTCCAGTGCTCACCAGGTTCTGCCCCTCGTGATACTCCTCGAGCTGCATCAAGTTTGGCTTCTGGCGATGCTTCCAATATATCACCATCTTCTGCACCCCAGTGCTTCTCCCAGTGTATGACCCGGTTCTGCACCCACCAGTGCTGCTCCTTATGCTGCATCCAGTGTGGTTCCTGGCGCTGTCCCCAGCGCTGCTCCCACTGTCTCCCAGGGTTGCTCCACCCGGTGCCCTTCCTGGTTCTTCCCCCAGTTACCCACCTCTGCACACCCTGCGGCTCCCAGTATTTTACCCTTCCTCCTGCCTGTTTGTTGGTAGCTGCTCCCAGTTCGGATTATGCTACCGTTATCCTTCAACAGTTTTCACTTGTACTCTCCCTGCTTGCTTTCAGGATTCGTTTGACAAATTTGTCATTCTACAACTTGGGGCTTAAACTCTCTTCGATTGAGGCGACGTTAAAGTCTGGATACAGACTGAGTAGTTTAGATCCACCTTCAGTGGTTAAAGTTACTTAAATACGTATATTATTATTATTATTATTGGTTCCCGGTGGAAGAGCTGGGGGACTCAGGACAGATTCACTCTGAAGGCGTAGGGCGTGTCCCATATGGAAAGTTCTGAAATCTTCATACGTATATGACATTACATCCTTCTAATTCTTCTCGTTCTTGCGCAGGTCATTCAAGAATTCCGCGAGTGCCTCTATGGTTCGTTGGATGGACCGATGGAGATGGGTTGGTAGTCCACTTTGAGTGTAGGTAAGCTCGCGGGCAAAATCAGGCTCAATGAGTGCGTTGAGAAAGGCCTCCCACTCGCATAATCCTCCCTCTCAGAGAGCTTCACACAGATTGCTATCTGCTTCCTTCGATATACGGAATATGGTTATGAGTATCATCTTCATATGGGTACCAAAGCTAGGAAAACTGGTTACAGTGGCGGCGGTGCCATCTCCAGTGCTGCTCCCACCACCGAATGGATTGGCAGACATGTTCAGTCTTGATGATGATTCTGATTCGTCGGAGGAATTGCGTGGTGAAAGGAAACTGCTCCGTAGACGATTTGCGATTGGCATATGCCAGCGTAGGGATTGTGTTCACTTTCTTTCCTGTTCTTTGTGTGCAAGCCACCTTGGAGCTTGCGACTGTTAATCTATTATTTTCCTTCTGAATCCGATCCGTTGAGAGTCTGATTCAAAGGCTTCTGAAGAACAGCAACGCTGCGTTAGTGTGTTAGTAGACGAACGATTGTACTCTACGCGTGACAATTGTGGTTGGATACTTTCGGCAACAGATAATCGGACTACAGGCAAGACTATGGAAATGCCAGATCTCTTCTCACTGTGAACTTATTCAGATACAGCGAGACAGACCTTAGTAATGTAGATTACAGATAGTTGGTAGCAACTAGTGTGAATTTTGGGATATAAATCAGTTGAATGTTAAATGTATAAGATAAAGTGAAATGTTGCCGAAATGCAAGATATCTCTTTTATTTGAGGTGAAATACGTTGCAACTGCTGTTGCGTAGTGATGAGATTACTCGCTGATTATTTCCGTACATGCATTGGTCGTTGACCGTATATATCATCTGTGTGTGTGTATATATATATATATTGTGTGAGAATCACACGCCAACGGTTTTCTTCTCTTGTTCCGTTAGGAAGACTCCATGATATGTTTATCATTAAGATCAGGAATTGCTCCCATAGCTCGTGTGATACTTTATGGAATCAGAGTTTGCTCACCGAAGAACAATGGCAATACTATAAAACAGAGATTGCTCACCGTCAATGCGCGATGGGAATCGATGCTCCGTGGGAATCGATATGCCGTGGGAATCAATTACGTTGGTTGATACGGGACTCATTGATTTGTACGAATAGAATATCTACCATCGGGTAGCTTTGGTACTTCTGGGCACGAAAGGAATTTAATAGTTAAATGAGTGATTCCCGGCAGTTCTAAACTAATAAAATTTTGCGACCAAAGGAATAAATTTATTCACTTTGTACATAGATATATTAAGTATTGAATATAATTTAGAAGTCGAGGCTGCATCGACTTCTAAATTTTTATTAACTGAATAAAAACAGAATAAACTCGAACGGAATCACTAAAATCAAACATTTCAGGCCGGTAGGTGGCGCGGGTAGTGATTAAACAGACAGTTACTGTTTTGTACTTAGAGATTCCAAATTCCAAATCTGTCAGTTAATAAAAATATTCATCAGTTGGGTGCACCAAAAAATTTATTCATCTATTCACTCGTGAATATTTTTTATTACTTTGGTCTTTTATTAGTTTAGAACTGCCGGGAATCACTCAATACCACAATTGTGGTATTTCCGATGTATGGTACGTACCGGTACGGTACAATACGAGTACCATACTGAATACACGTAAGTCATCTTACCGTTGGTACGTTATACCCGTACCAATAACAAAGGGTTTCCGCGGGAGTCCGAACAATCCCACAACGGTTGTCAATTGATGTAGCGAGCCGAATGAAAGTAATGGTAGTGCCACGTGGCACTCCCTACAACCGGTAGAGAGCCAGACCGGGGGGAAAACCTAGTAGAAATCTAGTAGATTTCACTATCACTGAAACCAGCTTCTAAGCACATGCTTAGACCCCGATAGCCTCAACAAGCCAGCAAAGGATTCCTCCAGCAAAGCGCAAGCCTACTACTACACGCCCTACCAGAAGGAATACGATCGATACAATTGATTCCCTGTATCACTAAAACCAGCTTCTAACCCTACCAGAAGGTATACGATCGATTCCCTGTATCACTAAAACCAGCTTCTAAGCATACGCTCGAACCTCGAGTAGCCGTAACAAGCCGGCAAAGGATTCCCCCAGCAAACGCAAGCCTACTACACGCCCTACCAGAAGGGATACAATCTATTCCCTGTATCACCGGATAAGATGTATCACTGTGTCACTGTATCACGGTAGCTCGTATGAATGGATCGCTTGCGACCGAAAGACGCGTCTGCAATCGAAAATTACAGGCTAGCACTAGAACAAGCCTGTAAAGGATCATCCCTCCCCGCAAAAGCAAGCAGCTCACTCTTTCTGTTCCTAAAACAATTAGTAATAGAATAAGTAAAAAGGCCCACCACGCCCGCCCGCAGAAAAGGCTTAACAGCCAAAGGCTTAACTGCCCAAGCTGTTAAGCCAGGCTGTGCGCCGGTGTGTGTGGGCACAGCAAACTAAGGGACCGGACTACAGCCTGCAAAACAACCAACAGGCTGGAGTTCCCGGCTCCCCCTCTAGCATTTGCTTAACCCACCAACACACCCATGAACTACAAGCATTGCACATACAGTACTACAAGTAGGCTGGCTACTGAGGCTATCACGAATGTAGTGAGTGATAGCCGCAGGGTCCCTGTATCAAAATTCGAGTACCGGTACGAGTAAGAACCATACGATTCATTTACGACTTTGTGTTGTTCATCTCTATATATTCGCGAAGGGAGACTTGCCGGGCCCAGCCTTCTCGTGCAGACGACTAGCGCTATTCTCTTATTTTGCACAACCATTCACGATTCCTAAGTGAAGAAGTAGAATGGGAATTATTAGCCGCAAAAGCCGCCGGGATGATCGAGAGCGGTTGCGTTTGAGGCATCCCCCCCACTCAAAGCATCGACTAGCGACTCTTCCACCCAAAATTAGAACGCCATCGTCGTCGAGGCGAGACCCGAAGTCCAGTTTTACCGGAGATAAAGTGTCGCCGAAAAACGACAATCATAAAGCAATGGGTTCGGTGATCCAAGTTGACAATGCCACCGTCGCTATCATTCAACAAGAGGTTATGGATCTCTTGCGATCGAGTTCAGACCATAGCTGTACAGCCCTTTCAATGGCCAATGCTCTAGCACAAAGCCAGCCATGTCTAGAAAGTCACTCAAAGATCAACGAGAAACACCAGAATTATGATGTGCTGAAGTTTCTGAAAAACTTAGTGCGTTCTCGTCCCGACACAACGACTCCTCGATCTCAGTCTCGGCGGAAGAAAAGTCCCAAATTTCGTATTTTTTTTTCAAGAAAAACTGAAGATGAATCAATGCGGTCTCGTTACGAGTGGATGGATGCATTGAATAGACTCGAAAAACATCCATCATCTAGAGATAAGATTGTTTCTTCATGGAAAGAAGCCAAGACAACCCTTGAACAAGTCCTCAACTTCCCACTCGATATTCCGCCGGAAAGTAAGCCAAACAATACCTTCGATTCTCCGCCATCACAACCCTTTGCGCCCACGTCAAAAAAACATGTAGATGATCCCGAATCAGAGATTGAAAAAATCCGAGAATACGTCAACGGAATATCAGTCTCTCCTAGCGCGAAATGGAAACAATTGCTGCATATCCAGATCAAGAACGCTTGTTCGGCAGGGCCAAGAAAGGAGATCAAACGCAGGATGACGAATATTTTCAGACTCGCATACAGAAGGAATCTATTGATAAAGCCGATCTTTTTTTTAACGCACGGATCCAAACAGAGGAGGCGTTGAACGAAGCAATGCGGAAAAAAGATGAAAACGTAGAAAAACTGGAAGGGCGAAAGAAAGCCGAGGAAGCGAGAAAACGGGCTTTATCTTTGATGCGAACATTGAACGATGATGAGCGAGAGATTGTACAAAATGCTGTTCATGGCCGCGGCAATGGGGGAGAGATCATTGCTCAAGTTGGGGCAGATTCCGTTCAACGAGCATCGATGAGGACACTGCAGCCTGGAATGTGGCTAAACGACGAAATTATTCATTACTTTTATTTGATGCTGGCCAAGCGAGATGAGGAACTGTGTATAAACGACACTTCTCGTAAGCGATCGCATTTCTTCAAATCTTTTTTCATCACCAAACTCTTGAACGAAGGCAATTCGTCATGCGACGGAAAGTATGAGTACCGAAATGTGAAACGCTGGTCGAAGAAAGTTCCGGGAAAAGATATTTTCCAGCTCGACAAAATCCTGTTTCCGATCAACATGGGCAATTTGCACTGGATTTGTGCAGCAATATTCATGGAGGAAAAAAAAATTGAAGTTTTTGATAGCATGGGGTCCAGCGGGAATAGATATCTTCATGCTCTGTTTCGTTATGTTCAAGATGAACACTTGGACAAAAAGAAATCCCCTCTGCCTGATGCAGACGAGTGGGAACTTATACCAACACAAGGGAGCACACCGCGTCAAACAAATGGTAAGTTTGTCCAATGACTGGATGCCGTCATCTGCGAAGAATCGTTTGCTGATGCATAGAATCAACTTTTGTTGGGTGCTTAATATCTTTCATCAACAACTCTTTGTCATTACCCTGCACAATCGTAGGATACGACTGTGGTGTGTTTACGTGCATGTTTGCAGACTTTTTGTCGAAAGACACCGCGTTGGTATTCAGTCAACAGCATATCAACCAATGCAGAGAACGAATTGCTCTGTCGATAATGAAAGGAAAGGCAATCATGTGAACCAAGAAAGTGATGGTTTGGACTGGTAGTAACAAAGTCATCAACACAGATGTATCCCGAGATTAGAGCGTGAAGGGAACAACGATATTTTGCGTTGGGGGCAATTTGCTATCTTGCGTTCAAAAAATTCTCACGGTCTCTCGACGTTCCTACTTGATATCTGCCTCCCTTACGACAATGAAGCACATTATTGTCAAAGCGAAGAACCGTATTTCAAATTCGTAACATCTGCCGCAAGTGAGTGCTTCGGATAAATATAACAAAAATAACAATAGAATGATTAACACATTGCATCAAGTATTCTGCAAAAATCGAACATGCGATCGGTAGTGAAAGTGTTCTTCACGACGTTGATAACGAATGCCCATAGAGCCTGCAATTTCTAGAGGCTTCACCCGACAATCTGCTCGAATATTTTTCTACGTAGCGAGAAGAATAACTACAAATAAATCACCACCAACGTTGTCCCTATTGTGTTAGATATTTTTCCCATGGTTGACACTCCGTTCTGGAACGTCCCCATTAATCGTAGCGGCCAATTTCAAAATCCAAGGATTAGATTTTTCAGTTATGAAAACTCCAAAACGTATCAAACACTGTTGGATATTAAGAGTGGTTGAACTCGCTTTTTCTTCTTTTTCGGTTTCTCCCCTGAAGACGTGTTGACCTCATCAATATTTACACTAGTTCCACTAGCAGCAATTGTTTCACCATTATTATTGTCGAGAGAGAGTTTCGTGACCGCTTCGCCTACAATTTCTGTTTCGGATATGGCCCGCTTCGTTGCTGCCATCTTTGTAGTTGCAGCTGTCGATTCAATCATTCTATTTGCTGCATTTGCTGAGGTACAAAAGAGTGAATTGGAGACAAGGGTTGGGGTAATTCTCGTCTTCTTGGCCTTTTTTGAAGCAGGGGCAACCAAAACTGCTGGCATAGGATCTTGTTCGCATGGAGGGAGAGGTGGCGATTCAGCCGGGGGCGGTATCTCAGCGTTCCGTTCTGACTGGCAAGTGTTTTTGACTTGGCTATGAGTCGTACTTGAGGTCGTCGCATCAGTTAGAGAGGGAGTTTTATATACTGTCCCTAATTCCCCAGGAGCAAAGTTGATGATTGAAATGTATCCATCTGAGCTGCATACCATGAGATTCATACCATCTGAGGACCAACAACAGTCGGTGAGACCGGCGTAGTGCAATCCTTGAAGAATGGAAAGCGGTGATGAATGATGGGTATCATATACCAAAACACTGTCCAATGTGAGGACAGCAAATATTGAACGATAAGGAAGACCACATGGACTGGTTGATGGAAGTTGATGTTGCTTTGAAGTCGGGGCGGCATCACCCCCCTTTCCAATCAATGGGAGCTGATTCTCCTTCGATTCTTCTAGTACCGACTGAGGCAATTCGAAGAGAACAGGATTTGGTCTGACAACAACCGAAGGTTTCTCTAAGCCAGTCAAGACTCGATAAGGTTCTTCAAACCGGTGACGCGCAAAGATATACGTAGAGAACAAGGGACTTGACGACGGCGACGATTGCGCCTTATTTACTGCATCAGAATCATCTTTCCCATGCCAAAGAGCCGCCGGGGTGACCAAAAAGGCACCATCGACCGTCCAGTTTAATCTTCGGAAAAATGATTCACAATTCGATTCATCAACAAATAGTTTGTGCTTGATTTGCTTGCTATGTTGGTCGCTTGTGTTTCTATTGTCATCGTCAGTTCCAGGTCCTCTTTTGTTTCCATCCTCCACTGTGATCAATCGTTGCTTGATACGCTTCGGTTTTCCCATATCAATTTTTGCTTCGGTTAGAATTTCAGCGACCATGCGTTGATGGTCATGTGGTGGAGGGGTGACTAGAGCTGCAGCCGCCCCTGATTTGGCAACAGAGCTCGCGTTAGTAGGTCTCAATACCTTCTTTTTCGACTTTTGTGGAGCCTTGCGAGGAAATATTCGCACTGTCCGATCTCCCCCCATGCTAGCAATGTAAACATCGAGAGGATCATATGCCACACCCTGAACAAAGGATCCGTGTTGATCCGCGTTTCGAAATACAGGTTGCCAGTCACTTTCCTTCCGATGCGTTTCTGGACTACAGACATTTAAGCTGTAATGCTTGTCTTCGTAAATCAATACACATGAATCGATCGTTCCAACCGTGAAGCGCTTCGAGTCAGCGCTCCATGACAAATCGACAATGCCTTCGCAATGCGTGCTTACAATGCGAAGCATCAGTTCCTTCTCATTTGTGATTGTAGACCAGAAATGACGGCCGTTGTTATTTCCACGTTTATTGACAGGGACTGACCAAATGACGATGTTTCCAGAATCACCGGCCGTGGCCAAATGCAACCCATCCGGAGAAAAGGCAACACAGTTCACTGTGGTATCGTGCCTGTCTAGGCTTATCACATAGTCAATTTTGTTGAAAAGCGGCTTCGTTTGTTTTTGAAAGATGACATTGTCAGAGCGAGTAGAATCACTCTCGTCTTTCCCTGGTCCAGTTGATTGCCCCATCTGTACTTTCTGCAACCCGAAACAAACTTTCCACAAGTTTATACTGGCGGCATTTCCGGCGGTTACGAGAACATGAGAGTATCCGTTCAAATTCTGATTCTGCGGATCCGCAATGCCGCTTTCGAGTATGTCAATGGATAGTAACGGCGCATTGATGCCTTTATCCGCTTCATTGTTCCACAGAATTTGTGGAGTTTCGACTTTCATCGTTCCCTCGAGTCTTCTCGGATCAATGATAACTTTGACAGACAATATTTTCAACTAAACTGTGCGTGGAAGATGACTAGCTCTGGATAGAATTATGCTAACGAATAAGATTGCAACTCAAAGAGGCTATCCGATAGAAAACACTGAAGCCAACACCAACAGTGACGCGTGAGAACCAATAAACGGCTTTTCGCAGTGTTCGGAATGGAAATGGAAATTGACCTTGACCGATCGATCTAGCTGAATGGGAACAACAGATTATATCGTTTGAGTTGATCGAAATTTAGCCAAAGATGCAGATAGTTGAACGACTGTAATCTTACGCACCAGCTGCGGATAATCTTACTACAGGACAGTAATCTAACCGTGCATGTACCGTACGAGTACGAGTACCGGTACCGTATGGTAATTACGAAGTACGAAGTAGTAAAAAACCTCGCTATTTCCGTGCGATAGTTTTCGTGTTCAGTAACTCGTACCCATGAACTCGTACCATTTTAGGTACGTACCTGGTAGAGTAAGGTTTATTAGTGCTGTACGAGGAACCAGGCGAAGAGATCGATTAAAGTGAAAGATGTTTTGGCGGGACGCGCGCGCGGCGGCGGGATGCGTGCCTGAATTCAATCGAAGCGTCAAAACAATTTTGTGGGTCCAACATGAAACAGTCGAAGAAAGAATGACTACCGGTACCGGTGCGTAGAGAGACAAGCACTTGGACAAGTTCCAGCAGTGGGTCATTCCCGAAAACCCACAAACCCAAATTATGGGTCACAATTTGGGTTTCTGGTTACAATAGTGCCCAGATAGTGGAAGTCCCCACCCCACCCCTCAGGACTTCCACTTTCTGGGTTTTTGGGTTAGAATCTACGATTTAGAATTTTTAGTCATGCGCCAGAAATTTCAGGAGACAACATGGTCGCGCCAAAAATTGATATGAACAAGAACCTGTACAAACAATACGGAGAAGTGAAGTGCAACAACAAGAACATTAATGCATTAGAACAACCTTGCTCTAGCAGCACCATTACAAGGGGGAGGAGAAGCAAGAACTTCTTCTCCTTGGAAAGGACAATGTACAACACTTCTACACTAGTATGGACAAAGCTACTCCTAAGAAAAGAGGTTGTCATCGATCTGAGGTCCTGCCGGTTCTGGGCATAATTTTTGTCATGGCACCGGTACTATCAAAATCACAACCGGCCCCCACAAATGGGGGATGCAAAAATGGCACTACTAGTAACTACACCAAGGCTGAAGTGATGAACATGATCAACTGTGTGAGAAAAGTTCTTCCTATTGGGCCTGACCAACAGGAACACATTGCTCAACTCCATCCTGAAAACTACCCTCACTCTGAAATGGATGTGGATTCCATCTGAAGGAAGTACCAGAAGCTTCACCAGAAATCCATTCCTACAGCAGATCCAAATATCCCAGACAATATAGCCTTGACAAAGGAGATCAAGTATTTGATTGGTTGAAAGGCAGACCTTAGTGATGGAGAGGAAGAGTTTGATTTGGAACAAGGATACACAGTTAATGAGGATACCAACTGCAACAACAACAACTACACCCCCATTTGGGAACGCAGCGATGGCAATGATGCAATTCCTCCCCTTGGTCAGCCTTCCCAACTCACTGCTTCCTCCTCAGTTGAATTCCCCACCCTCATTGGTGAATCAGTAATTGCTGAAGCCCCTTTTTCTCTTTCCTCTGCCACGTCAAAGAAGGCAAAGAAGAAGAGATCCTACAAGAGGAAGGCCACCTCAGATGATGTCCTTACGGTCTTCCACTTGAGTTTTGAGCAACAGGAGAGGAATGCCATGAGAGCCAGGCAAGAACAACAGGAAACAATGAACTCCATCCTTTCCCTTGCAAGAGCCTATTTCAGCAGCCGCAACAACAACAACAACAACAACAACAACATCAGCGGCAACAACAGCAATGCCAAATGTACCCATTATGAATCAAACAATCCCATGGTGGAGTGATGTGATTAGTGATTAGTATGTTTACAGATTAGCAACATAAACTGATTAGTGATTAATATGCTTACAGATTAGCAACATAAACTGATTAGTGATTAGTAGTATGTTTACAGATTAGCAACATAAACTGATTAGTGATTAGTATGTTTACAGAATAGCAACAAAATAATACAAGTGTCTTACGTGTAACACAGTGTTATTCCTTGCTTTTCTGTAGCACAATCAATTTGGTTGGTTGGATATCCCATGTGGTTGTTGGTAGCATGATTGATTTGGTCAGTTGAGCAATCAATATCCCATGTGATTGGTTGGTTGCATGATCTGTTTGATCTGGCTCCATGTGATTGGTCCATTAGGTTTGGCTCGCTCTGTCTTATTGGAGACAACACGAAAGAAAATCTTGGATAGCACAAGATAACACGAGCTTAAATTTAACTTAATTCCTCCACGATAATTCATTTCTTGCATTATTTCCATCTGCAAAAACAAAAAGCAACAAGCAACAAGCAACAAGCAACAAACAATCAATTCAACAAGCAATTGATTCAACAATCCTCCACCATGGCGTCCAAATTGCTGTCCTCTTCCATGTTGCTGTTCTCCACCATGGCATACAACATATTGTTTGTATCCTCCACAAGCTCATTCATGTGGGTGAAGAACCCATGGGATTATCCTTCCTTTCTTTCCATAAAGACCTCCAGGATCTGGTTGATACCAACAGTGCTAGCCTGGTAATTGTACAGAAGGATTGCTAGATTCATGATGATCTTCTGGTCTCCAAATTCCTCCAGGGCAAGCTTGTCTTTCAACCTTGGAAGGGATTCTTGAATCATCCTCATTCCCCATTCTGGCAGCTGTCAAAGTGCTGTTGCCTCCCTATTCAATGAAGTACCATTTACAGTATTGGGGTCCACTTGGGAGCTACAAATGAGAAATTTCTTGCCTGCCAACTTGAATGCTGAGTCAACAACAACCTTTGCACCATACTTCTCTTACATGCTCTCCAGCTTCTGCTAGACAACATGATCCAACATGGTGCTGTCATGCCAGCTCCCTGAACAGTTTAGAATGCAAATCTGGATTCTCCCATCAGGGGCAGACACAAAGAAACTGTTGGTGAATGTGAATGCTTTCCATCCATTATAATGCAGATTCTGTTTTGCCCAGTTCCTGGATTGCTGCAATTCCACTTTGAGTCTGTTGGCCACAGCCCAGACACGTTCTTTACCTAGGAGAGGGCATTTATCTCCAATGGCTTCAATGTAAGCCTCCACTTCTTCCTCTTTGGTTGGAACAGCAACCATGGTGCTTGGACGCTTCTGCAGTACATAAAGAAGAGCTTGCCAAGAAAACTTTAACCACTTGTACCACTTGTACATTACTGTTGAGGTAAGTTCAAACACTAAAGAGGCAGCTGTGGCAACAGATCCATGGGTTCTATACCAAAAGAGCACTTACCCAAGACAGCATGTTGCGTTTGCCTCCCTTCCCCTTCCTTTAGGTTTGCCTGAGGGAGTGAGTACTTGCTTCCGGATCTCATTGGTTTCCTTGTCTATAGTATACTGGTTCAAAGAGCTCAAGAAGCTGCCTGAATACTTTCCTGTTGACACCACATCAATTGAGAATACCCTGGTCATTGCTAGAGGGAAGGGCATATAGGAAGGAGGAATGTACAAATTGTTGGATTGCTATCCGTGGTGTTCGCTAGTGTCTCTCCTAAAGTCTCGTACTCTGGTCTTCCTCTTGCTCTTCTTCTGTGAGAGCCCACCACAAGATAAGTTGCTCTCTGCTCCGCTGTACTGCCTGATCCTGCTCATCCTGTTCCAGGGAATCCCAACAAAAGATAAGTTGTTCAAGTATCATCGACATGTCTCCTTTTATGTTGTCTGGAAGAATGTATGGGCAAAAAGAGAGGAAGGAGGAGGCTTTTCGACTCCAGAAACTTTGAAAGTTCTCGCCAAAAGTAAGAAATTATTAAACTAATTCCATACGCAAGTGGAATTCCTCATTCCAAAAATGGTGTCTTGCGCCATAAATGTAGGCCACCAAAATTTCATTCCCAAAAAACCGATGACCCAAATCTGGGTGTAAGTTTCTGGGTTTTCGGGAATGACTCAGCTATTGCATATACCGGTACGTACTGGTACCACTATGTAAACTATGAATCCAAGTGTGGGTCATTCCTGAAAACACACAATTTCTGTGTTATAATTGCACAGATGGCATAGATGTGTGCACAGAATTGAAAAGTGACACAGAATTGTAAGACTTTTCATGTTTATGAGGGGGTCTCGTAAACATGAAAACGCACACAATATGTGACAAATGACACTTTTACGTGTCGACACAGAAATTCTGTGTTTTCGGGATTGGCCCATTCTATTGAGATGCATTGCTGCATCTGAAGTTTCGACCCTAACAAAACTTGGTGCGTTGTGACACAAAAGAAATGATGTTTAAAAAACAATATATTTTTGAGTGCTTTAACTTAATTTTTAACCCTGTTGGGAGAAAATGATCCTGCATGGCAAAGACAGCATTGGAGAATCATGCGTTTATATTGTATGCTTGAAAAACCTTAATATCCAAGAAGTTTGTACACTACTCCTGCAACGACTACAGCTGATCCAGCAAAGTAAGGTGCACCAATGCGAGCAAAGTAAATAAGAACACTCGTTTCACCGATGCTGTCGACCTCGTAAGCACAACGCCAATTTCCTCCATGGAAAGATCCCTGAGAGAACAACTGATTGGGGTTGTTCAAGGAAGTTTGAGGGTTTCCAGAGCTCTTTGGGTTGTTCAAGTCGGAGAACAAAATAGCTGACATGACAGCATTCGAAGTTTCGGGAGCAAAAATTTCATAGGGCTTGAAATACGGCATCCCTTCGTATGCCCATGCAAATGTTCTGTTTTGCGTCACAGATACAGTAGAGGTAGCTGGCGCAATGTTCGACGACACGATGCAACCCTTGCTTCGCGCGATCACAGCACGCCAATGCTGCATGCGCTTCGCAAGAATGTAATTCGGCCCCTGGGCAACACTGACTCCGTTGATCATGTAAAAGTCTCCTCCTTCTCCGGCGACAGGATTTTTTGCGTTCTTCTTCAACAGCCTACCTGAACTGAACAATCTTACCAGCGTACCTATTGAAAAAGAAAGAGATGATCAGAGGTCTGACTTCTTGCGCAACGGAGATATCACGCCAACAACATTCACAACTTACAGAGTAGACGACTTCCGTATTCCTTAAAGTTTGCAACACTAGCGTCCCAAGCTTCTTTCGGTACAAGATGCAAGTCAGTTGGCGTACACAGGTAAGCAAGGCTGGTTCCTGGACGTTTCTCGCTAAGATCTCTGGTGACAGCATCCATGGCGAGAGATACTTGCACGTGCAGTGCACCATTGAGGTACGCATAACTTCCTACCGTAAAACTCTTTCCAGGATACAAATCCATAAGCCAGTCACGAATCATAGGAGTGTGTGTGAACAGATTACATCCTGCACTTGCATACAATTCGTCATCCGTCTTCAAAGATGACTGTTCTTGCTTCAAAGGGAATGTAATGGTACCGGAAGATTTCTTAGCGAGCCCAATCAAACGTTTCCAAATATTGGGACGATCCAGATCCACTGCAATCACATTTGCTCCCAATGCTAGCAAAACCAATAGAGGTCCCATAGCCGATCCAGCACCCAGTAGAACAAAGTACTTATCGGACAAATCACACCAGTTGGGGTTGTCCACACAACCAATGATTGCCTCCCCAGCACTGGGTTCAATGGTACCGTAATCAACCCACTCCTTCACTTTATCTTTCAACGCCTGTCCTTTAAGAATTTTGCCTTTGTAGGGGACTTCCATGGTCGGACCTCCTTTAGCGCCTTCTCCCTGGACAAATCCTGTGAAAAACTTTTCTGAGTTCTTCGCATTCATTGCTTCTCTGACGCTCACGGAAGAGCCATCGGGAGCAACAAATTCAAAAATATCGTATGCCTTGTCAAGTCCAGCTTGTGCAATCTTCAGACACGCTTCTGGAGACTTGCACTGTTCCTCTACGAGCCCAGTCAAGTGCTTGACATAAGTGAAACGGTATCCTTTCGCATGGCGGATTTTTTCAGCCTTAGTTGGATTGACGGCACCGACAGCGGATGCCAAAATCTCTTTGTTCACAGGAGTGGACGATCGTGATTTTGTTCCCTCTTCGAGAGGAAAAACAATACCACGTGGTGGCGGTGATGGTCTAGCAAATCGCTTTTTTAGGGCTGACTTGCGATTACCTACCATGTTCATAATCATGAAAGGAGATCCAAAAAAGTAAACGACAGGGAGAATGCGAGCGTAGATCCAAATGGCCGCAGTAGCAGAGAATGTCGACTGGAACGCAGGATCATATGCAGCGCTGAAAAAGCAAGTAAGTTCGCCCGTGATTCCGGTTGGGTATAGGACGGCAAACAGCGAATATCGAAGCCAGAACAAAGGATAAGGAGTCTTCTTTGTCGAATCTCCTGTCACCAAAGCAAATGCGTAAAAAAGGTAACGAAAAATTTCCACACATGACCAGGAGATAATCATTACGCCTGCACCCCATTGAGCTGAAGAACAAAAATAACGTATTTTTCGCCCGCAGATGATACAAAAAAAAGAAACAACAAACCAGATAGAAATGTTAAATTTACGTTTGTCCCTGCAAGTTAATAGGCGTTGTTACAACGGTCTCCGTCGCGTTCATACTGCAACTTACTTTGAGCGTCAGGTGAATACGTCACCGCTACCAGTGCAACAATTCTTGACATGACTTGCATGGCCGTGACAACTACCGGCGATCTGACAAGTCCCACGGCCGCATGAACAATTTCAAGCAGGGCTGCCGATTGAGTGTAAAACAAAAGGTCTCCTACGGGACTACTTGAGGACAATGCCTGGGTCGGCATGTCCCCATTTCCGTAAACATTAGCCAAGGATTCCTTCAAGCCATCTTGTGGAATGCCGCTGAGTACAGATCGGAGCGAAGCTAGAAGAATGAGCGACCATCCAACACAACAACTCAGATTGTATGCGATCAAATACATTTCTTTCGGTCCCATCTTTCCGAATCTCGTTTCAGTCCGAAGGCGCCAAGCTATCAGTGTCGGTACGAGATATGACAAGTGTGTGCGGCTCTCGAAGTCGATACCAGTTCGATAATGCTGTACACACTGATTTGTGGTGACGCTGTCAATTACGGCTTTCAAAGTAATCATTACATCATACCGGTACCTGTAAGAAACCAACGGTACGTAGCGGCTGCAATGCAGTGAACAAAAAATAATGATTTTTTTCGAGAAAAAGATTCGAGGTGGATGCAGGTGTGACGTTGCTGTCGTTCGTTCAATTGTCCCCCTTTTTTGTCACCGATTTCGATTTCCCTCGAAAAATCTTTCGTATCAGATTACTGTCACTCACTGTAAGATTTTACTTCGTACCTGTAGGTACGAATACTTGTACCGTACGAGTAAGATTACGTTAACATATGGAAAAGCGGTTCGTGTACGGTATTGAATACGAAGTACTATCGAAGTACGAAGTACAAGCGGTGCTTCGTACGAGTTAATAGGTTAATGCCATTTGGACACGTAGAAAGTGTAGGAGAAGGTACCGTCCGGTGTGCGCACGTCCTAAACCTTTAATTTATCATTTCAATTCAACCTGTCTAACCCCTAAAAATTATGAACAGAAAATCAATGAGAACAACTCAACTGAAAAACATGCGTGAATGTACTAGTACTTTTATACTGCTTATTTCTGCACTCAATAAATAACCTACAAACGTACCATTGGATAGCCCTTCTTAATGTGTAAATTAAATCGCTCAAGTACTAACCAACGTCCGATAACTGTCACGCGACCCCACGCGACCCCTCGCAAGCCCTATTTTCAGAAAATCGACCCTGCGTTTGTTATGCGCAAGGGTATTTTTCTAAATTCACAATTTTTGTGGTAACGATTTTCGACCCCCCTCAGGTTGCGACCAAAATTCTCCCCAAAGACTCAAAATGTCCATTGATCTCTCCATTTTGACTAAATTGATTTAAAAAATCTATTTTTCACTACCACACTTTCTAACCTTAACCCAAGATATGAAATAAAATTAGTTTCAGAAGTGTTAGTTCGCTACGTTTCCGCGTTGTTTTTTACGGTATGTCACATCGTGTCTTCTTTCATACCATCGTGCCTTTTATTGCTCGTTTCGATAGCATCATGCTCTTCTTAACGAATTTTCGTATAACTCTACAGTACTAACTTCCTCCTACACGATTTCACCACCAAATACTTTTTTCTTAGATATGTGTCTGGGTGTATTATGATAGTACTAGTAGTAGTAGTAATGTAGGTATGATAGTATTGATTTCTGTTCGAGTTGTGAAACGATTTTTTGTACAATTCATGTCAACAATCATGGAACGGCGTTTCAGAATTCAGTAACCGGAACGGCGTTACATGCTTTTGTGTTCGAAATCATGTTCAAATTTGAAATCTCGGTGCCAAACAACTTCCTAACCTTAACCCAAGATATGAAATAAAATTATTTTCAGAAGTGTTTGTTTGCTACTTCGTACTAGTACTATGTTTCTGCCTTGTTTCTATGTCACGACGTTTCTTTTTTCATACCCTCATGCCTTTTCATGCTCGATCCGATAGCATCATGCTCATTTTCATCATGTACATTTAACACCCCCATCAAAACCATTTCTCCCCCTCCCTTCTTCCAATAGAAGAATATGTCACAACCTAGTAAAAGTCGCCGTCACTTCAAGAGTGGTTGTTATACCAAAATTCCCAAATCATTTATATGTCGTAGCTGCATGTCCTGTAAGGGCAAATCGAAGACATTCATCGGAAGCAGACAAGATTCGTCTACACACAAATCATACCGATATGTATCACGAGGCCTTTCACGTCACCTTGATTCAATAGCTTTTTGCCGTGATTTCTATTTAAAGCATAACCTAATGGAATTTTCATCATCTGCCAAAGAAGAAACCACTAGTACAGTCCGTCATTCACCTACACAATATGGCCTGACATTGACGGAGAATGGTCCAATCGTTCCTTCCGCTTCTTTTGCTGCCGCTCACACTAACAAGGCATCCTCAAACGAAACGTTCAACTCTGTTCTAAACAGTCAGGTAGTACACAACTTATTTGTTCCACCAATGGATAGAAATGTAATGGAATCACAGTTGTTTCCTTCAGAAGACAACAGCAACAACGATGACATGGTTATTCATGAAGACAATTGCCTTCCTATTCAGAACGATAATGGTATGGATGCTTCAGAACCCACCGCATCCCAACCAAACATCAATGAAAAAGAGCAATTGATCCGATCTCATCTTTCTTTTTCACCTACCAATAGGCTCATTGCTGAAATAAAGCTCATGAATCTAATGACGAAACACAAGTTACCTCTAAACACATTCAAATCTATTTTTCAATGGGCAAACGAATGTCAAACTATTCATGGTGTTGACTTTAGCTCTATCTACCCCCGCCATCGAGAAGCCATATTTAGTGAAATCAAGTCCAATTTGGGTATTTCAGAGACCAAGTTCGAGCCACACATAATTAACTGGTTACCTTGTAATTTACCCACCCAAATATTTGTTCGATCCTTCCCAGACGCACTTCATTCCCTTCTGACCAATAAGGAGTTGATGCAAGAAACCAATTTGTCTTTTCCGAATGTCAAGACTCCTCTTTCACCCGAAAACAACCCACCACTCACCAATGAAACATACATAACAGAACTACACCACGGCTCTTGGTGGACGGAATCGTGGAAGCAGATCTGCAATGAAAATGATGAAATCCTTGTTCCGATCATTTTCTACATGGATGGAATCAGCTTGGATGCACATGGTCGTCTGTCACTCACTCCTCTCAACATGACTCTTGGTATTTTCAATACTGAAGCAAGAAAACGACCTGACGCTTGGACTACAATTTATTTTCATCCCGACACTGAAATTGAGAGCATAAGACACACAAAAAAACCACGGCGAAAGATAATATTCAAAATCTACACACCGCGCTTGCATCGGCTTTGCAATCTTTCAAGGAAGTATGTGAAATGCAGGGCGGGTTGGAGTGGGATTATCTTCTGTATGCAGGAAAAGTGTTCAAAGTGAAAATGAAATTTGCAATTGCCTATGTTGTTGGGGATACAGAACTTCATGACAAACTATGTGGAAAGTATGGATCCTACACGCAAAAGGTGAAGAAATTGTGCCGACATTGTACATGTCCTACACGTGTCATCCATAAACCAAAAGCCCAAGTGGAGGAACTGACTCGTCTCTGGGTTCCAGAAGATTTTGATTCCCCCCCAAACAATTCTGCACGGGAACACCTGGAGTACTTCAAAAGCATATCGCACCATCCCATAAAAAATGCTTTTCACAGCCTCAATTTTGGTAGTAATGTCAACAACATTCACTTTGCTACTCCCGGTGAGTGTTTGCATATGCATCAACTGGGTGTAGCACGTCGGGCAGTAGAATCACTCGATTCATTGTTAAAAGGTAGTCCTAAGTGTTGGTATGCCCCTGATTTAAACACGAATGGCACATCAGCTACTATTGGTTCACTTGCGCAGTTATACGGTGCTCTTTTGTCAAGGCAATCGGACAGAGATTTCCCCAGAACCAAGTTTTCCAGTCAGCTTCTCTCCATTACGAAAAAGGAGGGTAATGATTTTTCGGGAATGCTCATTTCCATTCTGATCACCCTTTGTTCCGATGTGGCAATAAACATCATCAAGGACGCGACATTTATTCAGAAACAAGTAGAGGTAATTCAACTGATACTGTCCATGGAAGAATTCTTGAAGCATGGGAATATACCCATTTCTGGATTGGAAAATCTCCCCAAGATGATACTCCATTTTATCAATTGTATTAATTCGACCTGCCTCAGAGAGGGAATGGGTACGAAACTGATCAAAAACCATCTATACTTTCACGTTGTTGATTACATCAAACTTTGGGGACTTCCATGCGGATGGGATTCTTCTTATTCCGAATCACACCACAAAACTGAAATCAAAGCACCCTCGAAGAACACTCAACAGAATGCTTCGACATTGATAATGCAAACGGCAAAGCGACAGGAAGAAAAAATGCTGTTACGAGTAGCTACTTCCAAGTTTAATTTAGTGACGGCAGAAGATGTTTCTGGTAATCGAGTCCCTCCCGAAGTTTCTGGTTCAAAATTTCATGTTTTCACTAACGACGATGGGGCAAGTACTATGAGATGGGTTAGGTCATCGAACAAAACAAAACCCTATATTTCTCCCATCGTGTTGTCTTTTGTATGTCAGAATGTGCTTCCACTTTTGGAGGACTGTACGTTCGTGAAAGGATTTACTGAACATAACAGGTTTGACGAGTGCACACAGCAAAATTACTTGTTTCGGAGCCACCCTTCATATCGTTCCGATGGTGGCCAACTAAACTCTGTCTGGTATGATTGGGCGTTGTTTGATGTCGGCGCATGTGAAATACCCTGCCATATTATGTGTTTCCTTGAACTCTACAATCTGAAGCAGCCTTACTCATTTGTTTCTGAGTACGAAATTGCCGACGAAGGCATTTATGCAGTAGTGACCAAGTTTAAATCCACTCCACTACCAACAGCTTCGTCGTTTGTGACGAGAGGTGAAGTAGACGACAATTCCCTGTTCTTATTTCATGTCGACAGCATACTTTCCGATGTAGCAGTTGTCCCTGAACTTGATGCAATTGGTACGTTGCAATCTAACTCATATCTAGTTGTCTCTAATCGAAGGGCTTGGCTGGATGAATTCCACAAGACAACGTCATCTTTGCCTAATGAAGAGGCACTCTACTCCCAATGCACTATTGTTGAAGAGGACAGCGACAATAATGATGATGCTACTAATTCAGGTGATGATTGTTCAATGTCATCGAATGATGATGACTATAGTGAGGTCCTCTCTGATACATCCAATACTTAATTGTTTTCGTACTACAATATCCATAATCACTTAGTATTAGTGAAGAATTGAATGCTCCTCCCTATTGATCATAACACATTTCTCCTACGTTTTGATTGATAGCTACTCCGAAACGATTGCACAATGTCGCAGTAAAACAAACGAAGTGAATGTAACGTCTAACTTTAAATTATTGTTTAATATATTATAGAGGATCAGCTCTTCTCACAGTTTTTGTCGACACATAGGCACTCATAATATAACAGCCTTTGTATTTTGGATTCGAACAGCTATGTAATACTAATGGATTGAACAATAGAGTATCGCCTGACCTCAATGGAACTTTCACTTTATACGTTGGGAACACAAAGTAATAAATCACCTCGTCATCACTTACATGTTTTGGAGCAATAACCGTCAGCCTTGTATAGAACATATCGGCATCAGTATGGCATTTCGAGTGATAATCCTTTCCAATAGAAAAGGCCGTTGCGTGATGGCCGATTGCATTCAGTGTTGTACGACTAACAACCTCATTCATCACAGTTGTTTCAAGGTTGACAAATTTGGACATTTTACGTAAACAAAGCTGCATTTCCTTCACAATGTGTAGGGCTTTCTGTTCAAGGTGGTCTTGTGTTTTCGGTTCCACATTCTTGTTGAAAACATACACACCATTTCCCGATTTCAATCGATTTGGTCTCATCCCAATAATACCATATCCACTGTTTACACTGTCACGTTTGGTTCCCCGGCCTATTTTGGGTTTAGATTGAACAATTTCCGCAGCAAATGTTCTTGTAATTTCTATATTTTTGGGAGTACCCAAGCGTTGTTTTGCACATTTTTTGGAACCTTTTGCAAAGATTCTCAATGATGGTTCCGATTCGGCGACTGCTAAAAGCAACTGATCGTCGGTACTATCCAATGTCATGAAACTATCAATAGACACCGCCTCTTCCGATGTGTATTCCCTTCCTCCAATTGTTTTAAAACCCCATCGTGTTTCCATGAATTTACCTCGAAACCCATTCTTGTGAACTGTTTTCAATGCTATTTGCTCCACATGTTGTACAATTTCCTTCATACTTTTACGCTTCTTGTGTTTTATCTCTGACAAGTGTTTGTAAGTCTGGTGGATTGTTGATGATGACGTTTCTCCGTTTTTGAGAAATTTTGATTTCATTCTCTTTCTCTCTGTCTTCCCCCGTTTCCTCTTTGATTTTTGCTTCATTGATTTTGTTGCCAATTGCTTTGTTGTTGTAGTCAATCCCATTGCACCGGGTGCCTTTCTTGTGTGACCGTTGCCGGACTCTTTGCAGATAAGATGTTTGAGGAAGACGATGAATCGATTTGCCCATGGAGTGTGTTTCTGTGTCAACTTTGTGGAACGGCGTTTTTTATTCAGTTGTCGGTAACCGCATTTGTGACTTTTGTGGCCGCTTCGAATGTTCCCACCTGTTGATATCGCTGCCGCTGTTGGTTAGGTCGTTCCCGGTTCCGTCCGCTTCAAAATCCGCAGAATCTCTGTAGTGGCATTTCTGGGTCAAGTTTGTGGAACGGCGTTTCAGATTGAGTTGTCTGGAACGGCAATTCTGATTTGAACGTCTGGTGTATTGGCGTTTCTGGGTCAAGATTCTGTAATGGCGTTTCGGACTTACTATTCTGGAACGGTAATTGTGTCTGTATTTTTGTTTCAGGGTAAACTTTCTGGAACGGCGTTTCAGAATGAGTTGTTTGGAACCGCAATTCTTACTTTTGCGGGCGGTTGGATTGTTCCCTATTGCTGCTGTTGCTATTGGTGTTGCCGCTTGCTGCTGTTGCTGGCGCTGTTGTTGCTATCGCTGCCGCTGTTGGTTCGATGGTTCCGGGTTGCGGCCGCTTGGATAGTTCTCGCTTGCTGCTTTTGCTATCGCTGTCGCTAGGTTTCCGGTTGCTGTTGTTGCTCTATGTCGTTGCCGTAGTCTATGATTGTATTCGAGTTTATGATGATATGTGAATTGAACCAAATGGGTAAGTATGTATGGATGCGCTACATTTAGTAAATAATAACAAAAGAATAGTATAATCTACGTGTCACTAACCTACACTGTTGGCCTTGTTTTTGTTGTTGCGTTCAATTCGTCCGATCAAATTGTTACGATCCTGCGTCCGCCTTGTCCGACGTTGTCTCAAATTGATTGTTCTACTACTGATCCGTACCTATGAAAATAAGAAGGAGGGAAACACAAGTAAGGAGGACATCATGAGCAATGCAGGATGCAGGCATCATTTTCCCTCTATCTTACGTTGTTGTTTTTTCCGCCTTCGACCCAGTGTTGCCTTCCGATCCGTTGTTTCCAATACGGTCCTATGTAAATAGCAAAATAGAAATAGGAGGAAATACATTCTTATCAGCAATGCAGGTGGCATTGTAATCATTGCCTATCTCTCCCATTTGTACCCTTCTTGCTTGTTCTTACAATAGTTGTTCGCCGTACCTCCGTCCGTTGTTCCGATACTTTGTTCCGAATCGTTCTCTCAAACTACAGGGGAAATTTGTCGGTCAAATTGTTGTTGCCGATACGTTGTTCAATCTTACTCCTTTCTCACGAAAAACTGGATCTTTATCCTGTTGATATATCTACGCAATGGATGCAGATTCATTGATTTCAAGACGTATATGTAAGGCTGCAGTCCAAACAATATCTATCCAGCAATTCCTCTACAGTCCAATGCCGTCCAATTCTTTTTCCAGCAAAGGCAGCTTATTCGGATTAAAATATCTCGAGCCTGAATTCCCTGCATAATAGTGACCATTGCTGATCAGTTAAGTGGGATCCCGCGTTCTCGGACGGAGTGCTTTGTCATACAAGTACAGTAAACCAACTCTGCTCAAGATAAGTTTGGTAAGATGATTATGAAGGGAAACAGTATTTTTTGACTCGAAAAGAAAAAAAATTCACGCTGTAAAATCACACTGTAAAATAACACTGTACAATCACCACACTGTAAAATCACGGTGTTAAATCAGTTCGAAAAAAAATGTATTCTCTGTGTGTGTGTGTTTGTGTGTGTGTGGCCATGTGTGTTCCAAACAAAGAATCGAGACTTACTAACCTGTCAGATCTACCGCTGTAAATCTAGAACAATGAAGAATAAAACCATTTTCTTATTTAAAAATAAGAACATTAAGTAAAGAAATATCCACCCGCGCTCTTTTTGAATAGAGAACAAGAAAAAGTAGTGCAATGACTTTTATTCTTAACGTTCTCAACTTGTGATGCACTGAGAACTTTTATGTACCGGTGAGGTTGTACTTCTTAACAACAACACATGTGTGCCGGTGATCTTACTGGTAATGAATTTGCCTAGTTTTGTCCACCAGTATTCTATGACAGTAGTAGCTACGTAGACAGATACCTTTTTGTATAGGTATAATACGATAGTAGTATACTTAGTAGTACGTATGTACGTATGATAATACTAATGACTTCTGTTTCGGTTGTGAAGGGTGATTTTGTATAATTCATGTCATCAATCATGGAACGGCGTTTCAGAATTGAGTCACCGGAACGGCGTTTCAGGCTTTGTGTTTGGATCATGTTCCAATTTGAAATTTCGAATCATGTTTCAATTTCAAAACTCAAAATGAAGTACTACGTATGGTTCGGTGGTGAAACGGTTTCTTCGACAATTCATGTCAACAGTCATGAAACGGCGTTGCAAAGTTTGAGTTCCATTTTGGTTTCAATTGCAAATCACCAAATTACTGGGTTTGAAACTATTTGTCGGAAAATCTTAGCATACATTACCGTATCTCAAAATGGATGATCGGTGTTTCGTACTGTTGTGGTTCGTTTTGGTAACGTTTTCACTTTTCGTTTGCAACGGCGTTGCAGGCTGTACCATTTGTTTACCGTTAAAGTGGAAATATTTGTACATAGTTGCGTGATGTTTGTTTGTTGTTAGAGTTGCTGAGGTTTGAAGTTGAGTCGACTCTGTTTTCCTTTACCTCATTTACGAATCTCTTGATATGCGACAAAAAAAACACTTGTAGCAACTTAGATTGCTTTTCACACAATTTTATTTCGTTGTACTCTCAATTAGCAATCAAACAATGCCGAGACTTACAAGAAGTAGCGCTAAACGTAACAAGGCTAATTCACCACCAGATGAAGTCACAGATGCAGCCGCAACTCCAACCAATGTAGCCGGCGCAAATGCGGCGGCACAAGTCAACGGTACTCCAGCATCTACTCCACCACGAGATGAAGGGGCAGCCGCAGACCAAGACAGACCTTCAGGTAATAGTACCCCAACAACGTTGTTTGCAAACGATCCAAAAGCTCATCCGGTCAGTCAACGGCGTGCAGTCGATAAACGAAGGCAGAGGAGACACCACACATCAAAAAGACCATCACAGAATAAGAAAAGAACTCAAGTGGTACAAATACCAGCAGTCGTTCCCGAAACACCACATGAAGCAGTCACAGGGGCCACTCAACCTTCGTCGTCTACGGGAAATGTAGGCGGTTGAAGTTTGTCATTGGAATTATTTGATGATGACTCCCAATACAAGGATCACACGGATGCAATGAAAAGACGTGTCAAAGCTTGTCTGAAGCAACAGGGTCCTAACGGATTCTCTGAGAATATTTTGACGGACGAACTCATCACTGCCGTCAGTCGTGACATCGAATCTGTCTTCCGCCATCTCATGAACAAGGTTTTCATTGTTACTAAACTTTCTCCTTCCGGAACCCGTCCTGACTTCAGAGAGCAAGAAACGTCAGACAAACCATCCTCGGGTCCTATACCAAGGGTTGTTGACGTGATGGTAAATCTTTTCCTACGTGACTCCGGGTCGCAGTTGACAAAGAAGGTCTGTATCTTGAATGCAAAGGAACTGACAACTCGTTTCAAGGAGTACAAAATGAAAGAAAAATGGAACTCCTTCCAGTCAGCCCTCAACTCCGTTATCAAAGTCGATGAAAATACAATGGAAGGCGAAACACAATTCTCCCGGGTTCAAGGACAAGACGAATTATCGGAAGGCACGTCGCATTCTGTCTGGGCAAAGAATGTGGTTAACTACGACACCATACTGAAGTACATGAAAGTTTATTTAAGCTTACTGCGTTGGTACGTACGTTGTGTTCAATTCCCCCCTGCGCCTTCACCGGAAAAAGAAGGACCGTTTTTCAATCATAGATTTAAAGACGATGTAAAGAAAGGGAAGCTATACGTCCGGGAGATGGTCTCGTTCTTTGAAGGTCTTTCCTTTAACCGCGCATTGAGGCATTTTCTTTCCTCTAGTCACTCCTTTGATGATTTGGTGAAAGAAATCAATTCTATTAGGGGTAACGAAGTTGTTGGTGGACCAATAAGAGATGGTGTCGCAGCAGTCGAGATAGTGCCCTTGACTGATTCCCAAAAATACCTCAAGTTGGAATGGCCCTCCGACGTGTCCAAGATACCCCTTGCGTTTGAAAAGGTCCTCATGTATTTGTGGGTATGCTTCCAAAGACAGAAGGCCAGAATTTTTGAAGCACTCAGCCTTGACCACTTCCCCAATGAGTCATTACTACATGACAATTTGTACAACAAACTATTGCCCAATCTCTATGAGTCTTCGTTTTTGATTGGAAAATACACAATAAAAGGAGTGGACAAAAAGGTGGGGATTATTCGATTCAACCTGTTATCTTCTCTTCACTTTTGCAAGATTATGGAGCACCGGAAAACTCTTAACCAGTTCTACAGAATAGGCGTTGACTTTGACAAAGAATTGGTCACTCTCTCCACTGAAAAGAAATCGGCCGAACGTGACATATTTGTGGACGAGTACAATGAAGAGAAGGAAGTTCACGTGAAGACATTGTTGCAACATTACATCCTGAGTTTGTCCTGTGTTGACAATGTTGTTTCGACTTCTGACCAACTTGAAGACGTGAATCTTGTTTGCGACGAATTGCTCGACTATGTTCTAACATCTCGTTTGTCACGTGATGATGACGGTACACGTGTTTCGGTTAGTAGGGATATGGTTTCAAAGGAAATAATGAAGGCTGTACTTGGCCACTTAGAAGACATTCCTTTTACCGTTGACCATGCACATGAGGGTCTGGACTATTTGTTGAAAGCAGAGCAAAGATCTTTGTCGTCGCGCTCTAATCAAGGTGAACCTAACCGCAAAGATCGGTTATTCATTTTCACCAGTGATGGTGCTCGATCCGTTCAATTTGAAGAACCAAGTCCGCCTGAGCTTGTGAGAGGTAAGGAAAGTCGACATACTTACCCTATCGCAAAAGAGGACTACAGCTTATCCGTCACAAGGTTCCTTAATTTTGATGAGAACTGCACGTACACGGTGGACGATCGATTGTTCTGGGAACATACGAGATTCGTATTCAGTGATATTTTCATCACACGACCGGAAATAGTACTCGGAGCTTCTAATTTTTTTGAGAGGTCTTTGCGGTTTCTGACAACTTACAATTATCTACCTGAAGGGGGACAATTGTTCGTCCCCTTGACAAAGGAGCTTTTGTGTTCGGTTTTCACTAACAAAAGACACCTGTTGGAAGCAGGCTTGCAAGTAAGTTTTGTTTCACGAGAGGATGAAAAGACTTTACAATCCGATGGCGACTCATTGATCAAACTATTTGAAAAAATCAAGGTACCCAACAGTCAGAGTTACAAAGCTACCGACATTGCAAAGTGGGACTTCATGAAGAAACACTTGAAGAACTTCGAGAAGTTCATCGAAGAGAATGATACGTATTCCGTACGATGGATAGTGTTCACTAACACAGAGTTTCATGAACCGGAATCATTCTTTCGATTTCCTTGGGAAGGCAAATTGACCGACAACTCTAGTGAACCCTCAATTGATGGAGGTAACAAAAGGGATGATGATGAAGAAGAAGAAGACGTAGAAGTAGTAAACGGCAACGTACCTCCCACAGAACCAAACGCAGTTAAAGAGAACGCATCCATGAAGGCAAAGAAGAAGTCGTTCCTCAGGAAACCAAAAAAACGAAACAAGACTGCATCAGACGAATCCAATGGAGAGCCGAAGTACAAGGAGAGGAAGGTCTCTCCAAACCTAGGCCACGTTGAAGATCTTGGATACCTTCTGCAAGTTCCTCGCCCAAAACCAGCCAACGTAATAAGACAGAAGCGCTCCGGAAACGTGAAGGTGTTGTTCGAAGATCCTGACCCGGTGATCTCGTATCCTAAATTTGCAATTGGTAGTGAGGTGACAATCACGGGTTTGCCAGCACCTGGAACTGGTGTTGTGAAAAGTTATGCAGCAAAGAAGAAGGACCAATATCCTCAATACCCTGGATACATGGTGCACAAGAAACTACAAGATGGTACAACAGTGAAGCGCGCCACCTGGTTCCCTTACGACAGAGTGGGATCGGATAAACCACAGTTCACCAAGTTGTCGGATGTATTCAAATAATGAAACTATGCTGTATTGGGTATACGTTCATAGCCTTCTCCACGCACCACCATAGAACACAAGAGCAAAGAGGGCATAAACGGGAAAGAATTTATCATATTACGGTGTACAAGAAACTACCGGATGGTACAACACCAGTGAAGCGCGCAACCTGGTTTCCTTACGACCGTGTGGGGTCGGATAAACCACAGTTCACCAAGTTGTCGGATGTATTCAAATAATGGAACTACGCTGTAGAACACAAGAGCAAAGAGTGCCTAAGCGGGAAAGAAGTTATCATATTAGTACAACAACGTCGACACTAATAGTAGTTCTTCTTCTCCAACTTGGATTCAGATTAACCAAAACATTATTCTGTACGTAAGAAATAGTATTCAAAAGTAAAATAGAGTAATCTGACATTTACTGTGATTAGTCCATGAATATTGTTCCTGTTATGGGTGAAATGAATCATGAAGGAAACAGAAGTGAGTTATTATCTGTCATAGTTTGTGTGACACCACCTTGTACTGATACGTGCATTTGGGTACTGGATTTGTAGGGAAAAAAAAATACTCTGCAATTAAAATATAGAAAATCGTATATTTACTTGGATTGAACCACGAATATTGTTCTTATTAGGGGGAACATGCACGAATCATGAAAGTAACAGAAAGGAAGTTATCTTTCAAAGTTTGTGTGTCACCACGTAATGAGTGCATTTGGGTACTGGATTTGGAGGGAAAAAGCACAGTTATTTGCTATTATAAGATAGAAAATCTGAAATTTATTGGGAATAGCCCATGAATATTGTTCCTGTTATGGGTTAGATGAAACATGAAAGAAACAGAAGTGAGTTATCTGTCATACTTTATGTGTCATCATCTAATGAGTGTATTTGGGTCATGGATTTGGAGGAAAACACACAAATTTGCAAGTAGTCCATGAATATTGTTCCTGTTATGGATAAGTTGAATCATGAAAGAAACAGAAGTGAGTTATCTGTCATAGTATGTGTAACACAATCTAATTAGTGCATTTGGGTCCTGGATTTGGAGGATAAATACACAGTAATTTGCAATTAAAAAATAGAAAATCCAATATTTCGTGTGATTAGTCCATGAAGGTTGTTCCTGTGATGGGTGAGATGAATCATGAAAGAAACAGAAGTGAGTTATCTGTCATAATTTGTGTGTCACCAACTCATAAGTGCATTTGTGTACTGGATTAGGAGCATAAATACACAGTAATTTGCTATTAAAAAATAGAAAATCACATCTTTCGTGTGATTGAACAATTATTATTGTTCCTGTTATGGGTTAGATGAAACATGAAAGAAACAGAAGTGAGTTATCTGTCATACTTTATGTGTCATCATGTAATGGGTGCGTTTGGGTCATGGATTTGGAGGAAAAATACACACTAATTTGCAATCAAAAAATATAAAATCCCATATTTCGTGTGATTGAACAAGGAATATTGTTCTTGTTATGAGTGAGATGAATCATGAATGAAACAGAAGTGAGTTATCTTTCATAGTTTTTGTGTCACCACCTACTAATAAGTGCATTTGTGTACTGGATTTGGAGGATAAATACACAGTAATTTGCAATTAAACAATAGAAAATCCAATATTTCGTGTGATTGAACAATGAATATTGTTCCTGTTATGGGTGAGATGAATCATGAAAGAAACAGAAGGGAATTATCTGTCGTGATTTGGGTATAAACACCTAATGATTGCATTCGGTGACTGGATTGGGAAGAAAAATGCACACTAATTTGCAATCAAAAGATCCAAAATCAGATTTTTCGTGTGATTGAACAATGAATAATGATAGTGTAATGGATAAGATGATTAATGAAAGAAACAGAATTGACTTATATGTCAAGGTGGTTTGTGTGTCACAACCTAATTAGTGCATTTGGTTACTGGTTTTGGACAAAAAATTACCAGGGAACAACAGAACTATTAAAACTTTCATAAAGACTAAAGTATCAGCCTTAGAATTGGCAATATACTTTCATACTCTAACCAATCCATAGAATGAACAGTATTCATCCTTAAAACAACAGAAAGTAACAAACTGTTGCACTCAACAAAAACTTAGAAACAATCTTTATTTCTTAGGTTACTACTTGTTCATAGAAAAATAAAGAAATAGAACTAGTAGTAGGAACATAAAGTAAGGAGGGAAGTACTACGTATGGACCCATCTAAGGAGGAGTCGAACCACGCGACACAGTTACTTGAATATAACCGAATCATTGCGAGATGACGAAATTTACACCACTTAAAGTGAGGTAAGAATTATTCCTTCACAGATTGCAACGAGTAATTGAACGAAAATACCTCGGTATTTGCCAAACGTAAATCATTATTACAACGAAGAGCAAAATGGAGAACATAACAACACAATCAGCGTACAAGAGGAAGCCATTGAAGCCTAGGTATGTTTTGGATTCGGCGGAGTACTGTGCAAGAATGACTGAGCTAAATGACGGTGACGAAAACAACGAGAATAATCCATTCTTATATCATTTTGAAACTGGGTTCGATGCGCTATGTGCCGAAAACGGCAACTTGGTACTCACAATACTTAATGGATGCAACAAGATAGACGACGTTAGAGATAGACTCGACAGCCCAAAAGGGCATTTCGATGAAGAAGAAGCTTTAGAAATTTGGGAACAATGCTTGAAGTACGTAACTGAGGACATATTTCCTTTCTACAAGGAAGGCGACACTGATGCCGTTGACCACGTATGGGCTTTGGGTATCATTGTGGCACACATTTTATGCGGTTATCTGGCATTGAAAGGAACGGAGGACATACAGTGCTACAACAACGTGGGTATTGGACGACCAGTACAATCAGGAGAACGAGTGAGGCTCGAACTCAATGGTCATACAGTTCCACCAAAAAAATGGAGTAACCTTACGCCGGAAGCCAGAAAACACATAAAGCAATGCATACATTTTCACCCGGGTAACCGTCCCTGTCTGACGACCCTTTGGTTAAACGAGTGGCGCACAATGACTGAAGAGGCAATCATTGAAAAAAACAGTATAATGTACATCGAAGAAACCGACGACGGAAAGGAACGAAACAAAGAAACGAAGATAAACAACAACAATAAAAACAATTGGAATTCATTCATGAACAAAGCGAAAAAGCAGTCTAAGAAGAAAAAAAGAAAACTCAAACAATTTGCAAACAAAGAGAAAAGGGAGGAAGAGGATAGAAACGAGAGAAACATTGTGCACTGGCTACAACTTTACGAAAAACGTTGGAATTCACCGGAAGATTTAGAGGAATACAATAACTATCCCGTTCCTTGTGGTGCGTGGGGACGTGTGAAATAGTCCTAGTAACAAGAAGCTTTACTATGGAAAAACTTACCCCTACTTACCACGAATACGTGCAGAATCCTGTTGTACTTAAATACGTAAATATAAAAATTAACTACTGTGAAAAACGTTAGTTACAAATGAAAAAGTCAGAATTGCCGTTCCAGGAAGCTAAATCTGAAACGCCGTTCCAGAAATTTAAACCGAAAACGCTAATAAAGACGTTCTGTAAATTTTCCAAAACAGTGAATTGTTACCTGCAACACCGTTCCAGACACACAACACGGAAACACCGTGGCAAAAATCGTGCTGATTTTCCATTACAGGCTCATCAATGCAACTGGTTCCTTACAAATGAAGAAGTCAGAATTGAGGTTCCAGACAACTCAATCAGGAACTCCGTTACAGAAACTTAACCTTAAAACAAAAATGCATACGTTGTGCGGATTTCCCAAAACAGAGAATTGTTGTCTCCAACACCTTTCCATACAATGTGCCTGTTTTCGGTTCTACAGATTTCAATATGAAGTGATGTGATACGGTACTAGTAGTAGGATGGGGAACATCAAAATAAATTGGTATCGTACAATCTAGTACCGTTACTAGTACTAATTGTTGGGAAATAGGAAGCGAATGTACGGAAGAAAAAAAATGGCGCGGCTAGGCAGACAGTTCTTTTTGGTTGGCCCGCGCTCACAAGCCCGCTTAGACAAAGACAAATGTATTGCAAATTGCTGAATTCATACAATCGATCACAAAACAAGGCAGCATAAAAATTCACAAAATTGCCAAAAACACCAACAATTGAAAAATTTGAAATACAAGATGACGAAACAAAAATGGTCCAACCTACCCAAGGCAAAAATAACACGTCTCCAAGAAAAGAAAATAGCAGAAAAAGCAACCGCAGTCAGGGATGGAGACACTAGAGATAATACCAAAAATACAGGCATTACAACCATGTCCAGCGAAACGAACACAAACATTGCAGCAACACAAAAAGGCACCACCACGACGGAAAGAGAAAAACCACTAAAAAGGAAAGCGGAAAACATTAGCATCATGGACAGCAGCGACAGCGACAGTGAAAGTGACACTGACAGTGACACTGATTCGAGTTCGGTTAGTGAAGACAATGATGGGAGCTCCAAAAAGAATAAGGATACTAGAGAAAATACAAAAGAGAAAAAAAGACAAAAAACTACGGAGGGCGGACGACAGAAAAATAAAAACGAGAAAGAAAAAATATTAACAGAAATAGCGAATGAGGATCCGGATCTAGTACAGGATTGGGTGAAAACGTGGAGCAAAGGTAAGAAGGGAGAGAATTCTAAAGAGAATGCTGCAAAAACTACCAACACGGTACCATTGAAAACAGTGCGGGGCGGCGATAGCAGTGATAAAGTGAGTACATTGAGTGGTAGAACTATACATAGTATCGAAACGGAAACTATTAAAGTATTGAAAACATATAAAGATACAATTGAAGGACAGGTGAGGGCATATGTGAAGAAGAAATGGTACGGTGGCCTGAAATTTATGACAACAAACACACTCTCCAATAAAATAATCGTGCAAGGAATTGATGAGTGTGTAATATCCTATCCAAAAGATATACCCATTAAGAAAATCTGTGAATACTTTCATAATGCAGTACCAAAAGCCCTGGCTAAATTGAGACACAATAATCAAACATTGGCTAGAAAAAATTGGTTTGGTAAGTGACGGCGTAATTGTTGAGTCATCTGGAAATTATGGTACTTTTGACATTCTTCAATATGTGCCTACGACAGACATACAACTAACCCAACCATACTATGATATCATACTGCCATTTGATGACATCACCGCAGTTGATAGTGAAATGGCAAAAGTGCCGGCATCATTCCCTGGTACTGTAGCTCTAAATACGGACTCGATGGAAATTCTGGCGAAAGAGTACCGGCGATACGGAAATGCGGCAAATGAAGAATTTTATTATTTTGTGACAAGAATCCTGTCTGCCATTAATCCGGGAAAGACGAACTTTAGGCTGAGGAAGACAAAGGATCTTATTAGTACCATCTTTAGTGTTACGGATGAGGCTTTTGCCCTAATGATAATTGACAACGAGTACAGAAATTGGGAAAAACAAAAGGAAATGAAACTTGATGGAACATACACGACACACAAAAAAAAAATACATGAAAAAAAAATATTGCGATTCAAAAAGTGGAAGTGCAAATGGATGGGACAAAGAAGGACGGAAAGTGTTCAATAAATTGTGCAAGAAGATACAAACGTTGAGAGAAAATCCCGAAACGGGTATAAATTTGGAGAAAATGATGCTACAAAGATTCGACTCAGAAAGCAATCCTTCCAGTACTGTGTCGAATAATGGTGGCACTGTTGCCAGTAGTCTTGCTGAAGAGGAAAGTGAGGATGAAAACTATATTGATCCGGCATGGAGACAATTGCTTGACGAAATGGAGGAAGTTTAGGCCTTGTTTTCAGATTCGATACTGTTCATTGTATCAGTCAGAATGAAAGGCAAAAACGCCGCCCCATTTCTTTTGATAGGGCCTCTGATGGTAGACTGGATACAGTTTGGTATTCAACACGACAACGACTCACGACGAATAGGTTAAGTCATAGAATCCAGCCGCTTAACGGTTGGAGGATTTATGACTGAAGGGGACTGAAAAGAATTCACCGTGTAAAGCGTATCGCACGTACGAAGAGTCACAAAGGCAATAACCTTATTCGTAAGGTTATTTAACCTGAGTGAATAATCGTCGGTGATTAAATCCATGTGGATTGTCTCTTAGCGGGAATTTTCCCATCAGCTCACTCTTCGAAGAATTAACAACTCTAAAACACTATCATGCCCTAAAATCTATGTACAACCTAGTACTAATTCTACACAATAAGGTACAAATACTGTGATATTCCAATGAGAATATCACGGTGAATTATACGGTAACACGAAAGACCGATTGAAGGTGGTTTGCATGTGTTTTGTGTGCTAAGAATTACACGGTAATATGCCGTATAATCGACACGATGATTCGGCGATACGATGAGTAATTAACCTGTCGTCCGCTAAGGCCGAATGAACTGTAACAATGATCTTACTCACTAAATCAATCGATCGTAGGACCGATTGCATTTGCGTTCGTTTGTTACGACACACTTTCTTTATTGCGACAGTACCTTGCGACAAAAAAAAAAAGGGTCGCGTGACAGTTATCGGACGAAGAAGTTTTAGCTGGCTGCCTAGTAATACTACGTCACATAAACGATGCTCATGCTTTCGTCATATTCCTGCGATGTTTTTAAAAATTCCGAAACATTTTGTTGCGCGCACAATAAATAATTCTCTACCTATTTTTGCACGCAACAATTTCAAGTAGGTCTATTTTCGCCACCGCTTTTTTCAGCCCTCGTACCATGCTTGCTTCAGAATCTTTCTATTCTACAATTTTTTTCATGCTTACCTCGATAATATTTATTCGCCATTCAATTTTTGTTTTTTCCACACGAAACTCCTCATGTTTTGTAATAATATCCTTTATGTACACTGATATTGTTGTAGCGTTGATACAAATTTCTTAACAAATATACGAGCTTCTTGATAACCAGCAATGTATTCTGTTATGTTGCTTTCACAATACTCACACTACATTTCTCGAATATCAAAAGCCAACAACCATATTTTTGTACTCATAAGAAAGTATTTTATCCGCATTTGCAATAATCTCCGACATTTCACAATATTCACGCTACGCATATCAAATACCGAAATACAACAAACATATTTTGTAACGAATATGAAAGTATTTTATCAGCTTTTGCAAATACCTCGTTTATTGTATTATATTCAAACAGAAGACCCGGAACAATATTGTGCAAACCGTAAAATAATAATGAACTAGCTGTGCTACTCTAATGATGTTGTTATCACCAATTACTCTGGTTCATTTTTCATGTAATCGAGGTATAATTTGTATTCCTCGGTATCCTCGCCGAGAATCTGAAGCAAGCTACGTTTTCTCTTCCGTCTTTTTTCCCTTTTTACTTTCTTCATCCTCCTCCTTATCTTGTTGTTTACGATTGCCATTTTGTTTTTGGTACATTTTAAGTAGTTCCGTCTCTAATTCTTTCGACTGTTGTTCCTCCCTTTGTTCTTCTAATTCGCTTACTAGGTATTCGTAAAGATCTTGTCCCTCGTTACTCCATCCCTCCTTATTTCCTGACTTACCGTCAGTGAATTTTTTTCTCAACCTCGTGCCCTTTGTTGTGTTTAGCCACGAGTCGTACGTCCGAGAACTGTTTCTCTACCCCCCGCGGGCTATCGCGCGGTATTTTTACAATTCTCGACCCTATTTTTTAAATTTCCTATCTTTTTAGGTCGCGTGTCTACTAAAATACCTCGCGCGTCGCACACCTTTACTTTTGAGACAATATCTCGTCACTCCTCAAATAAAATAACTATTTTAGGGTTAAGGATATCATATCCTTTCGTGACAAGCACTATTTTGTGTACAACTTGTGCACGAATGACTTATTTCATTTTCTCAACATGTTGCCACCATATAACGGGCTCCGTCCCAAATCCTCCAACTCCAACTCAAATCCAACTCCAAACAATCCCATTTTCATTACAATGGATAGGGACCTGCCCCCCCCCCCCCCCCCCCCTTGTATCTCATAAACCAAGAACTCCAAAAAGTTGGTAGGATAGGCAAACGATTCTAGACAACAATACTAACAAGGCCTGCAAGTCTCAAAGGGATCTGCCGTACGCGTTAGAAGCAATAGGAGGGCCTAGCAGAGGACTCCAAATCCGAATTTTCACCTCCACAGAAAACACCCCCTTCAAACCCAAGGGACAGCAGATATCTCCATACTGAAGGCGCCGCGGGCAACGATATTGCAGGGATCCGTTCATTATACTAAGTAGGACAAGGCCTGCAAGTTTCGAATCGATTGATCGAGTGGATTGGAAGTATCTAACCGGCAAAGCATTGAACACGCAAGGTCCATTTTGAAGGTAAACAAGGAAAAAAAACGGTGAATATTAATATCTCCATACTGAAGTCACCGCGGGCAACGATATTGCAGGGATTCCTTCATTATACTAAGAAGGACAAGGCCTGCAACTTTGGAATCGATTGATCGAGCACATTAGAAGAATCAAACCGGTGAAGCAGAAGGGGAAAATTTGGTTGTATTTCAAGGAAGCAACCCAAATAACGGCGACAGCAACTATCTCTATAACAACGACACCAACAGCAACGGTATTGCAGGGTCCCCTTGATTACATATATGACAAGACGCCCGCCAAGTTTCGTATTGATCCATTGAGCGGATCAGAAGGAATGGACTCAACATAGCAGAGTGACAAATTTGGTTGTATTTCAAGGAAGCAACCCAAATAACGGCGACAGCAACTATCTCTATAACAACGACACCAACAGCAACGATATTGCAGGGGCTTCTTCATTATATCTACAAGGAGACGCCTGCCAAGTTTCGTATTGATCCATTGAGCGGATCAGAAGGAATGGACTCAACATAGAAAAGTGACAAATTTGGTTGAATTTCAAGGAAGCAACCCAAATAACGGCGGCAGCAGATATCTCTATAACAACAACACCAACAGCAACGATATTGCAGGGTCCCCTTGATTACATCTATGAGAAGACGCCTGCCAAGTTTCGTATTGATCCATTGAGCGGATTAGAAGGAACGGACTCAACATAGAAAAGTGACAAATTTGGTTGTATTTCAAGGAAGCAACCCAAATAACAGTCACAGCAGATATCTCCATACAGAGGTCGCCGCTGTCAACGATATTGCAGGGTCCTCTTCATTACATATATAAGAACACGCTGCCCAAGTTTCGAATCGATTGATCCAGAAGATCAGAAGAACCGAACCGGTGAAGCAGAGGGGCAAAATTCGGCTATATTTCAAGGAAGCAACCCAAATAACAGTCACAGCAGATATCTCTGGACCAACGGCACCAACAGCAATGATATTGCAGGGTCCTCTTCATTACATATATAAGAACACGCCGCCCAAGGTTCGAATCGATTGATCCAGAAGATCAGAAGAATCGAACCGGTGAAGCAGATTGGGAAAATTTGGTTGTATTTCAAAGAAACACCCCAAATAACAGTCACAGCAGATATCTCTGGACCAACGGCACCAACAGCAATGATATTGCAGGGTCCTCTTCATTACATATATAAGAACACGCCGCCCAAGTTTCGAATCGATTGATCCAGAAGATCAGAAGAATCGAACCGGTGAAGCAGAGGGGCAAAATTCGGCTATATTTCAAGGAAGCCACCCAAATAACAGTCACAGCAGATATCTCTGGACCAACGGCACCAACAGCAATGATATTGCAGGGTCCTCTTCATTACATATATAAGAACACGCTGCCCAAGTTTCGAATCGATTGATCCAGAAGATCAGAAGAACCGAACCGGTGAAGCAGAGGGGCAAAATTCGGCTATATTTCAAGGAAGCCACCCAAATAACAGTCACAGCAGATATCTCTGGACCAACGGCACCAACAGCAATGATATTGCAGGGTCCTCTTCATTACATATATAAGAACACGCCGCCCAAGGTTCGAATCGATTGATCCAGCGGATCAGAAAAAAACGACTCAACATGGATGGGAAAGATGATGGGCAAAATGTGGCTAAAAAATGGGCCTCCAAGCCCCCGCCCGGTTGCTCTTATTGCTCTCGCTCTGCGGCTCCATCCTTCCCGGTGGCTGTTGCTGTTGCTTGCTGTCAAATCAATGAGTCGTTGCCGTTGTCATTGCTGACAATCCTATTTGAATATATGATATGATAATGCTGGGACGAATTGTCGTTGGAGGACGATGACAAAACAATTCAACGTTGGAGTGGAAGACCAATAGCCGTTGCTGTTGCCGATGATGTAGTGGAAGACCAATTGCCGTTGCTGTTGCCGACGATGGAGTGGAAGACCGATTGCTTTTGATGCCGACGATTCGTTGCCGCTTGCCGGTGGAGGAGGAGCGTTTCTATGCTGCCGATTTGTTCCCGAGCGCCGGTGGAGGAGGAGGAGGAGCGTTTCGATGCCGCCAATTCGTTGCCGTGCCGCCGATTCGCGTTCCCGGTTGCTTCTATTTGATCGTTCCCGGTGGCTTTGCCGATGGTCGATTGGTGTTGCGGATCAATTGGTGTTGGATCGATTGGTGTTGGATTGATTGGTGTTGCGGATTGATTGGTGTTGCTGCTGCCGACGATTGGTGTTGCGGATCGATTGGTGTTGCTGTTGCCGACGATTCGTTCCCGGTTGCAATTTCTTTGATCGTTCCTGCTTGCGGTTGGTTTGATCCCGATGCCGGTGGAGTGGAAGACCAATCAATTGCTGTTGCCGATGCCGATGGAGTGGAAGACCAATCAATTGCAGTTGCCGATGCCGTGGAAGACCAATCAATTGCCGTTGCCAATGCCAATGCCAATGCCGTGGAAGACCAATCAATTGCCGTTGCCAATGCCAATGCCGGTGGAGGAGCGATTCGATGCCGACGATTCGTTGCCGTTGGTGCCTCCTAAGCGCCGGTGGAGGAGTAGCGTTTCCCTGATTCGTTGTCGGAGTAGCGTTTCGCTGATTCGTTGTCGCTTGCCGCTTGCCGGTGGAGGAGTAGCGTTTCCCTGATTCGTTGCCGCTTGCCGGTGGAGGAGTAGCGTTTCCCTGATTTGTTGCCACTTGCCTGTGGAGGAGTAGCGTTTCGCTGAACGGCAACGACGAGTCGTTGCCGTTCTCGTTGCCGCCGATTCTATTCAAATAGATGATATGATAATTGAACAAAATGGGTGAGTATCTATTGATGTAGTACATAGAGTAAGTAATAACAACAGAATAATATAATCTACATGCCGATCGATTCCATGCCACAAACCAAGACTGTTGGCGCCCAATCGATTCGATGCTGCCGCCGCCGCCGCCGCCTCCTTTTGTTGTTGCCTTCAATTCGTCCGATCAATTCGATGCTTAGGATTTCAAGGGATGATTCGCCCCACCTACAGGGAACAAGACAACGCACCTCCAGTGACACCAGGAAAGATTCGCCGTCCAATCCGTTGTTCCAATTCGTTGCTTCTGATCCGTTGCTTCCAATCCGTTGGTTCCGATCCATTGGTTTTGATCCGTTGGTTCCGATCCGTTGATCCGTTGGTTCCGATCCGGTCCTATGCAAATATGAAGAAAAACAGAGAGGAAATACATTATCAGTTATGCGGGAGGCAGTATAGTCATTGTCAATCTCTCTCATTCGTACCGTTCTGATTTGTTTTACCGTTGTTCCGATCCAATTCGTTATTCGTTGTCTTTGTTCTTGCTGCTGCCGTAGAATACTTCTTACTCCATGTCACGAAAAACAGTACCTTGTTCCTGTTGATATAATTGCAAGGGACAAAGCCAGTTCATTGATTTCAAGAGGTATATGTAAGGCTGCAGTCCAAACAATATCTATCCAGCAAATCCCCTTCTCGTCAAATGCTAACTACTTCTTTTCCAGTACAAGGCTGTTATTTCGGACTAAAATATCTGAGAACGGATCGTTGTGCTCGGTGAAGAGGGTCGGATCCCACGTTCTCGGACGGAGTGTTGATTGCAAGAACCAACACTCTACTCAAATAAGTCGGATGTAAGAAGGCAGATTATGAAGTGATGTTTTTTTTTGTTGCGAGGTAGAAAAAGTGATTTTTTTTGTCGCGAGGTAGAAAAAGTGATCTTTTTTGTTTGTTGGGAGGTAAGAAAAGTTTATTAGTGTTTGTGCGGGAAATTTTTTTTTTGTCGCGAGGTAGAAAAAAATCATCGATCGATCGAAGTAGGTACTACATCCTGTACAATTCTACAAGATTTTGTAGTAGTGAAGATTTCTACACCTTTTTAGTACTGAATAATTTTAAGTACTGAATCCAAGTAGATTTCTACACGGGAAGATCTTTACACCTTACTAGAAAATTTTCGGTATTGAATTCGTGTACGTTTCTACACCAGTAGATGTCTATACCTTTTTAGTACTAGATAATTTTTCGGTAGTGAATCCGTGTAGGTTTCTACCCCTGTAGATTCATACACGTTTTTTGTACTAGATAATGTTCGGGATTGTCATGTGAAAAACTCATTTTTCGGTACATACTCTGGTCCTTACTTGGATGTAAATGCTGGTACATGGTACATGGGGGTAAAGAACTTGCGAGAAGTCCACATATAAGAATAAATAATTACTTAATTTTCGAACAGGATGTAACCCTAACCATATTGGAAACAACTTTGCCACACAGAATGCCCAAAATGATGTGGTTTGACTCTCCAAATGGCCAACATGAGGGTATTTTTGGTGCAATTCCAGGGCACAAAATAACTTATTGGATAGTAATGACTCCAAAAGTATACGGTCCAAGCAATGAATACATTCATCATGACTCATTAAATGCATATTGGGAACAACTTTGTCACATAGAATGCCCAAAATCTTAAGGTTTGACTATACAAATGACAAACATGGGGGTATTTTTTGTGCAATTCCAGGGCACAAAGTAACTTATTGGGTAAGGACTCAAAAAGTTTCTGGTCCAAGCCATGAATACATTCATCATGACTCATCCAATGCATATTCGAAACAACTTTGTCACATAGAATGCCCAAAATCTTAAGGTTTGACTCTACAAATGGCAATCATGGGGGTATTTTTGGTGCAATTCTAGGGCACAAACTGAGTTATTGGGTAATGACTACAACAATATCTGGTCCAAGCAATGAATACATTCATCATGACTCATCCAATACATATTGGAAACAACTTTGTCACGCAGAATGCCCAAAATGTTGTGGTTTGACTCTACAAATGGCAATCATGGGGATATTTTTGGTGCAATTCCAGGGCACAAACTAACTTATTGGGTAATGACTCAAAAAGTATCTGGTCCCAGCCATGAATACATTCATCATGACTCATCAAATGCAGATTGGAAACAACTTTTTCACATACAATGCCCAAAATGTTGTGGTTGGACTCTACAAATGTAAAACATGGGGGTATTTTTGGTGCAATTCCAGGGCAGCACAAACTAACTTATTGGGTAATGACTCAAAAAGTATCTGGTCCCAGCCATGAATACATTCATCATGACTCATCAAATGCATATTGGGAACAACTTTGTCACATACAATGCCCTAAATCTTAAGGTTTGACTCTACAAATGGCAATCATGGGGGTATTTTTGGTGCAATTCCAGGGCACAAACTAACTTATTGGGTAAGGACTCAAAAAGTATCTGGTCCAAGCAATGAATACATTCCTCATGACTCATCAAATGCAGATTGGGAACTACTTTGTCACATACAATGCCCTAAATGTTGTGGTTTGACTCTACAAATGGCAATCATGGGGGTATTTTTGGTGCAATTCCAGGGCACAAACTAACTTATTGGGTAAGGACTAAAAAAGTATCGGGTCCAAGCCATGAATACATTCCTCATGACTCATCAAATGCAGATTGGAAACAACTTTTTCACATACAATGCCCAAAATGTTGTGGTTTGACTCTACAAATGGAAAACATGGGGGTATTTTTGGTGCAATTCCAGGGCACAAACTAACTTATTGGGTAATGACTCAAAAAGTATCCGGTACAAGCAATGAATACATTCCTCATGACTCATCAAATGCATATTGGAAACAACGTTTTCACATATAGTGCCCAAAATGTTGTGGTTTGACTCTCCAAATGGCAAACACGGGGGTATTTTGTGTGCAATTCCAGGGCACAAACTAACTTATTGGGTAATGACTCAAAAAGTATCCGGTACAAGCAATGAATACATTCCTCATGACTCATCAAATGCATATTGGAAACAACTTTTTCACATATAGTGCCCAAAATGTTGTGGTTTGACTCTCCAAATGGCAATCATGGGGGTATTTTTGGTGCAATTCTAGGGCACAAACTAACTTATTGGGTAAGGACTCAAAAAGTATCGGGTCCAATTCATGAATACATTCCTCATGACTCATCAAATGCAGATTGGAAACAACTTTTTCACATACAATGCCCAAAATGTTGTGGTTGGACTCTACAAATGTAAAACATGGGGGTATTTTTGGTGCAATTCCAGGGCAGCACAAACTAACTTATTGGGTAATGACTCAAAAAGTATCTGGTCCCAGCCATGAATACATTCATCATGACTCATCAAATGCATATTGGGAACAACTTCTTTGTCACATACAATGCCCTAAATCTTAAGGTTTGACTCTACAAATGGCAATCATGGGTGTATTTTTATTTGGTGCAATTCCGGGGCACAAACTAACTTATTGGGTAATGACTAAAAAAATATCGGGTCCAAGCCATTAATACATTCATCATGACTCATCAAATGCATATTGGAAACAACTTTGTCACATAGAATGCCCAAAATGTTGTGGTTTGACTCTACAAATGGCTAAACATGGGTTTTTTTTTTGGTGCAATTACAGGGCACAAACTAACTTATTGGGTTATGACTCAAAAAGTATCTGGTCAAAGCCATGAATACATTCATCATGACTCATCAAATGCAGATTGGAAACAACTTTGTTACATAGAATGCCCAAAATGTTGTGGTTTGACTCTACAAATGGCTAAACATGGGGGTATTTTTGGTGCAATTACAGGGCACAAACTAACTTTTTGGGTAAGGACTCAAAAAGTATATGGTCAAAGCCATGAATACATTCATCATGACTCATCAAATGCAGATTGGAAACAACTTTTTCACATACAATGCCCGAAATGTTGTGGTTTGACTCTACAAATGGCTAAACATGGGGGTATTTTTGGTGCAATTACACGGCACAAACTAACTTATTGGGTAAGGACTCAAAAAGTATATGGTCCAAGCCATGAATACATTCATCATGACTCATCAAATGCATATTGGGAACTACTTTGTCACATACAATGCCCTAAATGTTGTGGTTTGACTCTACAAATGGCAATCATGGGGGTATTTTTGGTGCAATTCCGGGGCACAAACTAACTTATTGGGTACTGACTAAAAAAATATCGGGTCCAAGCAATGAATACATTCCTCATGACTCATCAAATGCAGATTGGAAACCACTTTGTTACATATAATGCCCAAAATGTTGTGGTTTGACTCTACAAATGGCAAACATGGGTGTATTTTTGGTGCAATTCCAGGGCACAAACTAACTTATTGGGTAAGGACTCAAAAAGTATCTGGTCCAAGCAATGAATACATTCATCATGACTCATCAAATGCATATTGGGAACTACTTTGTCACATACAATGCCCTAAATCTTAAGGTTTGACTCTACAAATGGCAATCATGGGGGTATTTTTGGTGCAATTCTAGGGCACAAACTAACTTATTGGGTAAGGACTAAAAAAGTATCGGATCCAAACCATGAATACATTCATCATGACTCATCAAATGCATAATGGGAACAACATTGTCACACAGAATGCCCAAAATGTTGTGGTTTGACTCTCCAAATGGCAAACACGGGGGTATTTTGTGTGCAATTCCAGGGCACAAACTAACTTATTCGGTAATGACTCAAAAATTATCTGGTCCAAGCCATGAATACATTCATCATGACTCATCAAATGCATATTGGGAACAACTTTGTCACACAGAATGCTGTAAATATTGTGGTTTGACTCTCGAAATGGCAAACATGAGGGTATTTTTGGTGCAATTCTAGGGCACAAACTAACTGATTGGGTAATGACTCCAAAAGTATCCGGTCAAAACTATGAATACATTTATCATGACTCATCAAATGCATATTGGGAACAACTTTGCCACTCAGAATGCCCAAAATGTTGTGGTTTGACTCTCAAAATGGCAAACATGATGAGGGTATTTTTGGTGCAATTCCAGGGCACAAACAGTCTCATTTGGTAATGACTACCAAAGTTTTTGTACCAGGCCATGAATGCATATCACATGACTTACGAAATGCATGTTGGGAACAACTTTTAAATGCATATTGGGAACAACTTTGACACACACAGTACAGACAATGATGTGGTTTGTAGATACAAATGGCACACAAGACAGTACGGTATGTTAGGTGCAGCAGTCTACGAGATTCTACATGTGACTAGAGGATTGAAATACATAACCTTAGTGTGATCAAATGTTTCCCTTCTGAAAAAATTATGGCGCGGGAGGGGTGGCTTGCACAGGTACGTGCTCTACTGCTACAAATATAACAGCGCGCCCAAAACCAGACAACACACAGAAGATGTTCGGGCAAACAACATAGTACAGAACCCACGGAAAAATTCTACACACAAAACATCGTACACATACTACACGAAACACCGTACACACACACACACACACGACACACACAACACACACAACACAAAACACCGTACACAACCCGACAAATTATTAGTACACACACAAAACCACACAAAAAGAAACACATGATTCTTGATCGACACCGTATTCAGAAAATAAAATAAAAAAATATGAATGCTATCGGAAAGACACGACGAAGCAAAAAATCCGAGGGGAAGACCCTTCGAAACAACAAAACCATCCGGCCCGGTGATCATCAAAATACAGGGGACAACAACGGTAAGAAAAGAAGAGTTAAAACAAACACCGCAATTACTAACAAAGTGTGTAACAGTAATACCACAACTATGAACGCATCAAAGGGCAACAGTAAAAAAAATGGTTCCGACAACACAATTTCTACTACTACAAACACGGAAGAACAAAACACCATCAACCAGAGTAACGAACCAGCGCTGACCATTACCAACACAACCACCACTACAGTAACGAACCAACAGAAAGAAGGAACAAAAACCAATGTGGTAGAGAAAACATCTAACGGAGAATGCTACAATTTAGAGGATGTTGCCGAACATGTCATGAAAAATATCCAATATGACAAATTGGCAGAGGAAGTGGCAAAACGCGTACGGAAACAAGAGAGGGAACCACATATAGGGGTGGGAAAGGTAGTAATGGTACCTAAACAAACGGAGGCAACCATGCAGGGAGAGGGGAGTTACAATGCCGGCGACACAAGAGAACGAGCAGTAAGTACAATTACAGACGAATATGGACTTATAATAGACAACGATATGCTTAAGGCTTTGAGTGATATGACTGAAAGAGTGGAGAAGCAGCTAAGGGATTACGTCAAAAAACATTGGTACCCCAACATGAAGTTCCCTATCAATGACAAGGTAACGGCGCTTGTAATAAATAAAGCTGTTGGAGAAAGTGCGGTTATGAAGCCACCAAATATTCCACTTGCGGCATTCTGTTCCTTTTACAGGAAACGAGTAGGGACAGTACTGACTGCATTGAGGCACAACTCACAAACATTAGCGAGAAAAAACTGGATAGGTAAATACAGGTGGGAGAATTGGTTGTTGAAATTAGGATTTTGAGAATCTATTTTTGGTCCGACAACACTAACATGCTGCCCGTTGATACTTATGATACTTCCGTACAGACGATTACAGAAAAGGTCGAGTCCCTATCACATTCCCTGGTACTGTTGCAGTTATTCAAGACACAGAATATGAAAACACAGGTATTTTAAACCCTCAATACAGAACATACAAAGACGCGGAAGATGAAGATTTTTATTATTTTGTTACAAGAATCATGTCGGCAATCAATCCGACAAATTCCAATTTCAAACAACGGAAGGAGAGGCACTTGCTGAGTGATATATTTACTATAGCAGATGAAGCATTTGCATTGGTACTAATCTACAATGAGCATCATGTATGGGTGAACCAGCAGCGGCGAAAGGGTGATGCCACGATTCCGCGACAAAAAAAAAATTCTGCGATTCAGACAGTGGAAGCAGAAATGGATGGATGGAGGAAGGTCGCGAGTTGTTCAGTGACTTGTGCGACAAAATTGGCGAGATGCGAAAACACCCAGAAACAGGAAGGAAATTGGAAGAAATGATGAGGGACAGATTTAGGAACGAAAGTTCGACAAATTACACCAACAATAAGCAGGGCGATGCAAATATTACTAGTAGCAGCTCCACTAATTGTAGTGGACCAAAAAAGAAAAAGAAAAGAAACGTCTATATTGATCCGGCAATAACAGCATTGATGAATGAAAGTTTATCTATGGGTGAACTAATGTAGAAAATAACAGTACATACATAATACAAAACTACTACTAATCTTGAACTTAATTTTGAGAATATTAGAAATAATGGAGGATTCGTAATACGTCGCAATAGGAATAAATCAAGCATAATAGAATCTACATTTTAAAAAGGGAATATTGTAGTCAAGAAATATAATTCACAACTAGGGGAGCAGAATCGAATTGTTGTTTGGTAGATTAATATTTTGGAATTAATACTGACTCAAGATTTCTTTTTTATTCGTGAATAGAAGTAAGTGTTGTTCGTACAGAATAATAATTCGGTTCTGCTAGAGACTGAAATAAATTATTTTTATTTGAGAGTAGAGTAATGTGCATCACGCGCACAGAAATAGTGCTGAGTTTACATATACCCTTATACGATCGTCGCGAATTTCAGGGTATCCAGAAATATTGCCGTGTTAAAATCACGCACAAAATTTGTGCGCGAGAAGTAAATTCGAACCCCGCGAAACAGTTCTCGGACGTAGTCATTGTAAAGGAACAGCAATGCAAAAGCTTCATCGCTTGGGGTGAACATGTTACTGACTGTCATTCTGACTGATTTTCTTTTGAAGTCTGTCTGTTTTGGTGACACCGCTCCAAGAATTCTTTTCATGAAGTATTTGAATTCTGGTGAACTTTTCTGCCGATAGTCTTCGTGCAATTGGTACCTATTTTCTGAGTTCACGTCTTGGGTGTCCGTGATTAGAACCGTTCCTGGGAAACTATCTGGTATCTGGTTGTTCCTTTTATCGTCTACATGTCAGTGTTAATATGACCAAAATGTTAGAAAGGATTATGAAAGAGTGCATGCCGGCAATCATTTTATTGTTGGTTGCTTACCTTTGTAGTTTTTCCTGGCAAGAGTTTGAGCATTGTGCCTACACGTAGTGACTGCTCGGCAATAAATTCCACTCCACTTTTGTTCCTTTATAGTGATTGTATTTGGTATTTCATTGTTATTCGTTAGTTTTGCAATGTTGAATATCGTTGCCTTCACAAATGTATTCTCTGGCGGGAATTTAAATTTCCTGAACGCTGTTTCTTTGACGTGTTTGACAATGTTGTTTTCCAAGTTATCGTTATTGGATTCTTTTGTTGTCTGTAGAATATTTCTGTTGCTACTGTTGGTGGTTCTATATGTTTTGCTATCGTTTGTGTTTGTTCGGTCACTTCCCGATACACTGCTGTGCGGGCTGTTTGTGTTATTGGTAACAATGGTTTCACCTGTCACCGGACTGCAACTACTCAGTTCTACCATTATTTTTTTGTTAAATCGTGCACCTCAACTTACCGTTTTTTCCTTTGATTGATTTGGCGCGCTATTTTTATGATAATAATGTTGTTTGAAGGAAGCGTTTGGCATGTTTTTTTCATTCATACTGTACGCGCTGTAAGTGCTTGATTTACTGCCTCCCGGGAAGTGCTGTATTACTATTAATTGTACTACCTGTGAGTGTTGTTTTACTGGCGCCTGCCTATCTTTTGTTTGCCCGTGCCGTGATATTCTGCAATGTGGAGTCCTGAAAATTTTGGCGCGGACCACAATCCGTAGGTTCCACTGAGGGTAATCATACGTAGCCCAAGCATTGATTCTCGTACCTATTGTCTTTTCATTTTCTGCAACGGTGTTGCAGGAAAAGCCCTTTTTGTTGTTTTGTTATTTTCTATGGAGTACATTTTTTGAATGTACCGACGTCTTTTTGTACTAGTCCATAAAAAACAGACTAACTTTAAGTAGTGTAACTTTCCTCGTCAAGATATGATTGGTTCTTGATATAGATGTTAACGTGTCTAGTGGATCAATTCTTCCGTAGAGATGTGGTGTACAAAGGGTAGTCTCCGTAATTTTTGGTTATTATTTTTTGATTTTTGTATGAACAAGTAACCAAAATAGTGTTTCTCAGTTACTTTTTGAGTGCAAAAGTGTGTTATTTTCTGAAATGTTTGAATGCAAATGTGTGGCATTGACTGCAATTTCAGGATGAATAGTGTTCATACTATGGATGGGGTAGACTATGAAACAAACCGGACAAGAAACAGGCTGATACTTTAGTCAGTATGAATTTTAGAATAATTTTTGTCCCCCCTGGACATGCATGTACCAAAATAGTGATTCCTAGTCAGTTTTGAGTGCAAATGTGTGACATTGGCTGCAATTTCAGGATGAATATTGCTCATACTATGGATGGGGTAGACTATGAACCCAACTGGACAAGAAACAGGCTGATACTTTAGTCAGTATGAATTTTAGAATAATGTTTGTCCCTGGACATGCATGTACCAAAATAATGAGTCATTGTCAGTTTTTGAGTGCAAATGTGTGTCATTGACTGCAATTTCAGGATGAATATTGCTCATACTATGGATTGGGGAGACTATGAAACAAACCGGACAAGAATCAGGCTGATACTTTAGTCAGTATGAATTGTAGAATAATTTTAGTCATTACCCAATAAGTTAGCTTGTGCCCTGGAATTGCACAAAAAATACCCGAATTCAATACCAGAAATTATCTAGTACAAAAAGCATGTAGTAATCTACTGCCGTAGAATGCCACGCAAATTCAATATCAGAAATTGGTGGAGTTGTTAGTTGAACGTTAAACACTAACCCTAATCCTAAGAGTTGACAACGTAACCTTCTAGACGGAGTTTATGTGGGGGGGGTTTGGGGGGGGGAAAATACCTAGAAATATTAAAAAAATCTGTTTTTAACAAGTAGACTTGGTACAAACGCTACGACTAAAAATCACTAAAAAGCTTAGCCAAACAATTATTTACGGAAATGAGATGCTTCATCTAAAAGCAATAGTAATATCTAGTGGCGCGCGTTCATTTTTATGGTAGCAAACTCTCATTTGTTTGGTTGCAAGTAACCATAAAATTCAACCTGAATACAGATAAAAATCATACCGGTACCGGTACGAATCGAATTCGACACCGCGTTTCGCCCTTTCTTCTTCAACGTGATGGTTGAATCGCGTCACACACACACACACACACACACACACACAGGGTGGAATAATTGAATTAGTTAATTTAGTACTTCGTATCTGTTATTTGTTTGTTATTCAGTTGCAATTAGATGGATTAGGAAGGAAAGAAGTGAGAAGGATTTTTTTCTGCAATAGAGGTGCAAAAGATCGTCTCGGAAATTTCGATTCGAAGCGAAATTTCGATTCGGAGTCGAAATTTCGAACGGATAGAGGTGCAGAATCAGTTGTTTGAGGTCAATCGAACGAGGGTTTCGATCGTACTAGTCATCTTGCTTCTACAGGAATCTTCTCGTACGAATGAATGAATGAGACACGAATGAATGAATGAGACACGAATGAATTGAATGAATGAGACACGAATGAATGAATGAGACACGAATGAATGAATGAGACACGAGTGAATGAGACGCGTGATCGATCGTACGAGTCATCCTGTTTCTACAGGAATTGACCAACGGGAATGGAAGTGGGAATGAGATTTTACCACTTACCGGTTCCAGTTCTCCTACTTACTAAAAATAGGTCCCTATGTACTAGAATCTACAGGGCACAAGGTAAAGGCCTACAGCCCCTGGTAATAAAGGTACAGGGCATGTGAGGAATGCACTGGACCGGTACGAATATTAGTGATCTAGTGTGTGCATTGGGGTGTTAACAGACCGATGCACCAATTCTAGTGATCTTAGAAAAGAGTGGATTCGTCCACTCATAATTTTTGTGTTAAGACAATGTAATAACCAATAAGTCTGGTGGGTTTTATGGTTGAAGATTTAATTATATTTTGGTTAGGGACTGAAAAGATTTGCACTGTGTTCAAATCTGGTTGGTTCTTGGGTTGATGACTGAGTTATATTTTAGTCGGGTATTGGCAGGATTTGCACTGTGCTAAAATCTGGTGGGTTTTTGGGTTGATGACTGAGTTGTATTTTAGTGGGGAATTGGCAGGATTTGCACTGTGCTAAAATCTGGTTGGTTTTTGGGTTGATGACTGCGTTATATTTTAGTCAGGGATTGGCAGGATTTGAACAATGCTAAAATCTGGTGGGTTTTTGGGTTATTGACTGAGTTATATTTTGGTTAGGGACTGGAAAGATTTGCACTGTGTCTAAATCAAGTAGGTTTTAGGGTTGACGATTTAATAATATTTTGGTTAGGGACTGAAAAGATTTGCACTGTGTTCAAATCGGGTTGGTTTTTGGGTTGATGACTGAGTTATATTTTAGTCGGGGATTGGCAGGATTTGCACTGTGCTAAAATCTGGTGGGTTTTTGGGTTGATGACTGAGTTATATTTTAGTCGGGAATTGGCAGGATTTGCACTGTGTTCAAATCTGGTTGGTTTTTGGGTTGATGACTGTGTTATATTTTAGTCGGGGATTGGAAAGATTTGCACAATGCTAAAATCTGGTGGGTTTTTGGGTTATTGACTGAGTTATATTTTGGTCGGGAATTGGCAGAATTTGCACTGTGCTAAAATCTGGTTGGTTTTTGAATTGATGACTGAGTTATATTTTGGTTAGGGACTGGAAAGATTTGCACTGTGTCTAAATCTAGTGGGTTTTAGGGTTCACGATTTAATTATATTTTGGTTCGGGACTGAAAAGATTTGCACTGTGTTCAAATCTGGTTGGTTTTTGGGTTGATTGCTGAGTTATATTTTAGTCGGGGATTGGCAGGATTTGGAATGTGCTAAAATATGGTGGGTTTTTGGGTTGATGACTGCGTTATATTTTAGTCGGGGATTGGCAGGATTTACACAATGCTAAAATCTGGTGGGTTTTTGAGTTATTGACTGAGTTATATTTTAGTCGGGAATTGGCAGGATTTGCACTGTGCTAAAATCTGGTTGGTTTTTGAATTGATGACTGAATTATATTTTGGTTAGGGACTGAAAAGATTTGCATTGTGTTCAAATCGAGTTGGTTTTTGGGTTGATGACTGAGTTATATTTTAGTCGGGAATTGGCAGGATTTGCACTGTGCTAAAATCTGGTGGGTTTTTGGGTTGATGACTGAGTTATATTTTAGTCGGGAATTGGCAGGATTTGCACTGTGTTCAAATCTGGTTGGTTTTTGGGTTGATGACTGTGTTATATTTTAGTCGGGGATTGGAAAGATTTGCACAATGCTAAAATCTGGTGGGTTTTTGGGTTATTGACTGAGTTATATTTTGGTCGGGAATTGGCAGAATTTGCATTGTGCTAAAATCTGGTTGGTTTTTGAATTGATGACTGAGTTATATTTTGGTTAGGGACTGGAAAGATTTGCACTGTGTCTTAATTTGGTGGGTTTCAGGGTTGACGATTTAATTATATTTTGGTTCGGGACTGAAAAGATTTGCACTGTGTTCAAATCTGGTTGGTTTTTGGGTTGATTACTGAGTTATATTTTAGTCGGGGATTGGCAGGATTTGGAATGTGCTAAAATCTGGTGGGTTTTAGGGTTGATGACTGAGTTGTATTTTAGTGGGGAATTGGCAGGATTTGCACTGTGCTAAAATCTGGTTTGTTTTTGGGTTGATGACTGCGTTATATTTTAGTCGGGGATTGGCAGGATTTGCACTGTGCTAAAATCTGGTGGGTTTTAGGGTTGATGACTGAGTTATATTTTAGTCGGGAATTGGCAGGATTTGCACTGTGTTCAAATCTGGTTGGTTTTTGGGTTGATGACTGTGTTATATTTTAGTCGGGGATTGGAAAGATTTGCACAATGCTAACATCTGGTTGGTTTTTGGGTTGATGACTGTGTTATATTTTAGTCGGGAATTGGCAGGATTTGCACTGTGTTCAAATCTGGTTGGTTCTTGGGTTGATGACTGTGTTATATTTTAGTCGGGGATTGGAAAGATTTGCACAATGCTAACATCTGGTTGGTTTTTGGGTTGATGACTGTGTTATATTTTAGTCGGGAATTGGCAGGATTTGCACTGTGCTAAAATCTGGTGGGTTTTTGAATTGATGACTTTTAGTCGGGAATTGGCAGGATTTGCACTGTGCTGAAATCTGGTTGGTTTTTGGGTTGATGTCTGAGTTATATTTTAGTCGGGAATTGGCAGGATTTGCACTGTGCTAAAATCTTGTGTGTTTTTTAATTATATTTTGGTTCGGGACTGAAAAGATTTGCACTGTGTTCAAATCTGGTTGGTATTCGGGTTGATTACTGAGTTATATTTTAGTCGGGGATTGGCAGGATTTGGAATGTGCTAAAATCTGGTTGGTTTTTGGGTTAATGCCTGCGTTATATTTTAGTACAATGCTAAAATCTGGTTGGTTTTTGGGTTGATGACTGAGTTATATTTTAGTCGAGAATTGGCAGAATTTGCACTGTGCTAAAATCTGGTGGGTTTTTGAATTGATGACTTTTAGTCGGGAATTGGCAGGATTTGCACTGTGCTAAAATCTGGTTGTTTTTTGGGTTGATGTCTGAGTTATATTTTAGTCGGGAATTGGCAGGATTTGCACTGTGCTAAAATCTGGTTGGTTTTTGAATTGATGACTGAATTATATTTTGGTTAGGGACTGAAAAGATTTGCACTGTGTTCAAATCTGGTTGGTTTTTGGGTTGATGACTGTGTTATATTTTAGTTGGGGATTCGAAAGATTTGCACAATGCTAACATCTGGTTGGTTTTTGGGTTGATGACTGAGTTATATTTTAGTCGGGAATTGGCAGGATTTGCACTGTGCTAAAATCTGGTTGGTTTTTGAATTGATGACTTTTAGTCGAGAATTGGCAGGTTTTGCACTGTGCTAAAATCTGGTTGGTTTTTGGGTTGATGTCTGAGTTATATTTTAGTCGGGAATTGGCAGGATTTGCACTGTGCTAAAATCTTGTGTGTTCTTTAATTATATTTTGGTTAGGGACTGAAAAGATTTGCACTGTGTTCAAATCTGGTTGGTATTCGGGTTGATTACTGAGTTATATTTTAGTAGGGGATTGGCAGGATTTGGAATGTGCTAAAATCTGGTTGGTTTTTGGGTTGATGACTGCGTTATATTTTAGTCGGGGATTGGCAGGATTTACACAATGCTAAAATCTGGTGGGTTTTTGAGTTATTGAATGAGTTATATTTTAGTCGAGAATTGGCAGGATTTGCACTGTGCTAAAATCTGGTTGGTTTTTGAATTGATGACTGAATTATATTTTGGTTAGGGACTGAAAAGATTTGCATTGTGTTCAAATCTGGTTGGTTTTTGATTGATGACTGAGTTATATTTTAGTCGGGGATTGGCAGGATTTGCACTGTGCTAAAATCTGGTTGGTTTTTGAATTGATGACTGAATTATATTTTGGTTAGGGACTGAAAGATTTGCACTGTGTTCAAATCAGGTTGGTTTTTGGGTTGATGACTGAGCTATATTTTAGTCGGGAATTGGCAGGATTTGCACTGTGCTAAAATCTGGTTGGTTTTTGAATTGATGACTGAATTATATTTTGGTTAGGGACTGAAAAGATTTGCACTGTGTTCAAATCAGGTTGGTTTTTGGGTTGATGACTGAGTTATATTTTAGTCGGGAATTGGCAGGATTTGCACTGTGCTAAAATCTGGTTGGTTTTTGTTGAATTGATGACTGAGTTAAATTTTGGTTAGGGACTGGAAAGATTTGCACTGTGTCTAAATCTGGTTGGTTTTAGGGTTGACGATCTAATTATATTTTGGTTAGGGACTGAAAAGATTTGCACTGTGTTCAAATCTGGTTGGTTTTTGGGTTGATGACTGAGTTATATTTTAGTCGGGGATTGGCAGGATTTGGAATGTGCTAAAATCTGGTTGGTTTTTGATTTGATGACTGCGTTATATTTTAGTCGGGGACTGGCAGGATTTGCACAGTGCTAAAATCTGGTAGGTTTTTGGGTTGATGACTGAGTTATATTTTAGTCGGGAATTGGCAGGATTTGCACTGTGCTAAAATCTGGTTGGTTTTTGAATTGATGACTGAATTATATTTTGGCTAGGGACTGAAAAGATTTGCACTGAGTTCAAATCTGGTTGGTTTTTGGGTTGATGACTGAGTTTTATTTTAGTCGGGGATTGGCAGGATTTGCACTGTGCTAAAATCTGGTGGGTTTTAGGGTTGATGACTAAATTGTATTTTAGTGGGGAATTGGCAGGATTTGCACTGTACTAAAATCTGGTTGGTTTTTGGGTTGATGACTGCGTTATATTTTAGTCGGGGATTGGCAGGATTTGAACAATGCTAAAATCTGGTGGGTTTTTGGGTTATTGACTGAGTTATATTTTGGTTAGGGACTGGAAAGATTTGCACTGTGTCTAAATCAAGTAGGTTTTAGGGTTGACGATTTAATAATATTTTGGTTAAGAACTGAAAAGATTTGCACTGTGTTCAAATCGGGTTGGTTTTTGGGTTGATGACTGAGTTATATTTTAGTCGGGAATTGGCAGGATTTGCACTGTGCTAAAATCTGGTGGGTTTTTGGGTTGATGACTGAGTTATATTTTAGTCCGGAATTGGCAGGATTTGGAATGTGCTAAAATATGGTTGGTTTTTGGGTTGATGACTGTGTTATATTTTAGTCGGGGATTGGAAAGATTTGCACAATGCTAAAATCTGGTGGGTTTTTGGGTTATTGACTGAGTTATATTTTAGTCGAGAATTGGCAGAATTTGCACTGTGCTAAAATCTGGTGGGTTTTTGAATTGATGACTTTTAGTCGGGAATTGGCAGGATTTGCACTGTGCTAAAATCTGGTTGTTTTTTGGGTTGATGTCTGAGTTATATTTTAGTCGGGAATTGGCAGGATTTGCACTGTGCTAAAATCTGGTGGGTTTTTGAATTGATGACTGAATTATATTTTGGTTAGGGACTGAAAAGATTTGCACTGTGTTCAAATCAGGTTGGTTTTTGGGTTGATGACTGAGTTATATTTTAGTCGGGAATTGGCAGGATTTGCACTGTGCTAAAATCTGGTTGGTTTTTGTTGAATTGATGACTGAGTTAAATTTTGGTTAGGGACTGGAAAGATTTGCACTGTGTCTAAATCTGGTTGGTTTTAGGGTTGACGATTTGATTATATTTTGGTTAAGGACTGGAAAGATTTGCACAGTGCTAAAATCTGGTAGGTTTTTGGGTTGATGACTGAGTTATATTTTAGTCGGGAATTGGCAGGATTTGCACTGTGCTAAAATCTGGTTGGTTTTTGAATTGATGACTGAGTTATATTTTAGTCGGGAATTGGCAGGATTTGCACTGTGTTCAAATCAGGTTGGTTTTTGGGTTGATGACTGAGTTATATTTTAGTCGGGAATTGGCAGGATTTGCACTGTGCTAAAATCTGGTGGGTTTTTGGGTTGATGACTGAGTTGTATTTTAGTGGAGAATTGGCAGGATTTGCACTGTGCTAAAATCTGGTTGGTTTTTGGGTTGATGACTGAGTTATATTTTAGTCGGGAATTGGCAGGATTTGCACTGTGCTAAAATCTGGTTGGTTTTTGTTGAATTGATGACTGAGTTAAATTTTGGTTAGGGACTGGAAAGATTTGCACTGTGTCTAAATCTGGTGGGTTTTAGGGTTGACGATTTAATTATATTTTGGTTCGGGACTGAAAAGATTTGCACTGAGTTCAAATCTGGTTGGTTTTCGGGTTGATGACTGAGTTATATTTTAGTCGGTGATTGGCAGGATTTGCACTGTGCTAAAATATGGTGGGTTTTTGGGTTGATGACTGTGTTATATTTTAGTCGGGGACTGGCAGGATTTGCACAGTGCTAAAATCTGGTAGGTTTTTGGGTTGATGACTGAGTTATATTTTAGTCGGGAATTGGCAGGATTTGCGCTGTGCTAAAATCTGGTTGGTTTTTGAATTGATGACTGAGTTATATTTTAGTTAGGGACTGGAAAGATTTGCACTGTGTTTAAATCTTGTGGGTTTTTAGGCTTGACGATTTAATCATGTTGGTTTTTGGGTTTATTACTTAGTTATATTTTGGTCGGGGATTGGCAGGATTTGGACTGTGCTTAATTATGGTGATTTTTGGTTGATGACTGAGTTATATTTTGGTTAGGGACTGGACAGATTTGCACTGTGCGAAAATAGGGTGGGTTTTTGTATTGATGACTAAGTTTTATTTTGGTCGTGGACTTGCAGGATTTGCACAGTGCTCAAACCTAGTGGATTTTTGGGTTCGTGACTGAGTTATATTTTAATCGTAGAATTTCTTACCATAGCTTTACTGACACATACTTAAAATACATACAAACACTATGTACTCAACAACTCCACAGGGCCCCTGCAAAGCACTAATTATCTAGTACAAAAAGCATGTAGAAATCTATTGTCGTAGAATGCCACACAAATTCAATACCAGTAATTATCTGGTATGAAAATCGTGTAGAAATCAATGGTCGTAGAAACCTACACAAATTGAATACCAGGAATTATCTAGTACGAAAAGCGTGTAGAAAGCTACTGTCGTAGAATACTACGCAAATTCAATACCAGGAATTATCCGGTACAAAAAGTGTGTAGAAAGCTACTTTCATAGAATGCTACGCAAATTCAATACCAGGAATTATCCGGTACGAAAAGCGTGTAGAAAGCTACTTTCATAGAATGCTACGCAAATTCAATACCAGGAATTCTCTAGTACAAAAAGCGTGTAGAAAGCTACTGTAGTAGAATGCTACGCAAATTCAATACCAGTAATTATCTGGTACGAAAATTGTGTAGAAGTCTACTCTCGTAGAAACCTACACGAACTCAATACCAGAAAATATCTTGTACACAAAGCATGTAGAAAGCTACTGGAGTAGAAACCTACTGTTGTTACTCTAAAAATCGACCAAAGGTATATGATGTTAAAATTTAAAGAGATGTGAGCATATCGCGAGATTGCTCTGTTACTGTGTATTTTACTGTATTCAACCGGTATCCCTGTGTTAGTGTTGTATGTAGGGATGTCTAAACCGGTCGTCGATCATGTGTAATTCGTCATAAGACAGAGAACACATGATATGACCTAAATGTCTGGATACTTGAAGTCATTTTTATCTCAGGAGGAGTATAAGTAACTTTTCAAGTGTAGAATGGATGTAACCGCTGTAGAATGTACGTAAGTAGGGTACGTGTATTTTTGACCGACAGCACACCCCTTGATTCAACATTTAGTAGTGAAGAAGTGTTGAATTACAAGTCGGTTCTCCATCTTGTAGAACTCTAAGAACTTAAGTATAAGCTTAGATATTGGATCGTAGAATCGGAGTATCATTGAAGGAGAGGTGCTTGAGTATGCGATGGTCGCGCGAGACCGATGAGAAGGTTAGTCGGAATCGATTGGAAGGGTAACGAATCATCAACTCGGAAGAGGCAGTAGGAATCGATATGATTGGAGAATCCAACCGTATAAGTGGAGAGATTGAAAGTAATCGTAGTGCTGATTAGATTGGAGTTTGAGATCGTCTACAGAGAGAGTTGATTGATCGTGGAAGAGTTACCAATCGGAGGGAAGAAGAGATATCGAACAAGAGAATTGGTAGGAAGGTCTGTTGATTCCAGAATTGAAGGCGATTGATTGGTGGTAGAAGAGCTATGAATCGGAATGGAAAAGAAGAATCTTAGAGATCGATTGACTCGTATTTTTCAAGAGTAAATTGGAGAATCAGAATCGACACATGGAAACTTGATCGTAGATAGACGTAGATTCGAGAATCTGAATTGATTCATAGTGGAATCCAAAATCGGAGTATCGTAGGAAACGGACCGTAGAAATTGATCGATCTAGAACAGTATTGGATCAAACAATCATGCCATACCCAGAGTAGGAAAGAATGCAATTGGATCGTAGGAATAGTCGACAGAGGGGCATTCGATTGATTATGCGTAGAACGAAGTCAAACGTCGAGGATTGATTGCTCTAAGCCGTAGTATAGAATCGTACGTTGAGAATGTGGTAGGGGTCAGATTCGAATCAAACGTGGAGAAGAAGGATATTTGTGGGATAGACTCAGAACGAAACGTGAAAGAGATTCATGTCTTGGAAGATGCGATTGGGTATCACGGATGGAAAAAGGTCCGTCCGAGAGGAGGAATTGGCTTTTTGTTCACAATTGTACCGTAGGATCAAATATTGGTGTTGATCTGAGGAAGAAATTCTGTGGAGACGAAGGTGACGACAGTCGACAGAGGGATCGACCATAGTACAAAACAAATTGAATTGGAGACAAGACGGAATATTGATGCGTATCCTTGGAAGGAGATTGGGAAATCTGAATCGACTTCATTGATAAGGGAATCGAGATTCGAAGACGATGGATTGATGGTAGAAGAGTTATCAGTCGGAATCGAAAAGAAGATTAGATTGGGCAATCGTGTCGTAGAAACGAATGGAATCGGAGGGGATTCATTTCTAGATTGTAGTAATCGATATGGTTGTAGAAGCGGATTGTAGAATCAGTGCGTAATCACACATCGATGGAGGTGCAGGATCGGTTGGAAGGGACCCAAGGAGAATATTAAGTCAAGGATTGAAGAGCGGGGTCCAAAGCCGGCTAGTAGATTTCGTCTGTATGGGATTTCGTCTAGCTCGCATGTCAATTAAGCTTTGAATCATATCGTTGTCTTGATCCTTAGGCACGAGAATTGATGGGAGTTAGATCTGAGAAGATGAGATTGGCTTGGATATCACGGAGGGGATGACCAAGGGTTGAATATATAGAGGCAAACGGCGAGGATTGATGGCTGTTTCAGGCCGTAGGATGGAATATGGAATCGTACGTTGTGAATGGTGCTCGGAAAATTAATCAAATCGAACTCGTGTATATCGCTCATAGATGGGATATCCGGAATCAATCGTAGAATGGCATTGGATCCTAGATCTCATTTCTTGGAAGATGAGATTGGGGCAGAAATACGGACCAACGATGTATTCGTAGGTGCGGAATCAAACGTGTGGATCGAATGGTGAATTCGCCTGTGGTGGGGTTACATGAACCGGGGACACACCCCTTGATTCAACACGGAGTGAGGGAGTGTTGAATTATGTAGCGGTTCATTGATTTTTGGTTCATTGGGATCCTTGTCACCATGCGGGGAGCATAAGGAAACGTGCGGGGAGCATAAGTAAGGTGGTGGAGGCTTATGATGAAAACGCTGGAAGTTAGACGCGTTCAAATTAAGCGGCATGCAGTGATCCAATGCACACTTCTTGATGCGGATGCGCACCCCTTGGTTCAACACTTAGGGAATTGAATTCTATGGTTCAAAAGAATTCCATGGTTTATCTTGTGCGCGCGGTGATAAGTTATCCAATGCACACCCCTTGATTCAGATGCATACCCCTTGATTCAACACATATGGAAGTGGATGTCATGGTTCAATCGAATTCCATGGTTGTAGAAATCGATTGATCGTAGAACAGAAGCGTAGTGGATACCGTCATAACCGGCAACACACCCCTTGATTCGACACGTGGTGGAGTAAAGCAACGGCCTTTGGATGGTGAAGTTGCAGTCGGTGGCGATGTTCAGTCAAAAGTGTCATAAAACCAATTCATTGACAAGATGTTGGCATATAGATGATACAGATTGACCTTGAGGGCATCCCGATGGCGTTTGGAGATTCCCGAAACGGGTTTTGATGATTTGCGAGACAGTTGGGTTTGGATGGTGACAAATCGCGTGACGACCTTCATGACTTGCTTTGGGCAAGAAGCAATAGGAGACTTGGGTAGAGAAACTGTTTGTGGCAAGCGGTGGAACACCACAGATTGACGCTGAGGATTACATGTCCGTCGGAAGTTGGCTGGCGTCCCTGAGAGAGCTTTGACAGGGGTCGCGACAGCATTGGAATCAACCATTTTGGGAGCATCAGAAGGAATGGTGGCGTGAGGCGAAGGAACGATGACATTAACATCTGTGACAGGGGTCCCTACAGCATTGGAATCAACCGTTTTGGTATGAACCAAGCTGGGAGTACCAGAAGGAACAGGGACGTGAGGGGAAGGAACGATTGCGTTGACAATGGAGCTAGAAGTGTACGTAGCTGGGACTAAGTCGGAAGGAGCAGGTGTGTTAATAATTGAATTGTTTGCCTGTGCAGGAACTTCTTGGATAGTCAGTTCGACCAGGGATTCTCTGGGCTTGACTGGAGGAATGCCCACACGGGAGGAAGGGACGGGAATAGGAATGGCGTACACTTTATCAAAGCGGTGGGCTCTCCATGTGGATTTGAACTGCCATTCTGTGATGATTAGTTCAATTCTGATGATTGGTTTAGTGGAAGCATGTGTGTGGTGTGTAAGCGCCTCCTTTGCAGCCTTTTCCAAGTCGATGGGTCCACGGACTTTCTTGGTAGCACCGGTATATGTGACGTAGGAGATGGTGCATCCAGAGAGGAGTTGGGTGATGTGTCCTTTCTGGCTGGCTGTCAACCTGGGTAGGCAGTAGGTGATTGCGTTGACAACACTACCGCGGAGGTTGGGCATCATGAAGGGGGCTAGCACCTTGGCGTCTGCATTCTCCACAAATAAGTCTTCCATGTCGATATCATCCATTATCTGGGAGTAGACGGCATTTAATTGTTCATCATATGGGCTGTTGCCCTTGAATTTGAAGTGAATGCCTTCAATCGCATTCCAATCAAAGAGGTCGGCCATGCTTGCTTGTGGATTATCAAAGAACTGTGTGTAGAAACAGTGGATACACCCCCTGATTCACAAGCAGGAGGGGAAGAAGAAAGAAGAGAAAAGAGAGGCAGCGGCGGCAAAACGAGGATAGCTGCAGAGAACGTTCGTCGGAGGAACCAAAGAACGGTTGCGGCGAAAAATTAACCGGAGGAGCGGAAGGAAATGACCGAACGAATGTGTGGCGGTCGTGTCGGGGGGATGACCAAAGGAATGATCCGTGAAGGTGCGGAAATGACCGAAGGAATTAACCAAAGAATGTGCCGATGGTGAATCAGAGGAGAGAATTATCCGAGGAAAGGGCCTCGTCGAATCGTCGAAGAAAGGAATGATCGGAAAGAGATTGGTAGTGAGGCGCGTAAGAGCAGGCTCACAACAATCTGGAGGAGATCTGAGGGAGATTCCTTTAGTGGATTTTTGTTTTTTGTTTGGGTAGTCCGCGTCGGAAGAAGTTAATCGGCGGTGTCAGCAGAAACGGTGATGACCAGAGAGAATGTTCGTCGGAGGCGGGGATCGATGTTGCTGTATGATTGGAATTGCTCGGCGCTGCGCAGGGCAATTGACGTAGGAGCAAGCGTCGAAACGGTCCTCGGAGGTGCAGGAATAACCGAAAAGACCGTCAGAATGTTCGCCGGGGGAGGTGACCGGAGAGAACGTTCGTCAGAGAAACAATCGAGGGAGATTGGAAGTGAGTCGCTCAACAGCAGGCTAACAATAATGTGGAGTTATCGAATTGTCGATGTCGGCCTTGTTTTACAGAAGAAGATTCTTGGTAGAAGGATCGGTAGACACAGTGGGTCGGGGATCGAAATATTGAATTATCGAGTGATCCTCGGAAAGATGCGCAGAGGTGCAGAAATAACCAAAAAAAGCCGTCGTCTTTTATGGGGAGGATGGACGCGGAAGAAAAAATATGGTTGGGTGATTGCAATCGGCGTGTCCGGTGCAATGGGCTTTTATTGTGTAAGCCAATCAGAGAACTGGTTGGGGATTACAATGTTTGGCATGTCGAGTACACCCCCTGATCCACAAGCAGTGAAAGAGAGGGGAAGGAAGATCGGCAAACCGGACGTTGGAAAAAAAGGAACCAGAGGAAGGACCGAAAGCCGACCGACGAATCCGCGAAGGAAGAAGGCGGTGGGGAAGGAACGGAAAGAAGGAACCGACGAAATCCGCGAAGGAAGAAGGCGGGGTTGAAGGGAAGACCGACGGAAGAGTCCAAAGGGACGGTCTGAGTAGATCTGAGGGAGATTGGAAGGGAGTCGCTCAACAGCAGGCTCACGACAATCTCTGCGCTGGGGGGAAGGCCTATCGCTCAACAGCAAAGTCCTCTGGCTGTAACCGGGCAGTGGAGGTGCTGATCGGGCGGAGATAGGCTCTTAAGGTATACGCTCAACAGCGCGAGTTATAAGGGCTCTATAACCTGTTGTTACTCTAAAAATCGACCGGATAGGTATAAGGAATAGTTTAAATTTTAAAGAGATGTGAGCATATCGCGAGATTGCTCTGTTACTGTGTATTTTACTGTATTCAACCGGTATCCCTGTGTTAGTGTTGTATGTAGGGATGTCTAAACCGGTCATCGATCATGTGTAATTCGTCATAAGACAGAGAACACATGATATGACCTAAATGTCTGGATACTTGAAGTCATTTTTATCTCAGGAGGAGTATAAGTAACTTTTCAAGTGTAGAATGGATGTAACCGCTGTAGAATGTACGTAAGTAGGGTACGTGTATTTTTGACCGACAGCACCTACACAAATTCAATACCAGGAATTATCTAGTACGAAAAGCGTGTAGATAGCTACTGCCGTACAATACTACGCAAATTCAATACCAGGAATTATCTGGTACAAAAATTGTGTAGAAGTCTACTCTCGTAGAAACCTACACGAATTCAATACCAGAAAATATCTTGTACGCAAAGCATGTAGAAAGCTACTGTAGTAGAATACTACGCAAATTCAATACCAGGAATTATCTAGTACGCAAAGCGTGTAGAAATCAACGCTAGTAGAAACCTACATGAATTGAATACCAGGTATTATCTAGTACGAAAAGCGTGTAGAAAGCTACTGGAGTAGAAACCTACACAAATTCAATACCAGGAATTATCTAGTACGAAAAGCATGTAGAAAGCTACTGTCGTACAATACTACGCAAATTCAATACCAGGAATCATCTGGTACGAAAATTGTGTAGAAGTCTACTCTCGTAGAAACCTACGCAAATTCAATACCAGGAATTATCCAGTACGAAAAGCGTGTAGAAAGCTACTTAAGTTGAAGTATGGATTTTTTTTTTCGAACGTACGTACGAATTTTTTTTTTCGTACGTACGAGATTTTTTTTCTTCCAACGTATGTATCTAGTACGAAAAGCGTGTACGAATCTACAGGCGTAGAAACGTACGCGGATTCACTACTAGGAATTATCTAGTACAAAAAACGTATAGAATTCTACACTAGTACAAAAAACATGTAGAATTCTACAGAAGTTGAAGGATCCTCGTTGTATCAATCGTCGTACCGGTATCAATCGATCGATCCTCCCGACAAAAAAAATCTCTCTCACACACACACACAGTAATTTTCTTTTCTACCTCCCGAGAAAAAAAATCACTTTTTCTACCTCACAAAAAAAAATACTCTTTCCATTCATACCGGTAATCTTACCCAACTTATTTGAGTAGAGTTGCTAATCAGCACTCCGTCTGTGAACGTGGGATTCCACTTAATCCTGTTCAGGATTAGGCAGGTTATCCGTGCTCGAATATTTTAGTCTGAAATAACAGCCTTGTACTGGAAAAAGAATTAGCTTGCATTGGACAAGAGGTGGTTTGCTTGATAGATATTGTTTGAATTGGCCCACAAACATATATGTCTTGAAAGCAATAAATCTCTATCCATTGCTTCTATATCAACAGGCACGAGGTACTGTTTTTCGTGACAGAGGAGTAAGAAATCTACAGGAGCAGCAACAACAACAATTTCATCGGGACGATTGTCGGAACATCGGAACAAGCAAAGGTAAGAATGAGATAGATAGACAATGACTATAAGGGATACTGCCTCCGGCATTACTGATAATGTATTTCCTCCCTTCTGGTTTTCTTCATATTTTCATAGGAACAGATTGGAAGCAACCATCGAATCGGAATCGGAAGCAACCATCGAATCGGAAGCCACCATCGAATCGGAAGCAACCATCAAATCGGAAGCAACGGATCAGAAGCAACCATCGAATCGGATTCGGAAGCAACCATCAAATTGGACCGGATTGGAACAAAGGATTGGAAACGCCGGCATCAACGGATCAGAACATAGGATCGTTCCTTGAGCTGCATCGTCTTCTTCCCTGTAGGTGCGACGAATTTTTGCGGTTGGTGATAATTATTTCGCTGGAGGTCTGACGCCGTCAGCATCGACTCGATCGGCATGTAGATTATATTATTCGGTTGTTATTATTTACTCTATGTACTACATCAATAGATACTCACCCACTTTGTTCAATTATCATATATTCGAATAGGATTGTCGGCAACGATAACGGCAACGAATCGATCAGTGGGATTCATCCGGCGCGGCAACAAATCGTCGGCATCAAATCGCTCCTCCTCCTCCACCGGCGCAACCCCTAGTAGGAGGCAACAACGGCAACGAATCGTCGGCATCGAATTGCTCCTCCTCCTCCACCGGCGCTCCACCGACGTCGCTAGGCAACAACGGCAACGAATCGTCGGCAACAAATTGTCGGCATCAAATTGTCAGCATCGAATCGCTCCTCCTCCTCCACCGGCGCTCCACCAACATTGGCAACTCTATCAGCATCGGCAATGGCAATTGATTGGTCTTCTTGCTGTTGGCTTCCTGCTGCTCCTCCAAAACGCCACTCCGCTAGTTGCTGTTGCTGTTGCTCGCACTAGTTGCTGTTGCTGTTGCTGTTGCTATTCGCTGTTATTGTTGCTCTCGCTAGACCCTATCGCCACTGGTCGCTGCTGGATTCCTGCTACTTCAGCTCACTGCTGACTTCCTGCTGGCTTCCTGCTGGTCCATAACGCCGCTGGAAACGCCGCTGCTTGCTGCTGACTTCCTGCTGATATTTTGAAACGCAATTGCACCATTTTGAAGAAAACTGGAATTGAATGACTGTACCCTTGAAAATACGGAAAAAGGCCATTCCGTGCAACGCCGTTGCAGAAAATGGAAAAACGCAAAATACACATAAAAAGGGGGGTACATCAAAAACCATAAATACACAACTTTACAAAGAACAATTTACAAGTACTCCTCCAAAACAAAAACAAAAAATTCTGCAACGGCGTTGCAGAATAGTGGAATAATGAATAATACATAAATCAATTTAAGTACAAATATCACTGATAATAAACTTGTTCGTTCAAGTCATGTGCTGTCTTCACCATCTCGTACTATTGATTGTAAATCCTTCTTTTCCAATGCAGCCATTGTCTCACGGAAATTAAACAACCATAGCTCACGATTTCCGAGCACAAAATATTGGTCAGGACTACCATGGTTTCTAACAACGGCAGCTTCGGACTCAATGGCGTTGCAGTCCAACAAATACAATTTGTTCCGCAACTCACCTTGCTTTACCAACGCATGATGGTGTTTTTTTCCTTTATCCCTCTTGCTCGGTATGGGGTCTGCAGAAACAAAGCAACGAGCGACGGCATAATAACCATCGTGCACTAATTCAAAACCACTAACGGAGCTACCCACGGGGAAAGGACCTTCGAGGTAAAGCAGGCACAGAATCTGACATGGATAAACTTGCAGTCCACGCCCATCAAGGAGGTCGAGTTGAAAATTTGCCCAGTCATACCATACATTGGACAATTGTCCAGAATCAGACTTAAACGATGGATGGGCACGAAATAGTAATTTCATCTCACGATATTTGTCATACCTCTTGTGCTCCGTGGTTCCAAAAAGCATGCTGGTGCCCACAGCTGGAAGGACCACGTCGCAACAAAATTTGAGAACATCCGATGGAAACCAGGGTAAACTTGCGTTTTTTTCCATCCCACTTCATGTAAGGGAGACCATTCATCACACCAATCCAAAATGAAGATCCAGCTGACAGACCACCCTCCTTAGGATGATTTGGTCCGGTTATGGGTCTATGTTCGAACAAATCAAATTCACGGTCAAGTCGATCAATAGTTCGATATTCCATCACTCGGTTGCAAGTTTGCTTGATCAGTGTGGACTTGTTTTGTTGAGTTCTCTTAGCAGGAGCCTTCACTTCAGTTTTATGATTGCTCTCACTCGCAGCAGAGTCCCATCCAGTTGGAGGACCAAATAATCTCATGTACTGTGATAAATGAAAATACATGTGATTCTTCACCAGATTGTTACCCTCTCCCTTACTTTGTTGCAGATTGTTATTTATACAGTTGATGAAAAAAACAACCATTTTGTCAAGATTCAAAACACCTTTCTTGTCTTGTTTGAAAACCTTGTCAAACGTTCCAGCGTATTTTAGGAACTCTTCCATACCCAACAACAACTCAATGGCATAAATACGTCGGTCAATTTTGTCTTCACACTTTCTGCTCTTGTTCTCAAGATTGGATGGCATCTTTCGAGACAACAACAATTGACGACCTCCAGCAGACAGAAGTGACAGCATCTGAATATAAAGCATTCCAATGTACTGGTTACCCTCCTTCTTTGCTGTATGTATTGATTCTGAAAAATTGGTTCGTGGGAAGTCACGATCGGATTGCCTCTGAACAGCACCACCGTAGTAACTGGCTAACCTTTCCATCTCACCAAGAAGCCGCTGGTTATTGCCTAAAAAGTCCTCACGGAACGTCTCTGCTGCACACTTTGCACAACCAAGTTGGTGCATATGGAGTCTCTCTCCGGGCGATGCTAGATGAATATTATGTGGGTTTTCTCCAAAATCAAGATCATAAAAAGCGTTGCCGTTATGTACACCGTGGTGAGAGATGTTTTTGAAATACTGTTCAACATTCACTCCTTTGTCAACCGTTGGAGCAGTAAAATCAGATATATTCCAGAGCCGAATGGATTTGTACTCATCCCCATTTTGGTGCTTAGACACTTGCATGTTACCACTTTTAAGTGAAACGGGAACCTTCAAAACATTCACACGAGCATTAATACCAAGTGCTCTGGGACAATTGCAATGCCTACAGATCATCTTTGAATTCGATGTTTGATAATGTCCACAAAGTTGGTTGTGCTGGGGAGTATCACCTATGAAATAAGCAACCGCAAATTTCATTCGAACAGACCATTTCTTCTTGTTCCACGGCAAATTAGACCATTCAATACCATCCGTTTGGTTGCAGGCATCTTTCAAAGAAGAAAGAGCCAAACGAAGGCCAGAGTGAAGATTATTCACATTGTCAATTGATTTGGCACCTTTATCACGTGAACCCGTTGGATGAAAATATATAGCCTCCCAGGCATCCGGCCGGGAGTTTCGAGTCAGGGTGTTGAATATGCCAAGTCTCATGTTCAGTGGGGTAAGAGTGGTTTGACCACTATTGTCAATTGCAATTCCATCCATGTAGAGAATGATAGGAACCAGAATTTCATTCAATTTGGATTTGCATCTCTTCTCCCAAGTGTTGATCCACCATTCACCATGATGGAGTTCGTCAATATCAATATTGCCTTGAATTTCTGGATAACGGACTGGTAAGGTTGGGTCTTCAGCATGGGGGAATGACAGATTGGCTTCCTTCACCAAAGTCACATTCGTTAATAGGGAATGAAGTGCTTTTTGGAACGACCGGACATAGATTTGTTTGCGACTGGAAACATCAGCACTCTGTGATTTCTTAGAACACCAGTCAATAAGATGAGGTTCAAACCCATCACCTTTTATTTCAGGCACAGTTGCAGAAATCTCCTTCATGACACTTGCCCTGGTCTTTATGAGATTGCCTTTAGTCCATGAAAATAAATTAAGCCGCTCCAATTCTATAGCCCATTCATACAATTCCTTCTCTGCAACTAATGGTATGCTATGATTCCGCATGATTTTCATTAACTTGATCTTGACCTTCAGTTCGTCAGATATGTTTCTTCCTACATTGGGTGTTGTAATTGTCGTGTTTGAATCACAATGGGAATCATCAACATCAATGTTGTTGTCTTCTTCGTCATCATTGACACTCAAAGAGTGGGGGGCCTCTATGCTCTCACTTCCTTCTTCCTCATCGTCATCATTAGGAAAGAAAAAATTGTCATCGGAAACAGAATCATCGTCATCCTCTATGTTTGTTAATTCCCGACCAATCAAGGCACGCCCAATCGGTTCAACAGAAGGGTCGTACATAACTTGATTGTCAAGCACCTCTGGCAATGCGCCGTCACTACTCTGTGGACCATTACGGGTGTTTGTTAGACCTAATTGTTGAGTAGCATCCTCGAGCTTCTTCGATTTTCTAATGAATATGCAAGATGCAAAATCTACTAGCCCCGAAGATTGCTTGAAATAAGAATAGCATGATGCGTCATTCAAAATATGGTCCCGAAGACCAGGAGAAACAACTACTCCCGTTTTCTTTCTTAGTCGTGCTGTAAACAAGGGGGGTTTCTGCTTCTTGGTAACCTGCTTCTTTCCCCTACCTAGAGTGATCAGAGGAGAGTCTCGGTAGCAACGTACACAATAAACCTGATATTTAGGTGTCGTCACCATCGTTAGTACGATAGCCAGTAATAACAAGAGAAATGAGGAAACAATTGAGATTGAAAAATTGCGACCATGCACTGTTTGTTTCAGGCATAGAATTCAGTAACATGCCACTAATTCGGAAACAGATGCCAGTGGGGTAGGAAAATGCAATGTGCATCAAAATATTATGAGTTCGACATTAATTTCAATAAATAGGGTGAAATTACAAAGGGGGACCAGTGGAGTTCTACCCAAATATGCGCGTGATTCCAAAAGAACCCCAAATCTCGTTTGTGTGACGTAGCCTGAATTATGCTGGTTTGAATGACAGGCCAGGTGCATAGTTGGGCAACTCTAAATAATGTAACTGTGAAAAGAGGCTCATATCCAGTATAGAAATTGTATGATGTTAGCCTCTAATTATTACATATGTAGTATTTTGTGCTGTTGTCCACAGGACACTTTCTCACTTGTACACATTACATTCATACATACAATACATGCATACAATACCTATGCACCACTGACACAATTGGTTATTTCTCACTGGAACACTTCATTTCTCAATGGAACACTTTTGACTTAATTTGATAGACATCAGTAAGATGTATTGAATTACTAAAACCCGTGAATGTGCCCAAAATTGGAACATAGGTGCGGGCGTTAAGTATTAAAACCAAGCGCGAAGAAATTCAAGACCATAAGTATTTAATTACTTATGTACCCCAAAAGGAGAAGAATGTGAGTGATACGAGTCACACATACTCTGTGGTGAAACAATTCACTAATTATGGCACTGTACAGAGGTGCGGATGGAGGTGGGGATCATACCATACATGGTAGTTTACATAAAAGAACTATGATTTAGAAATTTGGAAGATATGGTCTGAGAGATACTCAGCTCATAATCTTATTTATGACTCTCTTCAGACTTTGTAAAATAAGATACCAAAGAATAAAAGAACAAAGTAACTCAGTACCATTTCAGTTCTATTAAGATGCTCCATTGTCTCACTTCCTATTTTAACATTGGATTACATCTTAGAGAGTCCCTCCCACATTTTGTAATTAGAAAGTATGTCGTACTCAAAATATGCCTTCTTCTTGGTACTAGTAGTACGAGTTTAGTTGCTAATGCCACTCGATTTTAAAAGACTGGTTATGAGCATCTTTTTTCACGTGTTATTTTACACACTAAGCTAAATACTGCCCGGCAAGCACCTGTCCATGGTATTGTATCTCAGGCTATAGAAACTCCAAAAAGTTGTAGCACAGGCAAATGAATCCCCACATTAAGGGCTCTTCATTGATGTATTTGTAGCTTATTTACTCAAAAGGTTTGGGAAGAATGAGCACACTAATAGCATAGGTAGTAACGATTTACATGTTTTTTAAATTCATCGGGCCCTGTTTTCGCACCTCTGTGGTAATTTTTGGTAGTGTTTTTGCCGTAGGAATGCTGTAGGAATGCTGCGCGGAGAGGTTAAGATTTAGTGGTTAATGATACGCGCTGACGCTCTGTAGATTCTGGTACACTTTCTACGTGTCCAAGTGGCATTAGCAACTAAACTCGTAGTACTAGTACTACTACTACAGAATTCTTTCAGCTGTCCAATGTCATATTGTCTGGTACAAATTCTGCGCGTTACATTTCCTGTGAAAAATTTGGTACTATTTTTCTACATGAATGTACCTACAAAATACCTGTCAAACCCTCCTGCCTATGACGATTGAATTGGAAGCAGTTACAGTGAACTTGTAACCATGTGACCTACACCCACCCCGTCCTTGCATTAAGAGTTGGTTTATCCTCTATTCTTGATCAGAAATTGGTTCAGAAGGTGGAGCCCAGATGTCATTGGGAATAATTTTGTGTGAAACTACTAGAGAGATTATTGTACAAACTCATTTATACTCACTCCCAAGTTATGTACATTCTTACTGTGTAGGTACCTTACTGGGATTCAGTAGTTAAATAAGTTGCCTGGGAGTTGCTCTGTACAGTTGTATAGAAATAAGTACTGGTATATGACAGACTGGCATTCAATTGATGACTGAAGGAGAAAAATCTCTCATGGGGGACACCTGTTATGACTTATGTAGTACTCATGGCCTGGGAATCAAAACTCATTCACCCAGGAAAGCAAAGGTATTAAATTCCTTTCGTGTCCAGAAGTACCAAAGCTACACGACGGTAGCTATTCTATTCGTACGAATCAATGAGTCCTGTATCAACCAAAGTAATCGATTCCCACAGCATATCGGTTCCCACGGAGCATCGATTCCCATCGCACATTGACGGTGAGCAATCTCTGTTTTATAGTATTGCCCTTATTCTTCGGTGAGCAAACTCTGATTTCATAAAGTATCACACGAGCTACGGGAGCAATTCCTGATCATAATGATAAACATATCTTAGGATCTTCCTAACGGAACAAGAGAAGAAAACCGTTGGTGTGTGCTTCTCACACAATATATATATACATACAGATATATACGGTCAACGACCAATGCATGTACGGAAATAATCAGCGAGTAATCCCATCACTACGCAACAGCAGTTGCAACGTATTTCATCTCAATAAAAGAGATTTCTTGCGTTTCGGCAAGATTTCACTTTATCTCATACTTTTAACATTCAACTGATTTATATCCCAAAATTCGCACTAGTTTTATCAACTACCTGTAATCTACATTACTAAGGTCTGTCTCGCTGTATATGAACAAGTTCACAGTAAGAAGAGATCTGGCGTTTCCATAGTCTCGCCTGTAGTCTGATTATCCGTTGTCAAAAGTATCCAACCACAATTGCCACACGTAGAGTACAATCATTTGTCTACTAACACACTAACGCAGCAGTGCTGTTCTTCAGAAGCCTTTGAATCAGACTCTCAGCAGACCGGATTCAGAAGGAATATAATAGATTAATAGCCGCAAGCTCCAAGGTGGCTTGCACACAAAGGACAGGGAAGGAATTGAACACAATCCCTACGCTGGCATATGCCAATTGCAAATTGTCTACGGAGCAGTTTCCTTTCACCACACGATTCCTCTGACGAATTGGAATCATCAAGATCGAACATGCCTGCCAATCCATTCGGTGGTAGGAACAATGCTGGAGATGGCACCACCGCAACCGCAACCAGCTTTCCTAGTTTTGATCCCCATATGAAGTTGATACTCATAACCATATTCCGTGTTGCAAAAGAAGAAAATAGCTATCTGTGTGAGGCTCTCCGAGAGGGAGGATTACGCGAGTGGCCGATTTTCCTCAATGCACTCATCGAGCATGGTTTTGCCCACAAGCTTACCCACATGGATGCTGGCAGTGGACTACCAATCCAGCTCTATCGGTCCATCCAACAGACCATAGAAGCACCTGCGGAATTTTCAAATGACTTGCGCAAGAGCGAAAAGAATTGGAGGAATGTAGAATCATATACGTATGACAGTTTCAGTGCCTTCCGTATGGCACGTGCACTGCGCCTTCAGAATGAATCTATCCTGAATCCCCCAGCTCCTCCTCCAGGAACAAATAAGAACAAGTCCCCTCAACAAGTGAAGTACGAATCTTGGTGCTGAAAATCACGTGATGAAAAGGCGTTCACACCCCTCACGAATGACTCAAGATTCGAACACTGGCTCGTGGGTTTCAAGGCTAAACTCAAGGCATACGACATTGACACCGAAACATTCCTCCATGAAACTTGGCCTCCTGCTGCGCTGCAAGGCTATACACGTGACCTCTTTGTCAAACAGTGTGCCTTCTTCTGGGTTCTTATGTTGGAAGTCTTCAAAAGCAACCTATCTGCATCATGTGTCCACAGCCATTCCCTCACACGCAATGGACGTCAAGCATATTTTGATTTTGTGAACCTTCATAGTGAATCAAAGGCCAAAGTATATGACAACTTGACTCAATTGCAAGCTTTGCTGAAGTTGAATCTCAACAACTGGAAGGAATCTAAAGTGAAGTTTATCACACATTGGTTTGAAGAATTGAATCACCTCAACAAGCTTCGTCCTCCCAACAAGCCCCTTGAGTACCATACTGTAAAATCAGCATTATGTCAAGCCTGCTATTCCAGCTTTCAGCTAAGTGAACAGTTTGCTAAAGTCAAAGATCCCGGCGGCACAAATAGTACCATGACAGATGCAGTCGCTGACGCCGCTGCTATCCAGAAGCTCAAGATCACGCTCCTACTCAAAGCGACTTGACTCGATTCTCAGTCCGCAATGTCTGCTCCAAAGTCCACAGTGCATGCACATGTACACAACTTCTCCTCAGGACAAGGGCACAACTCTGACGACTATGCTCTTCCTATCAAATTCGAAGGTGACTACCAAGACTAGCGTCCAAGAACTGTTTCTCTACCCCTCGCGGGCTATTGCGCGGTATTTTTAAAATTCTCGACCCTATTTTTTTAATTTCCTATCTTTTTAGGTCGCGTGTCTACTAAAAAACCTCGCGCGTCGCACACCTTTACTTTCGAGACAAAATCTCGTCACTCCTCAAATCAAATAACTATTTTAGGGTTAAGGATATCATATTCTTTTCGTGACAAGCACTATTTTGTGTACAACTTATGCACGAATGACTTATTTCATCTTCTCAACTTTTCTGTTGACTGTACATGCTGTGCACTACTAAACATATTGTACGAGGAATGTTGCAATCATCACGAAGTAGTAATGCATTTACTTTACGAACCATTTTTGCAATTGAAGTATGGTAGTAAGGAAATCTACCGTACAAGAAAACACATCACACACAAAATAATACATTTAATTTTTTCCTTTCAACGATTCATCTTTTCGACCTCCGTCCTTTCGACCCATTCTACTGATATTTTCCTTCAAACAACTCAGCAACATCATGCCTCCTGTTATTAAAACCTCTCTTCTATTCTACTGCCGTGGTTACTGGGATAAGAAAGGAAAAGAATCAAAGGAGTTTTTAGGATATAAATCCATTTCAAATGGTAACTTGAAATACGTCTCCACCAGCCTAAGAAAACATCTCTGGCATAGAGATACGTGCCGGGATTTTTACCATAGTCAGGGTCTAATTAAACAAAAGATCTATAACTTCTCCACCTCTATCAAAGTGCAGCCTACCTTTCCGTCTATTCAACATTCTCCGTCAGATTTTGGGATGACTATGACACAAAACGGTCCATCTGTTCCCCCTTCCTATCTCTCCCAGCACCACACCGTCACAAGTCAATCAGCCACGGGTCTTCATTCTGTTCTAAACCAACAGATTGTACATGATGTCTTTTTACCGCCAATGGATCGGAACGCCATTGAATCTTACATGGCTGTTTCTGCTGTTCAAGATGAAGATGCATTCCCGCTGAATAATGATATCGACAATTCCGATGATGAGGATGACAATGACGATGACGTAAATGAAAATAACGACAACAATTCTACCAACAACATAGATTGTGGAGACAACAAAGAAGATCACACTAATGGTTCTGATGTTAACGTCGCTACTGCTCAGCCAGCCCCTCCACCACCATCTTTTCATGAAATCATTAATCTGAACGAAAGAGAGGATACATTTCAAAGCCACACAAAACTACCGCCGCCCCATCATCTTCTTGCAGAATTGGAACTCATGAATTTAATGGCCAGACATAAATTGCCACTGAACACATTCAAATCCATTTTCCAGTGGGCAAAGAAAAGTCAAATGAGACCGGGTTTTGATTTTTGCGATGCCAAAATTAGATCTCGGAAAACAATTTTTGACAATCTCCAATCCAATCTGGGTCTCTCTGATATGAAATTTCATCCTCATATACTGAATTGGTTACCTGATAACAAGCCCACTCAGGTGTATGTCCGTTCTTTTAAGGATGCCATTTATTCTCTTCTTTCTGACCAGCAGCTAATGATAGAAGAAAACCTCTCATTTCCCAACTATTCCACCCCTCTATCTCCCGACAATAATCCTGAGTTGAATCCTCATTCTGTAATCTCAGAATTGCATCACGGCTCGTGGTGGAAATCTTCTTGGAAAGAAATTTGCAATCCCAATACGCAAGAAATTCTTGTTCCTATTATATTTTACATGGACGGCATATCTTTGGATGCGCACGGGCGACTTACGTTAACACCATTGAACATGACACTCGGTATCTTTAATGTGGAGACCCGATCTCAACCTGAAGCATGGACAACTATTTACTTCCATCCCGGCCCCGAATGGGAGTCAACCAGACACTCTCGTCCTGCCACTTCGAAGGAAAAAATTCAGAATCTTCACAATGGTTTGGAAGTAGCGTTTTGTTCCTTCAAAGCCGCGTGTAACGAAGACGGCGGTATCGAATGGAATTATCTTCCGTACGCAAATCAACAGTGGAAGGTAAAAATGAAATTTGCCATTGCCTATGTTATTGGCGACACAGAACTTCATGATAAATTGTGTGGAAAATACGGCTCCTTCAATAAGGGTGTCATGCGGATGTGCCGTCACTGCAACTGTTATTCTCCGAACATAAACATTCCTTCTGTTCAACCTGCAACAAAGAAGTGGTCGCCTGCCAATTTTCATTGTTTTCCCGGCACTGATTTAAACGATATCAATAAGAACTTCAAAAACAACTCTCATCATAACATCAGGAATGTATTTCATGATTTATGCTTTGGTACTAATCAGAACAACATTCATTTTGCAACTCCCGGTGAATGTTTGCACATGCACCAGCTTGGTACTGCCAAACGGGCCGTCGAGTCAATTGAATTGTTGCTCCGCGGAAGTGTTCCAAGTGTTTATGCCCCCAATTTGAATCACAGCGTGGCTGTTGCTAACAGTATTGGCCATTTAGCACAACGGTACAGTGGTTTGTTATCACGCCAGTCTGATAGAGATTTTCCTCGCACCAAATTTGGGACTCAGCTTTTATCAACCACGAAGAAAGAAGGGCATGATTTCTCTGGAATGCTTATTTCTCTTCTGATCGCTATGGTTTCCAAACATGGATCTGACATTATTGGTGACCATCGTTTTGTAAAGAAACAGATAGAGGTAATTCAGCTCATTCTATCAATGGAAGAATTTCTTAAACACGGTCGGATGAAATATGCTTCCTTAAAGAATCTCCCAAAAACAATTGTTCACTTTATCAATTGTATAAACTCAACTTGTCACAGGAAAGGGATGGGAACAAAACTAATCAAGAATCACCTGTACTTTCACCTACCAGATTATATCTCTTTATGGGGAAGCCCTGCAGGCTGGGATAGTGCTCCCAATGAATCTCACCACAAAACTGAGATTAAAGCTCCTTCCAAGAACACGCAAGGTAATGCTGCATCACTAATCAATCAAACTGCCAATAGAAAGTCCGAGAAAATGATGCTAAGCCAGGCAACATATCACTACAACTTGAATCCACCTGATCCTCCTCCAATTGAACGCCCTGATGGTGGCGGTTCTCATTTTCAAATAATGAGAACTGAAAATGGGGAATCAACAATGAAGTGGCTTCGTTCTACGAACAAAAGCAAACCATTTTTTCCTTCTGACATACTTGACTTTGTTTGTGATTCTGTGCTACCTTTATTGGAGAATCCTTCGCACATTTGTGGAGTTACAGAGCACAATCGTTTCGATGTTGCTTGTGGGTCTAATTTTATATTTTGCTTGCATCCTTCATATAGATCGGATAGTTCTCTGCTGAACTCCGTCTGGATGGATTGGTGTTTGATGAAATTGGACTTTGATTTAAATAACAATCCCAAGCTCATACCGTGCCATCTGCTATGCTTTTTAACTGTACAGAGTTTGAAGCAGCCATACAGTAGTATTGGTGGCTATCCAATTGATACAAACGGAATCTATGCTGTGGCTCGTCGGTTTCAAGATGTCCCTAAGAAAACAGCTTCTGAATTTGTCCAACGTGGGCGCCTCATGAATTCACTGTACCTATTTCATGTCGACACTATCCATTCTGAGCTGGCAGTTGTCCCAGAGCAAGGAAAAGATTGCTCCATAACCAATTGTGATTGGCTAGTGATATCAAATCGTATATCGTGGCTCGATTTCTTTGAAAGCAAAAATGCTGCTACACCACCGTCTTATGGATGTTTGTACAACGCATGCACACTACAGGACGACATCCAGTTGGAACTGTTTGAGATGGCATTGAATGATAACGAATCCAGTGATTATGTATCCAGTTCAGAGAGCGAAAGCTCGGACAGCAGTTCCGATTGAGTAGCAAGGGTGAATGTAACGGCTAACTTTAAATTATTGTTTAATATTACTATAGAGGGTTAGCTCTAAGCACAGTTTTGCGAGATACATATGCACTCATAATATAACACCCTTCGAATTTGGGATTCAAACAGCTATGTAATACTAATGGATTGAACAATAGAGTATCTCCCGACCTCAATGGGACTTTCACTCCATACGTGGGGAAGACAAAATAATAAATCACCTCGTCAGCAGACACTTCCGCCGGAGCAATGACTGTCAAACGAGTGTAGTGCATGTCATTGTCCACATGGCATCTAGAATGGTAGTTGCGACCGATCGAAAATGGGTGATTCCCGAAATACTTTTATGTACTACATAAACACGAAATTTTCTACTTAACCTGTCTTAATGTTACAAATTTTTATAAGGGAATCCACATGTTTTCGCGCCATACTTATTCATACGAAGAATTCCACATATATTCCAAAAGGAGAAAAAATGAGATTCCACATTCCAAAATGAGATTTATGCACTTTCCCGCCAAAAAAATTATGTACAAAATTTTCATTCCCGAAATACTAAAAACAGAAGTTTATGTACGTTACAAAAAAGTATTTCGGGAATCACCCAATGCTAATGCCTGCTGCCCAATTGCATTTAGCTTTGTATGAGACAGAATCTGTGACAACACATCCATTTCCTCCTCAACAAATGGTTCCACGTCAATTAAACTATGATGCATATGCTTCACAATTTCAACTGTTGTCTCTTCTAGCTCTAGTTTGATGCTGGGATCGACATGACTTTTGAAAACATACTCACCATTATTTGAATCCAATCTTTCTGGTCAAATTCCAATGATAGCATAGTCATCATTGATACTGCCCCGCTTCACCCCTCTTCCAACGGTTGGTTTTGCTCCAACAATGGCAGGAGCAAACTGTCTCAACAATTCGATATTATTCTTGGAAGCGAGGTGTCGTTCCGCAAAATGGCGTGAAACTTTGGCAAAAACTCGCAATGATGGTTTAGAATGATCAAACGCAAGAATATGCTCATCCTTTGTACTATCCAATGTATTGTAGTTTTCGATTGACAAAGCCTGTTCCGGTTGATACTTCTTCTTTCCTCCTATCTTGCCAACCCAATCTGTCTCCATGTATTTACCTTCCACCACAGTTGCTCGGTATTTTTTTTTCAGCGCTATTGTACCGACGCCATCTTTGCAAGTTGAACGCCTATTCTTTTTCTTCTTCCTCGGTTTTATCAGAGACAAATTTGTATAAGTTTTGTGGCTTGTTGACACCGGTGCAGCAACCTTAAGAAAATTTGAAGACGTTTTCCATTGACTTCTGTATTCCTGTTGTCTCTTTGCTCTTTGTTTTTTGGCTCTTGCTGCAATGTTCTCTGGTGATCTTTTGAATCCCATTGTTGTTGGAGGAGACGAATTGCTGTTGTAAGACGACGACGAATCGATTTGCCGTTGGTTGAGCGGAAGACCAATTGCCGTTGCTGTTGCCGATGATCGAGTGGAAGACCAATTTCTGGTTCCCGGTTGCTTTGATGGTTCCTGGTTGCTTCTATTCGATGGTTCCCGGTTGCTTGTATTCCTTCGATCGTTCCCGCTTGCTTCGAACGTTCCCGGATGGTTCCCGGTTGCTTTGATGGTTCCAGGTTGCTTCAATGGTTCCTGGTTGCTTCTATTCGATGGTTCCCGCTTGCTTCTATTCGATTGTTCCCGGTTGGTTCAATGGTTCCCGGTTGCTTCTATTCGATGGTTCCCGGTTGCTTGTATTCGACCGTTCCCGGTTGCTTCTATTCAATTGTTCCCGGTTCGATTGGTGTTGCAGATCGATCGGTGTTGGTTCCCGGTTGCTTGTATTTGACCGTTCCCGGTTGCTTCTATTCGATCGTTCCCGGTTCGATTGGTGTTGCAGATCGATTGGTGTTGGTTCCCGGTTGCTTGTATTCGACCGTTCCCGGTTGCTTGTATTCGATCGTTCCCGGTTCGATTGGTGTTGCAGATCAATTGGTGTTGGATCGATTGCTGTTGCAGATAGATTGGTGTTATCCGGAGACCGGGATGATCGTAAAGAGATTTGCGCGTAAGAGCAGGCTCACAGAGGAGAAAATCGTAATCGTAATCGTTCGATCGATCGTCGTCCTTAGATGTGTATTACAGAAGGAGATTCTTGGTGGAATGTTCTGTAGACACAGTAGGTCGGGAATCAAAATAGTGGAGTATCGAGTGGTCGCCGGGACGGTCCTCGGAGGTAACTGTCGAAGATTCGAAGCGGAGTAGATAATGAAAGATTGTGGTTCCCGGTTGCTTCGATGGTTCCCGGTCGCTTAGATTGTTCCCGGTTGATTTGATGGTTCCCGGTTGCGGTTCAATGGTTCCCGGTTGCTTGTATTCGACCGTTCCCGGTTGATTCAATGGTTCCCGGTTGCGCTTTGATCGTTCCCGGTTGCTTGTATTCGATGGTTCCTGGTTGAGGTTCAATGGTTCCCGGTTGCTTGTATTCGACCGTTCCCGGTTGCTTGTATTCGAGGGTGAGAATGGAGTGGAAGACCAATCCCGGTTGCTTCGATGGTTCCCAGTTGATTCAATGGTTCCCGGTTGCGCTTCGATCGTACCCGGTTGCTTGTATTCAAGGGTGAGAATGGAGTGGAAGACCAATCCCAGTTGCTTTGATGATTCCCGGTTGATTCGATGGTTCCCGGTTGCGCTTTGATCCTACCCGGTTGCTTGTATTCGAGGGTGAGAATGGAGTGGAAGACCAATCCCGGTTGCTTCGATGGTTCCCGGTTGATTCAATGGTTCCCGGTTGCGTTTCGATCGTTCCCGGTTGCTTGTATTCGAGGATGAGAATGGAGTGGAAGACCAATCCCGGTTGCTTCGATGGTTCCCGGTTGATTCAATGGTTCCCGGTTGCGCTTTGATCGTACCCGGTTGCTTGTATTCGAGGGTGAGAATGGAGTGGAAGACCAATCCCGGTTGCTTTGATGGTTCCCGGTTGATTCGATGGTTCCCGGTTGCGCTTTGATCCTACCCGGTTGCTTGTATTCGAGGGTGAGAATGGAGTGGAAGACCAATCCCGGTTGCTTCGATGGTTCCCGGTTGCTTCGATGGTTCCCCCCCGGTTGCGCTTCGATCGTTCCCGGTTGCTTCTATTCGATCGTTCCCGGTTGCTTCTATTCGATCGTTCCCGGTTGCTTCTGATTGCTGCTGCTGTTGCTATCGCTGTTGCTTGCTGTCGAATTGACGTGTCGGTGCTCTTGCTGTGGCAGATTGCTGCTGCTGTTGCTTGCTGTCGAATCAATGAGTCGGTGCTCTAAGTAGTTGTTGCTTGTTGCTGCCGCTTGCTGATGTTGCTGTTGCCAACGTTGTTGCCGCCGGTTCGATTGTTGCTCTCGCTCTGCGGTCCGATTGACGATCCTATTCACATATATGATAATTGAACAAAATGGGTGAGTATCTATTGATGTAGTACATAGAGTAAATAATAACAACAGAATAATATGATAATGTACATGCCGATCGATTCGTAAAAACCTACAGGGGAAGATTCGTTGCTTCCAATTCAATGGTTGCTTTGATGGTTTCGATTAGTAGTTGCTTCTGATTTGCACGGGGAAGATTCGTTGCTTCCGATTTGATGGTTGCTTCGATGGTTTCGATTAGTTGCTTCCGACAATTCGTAATTATCACAAACCTGGAAAATTCCCCGCACCTACAGGGTAGAATCGATGGTTGCTTCCAATTCGATGGTTGCTTCCAATCCGTTGGTTTCGATTTGATGATTGCTGCTTCCAATCCATTGCTCCCAATCCGTTGCTTCCGATTTGATGGTTGCTTCCGATCCTTTCCTTCCGATCCGTTGATTCCGATTCGTTGGTTCCAATCCGGTCCTATGAAAATAAGAAGAAAAGCCAAAGTTAGAAAATACATCATCCGTAATTTGGTTGCAATTTCATTCCTTGTTGCTGTTTGTATGTTTACCGTTTATTCGTACCGTCGTTCCGACAATCGTCCCGATGAAATTGTAGTTGCTGCCGTAGAATACTTCTTACTCCATGTCACGAAAAACAGTATCTTGTTCCAGTTGATATAGATGCAATGGGAGGTTTGTTGCTTTCAAGACGTATATGTTTGTGGGCCAATTCAAACAACAATATCTATCCAGCCTTCCCCCTCTTATCCAATGCTTTCTATTGTCATGCAGTACGAGGCTGTTATTTCGGACTAAAATATTTGAGAACGGATCGTTGTGCTCAAAGAGGGTCGGATCCCACATTCCTGGACGGAGTGTTGATTGCAAGAACCAACACTCTACTCAAATAAGTCGGATGTAAGAAGGCAGATTATGAAGTTTTTGTTGTTGTTGTTGTTGTGAGGTAGAACAGATCATGAAGCGATTGATGTAGCGAGCCAAATGAAAGTAATGGTAGTGCCACGTGGCACTCCCTACAACCGGTAGAGAGCCAGACCGGGGGAAAACCTAGTAGAAATCTAGTAGATTTCACTATCACTGCAACCAGCTTCTAAGCACACGCTTAGACCCCGATAGCCTCAACAAGCCGGCAAAGGATTCCTCCAGCAAAGCGCAAGCCTACTACTACACGCCCTACCAGAAGGAATACGATTGATACGATGGATTCCCTGTATCACTAAAACCAGCTTCTAACCCTACCAGAAGGTATACGATCGATTCCCTGTATCACTAAAACCAGCTTCTAAGCACACGCTTAGACCCCGATAGCCTCAACAAGCCGGCAAAGGATTCCCCTGGGAAAGCGCAAGCCTACTACACGCCCTACCAGAAGGGATACGATCGATTCGCTGTATCACCGGATAAGATGTATCACTGTGTCACTGTATTACTGAAAGGCCCGAAGGAATGGATTGCTTGCGACCAAAAGACTCGTATGCAAGGAAAGCTTCAAAAAGAAACCACAAAAATTACAGGCTAGCACTAACAAGCCGGTAAAGGAGCAACTTCCCGCAAAGGCAAGCAAAGCTCACTCTTTTGCTCCTAAAACGATTAGTAGTAGAATAAATTGGCAAATACGTCCAGGTCCAATAGTCCTCCTATTGTACCCGTATGACAAGCCTATCTGTCCTGGTCCCCTAGCCTTGCCTAGTGTACACGTACAGCAGCCTACCGGTTGATCCCCTAGCCTGGCCTAGTGTAACCACACAGCAGTCAGTCTCGCCTTACTAACACACTCACACCTCAACAGCTCCCCATTGTCACCTACAATAGGCCCGGCCTTGATACCGGCGACTCCTACGTCTCCCTGCACCTCCAAGCGTCCGCTAATCGTGTGGCCGACACTTCTTCCGAGAATCCGAACCGTCCTGCACCTCCAGCCGATTCCTCCTCGGCACCTCCAGTCAACCGAATTTTGGCCAAGCGCCCTTCCGAGGTTGCACCTCCAGTTGATTCCGATCGATTCACCAAGATACCAACTATCCGATTCAGTTGATCCCGATCAATTCACCAAGATACGAATACGAACAAGCCATTCTCGCCTCCACAGCCACCGACGACTCACACCACATCCAGACTACATATCGATACTAGCTCTTCCATTGAGCCACTATCGAGTACGGCGAACAATCGCGTCCATCACCCAGCAGTTTCCTCCAAGCACCAAGAGATGTTGACCTACTCAGAGTACTTTCGCGCTACCCCGAGCCCGTTTGGGAGCTCGGCTGAGCGCAACAAGGCCTACGCCACCATCTTTAGCTACTTCACGCTGGCCTCCCCCCCCCAGGTCCTCTTGGAACATCTCCTCAACCTCTTTGAAGCTGAGGCTGTGGGCGCACTGGGGATCTTTGTAGCTGACTCCCAAGGCCTGCCCTGCCTCCGATTGGTGCATGGCCTTCGAAAGTACCCGGGGCCCTTGGCTCAACACAGCCCCAACAAAAACAAGGCCTTTGGGTATTTGGATGACAACGAAGGGGAAGCTGGGGAACTGGTTCTAGTAGATGCAGCCATGCTGTCCCCCACCATAGCCACCCGGGTGCTAACCCTGGATCATCATCTGGCAGAGTTGGAGGCGCACCCAGGAAGACTGTCCATCCCAGTGATACCAGAAGGGACCGGCCATTCCGAGTTGATACGGGCCCACAAGTCGTTCTTCATCCCCTTTGAGTTGGTGAATTTTCTCTTGGGCAAGGGGCTCTCTCCAAAACAAGCCATGGAGGTCCTCCATCCTCAGCTTAACAGGGCGGGGCTGATGGAGTCCTGCACCCCCCTGTTCAACACTCTCCGGTTGGCCGGGACTACAGCTACAGAACCCGGGGGCAACCCCAAGCTCCTGCAGCCAGGTCCCTTCTTTCGAAGCAAGACAGGCCTTACCAACTACATGAAGCTCAAGGTGATGTACAGGGACCTGCCAGAATTGGAGCGACCTTGGTATCCACCTGGAGACCCGGCACTCACAGCAGCAGTCACAGCCCTCACCGACCACAAACTAAAGCTAAGTGAGAATATGGACCACAAGCGATCACAGTCAGTGAGGACCACTTGGGGCCCCTTGTACACCCAGCGCTTGCTTCTGCTCTGTGGTAAACAGGACGAAGCGAACCTCCCCCCCATCTACCAGGCCTGGGCTCAAAAGAGCAAGCACGAGAGGACCCACATGATCTTTCAAAGCCAAGTGGCAGCCAGGGCGTCTGAGTTGGGGATCCAAGCCCCCTTGATTACCACCGCCGCTCTCAAGAGGTTCCAGGATGGCAATTTCCATGGTACTGATCCCTTTGATGTGGCAGATGGAATACTCCCCATGGCTTTCACACCCCCAGGTGGGTCTGCTGCCACCCTGAAGCGAGAACAAGAAGCAGCAGCCACCGTGGCAGCCTACGACACTATGATCTCCACCGAGGGCAATTTTCTCACCTTGAAGGACTCCTTGGAGCTTCAGAAGACAAATGCCTACATCCCTGTCGACTGGACTGAAGCCACCACCCAGCTGGAGAGCTACCTGGCGGTCCTAGCCACCATCCTAGGACTCAACCATGATGTCGTCGCCAGCTACCAACAAGGCCTCCGCAGGCTCAAGATCCAGCAGATGCCCCTCCGAAGAGCAATTGCAGACGAGGTGAAAGAATTCCTCACCCCTGCCATTGTAGTCTATTACTTCCAAATCCGAGTCAGGGGGTGGCTTGAGGAGCAGTGGGAAGCATCCTCCATCCTTCCTTCCCCGGACTTTGGGGTGAACTTCCACACGTTCAGGATGAGCCAGAACCTCAACTGGCTCCCCAATGTCTCCAATGTGGCTGCCCTGAGACTACTGCGACAACCGGACCCTCCACCATCACCCACAACCGCGGCGGCTACCAAGGTAGGGGGCCACAACAACAACAACAAGACCGGCAACGTTCCACCCAGCAGCCCGGGAGTCTGCAATCCAACAGAAGGTACCACGACTCAACAAACACGACTCACCAATCCACACCGGGACTCCCGCCTGCAAGACAGCAACCATCCCATTGTTAAGAAACTGGAGTCAGCAAAAATGAGGGAAGCCATCCAAGCTATGAGAGACAAAGGGAAAGGCCCCCTCTCCAGACCAGATGGCCAAGAGAGATGCCACTCGTGGCACCTCAAGGGTGCCTGCTTCAGCAGCTGCAAGCACATATATGACCACGTGGCCATTACTCCCACCAAGCAAGATCAACTCTGGCAATGGTGCCAAGAGGCATATGCCTGACCGGTTGGCACGCGCCCTCACTTGGGCGTGGAGCCCTCCCCACCCCACATTAGCCTTGGGGGGATCATACTAAGTAACAATCCATCATCTAATCACGAATCTAATCCTCACTTACGAATCACACATGAATTAGGTAAGCACAAACAGCACGCGCGCGCATGTACCCCTCTCAACTTGTATGTGCCTCCCAAAATTTCTACAGGTTCCAAGGACACCCCCCCCCATCCTGCTGGGGATCGACCCCCGTCCTACCCCTACTACCCCCTCCATGCCTAGGTCCGAGTCCCTAGTCCCCGCGCTCTCCACCCAGCAACGTGCGGGCCTCTCCACCCAGCAACATGCTGGCCTCTTCACCCACCAACGCGGTGCCTCGGTCCGAGCCCCAAGTCACCCCCCTCCTTAACCCCCTCCTTTCTCAGTCCAGCGACATGCTGGCCTCTCCACCCAGCAACATGCTGGCCCCTTCACCCATCAACGCGGTGCCTTGGTCCGAGCCCCAAGTCACCCCCCTCCTGTCTAAGTCCAGCGACGCGCTGGCCTCTCCACCCAGCAACTTGCTGGCCTCTTCACCCAGCAACGATGTGCCTCGGTCCGAATCCCAAGTCACCCCCTGCTGCCACCCCTAGTTACTACAGGCGCCGCGCCCCTAGTCACTATACCACCCTACCCCACTGACAGGCTCGACGTGCACATCAACCAGGCTATCAATGTCTACAACAACAGCACTGGCTGGGGGGACTTCATCCGGACAATCCGGGGACAAGGTGACATCCACCCAGATGTGGGTAATATCCACCATCCCGCCAGTCTACTCTTAGCCCACTTTGGGAACGAGGGCACCCCGGCCTCCATGACAGGCCCCCCTTGGAACCCTGCCAGGATTGCCAGTGCCCTCTCCAGGGGGCCACACCAATCCTCCCACCTGGGCATTGACTTCCTTCGCGAGGAGTATGCCGACATGATGGACAAACAACAATGGACTGTCCTCCCAGCCAGCCTCATCCAAGACCTTCCAAACCTCCGGCTGAGTCCACTGGGGCTAGTCCCCCAGCAAGGCCGGCGCCCCCGAATGATCTCAGATTACACCTACTCTGAGGTTAACCAAGACACCATCCCTCTAGCCCCGGCAGAAGCCATGCAATTTGGCCACACCCTTCCCCGGCTCCTCACCAAGCTTCACCGCGCCAACGACAGGTTCAGTCCAGTGTACATGTCCAAGATAGACCTAGCTGATGGATTCTACCGGGTCCAGGTGAAACCAGAAGACACCATGAAGCTAGGAGTGCTGTTCCCTTCCAGGAAGGGCGAGCCACCCCTCATTGGAATCCCCCTCACCAACCCCATGGGGTGGAAATCCAGCCCACCGAACTTCTGTGCCTGTACAGAAACCATTGCAGACTTGGCCAATGCCACCCTCTCCACAGGGCTGGCAGAGGCCAGGCTCACACCCCATCGACTGGATCTCCCCTCTGAAGCCACGCCCGCTGCGCCTCCAGCTCCCCCAGATATGCCTCCTGCACCAACAGCGCACACGCCTCCCGCTACTGCCCCTACGGTGCCTCACCTGCCCACTCCTCATAGTACCACTCCCAGCAAGAAGCCGGTTTGATACTGGGATGTCTATGTGGATGACTTCTGTGGCCTTGCTCAGGGCAACAAATGGACCCGACGCGCCATCAAGAGGGTGCTCTTCCAGTCTCTGGACAAAGTCTTCCGGCCCCTGGATGCCTCTGACACTCCCTTCAGACAGGAACCAGCCTCCCTCAAGAAAATGCGCCAAGGGGACGCCAGGTGGACCACCAAGAAAGTCATCCTGGGCTGGCTCATTGATTCCATCAACAAAACCATCAGCCTTCCTCCCCATCGAGTGGCCCGGCTACAGGAGATTCTTCATTCCATTTCCACCAACCAGCGCCATGTTCCTATCAAACAATGGCACCAAGTCCTTGGGGAACTCCGATCGATGGCCCTTGCCATCCCTGGCGCCATTGGCCTCTTCTCCATCCTCCAAGAAGCCTTCCGACACCAGGAACCAGGAAGGCAGCGCCTCCGCCTCACCAAGCGCGTCCATAGCTTCCTTCAGGACTTCCAATGGCTGGCCAATGATCTATTCAACAGGCCTACTTCCATTGCGGAACTGGTGCCAGATCCTTTCCCTGCCACCATGGGCGCTTGTGATGCCTCTGGTCTGGGCATGGGGGGCATTCATTTTGTCCCCCTTCCCACTGGCGCGGTGCAGCCTATCATGTGGAGGCATGCGTTCCCCAAATGGGTCTCCTCCCAACTAGTCACCTTTGACAACCCCAATGGCACCATCAACAACAGTGACCTTGAGCTCGCTGGTTCCATTGCCCACAATGACATCCTTGCCCAAGCTGCCTGTGTCCAATCCAGAACCACTCACAACTGCTATGACAACACAGCAGCTGTCTATTGGCAAAGGAAAGGCGCCACCACCACCACCGGCCCTGCCGCTTACCTCCTGCGAATTCAGTCCATGCACTAGCGTCTCCACCAATATGTCCCCCTCAGGGATTACATCCCTGGACCTGTGAGTCACCTAGCTGATTTGCTCTCTCGCTCTGACCTCTCTGACACTGCCCTTCTCAATCATTTCAACACCACCTACCCCCAGGACTTGCCCTGGATCTTATGTCCCCTGAAGCCTCCCATGCATTCTGCTCTGACCTTGGCTCTATCCAGGAGACCATGGGCGCTTCAGTCACTGAGCTCTATGCCCGCAGAAAGGATGCCCATTGGAATCAATGGGTTCAATTCTGTTTGTCTCAAGGCTTTGAACCGACCCTCCACTCTGTTACAGATCCAATCCCCATCCTCCAAGTCTTTGCCCAGCGCCTCCATGATGGCCGACTCTCATATAGCCGCAAGCCCATCAGATCTCGCACAGTATCGGACACCCTCAGGTCAGTGGGCCAGACGCTGGCCCGCTTGGGGTCCAAAGACCCAATAACCAACTCAACCGGCAGTCTTGACTTCCGGCTAACGGCCCAGTTCAAGGCCTATGCAAAATTGGACCCAGCCCCTTGCCGGGTCAAACCAGTCCCCATCACCCTTGTCATGCATGCCCTTCGCTTTGCATACTATGACTCCCCCTCCCCTACCCAACAGGCCATTGCCAACATGATCTGCATAGCCTTCTTTTTCTGTCTGCGCCCTGGTGAGTACACTGGTACTACCAGGGACGACCAAGCCTTCCACCTCAAGGAGGTCTCCTTCTACCTTGGCTCCAAAATTGTCCACCATGATGGCCCTGAACATGAGCTCCTCGCCGCTACCTCTGTCACCCTGACATTCACCACACAGAAGAATGGGGACAAAGGTGAGGTAGTTGCTCATGCCAGGAGTGGTGACTCCCTCTGCTGCCCGGTAGTAGCATGCGCACGCCAAGTGCTCCACCTCAGGGGCTGCTGCACTAGCACCCACCCCTTCAGCCCAGACCTCAAGCTTGCCAGTTACTTTGACAATGGGGTTCTCACCCTCGTTCGCGCAGCAACTGTCACATCCTCCATGAGAGTCTATGCCCAGACCCTCTATCATACCACTGGCATTCTCCTGCAGCAATCTCTGCCCGCTCCCTTCGAGCAGGGGGAGCCATGGCCCTCCTACAGGGAAAATGCGACTCTAATGTCATCAAGCTTCTTGCAAGATGGCACAGTGACTGCATGATGAGGTACTTGCACCAGCAGTCCCTCCCCATCTTCCAGAATCTTGCCTCTGTACTGTTCAACAATGGAACATACTCCTTCCTGCCAGACGAGTGGGTGCCGGCTGCCGCCCCCACTCCCCCTGGCAGCTCTCTCTGATTTCCTCTTGAGGAATCTCCCACCCTCACAGTCTGGCCCCCATGTCCCTTCCAGGTCCAGTCTCCATCCAGCTCCCACCCTGTGGCTTGTGGCCCAATGGCAGAAAAGGCTTAACAGCCAAAGGCTTAACTGCCCAAGCTGTTAAGCCAGGCTGTGCGCCGGTGTGTGTGGGCACAGCAAACTAAGGGACCGGACTACAGCCTGCAAAACAACCAACAGGCTGGAGTTCCCGGCTCCCCCTCTAGCATTTGCTTAACCCACCAACACACCCATGAACTACAAGCATTTCACATACAGTACTACAAGTAGGCTGGCTACTGAGGCTATCACGAATGTAGTGAGTGATAGTTGATGTAGCGAGCCAAATGAAAGTAATGGTAGTGCCACGTGGCACTCCCTACAACCGGTAGAGAGCCAGACCGGGGGAAATCTAGTAGAAATCTAGTAGATATCACTATCACTGCAACCAGCTTCTAAGCACACGCTTAGACCCCGATAGCCTCAACAAGCCGGCAAAGGATTCCTCCAGCAAAGCGCAAGCCTACTACTACACACCCTACCAGAAGGAATATGATTGATACGATGGATTCCCTGTATCACTAAAACCAGCTTCTAACCCTACCAGAAGGTATACGATCCATTCCCTGTATCACTAAAACCAGCTTCTAAGCACACGCTTAGATCCCGATAGCCTCAACAAGCCGGCAAAGGATTCCCCCGGGAAAGCGCAAGCCTACTACACGCCCTACCAGAAGGGATACGATCGATTCGCTGTATCACCGGATAAGATGTATCACTGTGTCACTGTATCACTGAAAGGCCCGAAGGAATGGATTGCTTGCGACCGAAAGACTCGTATGCAAGGAAAGCTTCGAAAAGAAACCACAAAAATTACAGGCTAGCACTAACAAGCCGGTAAAGGAGCAACTTCCCGCAAAGGCAAGTTGATGTAGCGAGCCGAATGAAAGTAATGGTAGTGCCACGTGGCACTCCCTACATCCGGTAGAGAGCCAGACCGGGGGAAAACCTAGTAGAAATCTAGTAGATTTCACTATCCCTAAAACCAGCTTCTAGCCTCAACAAGCCAGCAAAGGATTCTTCCAGCAAAGCGCAAGCCTACCACACGCCCTACCAGAAGGAATACGATCTACACGATCGATTCCCTGTATCACGCGCTACCAGAAGAATTACGATCTACACGCACGATCGATTCCCTGTATCACTACTAAAACCAGCTTCTAAGCACACGCTTAGACCTCGAGTATCCCTAACAAGCCGGCAAAGGATTCCTCCAGCAAAGCGCAAGCCTACACTCCCTACCAGAACAATACAATCGATTCCCTGTATCACCGGATAAGATGTGTCACTGTATCACGGTAGTAGCTCATACGGATGGGCTTGCGACCGAAAGACTCGTCTGCAATCAAAAATTACAGGCTAGCACTAGAAACGCCTGTAAGGAGCCATCCTCCAGCAAAGGCAAGCAAAGCTCACTCTTTCTGTTCCTAAAACGATTAGTAATAGAATAAGTAAAAAGGCCCACCACGCCCGCCCGCAGAAAAGGCTTAACAGCCAAAGGCTTAACTGCCCAAGCTGTTAAGCCAGGCTGTGCGCCGGTGTGTGTGGGCACAGCAAACTAAGGGACCGGACTACAGCCTGCAAAACAACCAACAGGCTGGAGTTCCCGGCTCCCCCTCTAGCATTGCTTAACCCACCAACACACCCATGAACTACAAGCATTGCACATACAGTACTACAAGTAGGCTGGCTACTGAGGCTATCACGAATGTAGTGAGTGATAGCAAAGCTCACTCTTTTGCTATTTTCCGGTATTGAATCCGCGTAGGTTTCTACGTGAGTACATTTATACACGTTTTTAGTACTAGATATTTTCTGGTATTGAATCCGCGTAGGTTTCTACGCGAGTACATTTCTACACGTTTTTAGTACTATATAATTTTCGGTATTGAATCCGTGTAGGATTCTACGCGAGTAGATTTCTACACATTTTTAGTACTAGATAATTTTCTGGTATTGAATCCGCGTAGGTTTCTACACAAGTAGAATTCTACATGTTTTTAGTACTAGACACTTTTCGGTATCGAACCCATGTAGGTTTCTACACAAGTAGAATTCTACACGTTTTTAGTACTAGATAATTTTCGGTATGGAACCCATGTAGGTTTCTACGTGCGTACATTTCTCCACGTTTTTAGTACTAGATATTTCCGGGTATTGAATCCGCGTAGGTTTCTACGGTAGTAGAGTTTTTGTACAAAAACATATCCGGTACTGAATCGTACTAGATTTCTACACCCGTGGTTTTCTAGATACATACTAGTAGTGGATCCGTGTAGGTTTCTACGCGAGTAGATTACTACACGCTTGTGGTACAAGATACATACTAGTAGTGGATCCGCGTGAATTCCTACACGAGTAGATTGCTACACGCGTGTTGTACAAGATACATACTAGTACTGAATCCGCGTAGGTTCCTATGCTAGTAGATTACAAGTCGCTTGTTGTACTAGATAAAACTAATTGGGTAATGACTACAAAAGTATCTGGTCCAAGCCATGAATACATTCATCCTGACTCATCAAATGCATATTGGGAACAACATTGCCCCACAGAAAGCCCAAAATGTTGTGGTTAGTAGACTCTCCAAATGGCAAACATGAGGGTATTTTTTGTGCAATTCCAGGGCACAAACTAACTTATTGGGTAATGACTCCAAAAGTATCCGGTCCAAACTATGAATACATTTATCATGACTCATCAAATTCATATTGGGAACAACTTTGCCCCACAGAATGCCCAAAATGTTGTGGTTTGATTCTCCAAATGGCAAACATGAGGGTATTTTTGGTGCAATTCCAGGGCACAAACTGAGTTATTGGGTAATGACTCAAATAGTATCGGGTCCAAGCCATGAATACATTCATCCTGACTCATCAAATGCATATTGGGAACAACTTTGTCACACAGAATACCCAAAATGTTGTGGTTTGACTCTACAAATGGCAAACATGAGGGTATTTTTGTTGCAATTCCAGGGCACAAACTAACTTATTGGGTAATGACTCAAAAACTATCTGGTCCAAGCCATGAATACATTCATCCTGACTCATCAAATGCATATTGGGAACAACATTGTCACACAGAATGCTGGAAATGTTGTGGTTTGACTCTCCAAATGGCAAACATGAGGGTATTTTTTGTGCAATTCCACGGCACAAACTAACTTATTGGGTAAGGACTCAAAAAGTATCCGGTCCAAACTATGAATACATTTATCATGACTCATCAAATTCATATTGGGAACAGCTTTGTCACACAGAATACCCAAAATGTTGTGGTTTGACTCTCCAAATGGCAAACATGGGGGTGTTTTTGTTGCAATTCCAGGGCACAAACTAACTTATTGGGTAATGACTCCAAAAGTATCTGGTCCAAGCCATGAATACATTCATCATGACTCATCAAATGCATATTGGGAACAACTTTGTCGCACAGAATGCTGGAAATGTTGTCATTTGACTCTCCAAATGGCAAACATGAGGGTATTTTTCGTGCAATTCTAGGGCACAAACTGAGTTATTGGGTAACGACTACAACAATATCTGGTCCAAGCCATGAATACATTCATCATGACTCATCAAATGCATATTGGGAACAACTTTGTCACACAGAATGCTGGAAATGTTGTGGTTTGACTCTCCAAATGGCAAAGATGAGGGTATTTTTGGTGCAATTCCAGGGCACAAACTAACTTATTGGGTAATGACTCCAAAAGTATCTGGTCCAAGCCATGAATACATTCATCATGACTCATCAAATGCATATTGGGAACAACTTTGTCACACAGAATGCCCAAAATGTTGTGGTTTGACTCTCCAAGTGGCAAACATGGGGGTATTTTTGGTGCAATTCCAGGGCACAAACTAACTTATTGGGTAATGACTCCAAAAGTATCCAGTCCAAGCCATGAATACATTCTTCATGAACCATCAAATACATAATTGGGAACAACTTTGTCACACAGAATGCTGGAAATGTTGTGGTTTGACTCTACAAAGGGCAAACATGAGGGTACTTTTGGTGCAATTCCAGGGCACAAACAGTCTCATTTGGTAATGACTACCAAAGTTTTTGTACCAGGCCATGAATGCATATCACATGACTTACGAAATGCATGTTGGGAACAACTTTTAAATGCATATTGGGAACAACTTTGCCACACAGAGTACAGACAATGTTGTGGTTTGTAGATACAAATGGCACACAAGACAGTACTACGGTATGTTAGGTGCAGTCTACGAGATTCTACATGTGACTAGAGGATTGAAATACATAACCTTAGTGTTATCAAAAGTTTCCCTTCTGAAAAAATTATGGCGCGGGAGGGCTGGCTGGCACAGGTACGTGATCTACTTCTACAAATATATAAGGGCGCGCCCAAGCCAGATAACACACAGAAGAAGTTAGGGCAAACAACATAGTACAGAACCCACGGAAAAACTCTACACACAAAACATCGTACACATACTACATGAAACACCGTACACACACACACACACACGACACACAAAACACAAAACACCATACACAACCCGACAAAATTATTAGTACACACACAAAACCACACAAAAAGAAACACATGATTCTTGATCGGCACCGTATTCAGAAAAAAAAAAAAATATGAATGCTATCGGAAAGACACGACGAAGCAAAAAATCCGAGGGAAAGACCCTTCGAAACAACAAAACCATCCGGCCCGGTGATCATCAAAATACAGGGGACAACAACGGTAAGAAAAAAAGAGTGAAAACAAACACACCAATTACTAACAAAGTGTGTAACAGTAATACCACAACTATGAACGCATCAAAGGGCAACAGTAAAAAAAATGGTACCAAAAACACAATTTCTACTACTACAAACATGGAAGAACAAAACACCCTCAACCAGAGTAACGAAGCAGCACTGACCATTACCAACACAACCACCACTACAGTAACAAACCAACAGAAAGAAGGAACAAAAACCAATGTGGTAGAGAAAACATCTAACAGAGAATGCTGTGATTTAGAGGATGTTGCGGAACGTGTCATGAAAAAATCCAATATTACAAATTGGCACAGGAACTGGCAAAACACTTACGGCAACAAGAGAGGGAACCACATATAGGGGTGGGAAAGGTAGTAATGGTACCTAAACAAACAGAGGCAACCATGCAGGGAGAGGGGACTGATAATGCCGGCGACACAAGAGAACGAGCAGTAAGTACAATTACAGACGAATATGGGCTTATAACAGACAACGATATGCTTAAGGCTTTGAGTGATATGACTGAAACAGTGGACAAGCAGCTAAGGGATTACGTCAAAAAACATTGGTACCACAACATGAAGTTCCGTATCAATGACAAGGTAACGGCGCATGTAATACAAAAAGCTGTTAAAGCAAATGCAACCAAATATTCCACTTGCGTCATTCTGTTCCTTTTACAGGAAACGAGTAGGGACAGTACTGACCGCATTGAGGCACAACTCACAAACATTAGCGAGAAAAAACTGGATAGGTAAATACAGGTGGGAGAATTGGTTGTTGAAATTAGGAATTTTGGAATCTATTTTTGGTCCGACAACACTAACATGCTGCCCGTTGATACTGATGATACTTCCGTACAGACGATTACAGAAAAGGTCGAGTCCCTATCACATTCCCTGGTACTGTTGCAGTTATTGAAGACACAGAATATGAGGACACAGGAATTTTAAACCCTCAATACAGAACATACAAAGACGCGGAAGATGAAGATTTTTATTATTTTGTTACAAGAATCATGTCGGCAATCAATCCGACAAATTCCAATTTCAAACAACGGATAGAAGGAGAGGCACTTGCTGAGTGATATATTTACTATAGCAGATGAAGCATTTGCATTGGTACTGATCTACAATGAGCATCATGTATGGGTGAACCAGCAGCGGCGAAAGGGTGATGCCACGATTCCGCGACAAAAAAAAAAATTCTGCGATTCAGACAGTGGAAGCAGAAATGGATGGATGGAGGAAGGACGCGAGTTGTTCAGTGACTTGTGCGACAAAATTGGCGAGATGCGAAAACACCCAGAAACAGGAAGGAAATTGGAAGAAATGATGAGGGACAGATTTAGGAACGAAAGTTCAACAGATTACACCAACAATAAGCATGGCGATGCAAATATTACTAGTAGCAGCTCCACTAATTGTAGTGGACCAAAAAAGAAAAAGAAAAGAAACGTCTATATTGATCCGGCAATAACAGCATCGATGAATGAAAGTTTATCTATTGGTGAACTAATGTAGAAAATAACAGTACATACATAATACAAAACTACTAATAATCTTGAACTTAATTTTGAGAATATTAGAAATTATGGAGGATTCGTAATACGTTGCAATAGGAATAAATCAAGCATAATAGAATCTACATTTTAAAAAGGGAATATTGTAGTCAAGAAATAGAATTCACAATTAGGAGAGCACAATCGAATTGTTATTTGGGAGATTAATATTTTGGAATTTATACTGAGTAAAGATTTCTTTTTTATTCGTGAAAAGAAGTAAGTGTTGTTCGTACGGAATAATAATTGGGTTCTGCTAGAGACTGAAATAAATTATTTTTATTTGAGAGTAGAGTAATGTGCATCACGCGCACAGATATAATGCTCTGTTAATTTATAGCCCGCCACTTACCCGCAAATTTCAGGGTGTCCAGAAATATTGCCGTGTTAAAATCACGCACAAAATTTGTGCGCGAGAAGTAAATTCGAACCCCGCGAAACAGTTCTCGGACGTATGCGGTATTCAAGGCTGGACACTCACCTGACCATACCACACGCTTGCCCACTGGCATATGGAAGGCCCTATCATGTCAAGACATGAAGAAATGGCTGAATTTTTCCCCGGAAGGCAAGAAAATAGTGGTCGCATCATTGCGGTCTGAATTGCTCCCAGATGGTCAGCCGGACCCCAATGCCGTTAAACCCATCACCCAGAAGGCATATACACATGAGCATTCCATCTCATTCCTTGAAGATGACACCTCGAACGGTGATACACATACCAATGTCCCTACAGACCTCCATCCAGCTGTGGAAAATGACCGTAGAGGCATCTTCCATGCATCACTTGGTGTATACAAGTCTCAGACTTCCTCTCTCAAGGACCAACGACCCCTCAAGTCTTCCGTGTTGCCTGCCCATCCCGCAAGATTCCTTTCTGAGAATCCTGACATTCGATACAAAAAGGACGGTGATACGCTGATACCTGTGGGAAAATCCTCCTATTCCGTTAATTTTCATCAGTGGTATAACCCTGAAGATGACTTAACCTTCCCACATGATAATCAAGTACCTTCATACACCTATCGTGCTCACAAAGCTACTGCTTCCAACCCCGGCTTTGCTATGGTTGACCGCGGAGCCAATGGTTGTATCATTGGTAATGATGCATGTCTTATCTCCAAGGATATTCCGCCCCAATATGTCAATGTCACAGGCATCAACAATCACCAAGTGTAGAATATTCCCATTGCAACATGTGGAGCCTACTCCATTTCCAATAGAGGTCCCATTATCCTCATTTTCAACAAATGTGCGTACACGGGAAGACACCCCTCTATTTTGTCCTCTGGCCAGATGGAAGCATACTTCTCCAATGTCAATGACACATCCATCAAAGCAGGCGGTGGACAAGTAATCACCACCTCCGATGGATATGCGCTGCCTCTCAGCATTTGGCATGGTTTGCCATATCTTGCCATGTGAAAATATACAACTGATGAATTGGACACGCTCCCACATGTTATCATGACATCCGATAAGCACTGGGACCCATCTGTTCTCAATACCATAATCAGTGCTAAGGATGAAACCTTCCTTCAGAAATATCCTCCTCAGTCGCAGCAACTTCCGTATCCCGAATACGATGAATGCGAAAATCCACGTTATCTTGAAGGATTGTCATTGTAATCAATCACCTTTTCTCCCTATTGATGATCATGGAACCAACGACCGCTCATTCTGGCTTACACCTACGGATTATGTTCATCAGGAGCGCCTTGCACGCTGCATTCCCCCTCCAATCTCTGAGATGGTCACTGCTTTTCCCACAGACTGTACTGTTAGTGATACTCCACGTGTTGCAACTACACCTCGTGAACGCTATCCCAACGAACATGATTACTTATCTCTGAAACCCTTCTTTTGTTGGGTTTCCACAGATTGCATCAAAGCTACCTTTGAGAATTTGATGCAATATGGTTCCTTGGCGGTTAGCCCTGATGGTAACCTCTTCAAACGTTTTCATTCCCCTCAACCGGCAATGAATGTTCAACCATTCAATGACGACGTCTTGTCTGACGTTGTTTATTCCGACGTCCCAGCGATTGATGGCGGCTCCAAACTTGCTCAGATTTTCTTTGGTCGGAAGTCTCATATCATACATGTTGAAGAGATGCGCACCACCGGTGACTTTCTATCATATTTTCAGAATTTTGTTCAAAAATGGGGCAGACCTCTTCACCTCTTATGTGATCATGGAATTTTCCAATCTAGTAAGAAGGTCATCGATTATCTCAAGATGTTATGGATTGGACTTTGGCAAAGTGAGCCCTATCACCAACACCCGAATCAATTTGAACGACGCTATCAAACGTTTAAACGTATTGTCAACCGCGTCATGGACCGCACGGGCACACCACCACATCTATGGTTGTTGTGCATGACATACGTTGCCGGACGCCTCAATGTTATTTCTGATCCTACTCTGTCGGACAAACAACCAGTCTTCATTGCTACCGGTACACTTGGTGATATAAGCACGTATACCAGTTTCTTCTGGTTTGAACCTGTTTATTTTAAGACCAATGACTCCCCTTTCGGTACCCAGTCTACCGAACGCCTCGGTCATTTCGTAGGCATTGCCGAACATGTAGGCAATGGACTATGTTTCCCAATCTGGGATCCAGTCACCAACAAATTGCTTGACCGTTCTGGTGTACGCTTTGCTCTTACACCTGAGTCACGCAACAAACGAGCTGGCCTCTTTACCGATGATGGCTTCATCAAATGGCGTAAGGCCAAGGATTCAGTACCTCGATTGTACGCCAATGGTGACGCCCCTACACTCACAAAACATGGGGAGCATACCATTACAGATGATCCAAATGCAAATCCCAAATCACAGGACGTCCTGACTACTACTCCTCTTGGAAAATCCACTGCGGACCCTGACACTGATCTAAGCCTCAACACTCCTGTGGCACATGACGACTCCACAATGTCTGTACCTACCGAGCAACAGGCTGCGGCACCTCCTATTCAGATACCGGACAATAGTCAACCTTCCGCATCTGGTAATCAGGTTCTTATCCAACCACCCGCCCACCCCTCGTTACCGAGCTTTCTATATAAGAAGGTCAATGACAGCCCAAGCTGGTCCCCTTCTCCACTCCCTAACAACTATGGGGAGAGTTTTGATGGTCCTCCTACGACACACATCTTCAGCAAGACATCCGATGGCGTTCTCCTTACTGAAGATGATTTTGATCCACCGGAGCTAGCATACTTTGATGTTAGTGACGTCACAACTCCACACACCAACCCCTCTACTCCTTCAGTAGACCCATCACAGGTAGTTGTTACCGATGAAGAAGGCAATGCACAATTTGACGCTGATGGTAAACCTCTTACCATTCCGACAATCCCAATTGCCAATCGACAAGGACGATCTTTCCTTGTACCCAACCCCGATGGTACTTGAAAGTGGCTTACCATTGTTGATGTAGAAGACAGTCTTGAACGCAATAACGACTTCATCAAATTCAAGTGCAAGCACTCTGATGACAAACTTAATGATATCATTGCATACAATGATGTCATGAATTACATCCACTGTGATTCGACCCAAGAAGATGGAAAATTTTGGTCGTTTCGCCGCATCCTAGGACACCAAGGTCCATTGGATAACAAGCACCCTCAATACAAAGGCTCCAAGTATAACCTTTGGATTGAATGGGAAAACATGGAACGGACATATGAACCACTAGCCACCATTGCGGCTGATGATCCTGTTACCATTGCCAAATATGGGAAAGACAACAACTTGCTTGACCTCCCAGGTTGGAAATGCCTCAAACAAATCATCAACCTAGCACTACGAACCAAGAAACTTGATCGACTTGTGCATCAAGCTAAGCTTTGGTCTTTCCGTACCACCCCACAATACCAATATGGATTCAAGGTACCTCGTAAGCACAAAGAAGCCCTCCAATTCGATCAAGCCAATGGAAACCACAAATGGGAAGACGCCACCACTCTTGAAATGGAACAGCTCAAGGAATACAATACCTTTATTGACAAAGGCATGTACAAGGCAAGCTCCATCCCAAATGGGTTTCAACAGATCAAGGTACGCATGATATATGCTGTCAAACATGATGGTAGGCACAAGGCTTGTCTTGTTGTAAACGGCAACCTCACCGAAGCCCCCGTACACAGTGTCTATGCCGGTGTCGTATCACTTCACGGTCTACGTATGTGTCTGTTCCTAGCTGAACTGAACAGCCTAGAAGTATGGGGTACCAATATAGGAAATGCTTACCTTGAAGCAGTAACCTGTGAGAAAGTCTGTATCAAGGCAGGTCCAGAATTTGGATCACTAGAAGGTCATCTATTGATCATCTACAAGGCCTTATATGGACTCAGATCATCGGGCAAGTGCTTTGGTGATTTACTAGCAGCTTGCCTTATTGAACTCAGCTTCAAAAGATCCCACGCTGAACCAGAAATCTTTCTCAAACCTGGAATGAACAAGCATGGTGAACATGTATATGAACTCATATGCACATATGTTGATGACTTATGTCTTTGCATGGCAGATCCCAATTCTTTCCTGGAAATCCTACAGTCGGAGCCATACAACTTCAAACTGAAGGGATCCGGACCTATGAATTTTCATCTGGGCTGTGGATTTGAGCAAGACGCACATGGTGTTCTTTGTATGAATCCCATCAAGTTCATCGAAAAGATGGAAGCATCTTATGAACAAATGTTTGGATGCAAACCTAACACTAGGTTCCAATCGCCCATCGCCGAAAACGGTCATCCTGAATTGGATTCCTCGGCTTTTCTTGAGGAAACTGGTATCCAGAAATACCAAAGCATGATTGGTTCACTCCAATGGATCATCGCCATTGGACAATTTGATGTTCAAACAGCCGTGATGACACTCTCGAGTTTCAGAGCTCAACCACGAGACGGACACCTTGATTTTGCCAAACGTATATACGGATATATCTCCAAGTTTAGACATTTTAAAATCAGGTTCCGTGTGGAACCCCCAGATTTTATACTGACTAAACCAGACACCATTGATTGGTCCAACACCGTCTATGGGGAGCATTCTGAGGAGCTTCCCGACGACGCTCCTGCACCACTTGGGAAGACAGTAGTGTTAACACACTTCTATGATGCAAATCTCATGCATGACATTCTCAGTGGTAAGGCTGTAACCGGCATCCTTCACTTTGCGAACAAAACTCCTATGATGTGGTTCTCAAAGAAACAAGCTACTACGGAGACAGCCACATTTGGAGCTGAATTCGTTGCAGGAAGAACTTGCATCGAGCAAATCGTTGACCTACGTCATTCGTTCCAATACCTTGGAACACGAGTCCACGACATTTCTTACTCATGCGGAGACAACAAGAAGATGATTCAGACGTCAACCTTCCCTTACGCAAGGTTGCATAAGCGTCACCATATCCTATCGTTTCACTACGTACGGAGCATGATAGCGAAAGGCTTCATTCTAATGCTGCACATCCCTGGTAAGGATAATTGTGCAGATATTCTCACCAAGCATTGGGGACACTCAGTTGTGTATCCACTGCTCAAGCCCATCTTCCACTTCTGTGGAAATACTGGCAACCTCCTCCAAGATGATGGAAGCATCATGTAAACGTGATGACCTTTCACAAGGAAACATGGGGAGTATTAAATTCCTTTCGTGTCCAGAAGTACCAAAGCTACACAATGGTAGCTATTCTATTTGTACAAATCAATTAGTCCCGTATCAACCGAAATAATCAATTCAAACGGCATATTGATTCCCACGGAGCATCGATTCCCATCGCGCATTGACGGTGAGCAATCTCTGTTTTATATTATTGCCCTTATTCTTTGGTGAGCAAACTTTGATTTCGTAAAGTATCACACGAGCTACAGGAGCAATTCCTGATCATAATGATAAACATATCATAGGATCTTCCTAACGGAACAAGAGAAGAAAACCGTTGGTGTGTGCTTCTCACACAATATATATATATATATATATACATACAGATATATACGGTCAACGACCAATGCATGTACAGAAATAATCAGCGAGTAATCCCATCACTACGCAACAGCAGTTGCAGCGTATTTCATCTCAATAAAAGAGATATCTTGCGTTTCGGCAAGATTTCACTTTATCTCATACTTTTAACATTTAACTGATTTATATCCCAAAATTCACACTAGTTGCTACAACTACCTGTAATCTACATTACTAAGGTCTGTCTTGCTGTATCTGAACAAGTTCACAGTAAGAAGAGATCTGGCGTTTCCATAGTCTCGCCTGTAGTCCGATTATCCATTGTCGAAAGTATCCAACCACAATTGCCACGCGTAGAGTACAATCGTTTGTCTACTAACACACTAACGCAGCAGTGCTGTTCTTCAGAAGCCTTTGAATCAGACTCTCAGCAGACCAGATTCAGAAGGAAAATAATAAAAGGGGCTGAGCGTAGATATAGTTGTTTTCTTTCAGAATGTAAAATACTTTTATGTGTGTGCATGTATGCTCTTGTATCAGCAGGAGGCCCATCGAATGAACTACTTAACCTCCTGAAAGACCAATACTGTGGAATGACCAATACAGTAAGACCGACATAACACTAACACAGCAACAGCATTGGTACAATGATGGCAACAAATAACCGGGGAAGATCTCTACCACGTAAAATACAGCAGAGAGCCCCGATACAGTGAAAATATGTAGTAAAAATAAGAGCCTCTCTCAGAGCTCACATCTCTTTAAATTTCAATTATCCTATACCTTTCGGTCGATTTTTAGAGTAACAACACAAAGTGAGTCTTGCTGTCCACTGAGCAATGTATCACCCTTGGCATTCCTTACCTACTGTAACTGTAGACTAACATAAATTAACTTCACAGCCATGTTGACATAGTTTTCAGACAACAATTTTGCGCTCGCGCAACTTTGTCCGACGTTCCAAATTTCCAATGTTCCAGTACTAAAAACACGTAGATTTCTACACAAATTTCCCCTGCCATATCTTGCTCACTTCTACGCGACCACACACGACACCAGGACCTACACATATGAACAAAGACCTGGCCTTTTTGATTTTGCTATCAGCTCAGTCTCTTGTTGCCTCTCTTGGTCCCTCTTTGTCTCCTTTTTCACCATTATTGATCGTTGTGTTGTCGTCGTTGGCCGTTGGTTGCTGAGCTTGACAACCAACACTAATTTCCTACACTGAATCCAGTATCAATTCTATTTACAATGAATCCTGTAGGCCAGTACTAAACCCATAAAGCTACTTCTCCCCAAAGGCTCTTAAGTATCTTTACTTACCAGCTCTATCCTGTTACACTCAACATTCTTCATTCCTCAAGGTTCTTTTGAACTGTTTCCAATCCTCTAAGTACTTTTCACTTAACGTTTTTGGTTTCCTTAAGTCTTTTCAAGTTGAAGTTGCCAAACATACACATAACCCTCCCTTCTAGACGGTTCCTACGTCCTGACCCTTAAGTATTTGCAAGTTGACGTTGCAGTATACTTTACATCCTCGGGTTCTTCAAGTCTCTCTCTCTGCGAGATAAGAGAGGTCTCACAGGTCGAGCTTCAAGTTCCCTTATGTTCCTCCCCTGATCTATAAGTGTGCATTCACTTAATGCCCCTGGTCCCTAAGTGTTTTGGCTTAAGGCCCTACTTCCTACCTATACCATCCGGTGTGCCCTACAGCTGGCATCTGTTTTAAAAATCTATAGCCCCTTGGCTCCTATGTGGTTTTGATTAGAGCCTGTTTCTACAGAGGAACCTCCTTCCAGTGTTCCACTGGTTCTTCAATTGCTCCCTGCAAGATAAGAGAGGTCTCACAGATCAAACTTCAAGTTCCAGCCTACATACCCTGCTGTGCCCCTAAGTGTTTTTCTTTTATGGTTCCCATCCTAAATAGGACCCCTCCACTGTACAGCCTGCCTTGTTCTTCTTCCTCCAAGACCATAGCCCCTCCTGTGCCCCCCACTAACTGAATTCCACTTAGGGGCTTCCATTTCCTTACCATAGGATCTCTTGCTTCTTCCACCGAGCAAGCCGTGCGGCGTTATGCCCTTCCTATGTGTATCCCTTCCTTCGACGACCCTTCCTACTGTTGTCGGCGGCAAATTCGATCGAAAAACTCGACCGAGGTTCAGTGCAGAAGATCTCTTGCTTCTTCCACCCTCGGCGGCAAATTCGATAGATTTGATCGGATCAAAAAACTTCCTCCTGTTTTCGATCGAAAAACTGGACAATGACCCTTCCTACTGTTGCCGGCGGCAAATTTGATCGGCACGATCGAAAAACTCCTACTGTTGTCGGCGGCAAATTCGATCGAAAAACTCCTACCCGGAGGTGCGGAAGACTCTAGATCAAACGCACCTCCACTACCCAAACTCCCCCACCTTGTTCTTCTTCCTCCAAGACCATGGCCCCTATCTTTTTCCATCCCACATACCGTAGGACCAGCCCGCCTGAGTGGTGCCATGCGGTGCTGCTCCTCCTATGTGTATACCCTTTCTACTGTATGATTGTGGGCAGCTGCCTCCTGTTAGGCTTCTGCTTGGGGCATCATTCATCAGTTTGTTCTTTGTACCCTCCCTTCCAGCCCACCTTGTCCTTCTTCCTTCAAGACCATGGCCCCTGTCTTCTTCCATCCCACATACCGTAGGACCAGCCCGCATGAGTGGTGCCATGTGGCGCTGCTCCTCCTATGTGTATCCCATTCCTACTGTATGATTGTTGGTAGCTGCCTCCTGTTAGGTTTCTGCTTGGGGCATCATTCATCAGTTTGTTCTTTGTACCCTCCCTGCTTGCTTTCACGATTTGTTTGGAAAATTGTCGTTCTACAACTTGGGGCTTAAACTCTCTTTGATTGAGGTGACGTTAAAGTCTGGATATAGGCTGAGTAGTTTAGATCCACCTTTGGTGGTTAAGATTACTTAAATAAGTATATTATTATTATTATTTTGACATAGTTTTCAGACAGACACTAAGGAGACTTGACTTCATCAAATTTGTGGCACCCCTGTATCGTCTGGTAAGAGGGGTAGGGCCAGTTCATCTACAGCAATTGCCTCCATCACACTTCCCTTAGCACACTCCACGTTCATGCTATTAGCAGCTATCTATGGATTACTATTAATGTAACAGGATGGAACAAAATGATTAGTTGATTAAGAATCTATTGCACCAAAGTGTGGTTCACTTGACAAGATTGTGGGGTGGGTCACCAAGCCAAGTTGTGCATGGGAACTTGGGTTGAAGTAAGTAAGTTTATGAACAAAGCATCTTTATTTTATCATTTGTGTTGTGTCCATCCGTTCCTCCCAACGTTGTCAATTTCTTGGCGTGTCATGGGCATCCATGTTGATAGGCCTGCACCACTTCATCCACAGGTGATGTTTCTTATTGTTACCACCTTGGGAATTGTCCTTCTTGGTAGCACCTAGGTGATCGTTCTGACCTGCGACCATGACTTTCCTTTGGCATTTTGTGGAATCATGCAACATGTTCATTCCACAGCTGTAACAAAAGAACTTCAATTATTTCATATGCACAATGTTGTCATACTTCAACCCCATGGGAGAAACTCAGTTGGGGAGAAAATGAGCTGCTATGGCTATGGTTTATCACAACTCATGAAGATTTGATTTACTCCATTCTTGGCTATGGTCAGAATTTCCAATCAGTAGTTATACACAGTTAGCAGTGGGAGGGTATTAGACCAGTGGATGCATGACTGGGACATTGTTAAACATCACTTTGGGAACTGCAATCGTCATAACTAATGGGCGTTTTTCCAACTTCTGATCATCTAAGGTCAAGTCAACAGGGATACCCAAAAAACACTTTTGAAAGTAAACTTGTGATAGATATTATCATGGGGAAGAACTGGTAGCGCCATTGCAGAAAGTGGATTAAATTGTAGAAATGAAAATAATAGTTTCCTGATAAATGGGAAAGGTGGATAGATTTTTGTTCAGCATCGTAGCAATAATTGTAGTCAGCATTGCTATCTCTATCCCAGTTATTAAATTCCTTTCGTGTCCAGAAGTACCAAAGCTACACAACGGTAGCTATTCTATTCGTATGAATCAATTAGTCCCGTATCAACCGAAATAATCAATTCCCATGGCATATCGATTCCCACGGCACATCAATTCCCATCGCGCATTGGTGGTGAGCAATCTCTGTTTTATAATAGTGCCCTTGTTCTTCGGTGAGCAAACTTTGATTTCGTAAAGTATCACACGAGCTACGGGAGCAATTCCTGATCTTAATGATAAACATATCATAGGATCTGCCTAACGGAACAAGAGAAGAAAACCGTTGGTGTGTGCTTCTCACACAATATATATATACATACAGATATATACGGTCAACGACCAATGCATGTACAGAAATAATCAGCGAGTAATCCCATCACTACGCAACAGCAGTTGCAGCGTATTTCATCTCAATAAAAGAGATATCTTGCGTTTCGGCAAGATTTCACTTTATCTCATACTTTTAACATTCAACTGATTTATATCCCAAAATTCACACTAGTTGCTACAACTACCTGTAATCTACATTACTAAGGTCTGTCTTGCTGTATCTGAACAAGTTCACAGTGAGAAGAGATCTGGCGTTTCCATAGTCTCGCCTGTAGTCCGATTATCCGTTGTCGAAAGTATCCAACCACAATTGTCACGCGTAGAGTAAAGATTTCTTTTTTATTCGTGAAAAGAAGTAAGTGTTGTTCGTACGGAATAATAATTGGGTTCTGCTAGAGACTGAAATAAATTATTTTTATTCGAGAGTAGAGTAATGTGCATCACGCGCACAGAAATAGTGCTCTGTTAATTTATAGCCCGCCACTTACCCGCACATTTCAGGGTGTCCAGAAATATTGCCGTGTTAAAATCACGCACAAAATTTGTGCGCGAGAAGTAAATTCAAACCCCGCGAAACAGTTCTCGGACGTATGGGGTATTCAAGGCTGGACGTTCACCTGACCCTACCACACGCTTGCCTACTGGAATATGGAAGGCCCTATCACGTCAAGACATGAAGAATTGGCTGAATTTTCCCCCCGAAGGCAAGAAGATAGTGGTCGCATCATTGCGATCTGAATTGCTCCCAGATGGTCAGCCGGACCCCAATGCCGTTAAACCCATCACCCAGAAGGCATATACACATGAGCATTCCATCTCATTCCTTGAAGATGACACCTCGAATGGTGATAACCATACCAATGCCTCAGCAGACCTCCATCCAGCTGTGGAAAATGACCGTAGAGGCATCTTCCATGCATCACTTGGTGTATACAAGTCTCAGACTTCCTCTCTCAAGGACCAACGACCCCTCAAGTCTTCCGTGTTGCCTGCCCATCCCGCAAGATTCCTTTCTGAGAATCCTGACATTCGATACAAAAAGGACGGTGATACGCTGGTACCTGTGGGAAAATCCTCCTATTCCGTTAATTTTCACCAGTGGTATAACCCTGAAGATGACTTAACCTTCCCACATGATAATCAAGTACCTTCATACACCTATCGTGCTCACAAAGCTACTGCTTCCAACCCCGGCTTTGCTATGGTTGACCGCGGAGCCAATGGTTGTATCATTGGTAATGATGCATGTCTTATCTCCAAGGATATTCCGCCCCAATATGTCAATGTCACAGGCATCAACAATCACCAAGTGTAGAATATTCCCATTGCAACATGTGGAGCCTACTCCATTTCCAATAGAGGTCCCATTATTAAATTCCTTTCGTGCCCAGAAGTACCAAAGCTACCAGATGGTAGATATTCTATTTTTACGAATCAATGAGTCCCGTATCAAACAAAGTAATCGATTCCCACGACATATGGATTCCCACGGTGCATCGATTCCCATCGCGCATCGACGGTGAGCAATCTCTGTTTTATAATAGTGCCCTTGTTCTTCGGTGAGCAAACTCTGATTTCATAAAATATCACACAAGCTACGGGAGCAATTCGTCCTGATCTTAATGATAAACATACCATGAAATCTTCCTAACGGAACAAGAGAAGAAAACCGTTGGTGTGTGATTCTCACGCAATATATATACACATACAGATATATACAGTCAACGACCAATGCATGTACGGAAATAATCAGCGAGTAATCCCATCACTACGCAACAGCAGTTGCAACGTATTTCATCTCAATAAAAGAGATTTCTTGCACTTTGGCAAGATTTCACTTTATCTCATACTTTTAACATTCAACTGATTTATATCCCAAAATTCGCACTAGTTTTTATCAACTATCTGCAATATACATTACTAAGGTCTGTCTTGCTGTATCTGAATAAGTTGACAGTAAGAAGAGATCTGGCGTTTCCATAGTCTCGCCTGTAGTCCGATTATCCGTTGCTGAAAGTATCCAACCACAATTGTCACGCGTAGAGTACAATCGTTTGTCTACTAACACACTAACGCAGCGTTGCTGTTCTTCAGAAGCCTTTGAATTAGACCCTCACCAGACCGGATTCAGAAGGAAAATAATAGATTAACAGTCGCAAGCTCCAAGGTGGCTTGCACACAAAAGGAACAGGAAAGGAATTGAATACAATCCCTACGCTGGCATCTGCCAATTGCACATCATCTACGAAGCACTTCCCATTCACCGCGCGATTCCTCCGACGGATCAGGATCATCACAAAGGCTGAACATGCCCGCCAATCTATTCGGAGGCGGGAACAGCACGGGTGATGCCAAAGCCGCTGCTGTCAACCTTTTCCCTAGTTTTGATTCTGATATGAAGCTGATACTTCTATCCCTATTTCGCCTAACAAGAGAAGCAGATAACACCCAGTGTTTAGCCCTCAAGGAAGGAGGATTATGCGAATGGACAGCTTTTCTCGACGCACTAATCGAACCGGATTTTGCCCGCGGGATTACCTACACTCAAGGAGGACTACCGACCCATCTCCATCATTCCATCCAACAAATCATAGAAGCACTTGCGGAGTTGTCAATTGACCTGCACAAGGACGGGAAGAATTGGAAGGATGTAAGGTCATATCCGTATGAAGACTTCAGAACCTTTTGCTTGGAACGTGCCATACGCCTCCAGACCGAATCTGCTCTGAACCCTCCACCTCCTCCACCGGGAACCAATAAAAAGACACCTCAGCAGGTGAAGTACGAATCTTGGTGTCGAAAAGCACGGGATGAAAAGTCTTTCACGCCCCTCACGAATGACTCAAGATTCGAACATTGGCTCGTGGGTTTCAAGGCTAAACTTGAGGCATACGACGTTGACACCGAAACATTCCTTGATGAGACCTGGCCTCCAGCTGCACTACAAGGCTATACACGTGACCTCTTTGTCAAACAGTGTGCTTTCTTCTGGGTCCTAATGTTGGAAGTCTTCAAAAGTGATTTATCCGCGTCATGCGTACACAGCCATTCCACCACACATAATGGACGTCAAGCATACTTTGATTTCGTAAATCTTCACAGCGAATCAAAAGCCAAGGTATATGACAACTTGACTCAATAACAGGCATTGCTAAAGTTGAATCTCAACAATTGGAAAGAATCCAAAGTGAAATTCATCACACATTGGTTTTAGGAATTAAACCACCTCAACAAGCTTCGTCCTCCTAACAAACCCCTTGAATACCATACTGCAAAATCAGCATTATGTCAGGCATGCTATTCCAGCTTTCAGCTAAGCGAACAGTTTGCCAAAGTCAAGGACCCAGGAGGCACAAATAGCACCGTGACAAATGCAGTCGCTATTCACAAACTCAAAATCACGCTCCTACTCGAAGCAACTCAACTCGATTCCCAGTCCGCGATGTCGGCTCCTAAGTCAACAGTACGTGCACATGTTCACGACTTCTCACCTGGACAAGGCCAAAACCATGATGACTATGCTCTCCCTATCGAATTCGAAGGCAACTATCAAGACTATGCGGTATTCAAGGCTGGATGTGCACCTGATCCTACCACGCGCCTGCCCAAAGGCATATGGAAGGCCCTATCACGTCAAGACATGAAGAGTTGGCTAAATTTTTCCCCGGAAGGCAAGAAAATAGTGGTCGCATCATTACGACGCGATTTGCTCCCAAATGATCAGCCTGACCCTAACAATGTCAAACCCATCACCCGGAAAGCATACCAACATGGACATTCTGTCTCATTCCTAGAAGCTGATACCTCGAACAAAGATGAACATATGGATTCCTCAGCAGACCTACATCCCGCTGTAGAAAACGACCGTAGAGGTGTTTTCCATGCATCACTTGGTGTATACAAGTCTCAGACTTCTTCCTCCAAGGACCAAAGACCCCTCAAGTCTTCCGTGTCACCTGCGCATCCCGCACGATTCCTCTCCGAGAACCCTGACATTCGGTACAAAAAGGACAGTGATACCCAAATACCTGTGGGAACATCCTCTTATTCCGTCAATTTTCATCAATGGTATAACCCCGATGATGATCTGACTTTTTCACACAATAGTCAAGTAACCTCGTACACCTATGGTGCTCACAAAGCTAAGGTCACCAATCCTGGCTTCGCCATGGTCGATCGCGGTGCAAATGGTTGCATCATCGGCAATGATGCATGCCTCATCTCCAAGGATATCCCACCACGGTATGTCAATGTCACAGGCATTAACAATCACCAGGTACAAAATATTCCCATTGCTACATGCGGAGCTTACGTCCGAGAACTGTTTCGCGGGGTTCGAATTTACTTCTCGCGCACAAATTTTGTGCGTGATTTTAACACGGCACTATTTCTGGACACCCTGAAATTTGCGGGCAAGTGGCGGGCTATAAATTAACAGAGCACTATTTCTGTGCGCGTGATGCACATTACTCTTCGGACGTACTCTCGAATAAAAATAATTTATTTCAGTCTCTAGCAGAACCCAATTATTATTCCGTACGAACAACACTTAATTCTTTTCACGAATAAAAAAGAAATCTTTACTCAGTATTAATTCTAAAATATTAATCTCCCAAATAACATTTCGATAGTGCTCCCCTAGTTGTGAATTATATTTCTCGACTACAATATTCCCTTTTTAAAATGTAGATTCTATTATGCTTTATTTATTCCTATTGCAACGTATTACGAATCCTCCATTCATTCTAATATTCTCAAAATTAAGTTCAAGATTAGTAGTAGTTTTGTATTATGTATGTACTGTTATTTTCTACATTAGTTCACCCATACATAAACTTTCATTCATCAATGCTGTTATTGCCGGATCAATATAGACGTTTCTATTCTTTTTCTTTTTTGGTCCACTACAATTAGTGGAGCTGCTACTAGTAATATTTGCATCGCCATGCTTATTTTTCTTGGTGTAATCTGTTGAACTTTCGTTCCTAAATCTGTCCCTCATCATTTCTTCCAATTTCCTTCCTGTTTCTGGGTGTTTTCGCATCTCGCCAATTTTGTCGCACAAGTCACTGAACAACTCGCGACCTTCCTCCATCCATCCATTTCTGCTTCCACTGTCTGAATCGCAGAATTTTTTTTGTCGCGGAATCGTGGCATCACCCTTTCGCCGCTGCTGGTTCACCCATACATGATGCTCATTGTAGATCAGTACCAATGCAAATGCTTCATCTGCTATAGTAAATATATCACTCAGCAAGTGCCTCTCCTTCCGTTGTTTGAAATTGGAATTTGTTGGATTGATTGCCGACATGATTCTTGTAACAAAATAATAAAAATCTTCATCTTCCGCGTCTTTGTATGTTCTGTATTGAGGGTTTAAAATACTACCTGTGTCCTCATATTCTGTGTCTTGAATAACTGCAACAGTACCAGGGAATGTGATAGGGACTCGACCTTTTCTGTAATCGTCTGTACGGAAGTATCATCAGTATCAACGGGCAGCATGTTAGTGTTGTCGGACCAAAAATAGATTCCAAAATTCCTAATTTCAACAACCAATTCTCCCACCTGTATTTACCTATCCAGTTTTTTCTCGCTAATGTTTGTGAGTTGTGCCTCAATGCAGTCAGTACGTCCAAGAACTGTTTCGCGGGGTTCGAATTTACTTCTCGCGCACAAATTTTGTGCGTGATTTTAACACGGCAATATTTCTGGACACCCTGAAATTCGCGCTGATCGTATAAGGGTATATGTAAACTCAGCACTATTTCTGTGCGCGTGATGCACATTACTCTACTCTCAAATAAAAATAATTTATTTCAGTCTCTAGCAGAACCCAATTATTATTCTGTACGAACAACTTTTACTTCTATTCACGAATAAAAAAGAAATCTTGAGTCAGTATTAATTCCAAAATATTAATCTACCAAACAACAATTCGATTCTGCTCCCCTAGTTGTGAATTATATTTCTTGACTACAATATTCCCTTTTTAAAATGTAGATTCTATTATGCTTGATTTATTCCTATTGCGACGTATTACGAATCCTCCATTCATTCTAATATTCTCAAAATTAAGTTCAAGATTAGTAGTAGTTTTGTATTATGTATGTACTGTTATTTTCTACATTAGTTCACCCATAGATAAACTTTCATTCATCAATGCTGTTATTGTCGGATCAATATAGACGTTTCTTTTCTTTTTCTTTTTTGGTCCACTACAATTAGTGGAGCTGCTACTAGTAATATTTGCATCGCCATGCTTATTGTTGGTGTAATTTGTTGAACTTTCGTTCCTAAATCTGTCCCTCATCATTTCTTCCAATTTCCTTCCTGTTTCTGGGTGTTTTCGCATCTCGCCAATTTTGTCGCACAAGTCACTGAACAACTCGCGACCTTCCTCCATCCATCCATTTCTGCTTCCACTGTCTGAATCACAGAATTTTTTTTTTGTCGCGGAATCGTGGCATCACCCTTTCGCCGCTGCTGGTTCACCCATACATGATGCTCATTGTAGATTAGTACCAATGCAAATGCTTCATCTGCTATAGTAAATATATCACTCAGCAAGTGCCTCTCCTTCCGTTGTTTGAAATTGGAATTTGTCGGATTGATTGCCGACATGATTCTTGTAACAAAATAATAAAAATCTTCATCTTCCGCGTCTTTGTATGTTCTGTATTGAGGGTTTAAAATACCTGTGTTTTCATATTCTGTGTCTTGAATAACTGCAACAGTACCAGGGAATGTGATAGGGACTCGACCTTTTCTGTAATCGTCTGTACGGAAGTATCATAAGTATCAACGGGCAGCATGTTAGTGTTGTTGGACCAAAAATAGATTCTCAAAATCCTAATTTCAACAACCAATTCTCCCACCTGTATTTACCTATCCAGTTTTTTCTCGCTAATGTTTGTGAGTTGTGCCTCAATGCAGTCAGTACTGTCCCTACTCGTTTCCTGTAAAAGGAACAGAATGCCGCAAGTGGAATATTTGGTGGCTTCATAACCGCACTTTCTCCAACAGCTTTATTTATTACAAGCGCCGTTACCTTGTCATTGATAGGGAACTTCATGTTGGGGTACCAATGTTTTTTGACATAATCCCTTAGCTGCTTCTCCACTCTTTCAGTCATATCACTCAAAGCCTTAAGCATATCGTTGTCTATTATAAGTCCATATTCGTCTGTAATTGTACTTACTGCTCGTTCTCTTGTGTCGCCGGCATTGTAACTCCCCTCTCCCTGCATGGTTGCCTCCGTTTGTTTAGGTACCATTACTACCTTTCCCACCCCTATATGTGGTTCCCTCTCTTGTTTCCGTAAGTGTTTTGCCACTTCCTCTGCCAATTTGTCATATTGGATAATTTTCATGACATGTTCGGCAACATCCTCTAACTTGTAGCATTCTCCGTTAGATGTTTTCTCTACCACATTGGTTTTTGTTCCTTCTTTCTGTTGGTTCGTTGCTGTTGTGGTGGTTGTGTTGGTAATGGTCAGCGCTGGTTCGTTACTCTGGTTGATGGTGTTTTGTTCTTCTGTGTTTGTAGTAGTAGAAATTGTGTTGTCGGAACCATTTTTTTTACTGTTGCCCTTTGATGCGTTCATAGTTGTGGTATTACTGTTACACACTTTGTTAGTAATTGCGGTGTTTGTTTTAACTCTTCTTTTCTTACCATTGTTGTTCCCTGTATTTTGATGATCACCGGGCCGGATGGTTTTGTTGTTTCGAAGGGTCTTCCCCTCGGATTTTTTGCTTCGTCGTGTCTTTCCGATAGCATTCATATTTTTTTATTTTATTTTCTGAATACGGTGTCGATCAAGAATCATGTGTTTCTTTTTGTGTGGTTTTGTGTGTGTACTAATAATTTGTCGGGTTGTGTACGGTGTTTTGTGTTGTGTGTGTTGTGTGTGTCGTGTGTGTGTGTGTGTGTACGGTGTTTCGTGTAGTATGTGTACGATGTTTTGTGTGTAGAATTTTTCCTTGGGTTCTGTACTATGTTGTTTGCCCGAACATCTTCTGTGTGTTGTCTGGTTTTGGGCGCGCTGTTATATTTGTAGCAGTAGATCACGTACCTGTGCCAGCCACCCCTCCCACGCCATAATTTTTTCAGAAGGGAAACTTTTGATAACACTAAGGTTATGTATTTCAATCCTCTAGTCACACGTAGAATCTCGTAGACTGCACCTAACATACTGTACTGTCTTGTGTGCCATTTGTATCTACAAACCACAACATTGTCTGTACTGTGTGTGGCAAAGTTGTTCCCAATATGCATTTAAAAGTTGTTCCCAACATGCATTTGATGAGTCATGTGATATGCATTCATGGCCTGGTACTCAAACTTTGGTAGTCATTACCAAATGAGACTGTTTGTGCCCTGTATATGCACCAAAAATACCCTCATGTTTGCCCTTTGTAGAGTCAAACCACAACATTTCCAGCATTCTGTGTGACAAAGTTGTTCCCAATATGCATTTGATGAGTCATGATAAATGTATTCATGGCTTGGAAAGGATACTTTTGGAGTCATTACCCAATAAGTTAGTTTGTGCCCTGTAATTGCACCAAAAATACCTTCATTTTTGCCATTTGGATAGTCAAACCACAACATTTTGGGCATTCTGTGTGACAAAGTTGTTCCCATTATGAATTTGATGAGTCATGATGAATGTATTCATGGCTTGGACCAGATACTTTTTGAGTCATTACCCAATAAGTTAGTTTGTGTCCTGGAATTGCACCAAAAATACCCTTATTTTTGCCATTTGGAGAGTCAAACCACAACATTTTGGGCATTCTGTGTGACAAAGTTGTTCCCATTATGCATTTGATGAGTCATGATGAATGTATTCATGGCTTGGACCCGATACTTTTTTAGTCCTTACCCAATAAGTTAGTTTGTGCCCTAGAATTGCACCAAAAATACCCCCATGATTGCCATTTGTAGAGTCAAACCACAACATTTTGGGCATTGTATGTGACAAAGTAGTTCCCAAAATGCATTTGATGAGTCATGATGAATGTATTCATTGCTTGGACCAGATACTTTTTGAGTCCTTACCCAATAAGTTAGTTTGTGCCCTGTAATTGCACCAAAAATACCCCCATGTTTAGCCATTTGTAGAGTCCAACCAAAACATTTAGGGCATTCTGTGTGACAAAGTTGTTCCCAATATGCATTTGATGAGTCATGATGAATGTATTCATTGCTTGGACCAGATACTTTTTGAGTCCTTACCCAATAAGTTAGTTTGTGCCCTGGAATTGCACCAAAAATACCCCCATGTTTGCCATTTGTAGAGTCAAACCACAACATTTTGGGCATTGTATGTAACAAAGTGGTTTCCAATATGCATTTGATGAGTCATGATGAATGTATTCATTGCTTGGACCGGATTCTTTTTGAGTCATTACCCAATAAGTTAGTTTGTGACCTGTAATTGCACCAAAAATACCCCCATGATTGCCATTTGTAGAGTCAAACCACAACATTTAGGGCATTCTGTGTGACAAAGTTGTTCCCAATATGCATTTGATGAGTCGTGATGAATGTATTCATGTCTTTGACCAGATACTTTTTGAGTCCTTACCCAATAAGTTAGTTTGTGCCCTGTAATTGCACCAAAAATACCCTCATGTTTAGCCATTTGTAGAGTCAAACCACAACATTTTGGGCATTCTATGTGACAAAGTTGTTTCCAATATGCATTTGATGAGTCATGATGAATGTATTCATGGCTTTGACCCGATATTTTTTTAGTCATTACCCAATAAGTTAGTTTGTGCCCCGGAATTGCACCAAAAATACCCTCATGTTTGCCATTTGTAGAGTCCAACCTTAAGATTTTGGGCATTCTGTGTGACAATGTTGTTCTCAATATGCATTTGATGAGTCATGATGAATGTATTCATGGCTGGGACCAGATACTTTTTGAGTCATTACCCAATAACTTAGTTTGTGCTGCCCTGGAATGTCACCAAAAATACCCCCATGTTTTCCATTTGTTGAGTCCAACCAAAACATTTAGGGCATTGTATGTGACAAAGTTGTTTCCAATATGCATTTGATGAGTCATGATGAATGTATTCATTGCTTGGACCAGATACTTTTTGAGTCATTACCCAATAACTTAGTTTGTGCTGCCCTGGAATTGCACCAAAAATACCCCCATGTTTTCCATTTGTTGAGTCCAACCAAAACATTTAGGGCATTGTATGTGACAAAGTTGTTTCCAATCTGCATTTGATGAGTCATGATGAATGTATTCATGTCTTGGACCAGATACTTTTTGAGTCCTTACCCAATAAGTTAGTTTGTGCCCTGTAATTGCACCAAAAATACCCCCATGTTTGCCATTTGTAGAGTCAAACCACAACATTGTGGGCATTCTGTGTGACAAAGTTGTTCCCAATATGCATTTGATGAGTCGTGATGAATGTATTCATGGCTTGGACCAGATACTTTTTGAGTCATTACCCAATAAGTTAGTTTGTGCCCTGGAATAGCACCAAAAATACCCCCATGTTTGCCATTTGTAGAGTCAAACCACAACATTGTGGGCATTCTGTGTGACAAAGTTGTTTCCAATATGCATTTGATGAGTCATGATGAATGTATTCATTGCTTGGACCGGATACTTTTGTAGTCATTACTATCCAATAAGTTAGTGTGTGCCCGGTAATTGCACCAAAAATACCCTCATGTTTGCCATTTGGAGAGTCAAACCACATCATTTTGGGCATTCTGTGTGGCAAAGTTTTTCCCAATATGGTTAGGGTTACATCCGGTTCGCAAATTCAGTAATTATTTGTTCTTATATGTGGACTTCTCGCAAATTCTTTACCCCCCTGTACCATGTTGATACACTACTAGTGTGAATCTCGTCCAACAAGCGTGTATTAATCATCTCGCGTCAAATCCCACATCCTAACCCTAATCCATAACCCTAAACCCTAAGGAATTCAATATCCCAAAATATCTAGTACTTTATGCGTAGAAAGGTACACGTGTAGAAACCTACGTGGATTGAGTAACAAAAATTATGAAGTACTAAAAACGTGTAGAAATCTACTCGCGTAGAAACCTACACGGATTCAATACCAAAAATTATGTAGTAATAAGTAAACATCTTTTCGTGTAGAAACCTACGCGGATTCAGTACAGAGAATTTATCTAGTACTAAAAACGTGTAGGATTCATGTAGAATTCTACATGATGTACTAGATACATTGATCGAAAATCGTACGCGACGCGAAAAAAAAAAAAAAAAAATCTCTCTCACACAAACACACAGTAATGTTATTTTCTACCTCGCGACAAAAAAAATCACTTTTTCTACCTCGCAACAAAAAAAACAATCTACCTCGCAACAAAAAATAAATACACTTCATAATCTGCCTTCTTACATCCGACTTATTTGAGTAGAGTGTTGGTTCTTGCAATCAACACTCCGTCCGAGAACGTGGGATCCGACCCTCTTTGAGCACAACGATCCGTTCTCATTTATTTTAGTCCGAAATAACAGCCTTGTACTGGAAAAGAAGTAGTTAGCATTTGACGAGAAGGGGATTTGCTGGATAGATATTGTTTGGACTGCAGCCTTACATATACGTCTTGAAATCAATGAACTGGCTTTGTCCCTTGCAATTATATCAACAGGAACAAGGTACTGTTTTTCGTGACATGGAGTAAGAAGTATTCTACGGCAGCAACTACAATTTCATCGGGACGGTTGTCGGAACGTCGGGACGTCGGGACGTCGGAACAAGCAAAGGTAAGAATGAGAGAGATAGACAATGATTATACTGCCTCCGGCATTGCTGATACTCAATGTATTTCCTCCCTTCTGTGTTTGTTCTCATTTTCATAGGACCGTATTGGAACAACAAAGCGGAACCAACGGATCGGAATCAACGGATCGGAATCAACAACGATCATCGAGCTTCCCTGTAGGTGCGGGGAATTTGTCGGCATCAACGAATCACACTGAAGTTGCGGCGTCGATCGAATCAACATCAGCATCGAATCGATCAGCATGTAGATTATATTATTCTGTTTTTATTACTTACTCTATGTACTACATCAATAGATACTCACCCACTTTGTTCAATTATCATATCATATATTCAAATAGGATCGTCGGCAATGACAATGGCAACAACTCATTGATTTGACAGCAAGCAACAGCAACAGCCACCGGGAAGGATGGAGCCGCAGAGCGAGAGCAACAAGAGCAACCGGGCGGGGGCTTGGAGGCCCATTTTTTAGCCACATTTTGCCCATCATCTTTCCCATCCATGTTGAGTCGTTTTTTTCTGATCCGCTGGATCAATCGATTCGAAACTTGGGCGGCGTGTTCTTCTAGATGTAATGAAGAGGACCCTGCAATATCATTGCTGTTGGTGCCGTTGGTCCAGAGATATCTGGTGTGACTGTTATTTGGGTTGCTTTCTTGAAATATAGCCGAATTTTGCCCCTCTGCTTCACCGGTTCGATTCTTCTGATCTTCTGGATCAATCGATTCGAAACTTGGGCGGCGTGTTCTTCTAGATGTAATGAAGAGGACCCTGCAATATCATTGCTGTTGGTGCCGTTGGTCCAGAGATATCTGGTGTGACTGTTATTTGGGGTGTTTCTTTGAAATACAACCAAATTTTCCCAATCTGCTTCACCGGTTCGATTCTTCTATTCCTCTCAATCAATCAATCCGAAACTTGGGCGACGTGTTTTTCTAGATGTAATGAAGAGAGCCCTGCAATATTGTTGACAGCGGCGACCTCGGTATGGAGATATCTGCTGTCGCTGTTATTTGGGGTGTTTCTTTGAAATACAACCAAATTTTCCCAATCTGCTTCACCGGTTCGATTCTTCTATTCCTCTCAATCAATCAATCCGAAACTTGGGCGACGTGTTTTTCTAGATGTAATGAAGAGAGCCCTGCAATATTGTTGACAGCGGCGACCTCGGTATGGAGATATCTGCTGTCGCCGTTATTTGGGGTGTTTCTTTGAAATACAACCAAATTTTCCCAATCTGCTTCACCGGTTCGATTCTTCTATTCCTCTCAATGGATCAATACGAAACTTGGGCGGCGTGTTCTTCTAGATGTAATGAAGAAGCCCCTGCAATATCGTTGACAGCGGCGACCTCTGTATGGAGATATCTGCTGTCGCCGTTATTTGGGTTGCTTCCTTGAAATACAACCAAATTTCTCCCTTCTGCTTCACCGGTTTGATTCTTCTTATGTGCTCGATCAATCGATTCGAAACTTGCAGGCCTTGTCCTTCTTAGTATAATGAACGGATCCCTGCAATATCGTTGCCCGCGGTGACTTCAGTATGGAGATATTAATATTCACCGTTTTTTTTCCTTGTTTCCCTTCAAAATGGACCTCGTGTGTCCAAAGCTTTGCCAGTTAGATACTTCCAATCCACTCAATCAATCGATTCGAAACTTGCAGGCCTTGTCCTTCTTAGTATAATGAAGGGATCCCTGCAATATCGTTGCCCGCGGCGCCTTCAATATGGAGATATCTGCTGTCCCTTGGGTTTGGAGGGGGTGTTTTCTGTGGAGGTGAAAATTCGGATTTGGAGTCCTCTGCTAGGCCCTCCTGTTGCTTCTAACGCGTACGGCAGATCCCTTTGAGACTTGCAGGCCTTGTTAGTATTGTTGTCTAGAATCGTTTGCCTATCCTACCAATTTTTGGAGTTCTTGGTTTATGAGATACAAGGGGGGGGGGGACAGGTCCCTATCCATTGTAATGAAAATGGGATTGTTTGGAGTTGGATTTGAGTTGGAGTTGGAGGATTTGGGTCGGAGCCTGTTATATGGTGGCAACATGTTGAGAAAATGAAATAAGTCATTCGTGCACAAGTTGTACACAAAATAGTGCTTGTCACGAAAGGATATGATATCCTTAACCCTAAAATAGTAATTTTATTTGAGGAGTGACGAGATATTGTCTCGAAAGTAAAGGTGTGCGACGCGCGAGGTATTTTAGTAGACACGCGACCTAAAAAGATAGGAAATTTAAAAAATAGGGTCGAGAATTGTAAAAATACCGCGCGATAGCCCGTGGGGGGTAGAGAAACAGTTCTCGGACGTACTGTCCCTACTCGTTTCCTGTAAAAGGAACAGAATGACGCAAGTGGAATATTTGGTGGCTTCATAACCGCACTTGCTCCAACAGCCCTTTGTATTACATGCGCCGTTACCTTTTCATTGATAGGGAACTTCATGTTGTGGTACCAATGTTTTTTGACGTAATCCCTTAGCTGCTTGTCCACTGATTCAGTCATATCACTCAAAGTCTTAAGCATATCGTTGTCTGTTATAAGCCCATATTCGTCTGTAATTGTACTTACTGCTCGTTCTCTTGTGTCGCCGGCATTATCAGTCCCCTCTCCCTGCATGGTTGCCTCCGTTTGTTTAGGTACCATTACTACCTTTCCCACCCCTATATGTGGTTCGCTCTTTTGTTGCCGCATGTGTTTTGCCAGTTCCTGTGCCAATTTGTCATATTGGATTTTTTTCATGATACGTTCCGCAACATCCTCTAAATCACAGCATTCTCCGTTAGATGTTTTCTCTACCACATTGGTTTTTGTTCCTTCTTTCTGCTGGTTTGTTACTGTAGGTGTGGTTTTGTTGGTAATGCTCAGTGCTGTTTCGTTACTCTGGTTGATGGTGTTTTGTTCTTCCGTGTTTGTAGTAGTAGAAATTGTGTTGTCGGTACCATTTATTTTACTGTTGCCCTTTGATGCGTTCATAGTTTTGGTATTACTGTTACACACTTTTTTAGTAATTGGTGTGTTTGTTTTCACTCTCTTTTTCTTACCGTTGTTGTCCCCTGTATTTTGATGATCACCGGGTCAGATGGTTTTGTTGTTTCGAAGGGTCTTTCCCTCGGATTTTTTGCTTCGTTGTGTCTTTCCGATAGCATTCATATTTTTTTATTTTATTTTCTGAATACGGTGTCGATCAAGAATCATGTGTTTCTTTTTGTGTGGTTTTGTGTGTGTACTAATAATTTTGTCGGGTTGTGTATGGTGTTTTGTGTTGTGTGTGTTGTGTGTTGTGTGTGTACGGTGTTTCGTGTAGTATGTGTACGATGTTTTGTGTGTAGAGTTTTTCCGTGGGTTCTGTACTATGTTGTTTGCCCTGGCTTGGGCGCGCTGTTATATTTGTAGAAGTAGAGCACGTACCTGTTGCAGCCAGCCCTCCCGCGCCATAATTTTTTCAGAAGGGAAACTTTTGATCACACTAAGGTTATGTATTTCAATCCTCTGGTCACATGTAGAATCTCGTAGACTGCACCTAACATACTGTACTGTCTTGTGTGCCATTTGTATCTACAAACCACAACATTGTCTGTACTGTGTGTGGCAAAGTTGTTCCCAATATGCATTTAAAAGTTGTTCCCAACATGCATTTCGTAAGTCATGTGATATGCATTCATGGCCTGGTACAAAAACTTTGGTAGTCATTACCAAATGAGACTGTTTGTGCCCTGGAATTGCGCCAAAAATACCCTCATGTTTGCCATATGGATAGTCAAACCACAACATTTCCAGCATTCTGTGTGACAAAGTTGTTCCCAATATGCATTTGATGAGTCCTGATAAATGTATTCATGGCTTGGACCGGATACTTTTGGAGTCATTACCCAATAAGTAAGTTTGTGCCCAGAAATTGCACCAAAAACACCCTCATCTTTTTCATTTGGAGAGTCAAACCACAACATTTTGGGCATTCTGTGTGACAAAGTTGTTCCCAATATGAATTTGATGAGTCATGATGAATGTATTCATTGCTTGGACCAGATACTTTTTGAGTCATTACCCAATAAGTTAGTTTGTGTCCTGGAATTGCACCAAAAATACCCTTATTTTTGCCATTTGGAGAGTCAAACCACAACATTTTGGGCATTCTGTGTGACAATGTTGTTCTCAATATGCATTTGATGAGTCATGATGAATGTATTCATGGCTTGGACCCGATACTTTTTTAGTCCTTACCCAATAAGTAAGTTTGTGCCCTAGAATTGCACCAAAAATACCCCCATGATTGCCATTTGTAGAGTCAAACCACAACATTTAGGGCATTGTATGTGACAAAGTAGTTCCCAATATGCATTTGATGAGTCATGATGAATGTATTCATTGCTTGGACCAGATACTTTTTGAGTCCTTACCCAATAAGTTAGTTTGTGCCCTGGAATTGCACCAAAAATACCCCCATGTTTGCCATTTGTAGAGTCAAACCACAACAATTTGGGCATTATATGTAACAAAGTGGTTTCCAGTATGCATTTGATGAGTCATGAGGAATGTATTCATTGCTTGGACCCGATATTTTTTTAGTCATTACCCAATAAGTTAGTTTGTGCCCCGGAATTGCACCAAAAATACCCCCATGATGGCCATTTGTAGAGTCAAACCACAACATTTAGGGCATTGTATGTGAGAAAGAAGTTCCCAATATGCATTTGATGAGTCATGATGAATGTATTCATGGCTTGGACCAGATATTTTTTGAGTCCTTACCCAATAAGTTAGTTTGTGCCCTGTAATTGCACCAAAAATACCCCCATGATTGCCATTTGTAGAGTCAAACCACAACATTTAGGGCATTGTATGTGACAAAGTTATGTCCAATATGCATTTGATGAGTCATGATGAATGTATTCATGGCTTGGACCATATACTTTTTGAGTCCTTACCCAATAAGTTAGTTTGTGCCCTGGAATTGCACCAAAAATACCCCCATGTTTAGCCATTTGTAGAGTCAAACCACAACATTTTGGGCATTATATGTGACAATGTTGTTCTCAATATGCATTTGATGAGTCATGATGAATGTATTCATGGCTTGGACCCGATATTTTTTGAGTCATTACCCAATAAGTTAGTTTGTGCCCCGGAATTGCACCAAAAATACCCCCATGTTTTGCCATTTGTAGAGTCAAACCACAACATTTTGGGCATTCTGTGTGACAAAGTTATGTCCAATATGCATTTGATGAGTCATGAGGAATGTATTCATGGCTTGGACCATATACTTTTTGAGTCCTTACCCAATAAGTTAGTTTGTGCCCTGCAATTGCACCAAAAATACCCCCATGTTTTGCCATTTGTAGAGTCAAACCACAACATTTTGGGCATTATATGTTACAAAGTTGTTTCCAATATGCATTTGATGAGTCATGATGAATGTATTCATGGCTTGGACCCGATATTTTTTGAGTCATTACCCAATAAGTTAGTTTGTGCCCCGGAATTGCACCAAAAATACCCCCATGATTGCCATTTGTAGAGTCAAGCATTAAGATTTTGGGCATTCTGTGTGACAATGTTGTTCTCAATATGCATTTGATGAGTCATGATGAATGTATTCATGGCTGGGACCAGATAATTTTTGAGTCATTACCGAATAAGTTAGTTTTTACTGCCCTGGAATTGCACCAAAAATACCCTCATGTTTTACATTTGTAGAGTCCAACCACAACATTTTGGGCATTGTATGTGAAAAAGTTGTTTCCAATCTGCATTTGATGAGTCATGATGAATGTATTCATTGCTTGTACCGGATACTTTTTGAGTCATTAAACAATAAGTTAGTTTTTACTGCCCTGGAATTGCACCAAAAATACCCCCATGTTTTGCCATTTGTAGAGTCCAACCACAACATTTTGGGCACTGTATGTGAAAAAGTTATTTCCAATCTGCATTTGATGAGTCATGATGAATGTATTCATTGCTTGTACCGGATACTTTTTGAGTCATTACCCAATAAGTTAGTTTTTACTGCCCTGGAATTGCACCAAAAATACCCCCATGTTTTGCCATTTGTAGAGTCCAACCACAACATTTTGGGCACTGTATGTGAAAAAGTTATTTCCAATCTGCATTTGATGAGTCATGAGGAATGTATTCATTGCTTGTACCGGATACTTTTTGAGTCACGTCCGCATTACCCAATAAGTAAGTTTGTGCCCTGCAATTGCACCAAAAATACCCCCATGTTTTGCCATTTGTAGAGTCAAACCACAACATTTTGGGCATTATATGTTACAAAGTTGTTTCCAATATGCATTTGATGAGTCATGATGAATGTATTCATGGCTTGGACCCGATATTTTTTGAGTCATTACCCAATAAGTTAGTTTGTGCCCCGGAATTGCACCAAAAATACCCCCATGATTGCCATTTGTAGAGTCAAACCACAACATTTAGGGCATTGTATGTGACAAAGTAGTTCCCAATATGCATTTGATGAGTCATGATGAATGTATTCATTGCTTGGACCAGATACTTTTTGAGTCCTTACCCAATAAGTTAGTTTGTGCCCTGGAATTGCACCAAAAATACCCCCATGTTTGCCATTTGTAGAGTCAAACCACAACAATTTGGGCATTATATGTAACAAAGTGGTTTCCAGTATGCATTTGATGAGTCATGAGGAATGTATTCATTGCTTGGACCCGATATTTTTTTAGTCATTACCCAATAAGTTAGTTTGTGCCCCGGAATTGCACCAAAAATACCCCCATGATGGCCATTTGTAGAGTCAAACCACAACATTTAGGGCATTGTATGTGAGAAAGAAGTTCCCAATATGCATTTGATGAGTCATGATGAATGTATTCATGGCTTGGACCAGATATTTTTTGAGTCCTTACCCAATAAGTTAGTTTGTGCCCTGTAATTGCACCAAAAATACCCCCATGATTGCCATTTGTAGAGTCAAACCACAACATTTAGGGCATTGTATGTGACAAAGTTATGTCCAATATGCATTTGATGAGTCATGATGAATGTATTCATGGCTTGGACCATATACTTTTTGAGTCCTTACCCAATAAGTTAGTTTGTGCCCTGGAATTGCACCAAAAATACCCCCATGTTTAGCCATTTGTAGAGTCAAACCACAACATTTTGGGCATTATATGTGACAATGTTGTTCTCAATATGCATTTGATGAGTCATGATGAATGTATTCATGGCTTGGACCCGATATTTTTTGAGTCATTACCCAATAAGTTAGTTTGTGCCCCGGAATTGCACCAAAAATACCCCCATGTTTAGCCATTTGTAGAGTCAAACCACAACATTTTGGGCATTCTGTGTGACAAAGTTATGTCCAATATGCATTTGATGAGTCATGATGAATGTATTCATGGCTTGGACCATATACTTTTTGAGTCCTTACCCAATAAGTTAGTTTGTGCCCTGCAATTGCACCAAAAATACCCCCATGTTTTGCCATTTGTAGAGTCAAACCACAACATTTTGGGCATTATATGTTACAAAGTTGTTTCCAATATGCATTTGATGAGTCATGATGAATGTATTCATGGCTTGGACCCGATATTTTTTGAGTCATTACCCAATAAGTTAGTTTGTGCCCCGGAATTGCACCAAAAATACCCCCATGATTGCCATTTGTAGAGTCAAGCATTAAGATTTTGGGCATTCTGTGTGACAATGTTGTTCTCAATATGCATTTGATGAGTCATGATGAATGTATTCATGGCTGGGACCAGATAATTTTTGAGTCATTACCGAATAAGTTAGTTTTTACTGCCCTGGAATTGCACCAAAAATACCCTCATGTTTTACATTTGTAGAGTCCAACCACAACATTTTGGGCATTGTATGTGAAAAAGTTGTTTCCAATCTGCATTTGATGAGTCATGATGAATGTATTCATTGCTTGTACCGGATACTTTTTGAGTCATTACCCAATAAGTTAGTTTTTACTGCCCTGGAATTGCACCAAAAATACCCCCATGTTTTGCCATTTGTAGAGTCCAACCACAACATTTTGGGCACTGTATGTGAAAAAGTTATTTCCAATCTGCATTTGATGAGTCATGAGGAATGTATTCATTGCTTGTACCGGATACTTTTTGAGTCACGTCCGCATTACCCAATAAGTAAGTTTGTGCCCTGGAATTGCACCAAAAATACCCCCATGTTTTCCATTTGTAGAGTCAAACCACAACATTTTGGGCATTCTGTGTGAAAAAGTTGTTTCCAATCTGCATTTGATGAGTCATGAGGAATGTATTCATGGCTTGGACCCGATACTTTTTGAGTCCTTACCCAATAAGTTAGTTTGTGCCCTGGAATTGCACCAAAAATACCCCCATGATTGCCATTTGTAGAGTCAAACCTTAAGATTTAGGGCATTGTATGTGACAAAGTTGTTTCCAATCTGCATTTGATGAGTCATGAGGAATGTATTCATTGCTTGGACCAGATACTTTTTGAGTCCTTACCCAATAAGTTAGTTTGTGCCCTAGAATTGCACCAAAAATACCCCCATGATTGCCATTTGTAGAGTCAAACCTTAAGATTTAGGGCATTGTATGTGACAAAGTAGTTCCCAATATGCATTTGATGAGTCATGATGAATGTATTCATGGCTGGGACCAGATACTTTTTGAGTCATTACCCAATAAGTTAGTTTGTGCTGCCCTGGAATTGCACCAAAAATACCCCCATGTTTGCCATTTGTAGAGTCAAACCACAACATTTTGGGCATTGTATGTGAAAAAGTTGTTTCCAATCTGCATTTGATGAGTCATGATGAATGTATTCATGTCTTGGACCAGATACTTTTTGAGTCATTACCCAATAAGTTAGTTTGTGCCCTGGAATTGCACCAAAAATACCCCCATGTTTTGCCATTTGTAGAGTCAAACATTAAGATTTTGGGCATTCTGTGTGACAAAGTTATGTCCAATATGCATTTGATTAGTCATGAGGAATGTATTCATGGCTTGGACCCGATACTTTTTGAGTCCTTACCCAATAAGTTAGTTTGTGCCCTGGAATTGCACAAAAAATACCCCCATGTTTTGCCATTTGTAGAGTCAAACCACAACATTTTGGGCATTATATGTTACAAAGTTGTTTCCAATATGCATTTGATGAGTCATGATGAATGTATTCATGGCTTGGACCCGATATTTTTTGAGTCCTTACCCAATAAGTTAGTTTGTGCCCTGGAATTGCACCAAAAATACCCCCATGATTGCCATTTGTAGAGTCAAACCACAACATTTGGGGCATTCTGTGTGGAAAAGTTATTTCCAATATGGTTAGGGTTACATCTTTTTCGAAAATTATGACGTACCGGACGAGATTATTTTTCGAACGATGTACGTACGAGATCCTTTGAGATTCTGTTTCGAACGACGTACGTACGGTATGAGATCCTTTGAGATTCTTTTTCGAACGACGTACGTACGGTATGAGATCCTTTGAGATTCCTTTTCGACCGTTCTTTTTTTTTCGTACTTCCGAATTATCTAGTACAAAAAACATGTAGAATTCTACAGGAGATTGTTTTTTTTTCGTATGTACGTACAACGTGTAGAATTCTACAGGAGTTGCAGTACCCTTTTTTTTCTACCTCGCAAAAAAAAATCTCTCACACAAACACACAGTAATGTTATTTTCTACCTCGCGACAAAAAAAATCACTTTTTCTACCTCGCAACAAAAAAAAACAATCTACCTCGCAACAAAAAAAAATCACTTCATAATATGCCTTCTTACATCCGACTTATTTGAGTAGAGTGTTGGTTCTTGCAATCAACACTCCGTCCGAGAACGTGGGATCCGACCCTCTTTGAGCACAACGATCCGTTCTCATTTATTTTAGTCCGAAATAACAGTTTTGTACTGCATGACAATAGAAAGCATTGGACGAGAGGGAAATTGATGGATACATATTGTTTGGACTGCAGCCTTACATATACGTCTTGAAATCAATGAACCTGCATCCCTTGCCTCTATATCAACTGGAACAAGATACTGTTTTTCGTGACATGGAGTAAGAAGTAATCTACGGCAGCAGCAGCAACAACAATTTCATCGGGACGATTGTCGGAACGACGGAACGTCGAAACAAGCAAAGGTAAGAATGAGAGAGATAGGCATCGGCAATGGCAATGGCATTGCTGATACTCAATGTATTTTCTCTTCTGTTTATCTTCTTATTTTCATAGGACCAGATCGGAACAACGGATAGGAATCAACGGATCGGAATTGGTTGTCGGAACCAACAGACCGGAGCCCACGAATTGGAAACAACGAATTGGCACGGCAAATCTTTAGTCATCTTCTGCGTAGGTGCGGGGAATTTTCCCGGTTGGTGATAACTACGAATCGGTCGGCGTGTACATTATCATATTATTCTGTTGTTATTATTTACTCTATGTATTACATCAATAGATACTCACCCATTTTGTTCAATTATCATATATTTGAATAGGATCGTCGGCAAAGGCAACACGACGCGAATTGCTCCTCCTCCACCGGCGCTTAGGAGGCACCAACGGCAACGAATCGTCGTCATCGAATCGCTCCTCCATTGGCATCGGCATCGGCATTGGCATCGGCATTGGCATTGGCATTGGCAACGGCAATTGATTGGTCTTCCACGGCATTGGCAACTGCGATTGATTGGTCTTCCACTCCATCGGCATCGGCAACAGCAATTGATTGGTCTTCCACTCCACCGGCATCGGGATCAAACCAACCGCAAGCGGGAACGATCAAAGAAATTGCAACCGGGAACGAATCGTCGGCAACAGCAACACCAATCGATCCGCAACACCAATCGTCGGCAGCAGCAACACCAATCGATCCGCAACACCAATTGATCCAACACCAATTGATCCAACACCAATCGATCCGCAACACCAATCGATCGTCGGCAAAGCCACCGGGAACCATTGAATAGAAGCAACCGGGAACAATAGAATAGCAGCAACTGGGAACAATCGAAGCGCAACTGGGAACCATCGAATAGAAGCAAACGGGAACCGCAACCGGGAACCATCAGAAGTAACCGGGAACCATCCAATCAACCGGGAACGATCGAAGCGCAATCGGAAACCATCGAATAGAAGCAACCGGGAACCGCAACCAGGAACCATCAGAAGTAACCGGGAACCATCCAATCAACCGGGAACAATCGAAGCGCAACCGGGAACCACTGAATAGAAGCAACCGGGAACCCTAACCCCAACCCTATCGGCAAGCGGAATCAAGAGCGGCAAGCGGCATCGAGAGCAACAGCATCAAGCGGCAGCCCCTAGGAGTCAACAACGGCAACGATCCTTGCTCAGCATTGGCGTCCCCATCTGCAACAGCACTACTAACCACAACCGGGAACCATCGAACCGCAACCGGAGACAACAGGAATACAGAAGTCAATGGAAAACGTCTTCAAATTTTCTTAAGGTTGCTGCACCGGTGTCAACAAGCCACAAAACTTATACAAATTTGTCTCTGATAAAACCGAGGAAGAAGGAAAAGAATAGGCGTTCAACTTGCAAAGATGGCGTCTGTACAATAGCCCTGAAAAAATATTGCCGAGCAACTGTGGTGGAAGGTAAATACATGGAGACAGATTGGGGTGGCAAGATAGGAGGAAAGAAGAAGTATCAACCGGAACAGGCTTTGTCAATCGAAAACTACAATACATTGGATAGTACGAAGGATGAGCATATTCTAGCGTTTGATCATTCTAAACAATCATTGCGAATTTTTGCCAAAGTTTCACGCCATTTTGCAGAAGGACACCTCGCTTCAAAGAATAATATCGAATTGTTGAGACAGTTTGCTCCTGCCATTGTTGGAGCAAAACCAACCGTTGGAAGATGGGTTAAGCGCGGCAGTATCAATGATGATTATGCTATCATTGGAATTCGACCAGAAAGATTGGATTCAAATAATGGTGAGTATGTTTTCAAAAGTCATGTCGATCCCAGCATCAAACTAGAGCTAGAAGAGACAACAGTTGAAATTGTGAAGCATATGCATCATAGTTTAATTGACGTCGAACAATTTGTTGCGGAGGAAATGGATGTGTTGTCTCAGATTCTGTCTCGTACAAAGCTAAATGCAATTGGGCAGCAGGCCTTAGCATTTTCGATCAGTCGCAACTACCATTCTAGATGCCATGTGGACGATGACATGTACTACACTTGTTTGACAGTCATTGCTCCGGCGGAAGTGTCTGCTGACGAGGTGATTTATTATATTGTCTTCCCCACGTATGGAGTGAAAGTCTCATTGAGGTCGGGAGATACTCTATTGTTCAATCCATTAGTATTACATAGCTGTTTGAATCCCAAATTCGAAGGGTGTTATATTATGAGTGCATATGTATCTCGCAAAACTGTGCTTAGAGCTAACCCTCTATAGTAATATTAAACAATAATTTAAAGTTAGCCGTTACATTCACCCTTGCTACTCAATCGGAACTGCTGTCCGAGGTTTCGCTCTCTGAACTGGATAGAGAATCACTGGATTCGTTATCATTCAATGCCATCTCAAACGGTTCCAACTGGATGTCGTCCTGTAGTGTGCATGCGTTGTACAAAGATTAGTGCTTTGCAGGGGCCCTGTGGAGTTGTTGCGTACGTAGTTATTGTATGTATTGTAAGTATGTGTCAGTAAAGTTATGGTAAGAAGTTCTACGACCAAAATATAACTCAGTCATGAACCCCAAAACCCGCTAGGTTTGAGCACTGTGCAAATCCTGCAAGTCCCCAACCAAAATAAAACTCAGTCATCAACCCAAAAACCCACCAGATTTTCGCACAGTGCAAATCCTGCCAATTCCTGACCAAAATATAACTCAGTCATCAACCCAAAAACACACCAGATTTGAGCACAGTGCAAATCCTGCCAATCCCCAACCAAAATATAACTCAGTCATCAACCCAAAAACTCACCAGATTTGAACACAGTGTAAATCTTTCCAGTCCCTAACCAAAATATAATTCAGTCATCAACCCAAAAACCCACCAGATTTGAACACAGTGCAAATCCTGCCAGTCCCCGACTAAAATATAACTCAATACTCAACCCAAAAACCAACCAGATTTTAGCACAGTGCAAATTCTGTCTATCCCTGACCAAAATATAACTCATTCATCAACCCAAAAACCCACCAGATTTGAGCACAGTGCAAATCCTGCCAGTCCGCGACCAAAATATCACTCAGTCATCAACTCAAAAACCCAACAGATTTGAACACAGAGCAAATCTTTCCAGTCCCTAACAAAAATATAATTCAGTCATCAACTCAAAAACCCACCATATTTGAACACAGTGCAAATCTTTCCAGTCCCTAACCAAAATATAATTCTGTCATCAACCCAATAACCCACTAGATTTTAGCACAGTGCAAATCCTGCCAATTCCCGACTAAAATATAATTTAGTCATGAACCAAAAAACCCACCAGATTCTATCACTGTGCAAATCCTGCCAGTCCCCAACCAAAATATAATTCAGACATCAACCCAAAAACCCACCAGATTTTAGCACAGTGCAAATCCTGCCAATCCCCAACCAAAATATAACTCAGTCATCAACCCAAAAACTCACCAGATTTGAACACAGTGTAAATCTTTCCAGTCCCTAACCAAAATATAATTCAGTCATCAACCCAAAAACCCACCAGATTTGAACACAGTGCAAATCCTGCCAGTCCCCGACTAAAATATAACTCAATACTCAACCCAAAAACCAACCAGATTTTAGCACAGTGCAAATTCTGTCTATCCCCGACCAAAATAAAACTCATTCATCAACCCAAAAACCCACCAGATTTGAGCACAGTGCAAATCCTGCCAGTCCGCGACCAAAATATCACTCAGTCATCAACTCAAAAACCCAACAGATTTGAACACAGAGCAAATCTTTCCAGTCCCTAACAAAAATATAATTCAGTCATCAACTCAAAAACCCACCATATTTGAACACAGTGCAAATCTTTCCAGTCCCTAACCAAAATATAATTCTGTCATCAACCCAATAACCCACTAGATTTTAGCACAGTGCAAATCCTGCCAATTCCCGACTAAAATATAATTTAGTCATGAACCAAAAAACCCACCAGATTCTTTCACTGTGCAAATCCTGCCAGTCCCCGACCAAAATATAATTCAGACATCAACCCAAAAACCCACCAGATTTTAGCACAGTGCAAATCCTGCCAATCCCCAACCAAAATATAACTCAGTCATCAACCCAAAAACTCACCAGATTTGAACACAGTGTAAATCTTTCCAGTCCCTAATCAAAATATAATTCAGTCATCAACCCAAAAACCCACCAGATTTGAACACAGTGCAAATCCTGCCAGTCCCCGACTAAAATATAACTCAATACTCAACCCAAAAACCAACCAGATTTTAGCACAGTGCAAATTCTGTCTATCCCTGACCAAAATATAACTCATTCATCAACCCAAAAACCCACCAGATTTGAGCACGGTGCAAATCCTGCCAGTCCGCGACCAAAATATCACTCAGTCATCAACTCAAAAACCCACCAGATTTGAACACAGAGCAAATCTTTCCAGTCCCTAACAAAAATATAATTCAGTCATCAACTCAAAAACCCACCATATTTGAACACAGTGCAAATCTTTCCAGTCCCTAACCAAAATATAATTCTGTCATCAACCCAATAACCCACTAGATTTTAGCACAGTGCAAATCCTGCCAATTCCCGACTAAAATATAACTCAGTCATGAACCAAAAAACCCACCAGATTCTATCACTGTGCAAATCCTGCCAGTCCCCAACCAAAATATAATTCAGACATCAACCCAAAAACCCACCAGATTTTAGCACAGTGCAAATCCTGCCAATCCCCAACCAAAATAAAACTCAGTCATCAACCCAAAAACTCACCAGATTTGAACACAGTGTAAATCTTTCCAGTCCCTAATCAAAATATAATTCAGTCATCAACCCAAAAACCAACCAGATTTGAACACAATGCAAATCTTTCCAGTCCCTAACAAAAATATAATTCAGTCATCAACTCAAAAACCCACCAGATTTGAACACAGTGCAAATCTTTCCAGTCCCTAACCAACATATAATTCTGTCATCAACCCAAAAACCCACTAGATTTAAACACAGTGCAAATCTTTCCAGTCCCTAACCAAAATATAATTCAGTCATCAACCCAAAAACCCACTAGATTTTAGCACAGTGCAAATCCTGCCAGTCCCCGACTAAAATATAATTCAGTCATCAACCCAAAAACCCACCAGATCTTATCACTGTGCAAATCCTGCCAGTCCCTGACTAAAATATAACTCAGTCACCAACCCAAAAACCCACCAGATCTTATCACCGTGCAAATCCTGCCAATCCCCGACTTAAATATAACTAAGTCATAAACCCCAAAACCCGACAGATTTGAACACAATGCAAATCTTTCCAGTCCCTAAGCAAAATATAACTCAGTCATCAACCCAAAAACCCACCTGATTTGAAGACACTGCAAATCCTGCCGATCCCCGACCAAAATAAAACTCAGTCATCAACCCAAAAAACCACCAGATTTGAGCACAGTGCAAATCCTGCCAATCCTCGACCAAAATATAACTAAGTCATAAACCCAAAAACCCACCAAATTTGAACACAGTGCAAATCTTTCCATTCCCTAACCAAAATATAATTCAGTCATCAACCCAAAAACACACCAGATTTTAGCACAGTGCAAATCCTGCCAATCCGCGACTAAAATATAACTCAGTCATCAACTCAAAAACCCACCAGATTTGAGCACAGAGCAAATCTTTCCAGTCCCTAACCAAAATATAATTCAGTCATCAACTCAAAAACCCACCATATTTGAACACAGTGCAAATCCTTCCAGCCCCCGACCAAAATATAACTCAGTAATCAACCCAAAAACCCACAAGATTTGAACACTGTGCAAATCCTGCCATTCCCCAACCAAACAAAAACCCACCAGATTTGAACACAGTGCAAATCTTGCACATCCCCAACCAAAATATAACTCAGTCATCAAACCAAAAACCCACCAGATTTGAACACAGTGCAAATCTTTCCAGTCCCAGACCAAAATATAATTCAGTCATCAACCAAAAAACCCACCAGATTTGAACACAGTGCAAATCTTTCCATTCCCTAACCAAAATATAACTCAGTCATCAACCAAAAAACCCACCAGATTTGAACACAGTGCAAATCCTGCCAGTCCCCGACAAAAATATAATTCAGTCATCAACACAAAAACCCACCAGACTTGAACACAGTGCAAATCCTGCCAGTCACCAATCAAAATATAACTCAGTCATCAACCAAAAAACCAACCAGATTTGAGCACAGTGTAAATCCTGCCATTGCCCACCAAAATATAACTCAGTCATCAACCCAAAAACCACCATATTTGAACACTGTGCACATCCTGCCAGTCCCCGACCAAAATATAATTCAGTCATCAACCAAAAAAACCCACCAGATTTGAACACAGTGCAAATCTTTCCAGTCCCTAACCAAAATATAACTCAGTCATCAACCCAAAAACCCACCAGATTTGAGCACAGTGCAAATACTTCCAGTCCCTAACCAAAATATAATTCAATCGTCAACCCAAAAACCAACCAGATTTGAGCATAGTGCAAATCCTGCCAGTCCCAGACCAAAATATAATTCAATCGTCAACCCAAAAACCAACCAGATTTGAGCATAGTGCAAATCTTGCCAGTCCCAGACCAAAATATAACTCAGTCATCAACTCAAAAACCCACCAGATTTGAACACAGTGCAAATCTTTCCAGTCCCTAACCGAAATATAATTCAGTCATCAACCCAAAAACCCACCAGATTTGAACACAGTGCAAATCTTGGCAGTCCAAGGCCTTGCTCTGGAACAACTGCCAGCTCGGAATGGATAGTGTCGACATGAAATAGGTACAGTGAATTCATGAGGCGCCCACGTTGGACAAATTCAGAAGCTGTTTTCTTAGGCACATCTTGAAACCGACGAGCCACAGCATACATTCCGTTTGTATCAATTGGATAGCCACCAATACTACTATATGGCTGCTTCAAACTCTGTACAGTTAAGAAGCATACCAGATGGCACGGTATGAGCTTGGGATTGTTATTTAAATCAAAGTCCAATTTCATCAAACACCAATCCATCCAGACGGAGTTCAGCAGAGAACTATCCGATCTATATGAAGGATGCGAGCGAAATATAAAATTAGAACCACAAGCAACATCGAAACGATTGTGCTCTGTAACTCCACAAATGTGCGAAGGATTCTCCAATAAAGGTAGCACAGAATCACAAACAAAGTCAAGTATGTCAGAAGGAAAAAATGGTTTGCTTTTGTTCGTAGAACGAAGCCACTTCATTGTTGATTCCCCATTTTCGGTTCTCATTATTTGAAAATGAGAACCACCACCATCAGGGCGTTCAATTGGAGGAGGATCAGGTGGATTCAAGTTGTAGTGATATGATGCCTGGCTTAGCATCATTTTCGCGGACTTTCGATTGGCAGTTTGATTGATTAGTGATGCAGCATTACCTTGAGTGTTCTTGGAAGGAGCTTTAATCTCAGTTTTGTGGTGAGATTCATTGGGAGCACTATCCCAGCCTGCAGGGCTTCCCCATAAAGAGATATAATCTGGTAGGTGAAAGTACAGGTGATTCTTGATTAGTTTTGTTCCCATCCCTTTCCTGTGACAAGTTGAGTTTATACAATTGATGAAGTGAACAATTGTTTTTGGGAGATTCTTTAAGGAACCATATTTCATTCGACCGTGTTTAAGAAATTCTTCCATTGATAGAATGAGCTGAATTACCTCTATCTGTTTCTTTACAAAACGATGGTCACCAATAATGTCAGATCCATGTTTGGAAACAATAGCGATCAGAAGAGAAATAAGCATTCCAGAGAAATCATGCCCTTCTTTCTTTGTGGTTGATAAAAGCTGAGTCCCAAATTTGGTGCGAGGAAAATCTCTATCAGACTGGCGTGATAACAAACCACCGTACCGTTGTGCTAAATGGCCAATACTGTTAGCAACAGCACGCCGTGATTCAAATTGGGGGCATAAACACATGGAACACTTCCGCGGAGCAACAATTCAATTGACTCGACCGCACGTTTGGCAGTGCCAAGCTGGTGCATGTGCAAACATTCACCGGGAGTGGCAAAATGAATGTTGTTCTTATTGGTACCAAAGCATAAATCATGAAATACATTCCTTATGTTGTGATGAGAGTTGTTTTTGAAGTTCTTATTGATATCGTTTAGATCGGTGCCGGGAAAACAATGAAAATTGGCAGGCGACCACTTCTTTGTTGCAGGTTGAACAGAAGGAATGTTTATGTTCGGAGAATAACAGTTGCAGTGACGGCACATCCGCATGACACCCTTATTGAAGGAGCCATATTTTCCACACAATTTATCGTGAAGTTCTGTGTCGCCAATAACATAGGCAATGGCAAATTTCATTTTTACCTTCCACTGTTGATTTGCGTACGGAAGATAATTCCATTCGATACCACCGTCTTCGTTGCACGCGGCTTTGAAGGAACGAAACGCTACTTCCAAACCATTGTGAAGATTCTGAATTTTTTCCTTCAAATTGGCAGGACGAGAGTGTCTGGTTGACTCCCATTCAGGGTCGGGATGGAAGTAAATAGTTGTCCATGCTTCAGGTCGAGAACGGGTCTCCACATTAAAGATACCGAGTGTCATGTTCAATGGTGTTAACGTAAGTCGTCCGTGCGCATCCAAAGAGATGCCATCCATGTAAAATATAATAGGAACAAGAATTTCTTGCGAATTGGGATTGCAAATTTCTTTCCAAGAAGATTTCCACCACAAGCCGTGATGCAATTCTGAGATTACAGAATGAGGATTCAACTCAGGATTATTGTCGGGAGAGAGAGGGGTCGAATAGTCGGGAAAGGAGAGGTTTTCTTCTATCATTAGCTGCTGGTCAGAAAGAAGAGAATAAATGGCATCCTTAAAAGAACGGACATACACCTGAGTGGGCTTATTATCAGGTAACCAATTCAGTATATGAGGATGAAATTTCATATCTGAGAGACCCAGATTGGATAGGAGATTGTCAAAAATTGTTTTCCGAGATCTTATTTTGGCATCGCAAAAATCAAAACCGGGTCTCATTTGACTGTTCTTTGCCCACTGGAAAATTGATTTGAATGTGTTCAGTGGCAATTTATGTCGGGCCATTAAATTCATGAGTTCCAATTCTGCAAGAAGATGATGGGGCGGAGGTAGTTTTGTGTGGCTTTGAAATGCATCCTCTCTTTCATTCAGATTAATGATTTCATGAAGAGATGGTGGTGGAGGGGCTTGCTGAGCAGTAGCGACATTAACATCAGAACGATTAGTGGGATCTTCTTCGTTGTCTCCACAATCTATGTTGTTGGTAAAATTGATGTCGTTATTTTCATTTACGTCATCGTCTTTGTCAACCTCGTCATCGGAATTGTCAATATCATTATTCAGCGGGAATGCATCTTCATCTTGAACAGTGGAAACAGCCATGTAAGATTCAATGGCGTTCCGATCCATTGGCGGTAAAAAGACATCATGGACAATCTGTTGGTTTAGAACGGAATGAAGACCCGTGGCTGATTGACTTGTGACGGTGTGGTGCTGGGAGAGATAGGAAGGGGGAACAGATGGACCGTTTTGTGTCATAGTCATCCCAAAATCTGACGGAGAATGTTGCACAGACGGCAAGGTAGGCTGCACTCTGATAGAGGTGGAGAAGTTAGAGATCTTTTGTTTAATTAGACCCTGACTATGGTAGAAATCCCGGCACGAATCTCTATGCCAGAGATGTTTTCTTAGGCCGGTGGAGACGTATTTCAAGTTACCATTTGAAATGGATTTATATCCTAAAAAATCCTTTGAATCTTTTCCTTTCTTATCCCAGCAACCACGGCAGTAGAATACAAGAGAGGTTTTAATAGCAGGAGGCATGATGTTGCTGAGTTGTTTGAAGGAAAATATCAGTAGAATGGGTCGAGAGGACAGAGGTCGAAAAGATGAATCGTAGAGAGGAAAAAATTAAATAAGCGTATTATTTTGTGGGTGATGTGTTTTCTTGTACGGTAGATTTCCTTACTACCATACTTCAATTGCAAAAATGGTCCGTAAAGTAAATGCATTACTACTTAGTGATGATTGCAACATTCCTCGTAAAATATGTTTAGTAGTGAACAGTACGTACAGTCAACTCCTTAAGAGGGTTAATACACAGCGCCGGACGGGTCAATCCCATCAGTTATTCCAAACATTCGTTGGCAGGCGCGTCAGTTCTTCCATAAGGTGCATGGAAATGTGAATCGAAATGGAAATCATGGACAATTGCGTTGTTGATTATCGAAATGGAAATCGTGGACAATTGTTTTGTTGATTGCGATCAAGTTGATTCCGACTTTCATGTACCCGTAAAACCAACTAGTACGCTATTTTGCATGAGTTATTACTAGTAGATACTAGTAGGAAATCGTGGACAATTGCGTTGTTGATTATCGAAATGGAAATCGTGGAGAATTGTTTTGTTGATTGCGATCAAGTTGATTCCGACTTTCATGTACCCGTAAAACCAACTAGTACGCTATTTTGCATGAGTTATTACTAGTAGATACTAGTAGGAAATTGTGGACAATTGTGTTGTTGATTATCGAAATGGAAATCGTGGACAATTGTTTTGTTGATTACGATCGAGTTGATTCGGACTTTCATGTACCGGTAAAACCAACTAGTACGCTATTTTGCATGAGTTATTACTAGTAGATACTAGTAATACATTATTTTCGCTAGTACTTCATCATTATAATTGATTATTTCATTATCTTTCCGACGAGGAAAACAAATACCAACGTGTTAGGTGTTACTACTACCTAATCTTCGAATAGATAATCTACTCTACTGATACTACTAATACTAATCATCCAATCGACAGTCGAACCAACCATGGAGGGAATTTACAAACTACAAAAGGTGATTCAGGAACACCCAGCCAATCTCGAACAAGAACACTGGAAAATGATTGTTTATCACAAGAGAGAGATTAATCGACACCAAAAAATGATTCGTAAGATTTGTGCAGAAAAAAGAAATGATCCAAATGTTAAAATTGAAAGCGTCGATCCTACTAGCAATCATCAAGTCGTTCCGAATGTAACCAGCAGCATCTATTCACCAAGCGGGTTATTTGAGAGCGAACAAGATTTGAGTGGCGATTCCGACGGTGTAGCTTCTCAAAATACAGCGGATCTTCCTGCCGTTAAACAGGAACAAAACCCTTGAGTGCAATAGCCCGCCTGGGGTGGATTCGACTTGGAGTTGACATGGAGTTGGAGTTGGGATTTGAGTTGGAGTTGGAGGATTTGGGTCGGAGCCCATTATACCGGTATGGTGGAAACATGTTGAGAAAATGAAATAAGTCATTTGTGCACAAGTTGTACACAAAATAGTGCTTGTCACGAAACGAATATGATATCCTTAACCCTAAAATAGTTATTTTATTTGAGGAGTGACGAGATATTGTCTCAAAAGTAAAGGTGTGCGACACGCGAGGTATTTTAGTAGACACGCGACCTAAAAAGATAGGAAATTTAAAAAATAGGGTCGAGAATTGTAAAAATACCGCGCGATAGCCCGCGGGGGGTAGAGAAACAGTTCTCGGACGTATTCTATATCAAATAGAGGTCCCGTCATCCTCGTTTTCAATGAATGTGCATATACGGGCCAACACCCTTCTATTTTGTCCTCCGGCCAGATGGAAGCATATTTCTCCACTGTTGATGACACATCCATCAAAGCAGGCGGTGGACAGGTAATCACCACCTCCGATGGATATGCACTGCCTCTTAGCATCCGGCATGGTTTACCATACCTTGCCATGCAAAAGTACATGACTATTGAGTTCGACACGCTCCCACATGTTATCATGACATCCGATAAGCACTGGGACCCATCCGTTCTCGATACCACAATCAGTGCTAAAGATGAACAATTTCTTCAGAAATATCCTCCTTAGCCGCAACAACTTCCATATACCGAATACAACAAATACGGAAACCCACGTTGCCTTGAAGGGTTAGATATCTCTGTGTCCCCTGGCTCTTCCACGGTCACGTCTCTCAGCTCGTATTCCAGCCACTCCACTAGGTCTCCCTTCCTCCCTATTGATGATCATAGGACCAGCGATCGCTCATTCTGGCTTACTCCTACCGACTACGTTCACCAGGAACGCCTCGCATGCTGTACTTCCCCTCCAATCTATGGGACAGTCACTGCATTTCCAACGGACTGTACTGCTAGTGATACTACACGTATTGCAGCTACGCCCCGTGAGCGATATCCCAACGAACATGATTACTTATCGCTGAAACCTTTCTTTTGTTGGGTTTCCACAGATCGCATCAAAGCTACGTTTGAAAACTCAACGCAATATGGTTCGTTAGCGATCAGCCCTGATGGAAACATTTTCAAACGTTTTCATTCCCCCCAACCGGCTATGAACGTCCGACCCTTCAATGACGACGTCCTGTCTGATGCTGTCTATTCAGATGTCCCGGCAATTGATGGAGGCTCCAAACTTGCTCAAATCTTCTTCGGCCAAAAGTCACATATCATACATGTTGAGGAAGTGCGTACCACCGGTGACTTTCTATGATGCTTCCAGAACTTCGTTCGAAAATGGGGCAGGCCCCTTCGCCTCCTATGCGGCCACGGTAACTACCAATCTAGTAAGAAAGTCACTGACTATCTGAAAATGTTATGGATTGGACTCTGGCAAAGTGAACCTCACCAACACCAGAATCAATTTGAACGGCGATATCAAACGTTTAAACGCATTGTCAATTGCGTCATGGATCGTACAGGCACACCACCGCATCTCTGGTTGTTGTGCATGACATACATTGCCGGACTCCTCAATGTTATCTCTGATCCTACTCTGTCAGACAAACAACCGGTCTTCATTGCTACCGGTACACTCGGCGGCATCAGCGCATACACCAGTTTCTTCTGGTTTGAACCTGTTTATTTTAAGACCAATGACTCCCCTTTCGGTACCCAGTCTACCGAACGCCTCGGTCACTTCGTCGGCATTGCCAAACATGTTGGCAATGGACTTTATTTCCGAATCTGGCATCCAGTCACCAACAAATTGCTCAACCGGTCTGGTGTACGTTCTGCTCTTACGCCTGAGTCTCGCAACAAACGCGCGGGTCTCTTTACTGATGATGGCTTCATCAAATGGCGTAAGGCCAAGGATTCCTTGCCCTGACTATACGCCACTGGTGACGCTTCACCATTCAAACATGGGGAGCATACCACTAAGAGTAACCCCATTGAAGATTCTACAACACAAGGCATCTCGGTTACTCCACCTCCTGACGTCTCACCTACTGATTCTGACACCGCTACTCCAGCGGAACATGACAACAACTCGCCATCCGTACCTACCAAGCAACCAGATACAACACCTCCCGCATCTGGTAATCAAGCTATTCTTCAACCACCCGCCCACCCCTCGTTATCAAGCTTTCTATATAAGAAGGTCGATGACAGCCCAAGCTGGTCCCCTTCTCCACTCCCTAACAACTATGGGGAGAGTTTTGATGGTCCTCCTACGACACACATCTTCAGCAAGACCACCAATGGCGTTCTCCTTACTGAAGATGATTTTGATCCACCGGAGCTAGCATACTTTGATGTTAGTGACGTCACAACTCCACACACCAACCCTGCTACTCCTTCAGTAGACCCATCACAGGTAGTTGTTACCAATGAAGAAGGTAATGCACAATTTGACGCTGATGGTAAACCTCTTACCATTCCGACAATCCCAATTGCCAATCGACAAGGACGATCCTTCCTTGTAACCAACCCTGATGGCACTCGGAAGCGTCTTACCATTGTCGATGTAGAAGACAGTCTTGAATGCAACAAAGACTTCATCAAGTTCAAGTGCAAACACTCTGATGACAAACTTAACAATATCATTGCATACAATGATGTAATGAATTACATCCATCGTGATTCAACCCAAGAAGACGGCAAACTTTGGTCGTTTCGCCGCATCCTAGGACACCAAGGTCCGCTGGATAACAAGCATCCTCAATACAAAGGTTCCAAGTATAACCTCTGGATTGAATGGGAAAATATGGAACAAATGTATGAGCCTCTAGCCAACATTGCGGCTGATGATCCTGTCACCGTTGCAAAATATGGGAAAGACAACAACTTGCTTGACCTCTCAGGTTGGAAACGCCTCAAGCGAATCACCAACCTAGCACGATGAACCAAGAAACTTGATCGACTCGTGCATCAAGCCAAACTTCGGTCTTTCCGTACCACCCAACAGTACCAACATGGGTTCAAGGTACCTCGTAACCACGAAGAAGCCCTCCAATTTGATCAAGCCAACGGAAACACCAAATGGGAAGATGCCACCACTCTGGAAATGGAACAGCTCAATGAATACAATACATTCATTGATAAAGGCGTGTACAAGACAAGCTCCATCCCAAATGGGTTCCAACAGATCAAGGTACACATGATATATGCTGTCAAGCACGACGGTAGACACAAGGCTCGTCTCGTTGCAAATGGTAATCTCACTGAGGCCCCCATCCATAGTGTTTATGCCGGTGTTGTATCTCTCCACGGTCTACGTATGTGTCTGCTCCTAGCTGAACTGAACAGCTTAGAAGCATGGGGTACCAATATAGGAAATGCCTACCTAGAAGCAGTCACTTGCGAGAAAGTCTGCATCAAGGCAGGTCCCGAATTCGGATCGCTGGAAGGTCATCTATTGATCATCTACAAAGCACTATTTGGACTCAGATCATCGGGCAAGTGTTTTGGCGATTTACTCGCAGCTTGCCTTATTGAACTCGGCTTCAAAAGATCCCGCGCGGAGCCGGAAATCTTCCTCAAGCCTGGAATGAACAAGCATGGTGAACGTGTATATGAACTCATATGCACATATGTCAATGATCTATGTCTTTGCATGGAAGATCCCACTTCTTTCCTGGAAATCCTACAGTCGGAGCCATACAACTTCAAACTGAAGGGATCCAGACCTATGAACTTTCATCTAGGTTGTGGATTTGAGCGCGACGCGTATGGTGTTCTCTGTATGAATCCCATCAAGTTCATCGAAAAGATGGAAGCGTCTTATGAACAAATGTTCGGATGCAAACCTAGCACCAAGTTCCAGTCACCCATTGCAGAAAACGATCATCCCAAATTGGACTCCTCAGCCTTTCTTGAACAAACTGGTATCCAGAAATACCAAAGCATGATTGGTTCACTCCAATGGATCATCGCCATTGGACGTTTCGATGTCCAAACAGCCGTGATAACACTCTCGAGTTTCAGAGCCCAACCACGAGATGGGCACCTTGAACGTGCCAAACGTATCTACGGATATATCTCCAAGTTTAGACATTTTAAAATCAGGTTCCGTGTGGAACCCCCAGATTTTATATTGACTAAATCAGACACCATCGATTGGTCCAACACCGTCTATGGGGAGCATTCTGAAGAGCTACCCGGCAACGCTCCTGCACCACTTGGGAAGACAGTAGTGTTGACACACTTCTATGACGCCAACCTCATGCATGATATTCTCAGTGGTAAGGCTGTAACCGGCATTCTACATTTCGCGAACAAGACTCTCATGATGTGGTTCTCAAAGAAACAAGCTACTACGGAGACAGCCACATTTGGAGCTGAATTTGTTGCAGGAAGAACTTGTATCAAACAGATCGTTGATCTACGCCACTCATTCCGATACCTCGGAACACGAGTCCATGACATCTCCTACTCTTGGGGTGACAACGAGAAGATGATTCAAACGTCAACCTTCCCTTACGCAAGGTTGCATAAGCGTCACCATATCCTACTGTTTCACTACGTACGGAGCATGATAGCAAGAGGTTTCATTTTAATGATGCACATCCCAGGTAAGGATAACTGTGCAGATATTCTCACCAAGCATTGGGGACACTCAGTTGTGTATCCACTGCTCAAGCCCATCTTCCACTTTAGCGGGAATACCGGCGACCTCCTCCAAGACGATGGAAGCATCATGTAGAGCATGATGACCTTTCACAAGGAAACATGGGGACTATTAAATTAGTGCTTTGCAGGGGCCCTGTGGAGTTGTTGAATAGATAGTTACTGTATGTATTGTAAGTATGTGTCCGTAAAGTTATGGTAAGAAGTACTCGTACGATAACGCGTACAATTTCTACTAGTAGTGTGCATCAAGTAAGATCAGAATTACCAAAGGTGTTCTGATCTGTACCACCAATTCTTACCAGTACCAATTCTACAATTAGCCAACCAACCAAATTTACTTGTAAGCTATCAGCAAGGTATCTACATTCATAGGGATGGGGTTAGATTCGAACAAGCAAGCTGTAGGAGCTACCGGTAATTACGAGCTACCAGATCTACAAGCAAGCTGTCTATGTTCTTCCCAATCATACCAATTATTTGAAGACAGCGCAAATCCTGACCATCCCCAACCTAAAATTAACTCAATCATCAACCCAAAAACTCACCAGATTTGAAGACAGTGCAAATCCTGCCAATCCCCGACCAAAATAAAACTCATTCATCAACCAAAAAACTAACCAGATTTGAAGACAGAGCAAATCTTGCCAATCCCCGACCAAAATATAAGTCAGTCATCAACCCAAAAACCCACCAGATTTGGAGACAGTGCAAATCCTGCCAATCCGCAACCAATATATAAGTCAGTCATCAACCAAAAAACCCACCAAACTTGAAGACAGTGCAAATCCCGCCAATCCCCAACCTTAAATTAACTCAATCATCAACAAAAAAAAACCAGATTTGAAGACAGTGCAAATCCTGCCAATCCCCGACCAAACTATTACTCAGTCATCAACCCAAAAACCCACCAAATTTGAAGACAGTGCAAATTCTGCCAATCCTCGACCAAACTATAACTCTGTCGTCAATCCAAAAACTCACCAGATTTGAAGAAAGTGCAAATCCTTCCAATCCTCAACCAAACTATAACTCTGTCATCAATCCAAAAACTCACCAGATTTGAAGAAAGTGCAAATCCTTCCAATCCCCAACCTAAAATGAACTCAATCATCAACCCAAAAAACCACCAGATATGAAGACAGTGCAAATCTTGCCAATCCCCAACCAAACTATAACTCAGTCATCAACCCAAAAACTCACCAGATTTGAATACAGTACAAATCCTGCCCATCCCCAACCTAAAATTTACTCAACCATCTACCCAAAAACCCACCAGATTTAAAGACAGTGCAAATCCTGCCAATCCCCGACCAAAGTATAACTCAGTCAACCCATAAACCCACCAGATTTGAAGACAGTGCAAATCCTGCCCATCCCGAACCTAAGATTAACTCAATCATCAACCCATAAATCAACCAGATTTGAAGACAGTACAAATCCTGCCAATCCCCGACCAAACTATACCTCAGTCATCAACCCATAAACCCACCAAACTTGAAGACAGTACAAATCCTGCCCATCCCCAACCTAAAATGAACTCAATCATCAACCAAAAAACCCACCAGATTTGAAGACAGTGCAAATCTTGCCAATCACTGACCAAACTATAACTCTGTCATCAATCCGAAAACTCACCAGATTTGAAGACAGTGCAAATCCTGCCCATCCCCAACCTAAAATGAACTCAATCATCAACCCAAAAGCCCACCAAATTTGAAGACAGTGCAAATCCTGCCAATCCCCAACCAAACTATAACTCAGTCATCAGCCCAAAAACTCACCAGATTTGAAGACAGTGCAAATCATGCCAATCCCCGACCAAAATATAAGTCAGTCATCAACCCAAAAACAAACCAGATTTGAAGACAGAGCAAATCCTGCCCATCCCCAACCTAAAATGAACTCAATCATCAACCCAAAAACCCACCAAACTTGAAGACAGTGCAAATCCTGCCAATCCCCAACCAAACTATAACTCAGTCATCAGCCCAAAAACTCACCAGATTTGAAGACAGTGCAAATCATGCCAATCCCCGACCAAAATATAAGTCAGTCATCAACCCAAAAACAAACCAGATTTGAAGACAGAGCAAATCCTGCCCATCCCCGACCAAACTATACCTCAGTCATCAACCCATAAACCCACCAAACTTGAAGACAGTACAAATCCTGCCCATCCCCAACCTAAAATGAACTCAATCATCAACCAAAAAACACAACAGATTTGAAGACAGTGCAAACCTTGCCAATCCCTGACCAAACTATAACTCTGTCATCAACCTATAAACCCACCAGATTTGAAGACAGTGCAAATCATGCCAATCCCCGACCAAACTTTAACTCAGTCATCAACCAAAAACCCACAAGATTTGAAGACAATGCAAATCTTGCCCATCCCCAAACTAAAATGAACTCAATCATCAATCAAAAAACCCACCAGATTTGAAGAGAGTGCAAGTCTTGCCAATCCCCGACCAAACTATAACTCAGTCAAAACTCAGTCATCAACCCAAAGACTCACCAGATTTGAAGACAGTGCAAAACCTGCCAATCCCTGACCAAACCATAACTCTGTCATCAACCTAAAAACTAACGAGATTTGAAGACATTGCAAATCTTGCCAATCCACAACCAAACTATAACTCAGTCAACCCAAAAACTCACAAGATTGGAAGACAGTGCAAATCCTGCCAATCCCCGACCAAACTATAACTCAGTCATCAACCCAAAAACTCACCAGATTTTAAGACAGTGCAAATCTTGCCAATCCCCAACCAAACTGTAACTCAGTCATCAACCCAAAAACCCACCAGATCTGAAGACAGTGCAAATCTTGCCCATCCCCAACCTTAAATCAACTCAATCATCCACCTAAAAAACCACCAGATTTGAAGACAGTGCAAATTCTGCCAATCCCTGACCAAACTATAACTCTTTCATCAACCCAAAAACCCACCAGTTTTGAAGACAGTGCAAAACCTGCCAATCCCTGACCAAACCATAACTCTGCCATCAACCCATTAACCCACCAAACTTAAGGAGAGTGCAAATCTTGCCCATCCCAAACCTAAAATTAACTCAATCATCAATCAAAAAACCCACCAGATTTGAAGAGAGTGCAAGTCTTGCCAATCCCCGACCAAACTATAACTCAGTCATAACTCAGTAATCAACCCAAAAACTCACCAGATTTGAAGACAGTGCAAAACCTGCCAATCCCTGACCAAACCATAACTCTGTCATCAATCAAAAACCCACCGGATTTGAAGACAGTGCAAAACCTGCCATTCCCTGACCAAACTATAACTCAGTCATCAACCGAAAAACCCACCAAACTTGAAGACAGTGCAAATCCTGCTCATCCCCAACCTAAAATGAACTCAATCATCAACCCAAAAACTCAACAGATTTGAAGACAGTGCAAACCTTGCCAATCCCCGACCAAACTATAACTCTGTCATCAACCTATAAACCCACCAGTTTTCAAGACAATGCAAATCATGCCAATCACCGACCAAACTTTAACTCAGTCATCAACCCAAAAACTCAACAGATTTGAAGACAGTCCAAATCTTGCCCATCCCCAACCTAAAATTAACTCAATCATCAACCAAAAAACCACCAGATTTGAAGACAGTGCAAATCTTGGGAATCACCACCAAACTATAACTCAGTCATCAACTCAAAACCCACCAGTTTGAAGACAGTGCAAATCATGCCAATCCACCACCTAACTCTAACTCTGTCATCAACCCAAAAACTCATAAGATTTGAAGACAGTGCAAATCATGCCCATCCCCAACCTTAAATTAACTCAATCATCAACCCAAAAACCCACCAGATTTGCAGAGAGTGCAAGTCTTGCCAATCCCCGACCAAACTATAACTCAGTCATAACTCAATCATCCACCCAAAAACCCACCAAACTTGATGACAGTGCAAAACCTGCCAATCCCTGACCAAATTATAACTCAGTCATCAACCCAAAAACCCACCAAACTTGATGACAGTGCAAATCTTGCCAATCCCCGACCAAACTATAACTCAGTCAACCCAAAAACTCACAAGATTGAAGACAGTGCAAATCCTGCCAATCCCCGACCAAACTATAACTCAATCATCAACCCAAAAACCCACCAAACTTGATGACAGTGCAAAACCTGCCAATCCCTGACCAAATTATAACTCAGTCATCAACCCAAAAACCCACCAAACTTGATGACAGTGCAAATCTTGCCAATCCCCGACCAAACTATAACTCAGTCAACCCAAAAACTCACAAGATTGAAGACAGTGCAAATCCTGCCAATCCCCGACCAAACTATAACTCAATCATCAACCCAAAAACCCACCAAACTTGATGACAGTGCAAAACCTGCCAATCCCTGACCAAATTATAACTCAGTCATCAACCCATAAACCCACCAAACTTGAAGACACTGCAAATCCTGCCCATCCCCAACCTAAAATGAACTCAATCATCAACCAAAAAACCCAACAGATTTGAAGACAGTGCAAATCTTGCCAATCCTCGACCAAACTATAACTCTGTCATCAACCCATAAACCCACCAGTTTTGAAGACAGTGCAAATCATGCCAATCCCCGACCAAACTTTAACTCAGTCATCAACCCAAAAACTCACAAGATTTGAAGACAGTCCAAATCTTGCCCATCCCCGATCAAAATATATCTCATTCATCAATCCAAAACCCAATCAGATTTGAACACAGTGCAAATCCTGCCAATCCCCAACCAAACTATAACTCGGTCATCAACCCAAAAGCCCACCAGATTTGAAGACAGTGCAAAACCTGCCCATCCCCAACCTTAAATTAACTCAATCATCAACCCAAAAACTCAACAGATTTGAAGACAGTGCAAATCATGCCAATCCCTGACCAAAATATAAGTCAGTCATCAACCCAAAAACCCACCAGATTTGAACACAGTGCAAATCTTGCCAATCCCCAACCAAACTATAACTCTGTCATCAACCCAAAACCCACCAGTTTGAAGACAGTGCAAATCATGCCAATCCACGACCAAACTCTAACTCTGTCATCAACCCAAAAACTCACAAGATTTGAAGACAGTGCAAATCAAGCCCATCCCCAACCTAAAATTAACTCAATCATCAATCGAAAAACCCACCAGATTTGAAGAGAGTCCAAGTCTTGCCAATCCCCGACCAAACTATATCTCAGTCATAACTCAGTCATCAACCCAAAAACTCACCAGATTTGAAGACAGTGCAAAACCTGCCAATCCCTGACCAAACCATAACTTAATCATCAACCCAAAAACCCACCAGATTTGAAGACAGTGCAAATCTTGCCAATCCCCGACCAAACTATAACTCAGTCAACCCAAAAACTCACAAGATTGAAGACAGTGCAAATCCTGCCAATCCCCGACCAAACTATAACTCAATCATCAACCCAAAAACCCACCAAACTTGATGACAGTGCAAAACCTGCCAATCCCTGACCAAATTATAACTCAGTCATCAACCCATAAACCCACCAAACTTGAAGACACTGCAAATCCTGCCCATCCCCAACCTAAAATGAACTCAATCATCAACCAAAAAACCCAACAGATTTGAAGACAGTGCAAATCTTGCCAATCCTCGACCAAACTATAACTCTGTCATCAACCCATAAACCCACCAGTTTTGAAGACAGTGCAAATCATGCCAATCCCCGACCAAACTTTAACTCAGTCATCAACCCAAAAACTCACAAGATTTGAAGACAGTCCAAATCTTGCCCATCCCCGATCAAAATATATCTCAATCATCAATCAAAAAACCCACCAGATTTGAAGAGAGTGCAAGTCTTGCCAATCCCCGACCAAACTATAACTCAGTCATAACTCAGTCATCAACCCAAAAACTCACCAGATTTGAAGACAGTGCAAAACCTGCCAATCCCTGACCAGATTTGCACTCTGTTCAAATCTAGTGGGTTTTTGGGTTGATGACTGAGTTATATTTCGGTGGGGCTATTACCAATCATGTTAAGTGACGTCATTCATTTGCGTGAGTTCTAGAGTAGATGCTACGTACGTTCATACCGATTGATGTAGCGAGCCGAATGAAAGTAATGGTAGTGCCACGTGGCACTCCCTACAACCGGTAGAGAGCCAGACCGGGGGAAGTAGAAATCTGGTAGATTCACTATCACTGAAACCAGCTTCTAAGCACACGCTTAAACCCCGATAGCCTCAACAAGCCAGCAAAGGATTCCTCCAGCAAAGCGCAAGCCTACAACACGCGCTACCAGAAGAAATTACGCACGATCGATTCCCATACTCGCATGATCGATTCCCTGTATCACTAGCTAAAACCAGCTTCTAAGCACACGCTTAGAGGACCCCGATAGCCACAACAAGCGTGCCACGGATTCCCCTAGCAAGCCCATCGGTACCAAGGAAATCGATTCCCTGTATCACCGGATAAGGTGTATCACTGTGTCACTGTATCACTGAAAGGCCCAAAGGAATTGATTGCTTGCGACCGAAAGACGCGTACAAAGTCAAGAACGAGCTTCGTATCAACCAAATTACAGGCTAGCACTAACAAGCCGGTAAAGGATCCCTCCAGGAAATCCAAGCATACAGCTCACTCTTTCTGTTCCTAAAACGATTAGTAATAGAATAAGTAAAAAGGCCCACCACGCCCGCCCGCAGAAAAGGCTTAACAGCCAAAGGCTTAACTGCCCAAGCTGTTAAGCCAGGCTGTGCGCCGGTGTGTGTGGGCACAGCAAACTAAGGGACCGGACTACAGCCTGCAAAACAACCAACAGGCTGGAGTTCCCGGCTCCCCATCTAGCAATTGCTTAACCCACCAACACACCCATGAACTACAAGCATTGCACATACAGTACTACAAGTAGGCTGGCTACTGAGGCTATCACGAATGTAGTGAGTGATAGTCCTACCAAGTGATCTACACTACCAATCGAATGACTGTTGTCAATCAAAAATCGTGTCGTCGTACGGTAACAACTCCACCAATTTTGCACCTCGTCTTCTTTCCATCGAATTTCCTACGGATACCGTAAGATGATGACGTTGGCAAAAATTTGATTTGTAGGAGAGTACAAGCAGGAGTCATAAATAAGAGGGGTGCGACACGCCGTCTGTCTGTCATCCGTTTTCGCTGCATGATACTAGAAAAAAATGGGGGTCCTTGAAACCATGATAGGAGGATTTTGTTAAAAACTTCCCCAGCTAAATTTTTAAAAGTCTGTTTTTACTCCATAATGCTAGTAAAACTACTACACTTTCAAATGATAGCAACTCAATCAAAAAGCAATATTAAAATGAGTTACAGGGTTCATTCTAAACCAACTTTTTGTGAGGAAGCTGAATATTTAGCTTGTTTGGGCTGATTATGCACAGAATTGTATTTATTAAAGAGAGAGACAGCACAAGATATTGTGAGAAAAAAGCAGCGAAAACGGATGATGAACAGACTTTTTGTGGGTTTGGAATCATTTTTGGTGGGACTGACCAGCGAAAATGGACAACGGACAGACTGTTTGTGGGTTTGGAACCATTTTTGGTGGGACTGACCAGCAAAAACAGATGACAGACAGACCGTTGAACCATTTTTTGGTGGTCACCCCACATGTGCTTGTCAAGAACGCCACAGATGAATAATACAGCCAAACACCACTTGCTATGTGTCTCTCAAGAGTATAAGGAAGGTGTGTATGTAATATGAAGGTCAGAAAGTGATTGGAAGTACCTTTGGGAATCAGGTGTTTCACTGTCCTTTTTACTAGCATTATGCAGTAAAAATGTACTTTTAAAAATTTAGCTGGGGAAGTTTTTTCCAAAATCCTCCTATCATGGTTTCAGTGGAAACTCCTCGTGTCGCACCCCTCTTATTTATGACTCCTGAGTACAAGTACCATACAGCGGAAATACCACAATTGTGGTATTTAGCCTGACACTACTGTGGCACATAAGTAGAAACCGGTACGCTTAATGATACATACCTCTAATGACTATTTCTACTGTTTTTTCTCTGTAGATATCATGTGGTACCCCTCAAAAATAGAGGTACAGGGCGAATTTCCATACACAGTATTGTTGCATTTTTAGTGGTATAAGACTCCGTGTAACTCTTAAGGAAATACCACAAATACCACAAGTACTTTACATGACCGGTGTTCTTCAGTCTTTTCTTTCTAAGAAATATCCCCGGAGGTGCTTGTTTTTTTTGCTCACTTTTTTGAAATGGTGACGGTGACCGATAAGATGACAACCAATAAGACAAGAACCGATAAGACGGCTAATAATCACCAATTCCCCCTAGTATTATTGCTACTAAATTGGTCCCCTCTGAGTAAGCTACTAGTGTGCTGTATTATATTTTGGTACTGTATTTAAACTTAGTCTACTAGGTTTTCCTGCTGCTCGAAACGTCGCTCCAAAGAAACGCTGCTCCAAAACGCTGGTCGAAACGCCGCTGCTGGCTGCTTGCTTCCTGCTGCTTGAAACGCCGCTCCAAAACGCTGGTGCTGGCTGCTGGCTTCCTGATCCTCCTCCAAAGCGCCGCTCCAAAACCCTGCTCGAAACGCCGCCGCTTGCTGCTGGCTTCCTGCTGCTTGAAACGCCGCTGCTGGCTGCTAGCTGCTGGGTTCCTGCTGCTCCAAAACGTCGCTTGAAACGCCGCTGCTGGCTTCCTGCTGCTTGAAACGCCGCTCCAAAACGCCGCTGCTGGCTTCCTGCTGCTCCAAAACACCGCTCCAAACGCCGCTGCTTGCTGCTGGCTTCCTGCTGCTTGAAACGCCGCTCAAAACGCCGCTCCAAAACGCAGCTTGATTGTCGTTTGAATACCCTTCCCGCTCCAAATCGAAGTAGAGTAACATGTAGGTATTTGAGCTGGTGTAATTTTGTACTATTTGTACGGTGGCGGACCTTCATGGTCTGTTCTATTGAAGGAGAAACAGAAGGGTCGTTGGAGGGTCGTAACTCGCCATCCAAATAGCCGTTCGATTGCCATTCGATTGCCATTCCAGGTCAGCAAACCAGTAGAGGAACATGATGGTGTTCGAATGTGGTAGTATTTGTACAGGTCCACCCACATCTTCCCTTCTATTGGAGGGGAAACAGATGGGTCAGAGAAGGGTCGTCGACGACGACGACGTATCTTTGTGTGTTATTCGCAGTAGAATTGCGGTTCGCATACCCTTCCGGATCGAAAACCAAGTAGAGGAATGTGTAGGTATTTGAGTTGGTGTCATTTTGTACTATTTGTATGGTGACGGACCTTCATAGTCTGTTCTATGGAAGGAGAAACAGAAGGGTCGGTCGTCGCGAAAATAATGGAAATTAATGAACGACATCGGTGAATTCGATGATCGGACTTCTCATTAAAAAAAGTTGTGTTTTCAGGGTCTTTTGTCTTGTTCTTTTTTTGAAGAGATTTCAGTGTGCGGAGCACACATATGTTTATTTCCTGTAGACTTCTACATGGTTTTGGTACTGGGTATTTATCGGTGAGTGTACAAGATAAAAATACCACAATAAATACCCAGTACCAAAACCATGTAGAAGTCTACAGGAAATAAACATATGTGTGCTCCGCACACCGAAGTCCCTTCAAAAAAAGAACAAGTGAAAAGACCCTGAAAACACACCGAAAAACTCACTCTTAAGACAATTTTTTTGATGGGAAGTCCGATCATCGAAATCACGAATGTCGGCCCATGATCGACCCTTCTGTTTCTCCTTCCATAGAACAGACCATGAAGGTTCATCACTGTACAAGTAGTACAAAATGACACCAACTCAAATACCTACACATTCCTCCACTTGGTTTTCGATCCGGAAGGGTATTCGAACGGTAATTCAATGGCAAATAACACACAAAGATACGTCGTCATCGTCATTGAGGTTGAATCTTATGGTTACGTGCAATCTAAAAATGAGAGTTTGCTACCATAAAAATGAACGCGCGCCACTAGATATTACTATTGCTTTTAGAAGAAGCATCTCATTTCCGTAAATAAATGTTTGGCTAAGGTTTTTAGCAATTTTTAGTCGTAGCGTTTGTACCAAGGCTACTTGTTAAAAACAGATTTTTTTAATATTTCTACGTATTTCCCCCCCCCCCAAACCCCCCCCACATAAACTCCGTCTAGAAGGTTACGTTGTCAACTCTTAGGGTTAGTGTTAAACGTTCAACTAACAACTCCACCAATTTTTTTGTCTGGGGGTAGAAAATAAAATTACTGTGTGTTTGTGTGAGAGAGATTTTTTTTTCTTTTCCCGTACGATTTTCGTTGAAGCATCTAGTACATCATGTAGAATTCTACATGATTTTGTAGTACTAGATAATTCGTACGTACGAAAAAAAAAAACAATCTCATACGTATGATTAAAAAAAATCAATCTCGTACGTACGAAAAAAAAAATCAATCTCGTAACGTACGTACGAAAAAAAAAATACTCAAGTTCGTTTAAGGTTGGGGATTGGCAGGATTCGTTAGGGTTTAGGGTTAGGGTTAGGGTGTAGGGTTCAAATCTGGTGGGTTTTTGGGTTGATGACTGAGTTATGTTTTGGTCGGGGACTGGCAAAATTTGCACTGTCTTCAAATATGGTGGGTTTTTGGGTTGATGACTGATTTATATTTTGGTTGGGGACTGGAAAGATTTGCACTGTGTTCAAATCTGGTACCGTACAATATTTCGCACCTCGGTTTGTTGGCTTTTTCGATCGAATGGTTGACAACGAGGACGACCAACTTGATCTAAGACAGATTTTAATCGTATGATTTTTTTCTTTATTCAGGTTAAATCTTATGGTTACTTGCAACCAAACAAATGAGAGTTTGTTACCATAAAAATGAGCGCGCGCCACTAGCTATTACTATTGCTTTTAGAAGAAGCATCTCATTTCCGTAAATAATTATTTGGGTACTGTTTTTTACGATTTTTAGTCGTAGTGTTTGTACCAAGTCTACTTGTTAAAAACAGATTTTTTTAATATTTCTACGTATTTTCCCCCCCCCAAACCCCCCCCACATAAACTCCGTCTACAAGGTTACGTTGTCAACTCCTAGGGTTAGTGTTAAACGTTCAACTAACAACTCCACCAATTCCTTTTGTGCCCAGAAGTACCAAAGCTACCAGATGGTAGATATTCTATTTGTACGAATCAATTAGTCCCGTATCAAACAAAGTAATCGATTCCCACGACATATGGATTCCCATGGTGCATCGATTCCCATCGCGCATTGACGGTGAGCAATCTCTGTTTTATAGTATTGCCATTGTTCTTCGGTGAGCAAACTCTGATTTCGTAAAATATCACACGAGCTACGGGAGCAATTCCTGATCATAATGATAAACATATCATAGGATCTTCCTAACGGAACAAGAGAAGAAAACCGGTGGCGTGTGATTCTCACGCAATATATATACACATACAGATATATACAGTCAACGACCAATGCATGTACGGAAATAATCAGCAAGTAATCTCATCACTTCGCAACAGCAGTTGCAACGTATTCATCTCAATAAAAGAGATTTCTTGCACTTTGGTAAGATTTCACTTTATCTCATACTTTTAACATTCAACTGATTTATATCCCAAAATTCACACTAGTTGCTATCAACTATCTGCAATCTACATTACTAAGGTCTGTCTTGCTGTATCTGAATAAGTTGACAGTAAGAAGAGATCTGGCGTTTCCATAGTCTCGCCTGTAGTCCGATTATCCGTTGTCGAAAGTATCCAACCACAATTGTCACGCGTAGAGTACAATTGTTCGTCTACTAACACACTAACGCAGCAATGCTGTTCTTCAGAAGCCTTTGAATTAGACCCTCACCGGACCGGATTCAGAAGGAAAATAATACCCATTATCCTCATTTTCAACAAATGTGCGTACACGGAAAGACACCCCTCTATTTTGTCCTCTGGCCAGATGGAAGCATACTTCTCCACTGTCGATGACACATCCATCAAAGCAGGCGGTGGACAAGTAATCACCACCTCCGATGGATATGCGCTGCCTCTCAGCATTTGGCATGGTTTGCCATATCTTGCCTTGCGAAAATATACGACTGATGAATTGAACACGCTCCCATATTTTATCATGACATCCGATAAACACTGGGACCCATCTGTTCTCGATACCATAATCAGTGCTAAGGATGAAACCTTCCTTCAGAAATATCCTCCTCAGTCGCAGCAACTTCCGTATACCAAATACGATGAATGCGAAAATCCACGTTATCGTGAAGGATTGGATATCTCTGTATCTCCTGGCTCATCCACGGTTACGTCTCTCAGTTCGTACTCCAGTCATTGTACTCGATCACCCTTTCTCCCTACCGATGATCATGGAACCAATGACTGCTCCTTCTGGCTTACACCTACGGATTATGTTCATCAGGAGCGCCTCGCATGCTGCATTCCTCCTCCAATCTCTGATACAGTCATTGCTTTTCCCACGGATTGTACTGTTAGTGATACTCCACGTATTGCAACTACACCTCATGAACGCTATCCCAACAAACATGATTACTTATCTCTGAAACCCTTCTTTTGTTGGGTTTCCACAGATTGCATCAAAGCTACCTTGCCGAACATGTGGGCAATGGACTTTGTTTCCCAATCTGGGATCCAGTCACCAACAAATTGATTGACCGTTCTGGTGTACGCTCTGCTCTTACACCTGAGTCACACAACAAACAAGCTGGCCTCTTTACCGATGATGGCTTCATCAAATGGCGTAAGGCCAAGGATTCAGTACCTTGATTGTACGCCAATGGTGACGCCCCTACACTCACAAAACATGGGGAGCATACCATTACAGATGATCCAAATGCAAATCCCAAATCACAGGACGTCCTGACTACTACTCCTCTTGGAAAATCCACTGCGGACCCTGACACCGATCTAAGCCTCGACACTCCTGTGGCACATGACGACTCCACAATGTCTGTACCTACCGAGCAACAGGCTGCGGCACCTCCTATTCAGATACCGGACAATAGTCAACCTTCCGCATCTGGTAATCAGGTTCTTATCCAACCACCCGCCCACCCCTCGTTATCAAGCTTTCTATATAAGAAGGTCGATGACAGCCCAAGCTGGTCCCCTTCTCCACTCCCTAACAACTATGGGGAGAGTTTTGATGGTCCTCCTACGACACACATCTTCAGCAAGACCACCAATGGCGTTCTCCTTACTGAAGATGATTTTGATCCACCGGAGCTAGCATACTTTGATGTTAGTGACGTCACAACTCCACACACCAACCCTGCTACTCCTTCAGTAGACCCATCACAGGTAGTTGTTACCAATGAAGAAGGTAATGCACAATTTGACGCTGATGGTAAACCTCTTACCATTCCGACAATCCCAATTGCCAATCGACAAGGACGATCCTTCCTTGTACCCAACCCCAATGGTACTTGAAAGCAGCTTACCATTGTCGATGTAGAAGACAGTCTTGAACGCAATAACGACTTCATCAAATTCAAGTGCAAGCACTCTGATGACAAACTTAACAATATCATTGCATACAATGATGTCATGAATTACATCCACCGTGATTTGACCCAAGAAGATGGAAAATTTTGGTCGTTTCGCCGCATCCTAGGACACCAAGGTCCATTGGATAACAAGCACCCTCAATACAAAGGCTCCAAGTATAACCTTTGGATTGAATGGGAAAATATGGAACGGACATATGAACCACTAGCCAACATTGTGGCTGATGATCCTGTTACCATTGCCAAATATGGGAAAGACAACAACTTGCTTGACCTCCCAGGTTGGAAACGTCTCAAACAAATCACCAACCTAGCACAACGAACCAAGAAACTTGATCGACTTGTGCATCAAGCTAAGCTTTGGTCTTTCCGTACCACCCCACAATACCAATATGGATTCAAGGTACCTCGTAAGCACAAAGAAGCCCTCCAATTTGATCAAGCCAACGGAAACCACAAATGGGAAGACACCACCACTCTTGAAATGGAACAGCTCAAGGAATACAATACCTTTATTGACAAAGGCATGTACAAGGCAAGCTCCATCCCAAATGGGTTTCAACAGATCAAGGTACACATGATATATGCTGTCAAACATGATGGTAGGCACAAGGCTCGTCTTGTTGTAAACGGCAACCTCACCGAAGCCCCCGTACACAGTGTCTATGCCGGTGTCGTATCACTTTGCGGTCTACGTATGTGTCTGCTCCTAGCTGAACTGAACAGCCTAGAAGTATGGGGTACCAATATAGGAAATGCTTACCTTGAAGCAGTAACCTGTGAGAAAGTCTGTATGAAGGCAGGTCCAGAATTTGGATCACTAAAAGGTCATCTATTGATCATCTACAAGGCCTTATATGGACTCAGATCATCAGGCAAGTGCTTTGGTGATTTACTAGCAGCTTGCCTTATTGAACTCGGCTTCAAAAGATCCCGCGCGGAGCCGGAAATCTTCCTCAAGCCTTGAATGAACAAGCATGGTGAACGTGTATATGAACTCATATGCACATATGTCGATGACTTATGTCTTTGCATGGCAGATCCCACTTCTTTCCTGGAAATCCTACAGTCGGAGCCATACAACTTCAAACTGAAGGGATCTGGACCTATGAATTTTCATCTGGGCTGTGGATTTGAGTGCGACGCACATGGTGTTCTTTGTATGAATCCCATCAAGTTCATCGAAAAGATGGAAGCATCTTATGAACAAATTTTTCAATGCAAACCTAGCACCAGGCTCCAATCACCCATTGCCAAAAACGATCAGCCCAAATGGGACTCCTCGGCTTTTCTTGAGGAAACTGGTATCCAGAAATACCAAAGCATGATTGGTTCACTCCAATGGATCATCGCCATTGGACGTTTCGATGTCCAAACAGCCGTGATGACACTCTCGAGTTTCAGAGCTCAACCACGAGACGGACACCTTGATTGTGCCAAACGTATATACAGATATATCTCCAAGTTTAGACATTTTAAAATCAGGTTCCGTGTGGAACCCCCAGATTTTATATTGACTAAACCAGACACCATTGATTGGTCCAACACCGCCTATGGGGAGCATTCTGAGGAGCTACCCGACGACACTCCTGCACCACTTGGGAAGACAGTAGTGTTAACACACTTCTATGATGCAAATCTCATGCATGACATTCTCAGTGGGAAGGCAGTAACCGGCATACTCCACTTTGCGAACAAGACTCTCATGATGTGGTTCTCAAAGAAACAAGCTACTACGGAGACAGCCACATTTGGAGCTGAATTCGTTGCAGGAAGAACTTGCATCGAGCAAATCATTGACCTACATCATTCGTTCCAATACCTTGGAACACAAGTCCACGATATTTCTTACTCATGGGGAGACAACAAGAAGATGATTCAGACATCGACCTTCCCTTATGCAAGGTTGCATAAGCGTCACCATATCCTATCGTTTCACTACGTACGGAGCATGATAGCGAAAGGCTTCATTCTAATGCTGCACATCCCTGGTAAGGATAATTGTGCAAATATCCTCACCAAGCATTGGGGACACTCAGTTGTGTATCCACTGCTCAAGCCCATCTTCCACTTCTGTGGAAATACTGGCGACCTCCTCCAAGATGATGGAAGCATCATGTAAACGTGATGACCTTTCACAAGGAAACATGGGGAGTATTAAATTCCTTTCGTGTCCAGAAGTACCAAAGCTACACAATGGTAGCTATTCTATTTGTACAAATCAATTAGTCCCGTATCAACCGAAATAATCAATTCAAACGGCATATCAATTCCCACGGCGCATCAATTCCCATTGCACATTAACGGTGAGCAATCTCTGTTTTATAATAGTGCCCTTGTTCTTTGGTGAGCAAACTTTGATTTCGTAAAGTATCACACGAGCTACGGGAGCAATTCCTGATCATAATGATAAACATATCATAGGATCTTCCTAACGGAACAAGAGAAGAAAACCGTTGGTGTGTGCTTCTCACACAATATATATATATATATATATACAGATATATACAGTCAACGACCAATGCATGTACGGAAATAATCAGCAAGTAATCTCATCACTACGCAACAGCAGTTGCAGCGTATTTCATCTCAATAAAAGAGATATCTTGCGTTTCGGCAAGATTTCACTTTATCTCATACTTTTAACATTCAACTGATTTATATCCCAAAATTCACACTAGTTGCTACCAACCACCTGTCATCTACATTACTAAGGTCTGTCTTGCTGTATCTGAACAAGTTCACAGTAAGAAGAGATCTGGCGTTTCCATAGTCTCGCCTGTAGTCCGATTATCCGTTGTCGAAAGTATCCAACCACAATTGTCACGCGTAGAGTACAATTGTTCGTCTACTAACACACTAACGCAGCAATGCTGTTCTTCAGGAGCCTTTGAATCAGACTCTCAGCAGACCGGATTCAGAAGGATGTTTGAAGGTGATCGAACGAGGCCTTCGATCATACTAGTTATCTTGCTTCTACAGGAATCTTCTTGTACGAATGAATGAATGAGACACGAATGAATTGAATGAATGAGACACGAATGAATGAATGAGACGCGCGGTCGATCGTACAAGTCATCTTGTTTCTACAGGAACAGGGAATGGAAGTGGGAATGAGATTCTACCACTTACCGGTTCCAATTCTTTTCCTTACTAAAAATAGACCCTTATGTACTAGAATCTACAGGGCACAAGGTAGACCCCTACAGCCCCTGGTAATAAAGGTACAGGGCATGTGAGAATAGCGCCGGAGTATTAGCGGGCCGGTGCAAATATTAGTGATTTAGTGTGTGTATTGGAGTATTAACAGACCGATGCACCAATTTTAGTGATCTTAGGAAAGAGTGGATTCGTCCACTCACAATCTCAGTAACAGAATAATTCAATGTAATAAACAAACAACCAATTCAAATAGCCAAAACGCCAATCTTCTCCTGCAAGTTTCAGACCCCTTCAAACATACTTCGAAGTATTACGGAGCGATCTGGAATACCAGTGAGGAGTCGGCAACAAGCTACATATCCAAACGAAGACGGCGACGATAAGAGAAATTCAGACAATAGAAGAAGAAAGAACAAACTCCACGAAGAAGAACTCCATGAAACGAACCCCAAGCAAGATAAGAACAAGAACGCCTACCGAAACAGTGTAGGAAGCAGGATCGGTATCGACAGAAATAAGAATCGATAGGGCCGATTATCAAAGAAGAAAGATCCCCAGGAAGAGACAACAGCAACGACGGAATACTCCGAGAGCGGACACAAGAAGACAAATACAGCAGGATCGGTATCGACAGCATCGATAGGGCCGATTATCAAAGAAGAAAGATCCCCAAGAAGAGAAAACAGCAACGACGGAATACTCCAAGAGCGGAAAGAAGAAAACAAAAGCAGGATCGGTATCGACAGCATCGATAGGGCCGATTATCAACGAAGAAAGATCCCCAAGAAGAGAAAACAGCAAGGACGGAATACTCCAAGAGCGGACAGAAGACGACAAACAACAGCAGGATTGGTATCAACGGAAATTAGAATCGATAGGGGCCGATTATTATCAAGAAACAAACAACAGCAGGATTGGTATCGACAGAAATAAGAATCGATAGGGCCAATTATCAAGAAAAGAAGAAACACGGAGAGAATATTTGAACGACTGGGCATTTGGTAATAAAGGAAGGTTATTTGCAATTTCAGCCTACAAGTGGGGGAGCCGACACTGCAATTCCCTTGCAACCTGAATTCGAACATCGAATCAAATGACCAACAGAGCAGAACGGCACGCGGCAAGACACGCAGAACGGGCCAGAAGACTACAACAAGCAGTAAGAAACCAAGAGATAGAGATTGAGTTCAAAGCAGAGAACGCAGATACCGACGACGATACAAGTTCAGAGGATACGAGTTCAGAGGAGAACGAAGAAGACAAGGAAGATAGTGACGAAGAAGACGAGGAAGATAGTGACGAAGAAGACGAGGAAGACAGTGACAAAGATTCAAGCAGCTCAAGTGAAAGCAATTGGAGTGACGACGCAAGCAGTAACAATTCGAAAATGAACTATTCCAAGGTGCCAAAATTGCCTTGTAATGATGAAGTCGACTTTGAGGGATGGTATCGGAAGTTCCTGACACATGCAAGCAGCAGAAAGTACCTGACTATGGTGTCAGCCAAAGCCCATACTGATCTGCCCCCGGAAGGAGAACTCACAGAATATAGCGACATGAACAAGGCACAGAAGAAGGCGATTAAGGCACACTCCAAGGCATTGAACGACCTGCACATTGCATTCGAAGACAATCCTGCGGGCGAAGCAATAATCGAGAAATCCAAGATTGATAGAGAGGGATCATGGGAGGATAATGCAAAGATTACTCTACAATGGCCAAGGGGACGAGTGCATCGCATTTTTGAAGAACTATTCAAGTTGTACAGGAAGACCACCCCTGCTGATAGGCTGCAGCTCGAAGAGGACCTAAGAAACATCACGATGTCAGTAATCGCAAACCCAAAATTCGTATTTCAGGATCTATTTAGAGTGGTTCAAAAATACCAATACAAGACAATCAAGCCAACCCCCGATGATTTATATGCCACAATACTTCGCGCACTGCCAAAGTATCTTGTGATGCATCTGTCAAAGGACCTGAGTATGCTACGGCAGGAGGATGCACCACCATTTGCAATTATTGAGAGGATGGAAACCATTGCAGAGGACCTATACAACAACATGTTGGTTAAGGGCATGGCAAGAGCATCAAGCCATCAAGATATGGTTCTGTTTGGTGCTGAGATGACTGATTTGCCAATCCGGATACCCGAGACAAGTGGTCTACTAACGCGATGTGTTATTGGTGCAAAGAGAAAGGTCACAAAGCATTCAACTGTGCTAAACGTCAAGCAGGCCACCCAAAAGTTGACATAAAGGCAAACGACAACAACAACAACAACAACAACAATGAAAACAACAACAACAACAACAACAACAACAGCAATGGAGAACAGCATGGACGTCCCAAGTGCAGTAGATGTGGTGGAAAACATAGAGATGTAATGTGCGGGGAAGATGACCGGAATGCGCATCAACAACCACCCAATTGGAAACCAAAGAAGAAAAGTGATATGCAAGGAGCTGTGATCGATTTCGATTTTTGTCTATAAGTGATAGATGATTCCTTTGAAGCAGGGGAGTGTGTTTGAAGGTGATCGAACGAGGCCTTCGATCATACTAGTTATCTTGCTTCTACAGGAATCTTCTCGTACGAATGAATGAATGAGACACGAATGAATTGAATGAATGAGACACGAATGAATGAATGAGACGCGCGGTCGATCGTACAAGTCATCTTGTTTCTACAGGAACAGGGAATGGAAGTGGGAATGAGATTCTACCACTTGCCGGTTCCAATTCTCCTCCTTACTAAAAATAGACCCTTATGTACTAGAATCTACAGGGCACAAGGTAGACCCCTACAGCCCCTGGTAATAAAGGTACAGGGCATGTGAGAATAGCGCCGGAGTATTAGCGGGCCGGTGCAAATATTAGTGATTTAGTGTGTGTATTGGAGTATTAACAGACCGATGCACCAATTTTAGTGATCTTAGGAAAGAGTGGATTCGTCCACTCACAATCTCAGTAACAGAGTAATTCAATGTAATAAACAAACAACCAATTCAAATAGCCAAAACGCCAATCTTCTCCTGCAAGTTTCAGACCCCTTCAAACAAAGGAAAATAATACCAGTTGCTCAAATTGTAGACAAAATGGGTGCATACCCAATTGATATACGCTGCTCTTGTTTGTTGCCTTTGGACATGATCAACTTCATTCTGTTCTTTGGGCCCAATACAACTGCCAGAGCCATATGAACACCTTTTGCTATGGATAAATCTGCATCAGACACATAGCTTTTTCAATAATTCTTTCCTTTCATGCATATAGTACTACCGTATATATGCTGACAAAGAAGGAGGAGTACATGTGGTAGAATTCCTAATCTATATCGCAATAAATGTTGATGTTGGTCAATACAGTATCCTGAAAACTGCCTTTCAATTTGTCACAGCAGTCTACTACTACTTAGTGTAGTTCCTGGAACACTTTGTTTTGGTATTGTGATATTGTGAGACATTTCCTGGGATCTCTTCAGTGTAGCCAACAAACTTGGATCAATCCGTCAAATTGCTACGACTCATCTACCAGTCTTGTTGGAAGTGAGAATGGAATTGCATGCTTCTTACACAATAACTGTTGACAGAGTGACGGTTATAGGTTGTTTCCCTTGTTTCCCTGACAACAGTATCCAATCATCAATATACTACTAAAAACGTTCAGCTAATTCTAATCCTTCCACCATTCACTCATCTGACACGGTGTCTCTCTGTTGTGTGATGGTGGCTAGATAGCAGGAATCAATGTTTCCTTTTGATCCCATTTATTCAACAAAATGTAAAACTCCCTTGTAAAAACACTTGCCAACAAAGGCAAGAATCCAATGAAATGACAATCTTCCTCTCCATAGAGTGGCAAAAGTCACTTGTACTTTGTTATCCCTTTCAGAAACGTTACAGAAGTATTGCTTCTTATAGTTCATTATTTTCTTCCCGTTCTTGAATGATTACCATATACGCCCAACGTATCTATCTTCCACTATCTCCAACACATCTCTGCTGTATTTGTGATAGATTATTTGGGAATACACCATGATTGACTCTATCAACACTTGTCTCACTTCCCACATTCTTGGTTTGTGTTTTGATAAGCACAACACAGAATTTGACATCAGCTTCTTGCTTGCGACTACTGGTTGCTGTCAACTTTACGCGTTGATTAAACTTGGTACAAGCCTGACTATGTTTGGATCCATGTTTGGAAAGAAACCTTTTTAAATCCTCATCATCTTCTGTAGCCTGAAGTTCTGATTCAGATTCTGACACAATCTATCACTTACCAAATTCTTGAATTCTTCTTCAAGCTTTGTCACTTAAACGATGCTCATGCTTGCCTCAAACTGGTGCAATGTATTTTAAAAAATCGGAAATGTTTGTTGCGCCCATGAAAAATAATTCTCTATGTATTTTTGCACACAACAATTTCAAGGAGAACTATTTTTGCACCCATAGTTTCAGTTACGGTATTATGGTTGCTTCACAATTTTTCTATTTTTCAACTTCATTTTATGCTTACCCCAATAATAATTTATTCTCCATTCAATTTTTCCCCTTACGAAACTCATTTTTTAAAATAATATTATCTCTACCTGCAATTATATTTTAGTAGCGTTATTACAAATTTCTGCACAATGTATGAGCTTCTTGATAACTGGCAATTTATTATGCTACGTCCATTTCACAATACTTGCACTACAAATATTGAATACCAAAATAAAACAAACATATTTTGGTACAAAGATGAAAGTGTTTTACCAGCTGTTGCAATAATCTCATTCATAGTATTCAATTTTAATAGAAGACAAATATATTGTGCAAACCATAAATAATAATGAGCTAACCGCGGTATGTTGTTGTTATCACCATTTACTCTTGTAAACTTTTCATGTGTTTGATGTAATATTTGTAGTCCTCCTCATCCTTGCCAAGAGTCTCAATCATGCTACATTGTCACTTCTATCTTTGCTTCTTTTTACTTTCTTTGCCCTTGTTATCTCGTTGTGTCTAATTGCCACCAGTTTGTTGTTGGTATGTTTTAAGTAGTTCTATCTCTAAATATTTTGACTGTTGTTCCTCCCTTTGTTTTTCCTATTTCACTTACGAGGTATTGGTAAAGATCTTGTCCCTCATCACTCCATCCCTCCTTATTTCCCAACTTACTGTCAGTGAATTTCTTTCTCTTCTTTGTGCCCTTTGTTGTGTTTAACCATGAGTCATAGCCGGTGTAAAGGAGAAGTAATGTAAATGCTTCATCGATTGGGGTGAAAATGATGTTACTGATTGTTGTTTGGAATGGTTTTCTTTTGAAGTCTGTCTGTTTTGGTGACACCGCTCCAAAGATTCTTTTCATGAAATATTGGAATTCCGGTGAATTTTTCTCTTGACAGTCTTAGTGGAATCGGTACCTATTTTCAGAGTATACGTTCCTGGTGTCTGTGATTAGAACAATTCCTGGGAAAGTACCTGGTATCTGGTTCTTCCTTTTATTGTCTACGTGTCAGTGCTAACAAGATGATTGTGATATAAATAATGATGAAAGAGTGTATACCGGCAATCATTTTATTGTCTGTTCTTACCTTTGCAGTTTTTCCTGGCAAGAGTTTGAGCATTGTGCCTACACATAGTGATTGTCTGGCATAACATTCCACTCCACTTTTGATCATTGATATTGATCGTATTTGGTATTTCATTGTTATTCCCAGTTTTACAATTCTCATGATCATTGACTGTACAAAGACTGGTTTAGGGGGCGGGAATTTCATTTTCCTGAACAATGTGTCTTTGACATGCCGGGTAATGTTTTGTTTCATGATAGTCATTGGTCTCTTTCATTGTCAGTAGAGTATTGCTGTTGATACTGTTGGTGGTTGTATCTGTTTGGCTATCACTTGTGTTTGTTTGCTCACTTCCCAATACACTGCTTGTGGGGCTGTTTGTTGTTTGTGTAACAATGGTGGTACCCTGCACTGGACTGCGACTTTGTTGTACCATTATTTTTTTTGTTGAATCGTGAACAGAAACTTACCGTTTTTGTGTTTGATTGTTCTGGTGCGCTAGTTTTATAGTAATAGCGTTGTTTTGGAGCAAGTGTTTGGAATTTTTTCATTCATACTGTTGTAAATAGCTGTGGTAAAATTGTTACGTGCTGTAAGTGTTGTCGGTGAAAAATACGGACTTCTTGTCGGCATCAAATTCGATTGGAAAAGCCGACAAAACGAAACGAATCGACGACCGAGGTGCGGACGCGAAAATACGGGAAGCTAATATCCCGATGATCGAGTCTTAGAATCAAACGCACCTCCACTACTTGGAAATCCTTAAGTGGTAAAAACAATATCACCTAAGGCTACAAACAAAAGAGGATAATCGGTTAGAAACAAGACATATCCAAAGACCTGATCAATACGTCCGAGAACTGTTTCGCGGGGTTCGAATTTACTTCTCGCGCACAAATTTTGTGCGTGATTTTAACACGGCAATATTTCTGGACACCCTGAAATTCCCACCCCCAGTTATTGCCTTAAAATAATACAAAAAATAATTCTGTGCGCGTGATGCACATTACTCTACTCTCGAATAAAAATAATTTATTTCAGTCTCTAGCAGAACCGAATTATTATTCTGTACGAACAACACTTACTTCTATTCACGAATAAAAAAGAAACTTTGAGTCAGTATTAATTCCAAAATATTAATCTACCAAACAACAATTCGATTCTGCTCTCCTAATTGTGAATTATATTTCTCGACTACAATATTCCCTTTTTAAAATGTAGATTCTATTATGCTTTATTTATTCCTATTGCAACGTATTACGAATCCTCCATTATTTCTAATATTCTCAAAATTAAGTTCAAGATTAGTAGTAGTTTTGTATTATGTATGTACTGTTATTTTCTACATTAGTTCACCCATAGATAAACTTTCATTCATCGATGCTGTTATTGCCGGATCAATATAGACGTTTCTTTTCTTTTTCTTTTTTGGTCCACTACAATTAGTGGAGCTGCTACTAGTAATATTTGCATCGCCATGCTTATTTTTCTTGGTGTAATCTGTTGAACTTTCGTTCCTAAATCTGTCCCTCATCATTTCTTCCAATTTCCTTCCTGTTTCTGGGTGTTTTCGCATCTCGCCAATTTTGTCGCACAAGTCACTGAACAACTCTTGTCCTTCCTCCATCCATCCATTTCTGCTTCCACTGTCTGAATCGCAGAATTTTTTTTTGTCACGGAATCGTGGCATCACCCTTTCGCCGCTGCTGGTTCACCCATACATGATGCTCATTGTAGATCAGTACCAATGCAAATGCTTCATCTGCTATAGTAAATATATCACTCAGCAAGTGCCTCTCCTTCCGTTGTTTGAAATTGGAATTTGTTGGATTGATTGCCGACATGATTCTTGTAACAAAATAATAAAAATCTTCATCTTCCGCGTCTTTGTATGTTCTGTATTGAGGGTTTAAAATACTACCTGTGTCCTCATATTCTGTGTCTTGAATAACTGCAACAGTACCAGGGAATGTGATAGGGACTCGACCTTTTCTGTAATCGTCTGTACGGAAGTATCATCATTATCAACGGGCAGCATGTTAGTGTTGTCGGACCAAAAATAGATTCCAAAATTCCTAATTTCAACAACCAATTCTCCCACCTGTATTTACCTATCCAGTTTTTTCTCGCTAATGTTTGTGAGTTGTGCCTCAATGCGGTCAGTACTGTCCCTACTCGTTTCCTGTAAAAGGAACAGAATGCCGCAAGTGGAATATTTGGTGGCTTCATAACCGCACTTGCTCCAACAGCCCTTTGTATTACATGCGCCGTTACCTTTTCATTGATAGGGAACTTCATGTTGGGGTACCAATGTTTTTTGACGTAATCCCTTAGCTGCTTGTCCACTGTTTCAGTCATATCACTCAAAGTCTTAAGCATATCGTTGTCTGTTATAAGCCCATATTCGTCTGTAATTGTACTTACTGCTCGTTCTCTTGTGTCGCCGGCATTATCAGTCCCCTCTCCCTGCATGGTTGCCTCCGTTTGTTTAGGTACCATTACTACCTTTCCCACCCCTATATGTGGTTCGAAGTGTTTTGCCAGTTCCTGTGCCAATTTGTCATATTGGATTTTTTTCATGATTCGTTCCGCAACATCCTCGAAATCACAGCATTCTCCGTTAGATGTTTTCTCTACCACATTGGTTTTTGTTCCTTCTTTCTGTTGGTTTGTTACTGTAGTGGTGGTTGTGTTGGTAATGGTCAGTGCTGCTTCGTTACTCTGGTTGATGGTGTTTTGTTCTTCCGTGTTTGTAGTAGTAGAAATTGTGTTGTCGGTACCATTTTTTTACTGTTGCCCTTTGATGCGTTCATAGTTGTGGTATTACTGTTACACACTTTTTTAGTAATTGGTGTGTTTGTTTTCACTCTCTTTTTCTTACGGTTGTTGTCCCCTGTATTTTGATGATCACCGGGTCGGATGGTTTTGTTGTTTCGAAGGGTCTTCCCCTCGGATTTTTTGCTTCGTCGTGTCTTTCCGATAGCATTCATATTTTTTTTCTTGTTTTCTGAATACGGTGTCGATCAAGAATCATGTGTTTCTTTTTGTGTGGTTTTGTGTGTGTACTAATAATTTTGTCGGGTTGTGTATGGTGTTTTGTGTTGTGTGTGTCATGTGTGTGTGTGTGTACGGTGTTTTGTGTAGTATGTGTACGATGTTTTGTGTGTAGAGTTTTTCCGTGGGTTCTGTACTATGTTGTTTGCCCTGGCTTGGGCGCGCTGTTATATTTGTAGAAGTAGTTCACGTACCTGTGCTAGCCAGCCCTCCCGCGCCATAATTTTTTCAGAAGGGAAACTTTTGATAACACTAAGGTTATGTATTTCAATTCTCTAGTCACACGTAGAATCTCGTAGACTGCACCTAACATACTGTACTGTCTTGTGTGCCATTTGTATCTACAAACCACAACATTGTCTGTACTCTGTGTGGCAAAGTTGTTCCCAATATGCATTTAAAAGTTGTTCCCAACATGCATTTCTTAAGTCATGTGATATGCATTCATGGCCTGGTACAAAAACTTTGGTAGTCCTTACCAAATGAGACTGTTTGTGCCCTGGAATTTCACCAAAAATACCCTCATGTTTGCCATTTGTAGAGTCAAACCACAACATTTCCAGCATTCTGTGTGACAAAGTTGTTCCCAATATGCATTTGATGATTCCTGATCAATGTATTCATGGCTTGGACCGGATACTTTTGGAGTCATTACCCAATAAGTTAGTTTGTTCCCAGAGATTGCACCAAAAATACCTTCATTTTTGCCATTTGGATAGTCAAACCACAACATTTTGGGCTTTCTGTGGGGCAAAGTTGTTCCCAATATGCATTTGATGAGTCATGAGGAATGTATTCATTGCTTGGACCGGATATTTTTTGAGTCATTACCCAATAAGTTAGTTTGTGCCCTGGAATTGCACTAAAAATACCCTCATGTTTGTCAGTTGGAGAGTCAAACCTTAAGATTTTGGGCAGTCTATGTGACAAAGTTGTTTCCAATATGCATTGGATGAGTCATGATGAATGCATTCATGGCTTGGACCCGATACTATTTGAGTCATTACCCAATCAGTTAGTTTGTGCCCTAGAATTGCACCAAAAATACCCCCATGTTTGCCATTTGTAGAGTCAAACCTTAAGGTTTTGGGCATTCTATGTGACAAAGTTGTTTCCAATATGCATTGGATGAGTCATGATGAATGTATTCATGGCTTGGACCCGATACTATTTGAGTCATTACCCAATCAGTTAGTTTGTGCCCTGGAATTGCACCAAAAATACACCCATGTTTGCCATTTGGAGAGTCAAACCACAACATTTACAGCATTCTGTGTGACAAAGTTGTTCCCAATATGTATTTGATGAGTCATGAGGAATGTATTCATTGCTTGTACCGGATACTTTTTGAGTCATTACCCAATAAGTTAGTTTGTGCCCTAGAATTGCACCAAAAATACCCCCATGTTTGCCATTTGTAGAGTCAAACCACAACATTTCCAGCATTCTGTGTGACAAAGTTGTTCCCAATATGCATTTGATGATTCCTGATCAATGTATTCATGGCTTGGACCGGATACTTTTGGAGTCATTACCCAATAAGTTAGTTTGTGCCCTGTAATTGCACCAAAAATACCTTCATTTTTGCCATTTGGATAGTCAAACCACAACATTTTGGGCATTCTGTGTGACAAAGTTGTTCCCATTATGAATTTGATGAGTCATGATGAATGTATTCATGGCTTGGACCAGATACTTTTTGAGTCATTACCAAATAAGTTAGTTTGTGCCCTGGAATTGCACCAAAAATACCCTTATTGTTGCCATTTGGATAGTCAAACCACAACATTTTGGGCATTCTGTATGACAAATTTGTTCCCATTATGCATTTGATGAGTCATGATGAATGTATTCATGGCTTGGACCGTATACTTTTTGAGTCATTACACAATAAGTTAGTTTGTGCCCTAGAATTGCACCCCAAATACCCCCATGAGTGCCATTTGGAGAGTCAAACCTTAAGATTTTGGGCATTGTATGTGACAAAGTAGTTCCCAATATGCATTTGATGAGTCATGATGAATGTATTCATTGCTTGGACCAGATACTTTTTGAGTCCTTACCCAATAAGTTAGTTTGTGCCGTGGAATTGCACCAAAAATACCCCCATGTTTGCCATTTGTAGAGTCAAACCGCAACATTTTGGGCATTATATGTGAAAAAGTTGTTTCCAATATGCATTTGATGAGTCATGATGAATGTATTCATGGCTTGGACCCGATACTTTTTGAGTCATTACCCAATAAGCTAGTTTGTGCCCTGGAATTGCACCAAAAATATCCCCATGTTTTGCCATTTGTAGAGTCAAACCACAACATTTCCAGCATTCTGTGTGACAAAGTTGTTCCCAATATGCATTTGATGAGTCATGATGAATGTATTCATGGCTTGGACTCGATATTTTTAAGTCATTACCCAATACGTTAGTTTGTGCCCTGGAATTGCACCAAAAATACCCCCATGTTTGCTATTTGTAGAGTCAAACCACAACATTTTGGGCATTCTATGTGACAAAGTTGTTTCCAATATGCATTTGATGAGTCATGAAGAATGTATTCATGGCTTGGACTGGATACTTTTGGAGTCATTACCCAATAAGTTAGTTTGTGCTGCCCTGGAATTGCACCAAAAATACCCCCATGTTTGCCATTTGTAGAGTCAAACCTTAAGATTTTGGGCATTATATGTGAAAAAGTTGTTTCCAATATGCATTTGATGAGTCATGATGAATGTATTCATTGCTTGGACCGGATACTTTTTGAGTCATTACCCAATAAGTTAGTTTGTGCCCTGGAATTGCACCAAAAATATCCCCATGTTAGTTTGTGCCGTGGAATTGCACCAAAAATACCCCCATGTTTGCCATTTGTAGATCCAAACCACAACATTTTGGGCATTATATGTGACAAAATTGTTTCCAATATGCATTTGATGAGTCATGATGAATGTATTCATTGCTTGGACCGGATACTTTTTGAGTCATTACCCAATAAGTTAGTTTGTGCCCTGGAATTGCACCAAAAATATCCCCATGTTTGCCATTTGTAGAGTCAAACCACAACATTTTGGGCATTCGGTGTGACAAAGTTGTTCCCAATATGCATTTGATGAGTCATGATGAATGTATTCATGGCTTGGACCCGATATTTTTTGAGTCATTACCCAATAAGTTAGTTTGTGCCCTTGAATTGCACCAAAAATACCCCCATGTTTGCCATTTGTAGAGTCAAACCTTAAGATTTTGGGCATTGTGTGTGAGAAAGTAGTTCCCATTATGAATTTGATGAGTTATGATGAATGTATTCATGGCTTGGACTGGATACTTTTTGAGTCATTACCCAATAAGTTTGTTTGTGCCCTGGAATTGCACCAAAAATATCCCCATGTTAGTTTGTGCCGTGGAATTGCACCAAAAATACCCCCATGTTTGCCATTTGTAGAGTCAAACCACAACATTTTGGGCATTATATGTGACAAAGTTGTTTCCAATATGTATTTGATGAGTCATGATGAATGTATTCATTGCTTGGACCGGATACTTTTTGAGTCATTACCCAATAAGTTAGTTTCTGCCCTTCAATTGCACCAAAAATTATCCCCATGTTTGCCATTTGTAGAGTCAAACCACAACATTTTGGGCATTCTGTGTGACAAAGTTGTTCCCAATATGCATTTGATGAGTCATGATGAATGTATTCATGGCTTGGACCCGATATTTTTTGAGTCATTACCCAATAAGTTTGTTTGTGCCCTTGAATTGCACCAAAAATACCCCCATGTTTGCCATTTGTAGAGTCAAACCTTAAGGTTTTGGGCATTGTGTGTGAGAAAGTAGTTCGCATTATGAATTTGATGAGTTATGATGAATGTATTCATGGCTTGGACCGGATACTTTTTGAGTCATTACCCAATAAGTTAGTTTGTGCCGTGGAATTGCACCAAAAATACCCCCATGTTTTCCATTTGTAGAGTCAAACCACAACATTTTGGGCATTCTATGTGACAAAGTTGTTCCCAATATGCATTTGATGAGTCATGATGAATGTATTCATTGCTTGGACCGGATACTTTTTGAGTCATTACCCAATAAGTTAGTTTGTGCCCTGGAACTGCACCAAAAATACCCCCATGTTTGCCATTTGTAGAGTCAAACCTTAAGATTTTGGGCATTGTATGTGACAAAGTTGTTCCCAATATGCATTGGATGAGTCATGATGAATGCTTTTATGGCTTGGACCCGATACTATTTTAGTCATTACCCAATCAGTTATTTTGTTCCCTAGATTTGCACCCAAAATACCCTCATGTTTGCCATTTGGAGAGTCAAACCACAAAAAAATGGTTTGCTTTTGTTCGTAGAACGAAGCCACTTCATTGTTGATTCCCCATTTTCGGTTCTCATTATTTGAAAATGAGAACCGCCACCATCAGGGCGTTCAATTGGAGGAGGATCAGGTGGATTCAAGTTGTAGTGATATGTTGCCTGGCTTAGCATCATTTTCTCGGACTTTCTATTGGCAGTTTGATTGATTAGTGATGCAGCATTACATTGCGTGTTCTTGGAAGGAGCTTTAATCTCAGTTTTGTGGGGAGATTCATTGGGAGCACTATCCCAGCCTGCAGGGCTTCCCCATAAAGAGATATAATCTGGTAGGTGAAAGTACAGGTGATTCTTGATTAGTTTTGTTCCCATCCCTTTCCTGTGACAAGTTGAGTTTATACAATTGATAAAGTGAACAATTGATTTTGGGAGATTCTTTAAGGAACCGTATTTCATCCGACCGTGTTTAAGAAATTCTTCCATTGATAGAATGAGCTGAATTACCTCTATCTGTTTCTTTACAAAACGATGGTCACCAATAATGTCAGATCCATGTTTGGAAACCATAGCGATCAGAAGAGAAATAAGCATTCCAGAGAAATCATGCCCTTCTTTCTTCGTGGTTGATAAAAGCTGAGTCCCAAATTTGGTGCGAGGAAAATCTCTATCAGACTGGCGTGATAACAAACCACCGTACCGTTGTGCTAAATGGCCAATACTGTTAGCAACAGCCACGCCGTGATTCAAATTGGGGGCATAAACACATGGAACACTTCCGCGGAGCAACAATTCAATTGACTCGACAGCCCGTTTGGCAGTACCAAGCTGGTGCATGTGCAAACATTCACCGGGAGTTGCAAAATGAATATTGTTCTGATTCGTACCAAAGCATAAATCATGAAATACATTCCTTATGTTGTGATGAGAGTTGTTTTTGAAGTTCTTATTGATATCGTTTAGATCGGTGCCGGGAAAACAATGAAAATCAACAGGTGACCACTTCTTTGTTGCAGGTTGAACTGAAGGAATGTTTATGTTCGGAGAATAACAGTTGCAGTGACGGCACATCCGCATGACACCCTTATTGAAGGAGCCATATTTTCCACACAATTTATCGTGAAGTTCTGTGTCGCCAATAACATAGGCAATGGCAAATTTCATTTTTACCTTCCACTGTTGATTTGCGTACGGAAGATAATTCCATTCGATACCACCGTCTTCGTTGCACGCGGCTTTGAAGGAACGAAACGCTACTTCCAAACCATTGTGAAGATTCTGAATTTTTTCCTTCGAATTGGCAGGACGAGAGTGTCTGGTTGACTCCCATTCAGGGTCGGGATGGAAGTAAATAGTTGTCCATGCTTCAGGTCGAGAACGAGTCTCCACATTAAAAATACCGAGTGTCATGTTCAATGGTGTTAACGTAAGTCGTCCGTGCGCATCCAAAGAGATGCCATCCATGTAAAATATAATAGGAACAAGAATTTCTTGCGAATTGGGATTGCAAATTTCTTTCCAAGAAGATTTCCACCACGAGCCGTGATGCAATTCTGAGATTACAGAATGAGGATTCAACTCAGGATTATTGTCGGGAGAGAGAGGGGTCGAATAGTCGGGAAAGGAGAGGTTTTCTTCTATCATTAGCTGCTGGTCAGAAAGAAGAGAATAAATGGCATCCTTAAAAGAACGGACATACACCTGAGTGGGCTTATTATCAGGTAACCAATTCAGTATATGAGGATGAAATTTCATATCAGAGAGACCAAGATTGGATTGGAGATTGTCAAAAATTGTTTTCCGAGATCTAATTTTGGCATAGCAAAAATCAAAACCAGGTCTCATTTGACTGTTCTTTGCCCACTGGAAAATTGATTTGAATGTGTTCAATGGCAATTTATGTCGGGCCATTAAATTCATGAGTTCCAATTCTGCAAGAAGATGATGGGGCGGCGGTAGTTTTGTGTGGCTTTGAAATGCATCCTCTCTTTCGTTCAGATTAATGATTTCATGAAGAGATGGTGGTGGAGGGGCTTGCTGAGCAGTAGCGACGTTAACATCAGAACGATTAGTGGGATCTTCTTCGTTGTCTCCACAATCTATGTTGTTGGTAAAATTGATGTCGTTATTTTCATTTACGTCATCGTCATTGTCATCCTCAGTTGTAGCATTGAATATTGTAGTTGAGATGTTTTCTTAGGCCATACGAGACATATTTCAAGGTATTGCACTCTTTTGACCCAGATTTGTATCCTTTAAAACTCTTGGATTTTTTTCCTTTCTTATACCAGCAACCACGGCAGTAGAATAGAAGAGGGGTTTTGATAACAGGAGGCATGATGTTGCGGAGTTGCTTGAAGGAAAATATCAGTAGAATGGGTCGAGAGGACGGAGGTCGAAAAGATGAATCGTTGAAAGGAAAAAATTAAATAAGCGTATTATTTGGTGTGTGATGTGTTTTCTTGTACGGTAGATTTCCTTACTACCATACTTCGATTGCAAAAATGGTCCGTAAAGTAAATGCATTACTACTTAGTGATGATTGCAACATTCCTCGTACAATATGTTTAGTAGTGAACAGTACGTACAGTCAACTCCTTAAGAGGGTTAATACACAGCGCCGGACGGGTCAATCCCATCAGTTATTCCAAACATTCGTTGGCAGGCGCGTCAGTTCTTCCATAAGGTGCATGGAAATGTGAATCGAAATGGAAATCGTGGACAATTGCGTTGTTGATTATCGAAATGGAAATCGTGGACAATTGTTTTGTTGATTGCGATCAAGTTGATTCCGACTTTCATGTACCCGTAAAACCAACTAGTACGCTATTTTGCATGAGTTATTACTAGTAGATACTAGTAGGAAATCGTGGACGATTGCGTTGTTGATTATCGAAATGGAAATCGTGGACAATTTTTTTGTTGATTACGAGCGAGTTGATTCCGACTTTCGTGTACCGGTAAAACCAACTAGTACGCTATTTTGCATGAGTTATTACTAGTAGATACTAGCAATACATTATTTTCACTAGTACTTCATCATTATAATTGATTATTTCATTATCTTTCCGACGAGGAAAACAAATACCAACGTGTTAGGTGTTACTACTACCTAATCTTCGAATAGATAATCTACTCTACTGATACTACTAATACTAATCATCCAATCGACAGTCGAACCAACCATGGAGGGAATTTACAAAATACAAAAGGTGGTTCAGGAACACCCAGCCAATCTCGAACAAGAACTCCAGAAAATGATTGTTAATCGCAAGAAAGAGATTGCTGGACTCCAAAAAATGATTCGTAAGATTTGTGCAGGAAAAAGCAATCATCCAAATGTTAAAAATGAAAGCGTCGATCCTACTAGCAATCATCAAGTCGTTCCGAATGTAACCAGCAGCATCAATCCACCAACCGGGTTATTGAAAAGCGAACCAGATTTTGATGGCGATTCCGACAGTGTAGCTTCTGAAAATACAGCGGATCTTCCTGCGATTAAACAGGAACCAAACCCTTGAGTGCAATAGCCCGCCTGGGGTGGATTCGACTTGGAGTTGGAGTTGGAAAATTTGGGTCGGAGCCCATTATACCGGTATGGTGGAAACATGTTGAGAAAATGAAATAAGTCATTCGTGCACAAGTTGTACACAAAATAGTGCTTGTCACGAAACAAATATGATATCCTTAACTCTAAAATAGTTATTTTATTTGAGGAGTGACGAGATATTGTCTCAAAAGTAAAGGTGTGCGACGCGCGAGGTATTTTAGTAGACACGCGACCTAAAAAGATAGGAAATTTAAAAAATAGGGTCGAGAATTGTAAAAATACCGCGCGATAGCCCGCGGGGGGTAGAGAAACAGTTCTCGGACGTAAGTGAACACTTGGAACCCTTAAGTATGTTCGAAAGAATATACTTGATGTTCCGTGAGGAAATTACTTATTGCAATCAAGAAAGTCAATACCAATTCCAGATGGGCCTCATATCTAGCATATATACCATGAACAAGCATACGCCCCATCGAGTAAATCACTTAACCCCGTAAATGACCAATATCATCCAATGACCGATACAGTAAGACCGACACACAACACTAATACAGCAACAGCAACAGCAGTATCGGTACGATGAAACCCATACTAGTGAAAAGACCGGGGAAGATCTCTACCATGTAAAATAAAGCAGAGAGCCCCGATATAGTAAAAATAAGAGCATCTCTCTGAGCTCACATCTCTTTAAACTAAAACAATTCGTTATACCTATCCGGTCGATTTTTAGAGTAACAACAGTAAGTGCTTGATTTACTATGTCCAGGAAAGTGCTGTATCACTATTATTATTTCTTCTATTGTTGCAGTTGTGAGGATGGTTGTACTGACGCCTGCCTATCTTTTGTTTGCACGTGCCCTGATAATCAGGAATGTGGTGTCCTGAAAATTTTGGCACAGACCAGAACATAATTGTGTACCCAACTCTATCAATCTGTATGTTCCACACTTATAATCGTAGCCCAATCATTGATTCACGACATATTTTTTGTTTTTCCATTTTCTGCAACGGCATTGCAACAAATGGCCTTTTTGTTGTAATTGGGGAGCATCAAAAACTTCAGAATTTATTCAAAATTGTGCAATGAGGTTGCAGCAAACCCCCTAATTACAATCCCATATCTTGATGTTCATTGATTCACATATTTTTTGTTTTTCCATTTTCTGCAAGGACATTGCAGGAAATCGCCTTTTCATTGTACATAGAGCCCTTCATCCTTCCTTCTATTTGGGGCATTGGCTATCATCAGAGTCGGCTTCTCTGTGGCCCTGGTTTCTGTCTCCTTCTACTGAGAGGATCTTCTCCAAATGTTCTACCGGATGGAGGGTTGGCTCGTCTCGAGGACGGGGCGGATACAGCTTCACCTCTATCATTGTTCCAACCAAACCGACATGTGCAAATACCCCTGTCTCCCTTGTGTCATGTGGGCCCGTTTTTGGGATTGTTGGTTCAACTACCTTTGTCTCACATCCACCTGATGAGGATCCCTTGACCTATGATCCGTTTGAGTGTCTCCCAGCCACCCCAGAGGATGCCTTTGATGCTCTCTGCACAACCCCCCAAGTTCTTCTCCATAAATTCTCTCTTCCCCAGGAAGGATGCCAGGCTCTTGCCGATGTCATTCTGAGTGTCACTGCCAGTGCTGTCTGTGATGGATCATATGACCCTACCCTTCTCCAAGGCACATCTGCATTTATTCTATCCCCCAACACTTCCACCAAGTCTCCCTCCTTGTTCCTCACTGGATACAACCTTGTCAGTGGCTCACCTGGAGATCAGTCTTCCTACCAGAGCAAACTGGCTGGCATCATTGGTGTTCTCACCTGCTGTATGGCTCTTGTGGATCTCTATGACATTGCCTCAGGCTCCCTCACCATTGCCCTTGATGGGGCTACGGCTCTCCAACAGGCTCAGGGAACCTTGCCATTGGCTATTTCCCAGAAATCTTTTGATTATGTCTATGCCATTTGGAATATGCTCTCTGCTCTTCCAATCACTGTCACTTTCAGGTGGGTTAAGGGTCATCAAGAGGGTCTTTTTCTTCAATGGTGGGCTCTTTGCAATCATCAGGTTGATGGCATGGCCAAGGCATTTCTCTCCTTCACTCACGAATCTCCCTACCATTATCCCTGGCTTGTGTTTGAGCCCTGGGCTCTCTCGCACAATGGTTTCAAATGCCCTCGCTTTGACCAGAATGCCTTGCATCTTCTTATTTCTGGTCCTCCCCTTCTCCACTACTGGCAAACCCACCACGGCATCCCCATTCCCTCACAAGTTTCAAGCTCTATCCATTGGTGTGCTCATTGGGCTGCTTTCCAGCGCCTTCCTCCTGGTATGCAACGGTGGTTTGTCAAGTTTGCTTTGGGCTGCATCGGCGTTGGCAATCAGCTGCTCCATTACCAACACCAGGACCACTCTAGATGTCCCCTGTGTGCCCAGGTTGACGAGAAGGTTTCCCATGTGCTTTCGTGGGGACGAAGGAGCTGTCAAGCACAGTCTGTCTACTTTTAGGGGTCCTTTGCAGCAGCGTCTTTCTGCAGAGCAAACTGATCCATCCCTGGCTCTAGCCATTGTGGATCTTATTACTCTGGGACGTCAAGGCAGGCGCATTCACCCTTCATCTTACTCTCCTGCAATTGCCTCTGCTGTCAGGGCTCAGCACCACATTGGCTGGCATAACTGGTTTCTTGGGAGATGGTCTCCCCTCTGGTATCAAATTCAAGATGATTACTATTCCCTGATTGGCAGCAAGTGTTCTCCTTGCCGCTGGGCTACTGCAGTGATTCATCAATTCTTCCTCACTTGCTGGGATCTTTGGACGTATCCAAATGAACGGCTCCACGGGTCTGGAGGAGTGCTTGAGGCCAAGCAACACCAATCTCTCAATGCTTCCATTTCGACTAAATTGACCATTGGCTTAGCTGGTGCTCTGCCTCAATCCCACTCACTTCTCCAGATTCCCCTCCAAGTGCTTCGTGGCTACACTCTTACTGCAAAGAGGCAATGGCTTGCAACCATCCAGCTTGCCAGGAAACACTTTGCAGTCCCTATCCAGCCCGTGCAGCCGTATCAACAGGAGGCTGCCTTGATGAGGGCATGGCTGAACGGATCCTAAGGGATGGGTCAAATGTTTCCCCAAGTGTTGCACACAGTGTCACTACTAGCACTATACCAAGCACTGCTCCAAACATTTCACCAAGCGCTGCACCAAGTGTGGCTCCTAGTGTTTCACCGAGTGCTGTACTCAGTGCCAATCCTAGCGCTGCACCCTGTGAGGCTTTTCGTGTTTCACCAAGTGTTGCACCCAGTGTCACTACTAGCACTGCACCCAGTCCTGCTTTAAGTGTTTCACCAAGCGCAGCCCAAGTGTGACTCCTTGTGTCTTACCCAGTGCTGCACTCATTGCCAATCCTAGCACTGCACCCCTTGTGGCTCCTAGTGTTTCACCAAGTATTGGCCCCAGTACTACTCCTAGCACTGCACCAAGTGCTGCTCCAAGTGTTTCCACAAGCGCAGCCCCAAGTGTGGCTCCTAGTAGTGTTTCACCCAGTGCTGTACTCAGTGCTCCTAGCGCTGCACCCAGCGTGGATCTTAGTGCTTCACCATGTGTTGCACCCAGTGTCACTACTAGCACTGCACCAGGTGCTGCTCTAAGTGCCAATCCTAGCGCAGCATCAATTGTGGCTCCTAGTGTTTCACTAAGTGTTGCACCCAGTGTTACTCCTAGCACTGCACCAAGTGCTGCTCCAAGAGTTTCACCAAGCGCTGCACCCAGTGCTGTTCCCAAGTGTTTCACCCAGTGCTGCCCTTAGTGCCACTCCTAGCGCTGCACCAAGAAGTGTGGCTCTCAGTGTTTCACAAAGTGTTGGACCTAGTGTCACACCTAGCACCGCTTCCAGTCCTGCTCCAACTGTTTCACCAAGCGCAGCCCCAAGTGTGGCTTCTAGTGTCTCACCCAGTGCTGCACTCAGTGCCAATCCTAGCACTGCACCAAGTGTGGCTCTTTGTGTCTCACCCAGTGTTGCACACAGTGTCACTACTAGCACTGCACCATGTGCTGCTCCGTGTGTTTCACCAAGAGCTGCACCAAGTGTGTTTCCTAGTGTTTCACCCAGTGTTGTCCCCAGTGATAATCCTAGCATTGCCCCCAGTCCTGCTCCAACTGTTTCATCAAGCGCAGCCCCAACTGTAGCTCCTAGTGTCTCACCCAGTGCTGCACTCAGTGCCAATCCTAGCGCTGCACCAAGTATGGCTCTTAGTGTTTCACCAAGTGTTGCACACAGTGTCACTACTAGCACTGCTCCAAGTGTTGCTCCAAGTGTTTCACCAAGCGCTGCACCAAGTGTGTTTCCTAGTGTTTCACCAAGTGTTGCCCCCAGTGATAACCCAGTCCTGCTCCAACTCTTTCCCCAAGTGAAGCCCCAAGTGTGGCTCCTAGTGTCTCACTCAGAGCTGCACTCAGTGCCAATCCTAGCGCTGCACCAAGTGTGGCTCTTAGTGTTTCACCAAGTGTTGAACACAGTGTCACTACTAGCACTGCACCAAGTGCTGCTTCAAGTGTTTCACCAAGCGCTGCACCAAGTGTGGTTCCTAGTGTTTCACCAAGTGCTGTACTCAGTGCCAATCCTAGCGCTGCACCCTGTGAGGCTATTCATGTTTCACCAAGTGTTGCACCCAGTGTCACTACTAGCACTGCACCCAGTCCTGCTTTAAGTGTTTCACCAAGCGCAGACAAGTGTGGCTCCTTGTGTCTTACCCAGTGCTGCACTCAGTGCCAATCCTAGCGTTGCATCAATTGTGGTTCCTAGTGTTTCACCAAGTGTTGGCCCCAGTGCTACTCCTAGCACTGCACCAAGTGCTGCTCCAAGTGTTTCCCCAAGCACTGCACCAAGTGTGGTTCCTAGTGTTTCACCAAGTGCTGCACTCAGTGCCACCCCTAGCGATTCACCAAGTGTGGCTCTTAGTGCTTCACCATGTGTTGCACCCAGTGTCACTACTAGCACTGCACCCAGTCCTGCTCCAAATGTTTCACCCAGCGCAGCATCAAGTGTGGCTCCTAGTGTTTCACCAAGTGCTGCATCAGGTGCTGCTCCCAGTGTGTCACCAAGTTCTGCACCCAGCAATGGCCCCAGTGTATCATCAAGCTTTGTCTCCAGTACTGACCCTAGAGCTGCACCTAGTCTTGCTCCTTGTGTTTCACCAAGTGCTGTACCCAGTGCCACTCCTAGTGCTGCACCACGTATGGCTCAGAGTGGTTCACCAAGCGCTGAGCCCAATACCGCTCCTCGTGCTGCACAACTTGTGGCTCCGAGTGTTTCACCAAGTGCTGCACCCAGCTCCCCTCCTAGCGATGCACCAAGTGCTGCTCCCAGTATATCACCAAGCTATACACCCAGTGTTGCCGTGCGGCCCCTAGTCTTTCCCAGTGTCCCATCTGCCTGCTTTTTCCTTCAAGTCATGTGGCTCTATGCCCCTACTATGTCTATCCCCTTCCTACTGTATGATTGTTGGCAGCTGCCTCCAGTTCGGCTTATGCTACTGGTATCCTTCATCAGTTTGTCCTTGTACCCTCCCTGCTTGCTTTCAGAATTTGTTTGACAAATTTGTCGTTCTACAATTTGGGGCTTAAACTCTCTTCGATTGAGGCAATGTTAAAGTCTGGATACAGACTGAGTAGTTTAGATCCACCTTCAGTGGTTAAAGTTACTTAAATACGCATATTATTATCATTATTACTTCCACAATTAGGATATGTTTGTACTACACTTGGAACACACATTATTATAATTCTTTCTGTCACAATATGTAATCATGTACATAAACTATCACTTCCACAATTAGGATATGTTTGTACTACACTTGGAACACACAATTATTATTCTTTCCGTCACAATATGTAATCATGTACATAAACTATCACTTCCACAATTAGGATATGTTTGTACTACACTTGGAACACACAATTATTATTCTTTCCGTCACAATATGTAATCATGTACATAAACTATCACTTCCACAATTAGGATATGTTTGTACTACACTTGGAACACACAATTATTATTCTTTCTGTGACAATCTATAATCATCTATATATATTAAAAGATCAAGAATTAGGAAATGTTCCTAATACTGTCATTTGGAACACACAATTATTATTCTTTCTGTCACAATTTGTAATCATGTACATTGATTATTACTTCAACAATTAAGAAATATTCCTACTACTCTCATTTGGAACACACACTTATTATTGTATCTGTGACAATGTTTAATAATGTACATGCATTGAAAGATCAACAATTAGGAAATATTCCTACTACTGTCATTTGGAACACACAATTATTATTCTTTCTCTCACAATTTTGTAATCATGTACATTTATTACCACTTCAACAATTAGGAAATATCCCTACTACTCTCATTTGGAACACACAATTCTTCTTCTTTGTGTGATAATGTTTAAGAATGTACATGCATTGAAAGATTAATAATTAGAAAATAATCCTACTACTGTCATTTGGAACACACTATTATAATTTTTTCTCTCACAATATGTAATCATGTACATTAATTATTACTTCAACAATTCGGAAATATCCCTACTACTCTCATATGGAACACACAATTATTATTCTTTCTGTGATAATGTTTAACAATGTTCATACATTAAAAGATAAACAATTAGGAAATATTCCTACTACTGTCATTTGGAACACACAATTATTATTCTTTCTGTCACAATCTGTAATTGTGTACACCATTAATTATTACTTCAACAATTAGGAAATGTTTGTACTACTATCATAAAGAACAAACAATTATTATTCTTTCTTGGTTGCCTTGGTTGCTTTGGCTCTCCTTTCCACAGTCCGTAATCCGACATTGCATCAACAACAGCCACAAACTCCAAGCCGCCGCAAACACACAAACAGTTGCACGCTTGCTGAAGCTTGCAAAAGACGACGACAGCAAAGACAGACAATGACGCCGCCGCCGCCGCCGACGGCATACCTCCTCCGATCTGCTGCGCCCCGCTCCATTTGATTTTGTTGTGCACTATTTCCAATCCCCGACTAGAACTACAATCGATAATTGTTTTACACCTATTACACTTCGCCCATACACTCCTCGTGACGCCACTCCTCTTGTCACGGACACGTCGGCGCTCATTTGATTGTGCTAAGCCATACTATAAACCAGCGTCTGCAACTACTTTTCCATTGATAGTTGCCTTCTTAATCCCTCCACGATCTCCCGCTCTTACTCAGTGCAAGACACGGTATCTCAAAACAACAACCTAAAGCAATTTTTTTGCTGCTTCGCCACGTCTCCTACACGTCTTATCTCATTGCAAAAGACATTCTTCCCTCTCTATTGTGGACACGCCGGTACCATTCTGGTCCTCCAACTCCCGCTATTGACTGAGTTATCAAATTTTTACTCATCCGCACTACTATCCTGGCCTTTCAACCCCACGGCGCTCCCTCCTCCCTCCCTACCTCCCTACCTCGTCCTCCTATGCCTACCCTCACTCCCCCTACCAAGCACACCGAGGGCCAGTCTCCCACCCCTGCCCTTTCCCCCAAGAAAAGACCTCCACAGTCTACACCCTCCCTATCTTCTTCGTCTGCACAATCTCTTGCCTCTGGCCATCGCTTTCCCAAGCGTGCCTTCTTGAAGAAGAACTCTCCTCGCCATGCCCAAGTTCCCAATGCCTGGGTCACCCTTTCCCCCTCCTCCCTTCTTCTTCAGCGGCCTGATGACTCCACGTCTGCTTCTTCTTCCTCTACCAGCCAGTCGTCTCATGCCTCCATGTCTGTCTACTCTACCTCTGATTTCTCTGTGGCGTCTGCTAAGCGGGCTTCTAAGCAGCCAGCTCTTAAGCAGTCAGCTCTGAAGCAGTCAGCTCTTAAACCACAGGCTCTCAAGCAGCTTGTTCTTACACTGTCAGCTCTTGAGCAGCCAGCACTTACGCCATCAGCTACTCAGCTGAAAGCTCTCAAGCACCCGGCTCTTAAGTCACCAGCTCTTACGCAGTCCGTTCTCCAGCATCCCGCTCTCCAGCAGCCAACTCCACCTTCTCCCATCCTTGCAATGAACCGCCAAGTCATCTGTATTCAGGCTCTGGCTGCCGCTAATCAGGTGCATTCTGCCTCCTTCCTCTGGCGTTTCTATGGTGACGGTCGTTGTTCTATTCTGCCTGCTACAATTTTGCCTCGCGCAACTTTGTCCGACGTTCCAATGTTCCAGTACTAGAAACACGTAGATTTCTACACAAAATTTCCCTGCCATATCTTGCTCCCTTCTACACCACCACAAATGACACCAGGACCTCCATTTATGAACCAAGACCTAGCCTTTTTGATTTTGCTATCAGCTCAGTCTCTTGTTGCCTCTCTTGGTTCCTTGTATGTCTCCTATTCACCATTGTCGGCCGGTCGCTGTCGTCGTCGTTGGGCATCCAGCACAAAAACCAACACTAATTTCCTACACTGAATCCAGTACTAATTCTACCTACACTGAATCCAGTAGACCAGTACTAAACCCACAAAGCTACTTCTTCGCTCTGTTTTGGCGACGCGCTAACACTCCGATCTGTTTCCAAGCTTCTCCCCCAAGGCCCTTAAGTATCTTTACTTAACGCTCTACCCTGTTACACGCAACGTTCTTCATTCCTCAAGGTTCTTTTGAAGTGTTTCCAAGCCTCCTAAGTGCTTTTCACTTAACGTTTTGGTTTCCTTAAGTCTTTTCAAGTTGGAGTTGCTAAATATAAACATACTACCCCTCCCTTCTCGAAGGTTCCTAAGTCCTGACCCTTAAGTATTTGCAAGTTGACATTGCAGTAAACTTTATATCCTCCAGTTCTTCAAGTCTCTTTCCCTGCAAAATACTAAGAGAGGTCTCACAGGTTGAACTTCAAGTTCCCCTGCGTTCCTCCCCTGACCTTTAAGTGCGAATTCACTTAAAGCCCCTGATCCCTAAGTGTTTTCACTTAATGCCCTACTTCCAACATATTCCTTTCAGGTGTGCCCTGCAGCTGGCATCTGTTTTCACACCTACAGCCCCTTGGTTCCTAAGTGTTTTTTCTTAGAGCCTGTTTCTACATAGGACCATTCTTCCAGTGTCCCACCCGGTTCTTCAAGTCTCTTGCAAGATAAGAGAGGTCTCGCGGGTTGAACTTCCGGTTCCCTTCTGTTCCTTCCCTGACCTTTTAGTGCGAGCGTCACACAAACGAGATTCGGGGTTCTTTTGGAATCACGCGCATATTTGGGTCGAACTCCACTGGTCCCCCTTTGTAATTCCACCCTATTTATTGAAATTAATGTCGAACTCATAACATTTTGATGCACATCGCATTTTCCTACGGTACCCAACTGGCATCTGTTTCCGAATAAGTAGCATGTTACTGAATTTTATGCCTGAAACAAACAGTGCATGGTTGCAATTTTTCAATCTCAATCGTTTCCCCATTTTTATTGTTATTACTGGCTATCGTACAACATTAGTACTAGTAACAATGGTCCACACTCCCAAATATCAGGTATATTGTGTACGTTGTTACCGGGACTCTCCTCTGATCACTACTGGTTACGGAAAGCAGAAGGTTACCAAGAAGAAGAAACCCCCCTTGCTTACAGCAAGACAAAGGAAGCATACGGGAGTAGTTGTTTCTCCTGGTCTTCTGGATCATATTTCACGTAATCTGGGTACATGTTATTCTTATTACTACCCGTGTTTGGGGGTAGATGATTTTGCATCTTTGTTATTCATTAGAAAACCGAAGAAGAAGCTTGAGGATGCTACTCAACAATTAGGTCTAACGAACACCCATAACGGTCCACAGAGTAGTGACGGCGCATTGCCAGAGATGCTCAACAATCAAGTTATGTATGACCCTTCTGTTGAACCGATTGGGCGTGCCTTGATTGGTCGGGAATTAACAAACATAGAGGATGACGATGATTCTATTTCTGATCAAAATTTGTTCTTTCCTAATGATGATGACGAGGAAGAAGGAAGTGAGAGCATAGAGGCCCCCCACTCTTTGAGTGTCAATGATGAAGAAGGCAACAACATTGATGTTGACAATTCCCATCGTGATTCAAACACGCTAGTAATTACAACACCCAATTTAGGAAGGAACATATCCAACAAACTGAAGGTCAAGATCAAGTTAATGAAAATCATGCGGAATCATAGCATACCATTAGTTGCAGAGAAGGAATTGTATGAATGGGCTATTGAATCAGAGCAGCTTAATTTATTTTCATGGATTAAAGGCAATTATTTTCCTTCTGAATCCGAATCGTTGAGAGTCTGATTCAAGGACTTCTGACGACCAGCAACGCTGTGTTAGTGTGTTAGTAGACGAACGATTGTACTCTACGCGTGACAATTATGTTTGGATACTTTCGGCAACGGATAATCGGACTACAGGCGAGACTAGGGAAACGCCAGATCACCTCTTGCTGTGACTTATTCAGATTGCAGCAAGACAGACCTTAGTATGTAGATTACAAGTAGTTGGTAGCAACTAATGTGAATTTTGGGATATAAATCAGTTGAATGTTAAAAGTATGAGATAAAGTGAAATCTTGCTGAAATGCAAGATATCTCTTTTATTGAGATGAATACGTTGCAACTGCTGTTGCGTAGTGCTGAGATTACTCGCTGATTATTTCCGTACATGTATTAGTCGTTGACCATATATATTTGTATGCATGTATATGTATTGTGTGAGAATCACATGTCAACGGTTTTCTTCTCTTGTTCCGTTAGGAAGACTCCATGAAATGTTTATCATTAAGGTCAGGAATTGCTCCCGTAGCTCGTGTGATATTTTATGAAGTCAGAGTTTGCTCACCGAAGAACAATGGCAATATCGTAAGACAGGGATTGCTCACCGTTTATGCGCGATGGGAATCGATGCGCCGTGGGGATCGATATACCGTGGGAATCGATTACTTAGATGGATACGGGACTCATTGATTCATGCACATAACAAATCTACCCTTTGGTAGCTTTGGTACTTCTGGTCACGAAAGGAATTTAATACTCCCCATGTTTCCTCGTGAAGGGTCATCACGCTCTACATGATGCTTCCATCATCCTGGAGAAGGTCGCCAGTATTACCACAGAAGTGGAAGATGGGCCTGAGCAGTGGAGCAATCCCTGTCTTACAATATTGCCATTGTTCTTCGGTGAGCAAACTCTGACTTCATAAAATATCACACGAGCTACGGGAGCAATTCCTGACCTTAATGATAAACATTTCATGGAGTCTTCCTAACGGAACAAGAGAAGAAAACCGTTGACATGTGATTCTCACACAATACATATACATGCATACAAATATATATGGTCAACGACTAATACATGTACGGAAATAATCAGCGAGTAATCTCAGCACTACGCAACAGCAGTTGCAACGTATTCATCTCAATAAAAGAGATATCTTGCATTTCAGCAAGATTTCACTTTATCTCATACTTTTAACATTCAACTGATTTATATCCCAAAATTCACATTAGTTGCTACCAACTACTTGTAATCTACATACTAAGGTCTGTCTCGCTGCAATCTGAATAAGTCACAGCAAGAGGTGATCTGGCGTTTCCCTAGTCTCGCCTGTAGTCCGATTATCCGTTGCCGAAAGTATCCAAACATAATTGTCACGCGTAGAGTACAATCGTTCGTCTACTAACACACTAACACAGCGTTGCTGGTCGTCAGAAGTCCTTGAATCAGACTCTCAACGATTCGGATTCAGAAGGAAAATAATATCTCATAAAGACCAGGGCAAGTGTCATGAAGGAGATTTCTGCCACTGTGCCTGAAATAAAAGGCAATGGGTTTGAACCTCATCTTATTGAGTGATTCCCACCTAAGGAAAGTGAATAGAATGAAAAGTTAATAAAAAGTATTCGGAAGTGAATAGAATGAATACTTTTTTAGCACACCCAACCGACCAATACTTTTATTAAGTGACAAATTTGGAATTTGGAATTCCCTGAAGAAGAAACAGTAACTGTCTGTTTAATCACTACCCGCAACCTAGTACCCGCCTATTTTGGCAAGCAAGGCTGGCCTAAGTTAGGTAGTTTATTGAATGGGCCTTTTGTTTGATCGTGATATATGGAATAAATGAGGTTCATTCCGAACCGGCATTGCTTTTCATGATCTCTTTAAGTAGTTTCCTAACGAGCAATTATATTTATTCTTTTCAATACACATAAAGGCTTTAATTGTTTACTTATTGATCTGTTTCTTAATGATATCTTGGTTTGTACCTTTTAACCTGTTTTGTCGTTATTCATGGTGTTAAGTGGAACCGTTTTTGCCATTTAACAACAACCAAAAAAGCATGCCCGGTGTGGCAGAAGAGGTGCAAGAGGTGCAACAATGTTTGATTTTAAGATTCCATTGAAATCTATTCAGTGTTAGTTAAGTGAATAAAAACTGTCAGTCGAGAGCCCCTCGAGTGACAAATTTTATTAAGAAGTGAATACATCTATATAGAAAACACATATTTTGTATGTGTTTTTTAATTAATTATATTCGTTTTCCTTAGGTGGGAATCACTCATTGACTGGTGTTCTAAGAAATCACAGAATGCTGACGTTTCCAGTTGCAAACAAATCTATGTCCGGTCGTTCCAAAAAGCACTTCATTCCCTATTAACGAATGTGACTTTGGTGAAGGAAGCCAATCTGTCATTCCCCCATGCTGAAGACCCAACCTTACCAGTCTGTTATCCAGAACTTCAAGGCAATATTGATATTGACGAACTCCATCACGGTGAATGGTGGATCAACACTTGGGAGAAGAGATGCAAATCCGAATCGAATGAAATTCTGGTTCCTATTATTCTCTACATGGATGGAATCGCAATTGACAATAGTGGTCAAACCACTCTTACCCCACTGAACATGACTCTTGGCATATTCAACACCCTAACGCGAAACTCCCGGCCGGATGCGTGGGAGGCTATATATTATCACCCAACACGTCCAGGTGATAAAGGTTCCAAATCAATTGACAATGTGAACAATCTTTACTCTGACCTTTGTTGCGCTCTTTCATCTTTGAAAGATGCCTGCAACCAAACGGATGGTATTGAATGGTCTAATTTGCCATGGAACAAGAAGAAATGGTCTGTTTGAATGAAATTTGCGGTCGCTTATTTCATAGGTGATACTCCTCAGCACAACCAACTTTGTGGACATTATCAAATGTTGAATTCAAAGATGATCTGTAGGCATTGCAGTTGTCCCAGAGCACTTGGTATTAACGCTCGTGTGAATGTTTTGAAGGTTCCCATTTCAGTTAAAAGTGGCAACATGCAGGTGTCTAATCACCAAAATGGGGACGAGTATCAATCCATTCTGCTCTGGAATATATCTGATTTTACTGCTCCAATGGTTGACGAAGGAGTGAATGTTGAACAGTATTTCAAAAACATCTCTCACCACGGTGTACATAACGGCAACGCTTTTTATGATCTTGATTTTGGTGAAAACCCACATAATATTCATCTAGCGTTGTCCGGAGAGAGACTCCATATGCACCAACTTGGTTGTGCAAAGTGTGCAACGGAGACATTCTGCGAGGACTTTTTAGGCAATAACCAGCGGCTTCTTGGTGAGATAGAAAGGTTAGCCAGTTACTACGGTGGTGCTGTTCAGAGGCAATCCGATCGTGACTTCCCACGAACCAATTTTTCAGAATCAATACATACAGCAAAGAAGGAGGGTAACCAGTACATTGGAATGCTTTATATTCAGATGCTGTCACTTCTGTCTGCTGGAGGTCATCAATTGTTGTTGTCTCAAAAGATGCCAACCAATCGTGAGAACAAGAGCAGAAAGTGTGAAGACAAAATTGACTGACGTATTTACGCCATTGAGTTGTTGTTGGGTATGGTGGAAGAGTTCCTCAAATATGCTGGAATGGTAACGAGGTTTTCAAACAAGACAAGAAAGGTGTTTTGAATGTTGACAAAATGGCTGTTCTTTTCATCAACTGTATAAATGACAATCTGCAACAAAGTAAGGGAGAGGGTAACAATCTGGTGAAGAATCACATGCATTTTCATTTATCACAGTACATGAGATTATTTGGTCCTCCAACTGGATGGGACTCTGCTGCAAGTGAGAGCAATCATAAAACTGAAGTGAAGGCTCCTGCTAAGAGAACTCAACAAAACAAGTCCACACTAATCAAGCAAACTTGCAACCGAGTGATGGAGTATTGAACTATTGATCGACTTGACGGTGAATTTGATTTGTTCAAACATAGATCCATAACCGGACCAAATCATCCTAAGGAGGGTGGTTGGTCAGCTGGGTCTTTGTTTTGGATTGGTGTGATGAATGGTCTCCCTTACATGAAGTGGGATGAAAAAAAAACCGCAAGTTTACCCTGGTTTCCATCGGATGTTCTCAAATTTTGTTGCGAGGTGGTCCTTCCAGCTGTGGGCACCAGCACGCTTTTTGGAACCACGGAGCACAAGAGGTATGACAAATATTGTGAGATGAAATTACTCTTTTGTGCCCATCCATCGTTTAAGTCTGATTCTGGACAATTGTCCAATGTATGGTATGACTGGGTTAATTTTCAACTCGACCTCCTTGATGGGCGTGGACTGCAAGTTTATCCATGTCAGATTCTGTGCCTGCTATACCTTGAAGGTCCTTTCCCCATGGGTAGCTCCGTTAGTGGTTTTGAATTAGTTCATGATGGTTATTACGCCGTCGCTTGTTGCTTTGTTTTTGCAGACCCCATACCCAGCAAGAGGGATAAAGGAAAAGAACACCAGCATGCGTTGGTAAAGCAAGGTGAGTTGCAGAACAAATTGTATTTGTTGGACTGCAATGCCATTGAGTTCGAAGCTGCTGTTGTTAGAAACCATGGTAGTCCTGACCAATACTTTGTGCTGGGAAATTGTGAACAATGGTTGTTTAATTTCCGTGAGACAATGGCTGCATCGGAAAAGAAGAATTCAGAATCAATAGTACAAGATGGTGAAAACAGCACATGAATTGAACAAACAAGTTTATTATCAGTGATATTTGGACTAAAATTGATTTGCGTATTTTTCATTTTTCCACTATTCTGCAATGGCGGTGCAGAAAATGTTTTTTTTTGTGTTGGGGGGAGTATTTGTACTTGTAAATTGTTGTTTGAATTGCTTTTTTTGTTTTGGGGGAAGTACTTGTAAATTGTTTTTTGTAAAGTTGTGTATTTATGGTTTTTGATGCACCCCCTTTTCATGTGTATTTTGCGTTTTTCCATTTTCTGGAACGGCTTTGCACGGAATGGCCTTTTTCTGTAGTTTTGAGGGTACAGTCATCCAATTCTGGTTTTCTTCAAAATGGTGCAATTGCGTTTCAAAATATCAGCAGGAAGCCAGCAGCTAGCAGCGGCGTTTCCAGCGGCATTATGGAGCAGCAGGAAGCCAGCAGGGTTCCAAGCAGCATTTTGAAGTAGCAGGAAGCCAGCAGCGACCAGCGGCGATAGGGTCTAGCGAGAGCAACAATAACAGCGACTAGCGAGAGCAACAGCAACAGCAACAGCAATAGCGAGAGCAACAGCGACTAGCAACAGCAAGAGCAACAGCGACTAGTGGAGTGGCGTTTTGGAGGACGTCCGGAGCAGCAGGAAGCCAGCAGCAAGCGTCAGCGTTTGGAGCGGAGAAGCAGGAAGCCAGCAGCAGCGTTTTGGGCAGCGTTTTGAGCGGCTTTGCGATTGGATTGCTGTTGTTGATTCTTTGCCGTTGATTCATCCTCTGGATTCGTTTTGATCGTTGTTGCTGTGGCGGATCTATAACAATATATAATAATTGAACAAAATTGGGTGAATATCTATCAATGTAGAGTAAATAATAACAACAGAATAATATAATTTACATGCTAACCTGCCATGTTGCCTTCGCTTTGGTGTGGCTGTGTTGTTGCCATTATTGTTGCCTTCGATTCGGTGTTGCCTTCGATTTGGTGTTCCTTTGGGTCAATGTTCATTCGGGTCGATGTTGCCTTCAATTCACAATGTTGCCTTTGATTTGGTATGTTGCCTTTGATTCGGTGTTCCGACGATCGTTGTTCAAACGACAATCTCTTTTTGGACAATTGTTGTTCTGATCCGTACCTATGAAAATAAGAAGAAAAAATAGAAGTGAGGAAATACAAAATTGTCAGCAATGCAACAGGGGGGCATCAATGTCTATCTATCTCACGTTGTTGCCTTCCACTTGGTGTTGCCTTTGATTCGAATCGTTGTTGCCGATACATTGTTCCGACGATCATTGTTCTTGCTGCTGCCGCCATATATTTGAAGACTTGTTCTTACTCCTCTGTCACAAAAAACAGTACCTCGTGCCTGTTGATATAGAAGCAATGGATGCAGATTTATTGCTTTCAAGATGTATATGTTTGTGGGCCCTCAAACAACAATATCTATACAGCAAACAACCTCAAATCCAATGCGAGCTAATTCTTTTTTCAGTACAAGGCTGTTATTTCAGACTAAAATATTTGAGCACGGATTACCTGCCTAATGCTGATCAACGATCAAGGGATCATTGGATTAAGTGGAATCCCAAGTTCACAGACAGAGTGCCTACAAGCAACTCTACTCAAAATAAGTCGGGTAAGATTGTGAATGGAAAGAGTATTTTTTTTGGGTCAGGACAAAAAAAAATCTCACAAACAAACACACAGCAAAAAGTAATTTTACAGTACAGTGTGATTTTTCGCGAGGTATACTTTTCGCTGTGTGGGTTCATGTGTTCGTACCGTACTGTGTGTTCGAAAAAAAAAATCGATACTTACTTAACCTATGTGTGTGTACCCGTACTGTGTGTTCGAAAAAAAAATTGATACTTAACCTATGAGATCTAATTCACTGAATATAGAATAATAAATAATGAGAGATTATTATTAGTATGTCAGAGCAATGTCCGACACCTCTCTTAGCAAAACGCGCGTGATTTAACCGTAACGGTCAAAATCTCTGACACTCGAAGATAACCACTTTACAGTAAAACTAACCAATCACATTCAACCAAATTCGGCCATGGACGAACCTTCTTTGCGACCAAAAGACCAAGCCGGACGCAATTACTCAGCCAATCAGATTAAAGGTGTCACTTTGCACTTCCCCCAGCCCGACCAGCAGCAAAATGCAAACGCCAACACAAACACAACAAACACATACACTTCAATCCTGACAAACAAACCGAAAAGTACGTAAAGACACAAAAAAGTTGAAAACGTCGAAAACGTCGAAGCAACGAAAACAAGAACAAAACAGCCAAAACACTTGCAATTTCCACAAAATAACACCACCATCCTCAACAAAACACTCCCCTCGGTCTCCAGCAACAAAAATGTCCTACACAAGTGGCCTATTTGCCAGAGCAGCACGACATGTTCAACAGGATGACCTCGATGGTGTCCCAGTTAATACCCAACTTGCCTACGGTCGCAAAGGGGCAGAGTTCCTTGAGTTTTGCACTACCATATTCGGCTACCTAGATTACCCACAAACGGTAACTGAAGAGAAGGTGTTTGGCTTCCTTTTCTATCAGTCATATCGATCCCGTAGGAGAAGAGGCCGGAGGCCCAAGAGGGAGGTGGGAACACCACAAATATTCGACCCCACCGACTATGGCGCCGTGATGGCCAAATACAACACCAATAGTAGTAGTAGTACTAGCAATCGCGAATCGCTGTTGGAGCTGGAGGAGATAGAACAGCATGATCCTATAGGCTATGACACTGTGAATCAATACTTGTGTTCCATTCTCAAAATATTGAGGCACCAGAGGAGTCAAAATGCCAACAATCTTACAAAGGAACACATCAGATCTGAAAGAGTCACCCAACTGCTGCGAGTTGTTCAAGTTTGAAAGAAGAAGATCGCAAGAATGAGATTCGATGAGAAGATAGATCATGCCCTTTCACCATACATGAATGTGCAAAACATCGAGCGAATAGAGGATTTCTTGTTCTTTAAGAATTGTTACAAACCAAATTATCATGTGGCATCCTTGAGAGACAGATTCTGTTTTCTTATGACACATGGAGGGGTTCTCCGCGGCGAGTCCTTATTCAAATCCGAGCTGTCTGATCTGTGTGATCTTATCAAATATGATGAAGGCACACACGCCTGCCAGATCCTAATTATGCAAATAATAACAGGCAAAACCAACGGTCAGAAAACTTTATATGGACGCGTTATGAGACATCGAAACGTTAACATGTGCCCGATTGGTGCGTTGGGCTTCTATTTGATGGCACGATTCCATTCAACGCGCAAACTTGCTCCCTATGACTTTGCAAGTAATGCCAATTGGTTCGACGTCAAATTACTCACAGATTGTACTAATAACTCTGACAATCAAGACTCAAGCACGGACCAAGCGTTTGCCAATACAATGAAAGACGCGTGCAAGGCCTTGGGTATTGCTTCGAAGCACTTTGTTCACTTTGGACAAGGAACCGGTGCCGTTGCATGTGAGATGCAAGAGGTTGATCCCCAATACATCAAAATGATTGGCAATTGGAACCTTGATGTCAGAGAGGACCGATACTCTTCCAAACTCCCTTTGAAGGCTATGAGGGCATTGGCTGGGCATTCACAAGATAAAGGGGGGTTCTTCTTGCCAAGAAGTACTATCGATCCACCTCCGGAGCTTCGTCGACAAGTCTTCCCCTTCCTTGACAAGGCAATAAGCACCATTGATAATGTCCCAAAACCGACTGCTCGAGCTTTCTTTGAGCTCCTCCTCAATTTACAATGTGTGGTACTGCAGGACGCGGCCATCTTGATACACCAAGGTAGGAAAAACCGGCTCTTCTCCTTGCCTGCCTTCCAAACCGAACTGTTCAAGACTTATCAAGCAACACTCATTGACAAGGTCATTGCCGAAGCAACAATGGGCGCCACTACTACCTCAATCGAAAGGAGCCTCGATGTTGCCCTCCCGGGGGTTCGCGACCGGCTGCACAACATTCATTTGGAAGTCCACAATGTTTGGAAGGATGTTGGGAGGGTTAAGGCTTCAGTTACTGGCTTCAGACAAGAACAAAGTGCTGTCAACACCCAAGTTCACCACTTCCTGCAGCACATGCATGCATATCAAATGGCGCCAACACCGACAACCCCAACAGAACCAACAATCGAGGACCCGCCGGATACTCGTCCAACAATAGGATTGTTCCGTAACCACAAGTCGGTTACGTCGATGTGGAATGAGTGGTTTGGACTTGGGGAATTTGTTGGTGTTGGCTTCCCTGAAGGGGGTATTGAAGACCTTGAAAAGATCAGCAGTCGATGGAGACAGCATTACAACTCAGCGGACCAGAAGCATTTCTCCAGACTCAAGTGTATTATCGGTTATGTGAAGAGTAGAGTTGTTGCCGGCGAATCCTTAGAGGCAGTACTGGAAGAAGGTGACACCTTAATGAAGGCAAAGAGGACCCTTTCAACAATCCACACCCATCTTCAAAAGGCCAAGTCCTTTAGACTTGATAGTCCCACCCCCAACAACGGATTGACATGCTGGGGAGCACCAGCAGCAGCACCCCCGCCACCACCACCAAACACGTTGTTGCGAAGCGTTTGAGCCGATTCGATTGGAGAGGAGAGGAGGAGTCGATCAATTGGAGAGGAGAGGAGGAGTCGATCGATCGATTGGTGGAGAGGAGGAGGTGATCGATCGATAGGAGAGGAGGAGTCGGAGAGGAGAGGAGGAGGAGCCGATTCGGTTGGAGAGGAGGAGAGGAGAGTCGATTGTTGATTGGAGGAGAGGAGAGTCGATTGTTGATTGGAGAGGAGGAGAGTCGATTGTTGATTGGAGAGAAGAGCCAAGTCGATTGTTGATTGGAGAGCTGAGCCGAGTCGATTGTTGATTGGAGAGAAGAGCCGAGTCGATTGTTGATTGGAGAGAAGAGCGAGTCGTTTGTTGATTCTGGAGACAAATCCCATGGTCGATCCGATTCCAAGATTGTTTTGCTTAGCATCAGTTTAGGATGAATCCCATGGTCGATTCGATTCCAAGATTATTTGGCTTAGCCAAGTTTAGCAGAGCCAAAAAAGATGCAGAGTTTAGTTCCAAATTTGAAATTATGAGCTCTTCGTTGCAAAAGTAGAAATTATGAAGTGGAATCACTTGTTATCTAGTAATATCGCGTGTACGTAGTAGAATCACGTGCTTTCTATTTTCGTTTTGCAAATCTTTTTCTATTTTTGTTTTGCAAATCTTTTTCTATTTTCGTTTTGCAAATCACTCCAACCAATCGTGTCACCAACGGTCGATCGTGGAAATGGATCCCATTTACTTGAGTATCGAAGAACGCGTCGTGTTTAGTTGAATATCAAAAAACAGAAATCAATTCGAAAAAGTTATGGGATTTACCTCAGCCGGTGCTTTTAGTCGCAGCAGGTAGGGATGTCTTAATTTATGTTTGATCTTCAGTTCTTCATATCCAGGAGTGGGAATCAATTCGGGTTCGGGTTTGACTTTCATCATCTACGGAGGTGCGAAGCTAGTACGTCCAAGAACTGTTTCTCTACCCCCCGCGGGCTATCGCGCGGTATTTTTACAATTCTTGACCCTATTTTTTAAATTTCCTATCTTTTTAGGTCGCGTGTCTACTAAAAAACCTCGCGCGTCGCACACCTTTACTTTTGAGACAATATCTCGTCACTCCTCAAACAAAATAGCTATTTTAGGGTTAAGGATATCATATTCTTTTCGTGTCAAGCACTATTTTGTGTACAACTTATGCACGAATCATGACTATTTTTATCTTCTCAACATGTTGCCACCATATAACGGGCGTCCCGACTCCAACTCCAACTCAAATCCAACTCAAAAAAATCCCATTTTCATTTCAATGGATAGGGACCTGTCCCCCCCCCTTGTATCTCATAAACCAAGAACTCCAAAAAGTTGGTAGGATAGGCAAACGATTCTGGACAACAATACTAAGAAGGCCTGCAAGTCTCAAAGGGATCTGCCGTATGCGTTAGATTAGAAGCAATAGGAGGGCTTAGCAGAGGACTCCAAATCCGAATTTTCACCTCCACAGAAAACACCCCCTCCAAACCCAAGGGACAGCAGATATCTCCATACTGAAGGCGCCGCGGGCAACGATATTGCAGGGAACTCTTCATTATATCGAGAAGAACAAGGCCTGCAAGTTTCGAATCGATTGATTGAGTGGATTGGAAGTATCTAACCGGCAAAGCATTGGACACACAAGGTCCGTTTTGAAGGTAAACAAGGAAAAAAAACGGTGAATATTAATATCTCCATACTGAAGTCACCGCGGGCAACGATATTGCAGAGATCCCTTCATTATATCGAGAAGAACAAGGCCTGCAAGTTTCGAATCGATTGATCGAGTGGATTGGAAGTATCTAACCGGCAAAGCATTGGACACACAAGGTCCATTTTGAAGGTAAACAAGGAAAAAAAACGGTGAATATTAATATCTCTATACTGAAGTCACCGCGGGCAACGATATTGCAGGGATCCCTTCATTATATCGAGAAGAACAAGGCCTGCAAGTTTCGAATCGATTGATCGAGTGGATTGGAAGTATCTAACCGGCAAAGCATTGGACACACAAGGTCCATTTTGAAGGTAAACAAGGAAAAAAAACGGTGAATATTAATATCTCTATACTGAAGTCACCGCGGGCAACGATATTGCAGGGATCCCTTCATTATATCGAGAAGAACAAGGCCTGCAAGTTTCGAATCGATTGATCGAGTGGATTGGAAGTATCTAACCGGCAAAGCATTGGACACACAAGGTCCATTTTGAAGGTAAGCAAAGGAAAAAAAACGGTGAATATTAATATCTCTATACTGAAGTCACCGCGGGCAACGATATTGCAGGGATCCCTTCATTATATCGAGAAGGGCAAGGCCTGCAAGTTTCGAATCGATTGATCGAGCACATTAGAAGAATCAAACCGGTGAAGCAGATTGGGAAAATTTGGTTGTATTTCAAGGAAGCAACCCAAATAACGGTGACAGCAGATATCTCCATACCGAGCTCGCCGCTGCCAGCGATATTGCACAGACCTCTTCATTATATCAAGAAGGAGACGTCCTCCAAGTTTCGGATCGATTGATTGAGAGGAATAGAAGAATCGAACCGGTGAAGCAGATTGGGAAAATTTGGTTGTATTTCAAAGAAACACCCCAAATAACAGTCACAGCAGATATCTCCATATCAACGGCACCGACAGCAACGATATTGCAGGGTCCGCTTTATTACATATATAAGAATACGCCGCCCAAGTTTCGAATTGATTGATCCAGCGAATCAGAAGAATCGAACCGGTGAAGCAGAGGGGAAAAATTTGGCTACATTTCAAGGAAGCAACCCAAACAACAGTCACAGCAGATATCTCTGCACCAACGGCACCAACAGCAACGATATTGCAGGATCCTCTTCATTACATATATAAGAACACGCCGCCCAAGTTTCGAATTGATTGATCCAGCGGATCAGAAGAATCGAACCGGTGAAGCAGAGGGGCAAAATTTGGCTACATTTCAAGGAAGCAACCCAAACAACAGTCACAGCAGATATCTCTGCACCAACGGCACCAACAGCAATGATATTGCAGGGGCCTCTTCATTACATATATAAGAACCCGCCGCCCAAGTTTCGAATTGATTGATCCAGCAGATCAGAAAAAAACGACTCAACATGGATGGGAAAGATGATGGGCAAAATTTGGCTAAAAAATGGGCTTCCAAGCCCCGGCCCGGTTGCTGTTGTTGCTTCCGTGATTCGTTGGAGGAACGTTTCCGTGAGTAGCGTTTCCGTGATTCGTTGGAGGAGCGTTTCCGTGATTCGTTACCAAGCGCTGGTGGAGGAGGAGCGTTTCCGTGATTTGTTGGAGGAACGTTTCTGTGAGTAGCGTTTCCGTGATTCGTTGGAGGAGCGTTTCCGTGATTCGTTGGAGGAACGTTTCCGTGAGTAGCGTTTCCGTGATTTGTTGGAGGAGCGTTTCCGTGATTGGTTGGAGGAACGTTTCCGTGAGTAGCGTTTCCGTGATTCGTTGGAGGAGCGTTTCTGTGATTCGCTGGTGCCGAGCGCCGGTGGAGAAGGAGCGTTTCTGTGATTCGTTATCGGAGGAGCGTTTCGCTGATTCGTTTTCGCTTGGAGCGATTCCCGGTGGAGGAGTAGGAGCGTTGCCCTTATTTGTTGTCGGAGGAGCGTTTTGCTGATTCGCGGAGGAGCGTTTCGCTGATTCGTTTTCGCTTGGAGCGATTCCCGGTGGAGTAGGAGGAGGAGCGTTTCGCTGATTCCCGGTGGAGGAGGAGGAGCGATTTGCCGCGCGCCGGTGGAGGAGGAGCAAGTTTGGTGGATCCCCGGTGGAGGAGGAGGAGCGATTACCGGTGGAGGAGGAGGGGCGATTCCCGGTGGAGGAGGAGGAGCGATTCCCGGTGGAGGAGTAGGAGCGATTCCCGGTGGAGGAGGAGGAGCGATTTGATACCAACAATTCGTTGCCGCGCGCCGGTGGAGGAGGAGTAAGTTTGGTGGATCCCCGGTGGAGAAGGAGGAGTGATTACCGGTGGAGGAGGAGGGGCGATTCCCGGTGGAGAAGGAGGAGCGATTCCTGGTGGAGGAGTAGGAGCGATTCCCGGTGGAGGAGGAGGAGCGATTTGATACCAACAATTGAACAAAATGGGTGAGTATCTATTGATGTACTACATAGAGTAAATAATAACAACAGCATAATATGATAATGTACATGCCGACCGATTCGTAATTATCACCAACCAGGAAAATTCCCCGCACCTACAGTAGAAGATTCGTTGCTTAAGATTCGTTGCTTCCGATTCGATTGTTGCTTCGATGTTTTCGATTAGTTGCTTCCGATTAGAACTGCTTCCGATTCAATCCGTTGCTCCCAATCCGTTGCTTCCGATCCTTTGATTCCGATTCGTTGGTTCCAATCCGGTCCTATGAAAATAAGAAGAAAAGCCAAAGTTAGAAAATACATCATCTGTAATTTGGTTGCAATTTCATTCCTTGTTACCGTTTGTATGTTTACCGTTTATTCGTACCGTCGTTCCGACACTCGACCCGATGAAATTGTAGTTGCTGCCGTAGAATACTTCTTACTCCATGTCACGAAAAACAGTACCTTGTTCCTGTTGATATAATTGCAAGGGACAAAGCCAGTTCATTGATTTCAAGACGTATATGTAAGGCTGCAGTCCAAACAATATCTATCCAGCAAATCCCCTTCTCGTCAAATGCTAACTACTTCTTTTCCAGTACAAGGCTGTTATTTCGGACTAAAATATCTGACAACAGATCCTCCGGCTCAAAAGAGGTTTTGGATCAAACGTTCTCGGACGGAGTGTTGATTACAAGAACCAACACCCTAGTCAAATAAGTCGGATGTAAGAAGGCAGATTATGAAGTGATTTTGTTGTTGTTGCGAGGTAGATTGTTTTTTTTGTTGCGAGGTAGAAAAAGTGATTTTTTTTGTCGCAAGGTAGAAAAAGTGATCTTTTCTGTTTGTTGCAGGTAAGAAAAGTTTATTAGTGTTTGTGTGGGAAAGATTTTTTTTTTGTCGCGAGGTAAAAAAAATCATACATCCTGTACAATTCTACAGGATTTGGTACTAGTGTTGATTTCTAGACTACTGTAGAATTCTACACGTTTTTTGTACTAGATAATTCTATCTCGTACGTACGTACGAAAAAGAATCTCGTACGTACGACGTTCGAAAAAGAATCTCCTACATACTACTTCTAGATTGTACGGTATGTATGTACGTTCGAAAAATAATCTGGTACGTACGATTGTTCGAAAAAGAATCTCGTACATACTAGATTGTACGGTATGTGTGTACGTTCGAAAAAGAATCTCCTAATTTTCGGCAGGGGTAAAGAACTTGCGAGAAGTCCATATAAAAGACCCAATAATTACTGAATTTTCGAACATTATGTAACCCTAACCATATTCGAAACAACTTTTCCACACAGAACGCCAAAATCTTAAGGTTTGACTCTACAAATGGCAAACATGGGGGTATTTTGGGTGCAATTCCAGGGCACAAAAAAACTTATTTGGTAATGACTCCAAAAAGTATCCGGTCCAAGCAATGAATACATTCATCATGACTCATTAAATGCATATTGGGAACAACTTTGTCACATAGAATGACCAAAATCTTTAGGTTTGACTCTACAAATGGCAAACATGGGGGTATTTTGGGTGCAATTTCAGGGCACAAAAAAACTTATTTGGTAATGACTCCAAAAGTATCCGGTCCAAGCAATGAATACATTCATCATGACTCATTAAATGCATATTGGGAACAACTTTGTCACATAGAATGACCAAAATCTTAATGTTTGACTCTCAAAATGGCAATCATGGGTGTATTTTTGGTGCAATTTTAGCGCACAAACTGAGTTCTTGGGTAATGACTACAACAATATCGGGTCCTAGTCACGACTGCATTCATCATGACTCATCCAATTCAATATGGGGAACAACTTTGTCACATAGAATGCCCAAAACCGTAAGGTTTGACTCTACAAATGGCAATCATGGGGGTATTTTTGGTGCAATTCTAGGGCACAAACTGAGTTATTGGGTAAGGACTCAAAAAGTATCTGGTCCAAGCAATGAATACATTCATTATGACTCATCCAATACATACTATTGGGAACAACTTTGTCACATCGAATGCCCAAAATCGTAAGGTTTGACTCTCTAAATGGCAAACATGGGGGTATTTTTGGTGCAATTCCGGGGCACAAACTAACTTATTGGGTAATGACACAAAAAGTATCCGGTCCAAGCAAGGAATACATTCATGAGGACTCTTTAAATGCATATTGGGAACAACTTTGTCACATAGAATGCCCAAAATGTTGTGGTTTGACTCTACAAATGGCAATCATGGGGGTATTTTTGGTGCAATTCTAGGGCACAAACTAACTTATTGGATAATGACTCAAAAAGTATAGGGTCCAAGCCATGAATACATTCATCATGACTCATCCAATGCATATTGGAAACAACTTTGTCACATAGAATGCCCAAAATCTTAAGGTTTGACTCTCCGAATGGCAAACATGAGGGTATTTTTGGTGCAATTCCAGGGCACAAACTAACTTATTGGGTAATGAGTCCAAAAGTATCCGGTCCAAGCAATGAATAGATTCCTCATGACTAATAAATTGCATATTGGGAACAACTTTGTCACACAGTATGCCCAAAATATTGTGGTTTGACTCACCAAATGGCAAACATGAGGGTATTTTTGGTGCAATTCCAGGGCACAAACTAACTTATTGGGTAATGACTCAAAAAGTATCGGGTCCAAGCCATGAATACATTCATCATGACTCATCCAATGCATATTGGGAACAACTTTGCCACACAGAATGCCCAAAATGATGTGGTTTGACTCTCGAAATGGCAAACATGAGAGTATTTTTGGTGCAATTCCAGGGCACAAACTAACTTATTGGGTAATGACTCAAATAGTGTCAGTTCCAAGCCATGAATACATTCATCATGACTCATCAAATGCATAATGGGAACAACTTTGTCACACAGAATGCCCAAAATGATGTGGTTTGACTCTCCAAATGGCAAACATGAGAGTATTTTTGGTGCAATTCCAGGGCACAAACTAACTTATTGGGTAATGACTCAAATAGTGTCAGGTCCAAGCCATGAATACATTCATCATGACTCATCAAATGCATAATGGGAACAACTTTGTCACACAGTATGCCAAAAATATTGTGGTTTGACTCTCCAAATGGCAAAAATGAAGGTATTTTTGGTGCAATTCCAGGGCACAAACTAAATTATTGGGTAATGAGTCCAAAAGTATCCGGTCCAAGCAATGAATACATTCCTCATGACTAATAAATTGCATATTGGGATCAACTTTGTCACATAGAATGCCCAAAACTTGGTGGTTTAACTCTCGAAATGGAAAACATGGGTGTATTTTTGGTGCAATTCCAGGACACAACCTAACTTATTGGGTAATGACTCAAAAAGTATTGGGTCCAAGCCATGAATACATTCATCATGACTCATCAAATGCATATTGGGAACAACTTTGTCACACAGAATGCCCGAAATGTTGTGGTTTAACTCTCGAAATGGCAAACATGGGTGTATTTTTGGTGCAATTCCAGGGCACAAACTAACTTATTGGGTAATGACTCAAAAAGTATCGGGTCCAAGCCATGAATACATTCATCATGACTCATCCAATGCATATTGGAAACAACTTTGTTACATAGAATGCCCATAACTTGGTGGTTTAAATCTAGAAATGGCAAACATGGGTGTACTTTTGATGCAATTACAGGGCACAAACTAACTTATTGGGTAATGACTCAAAAAGTATCGGGTCCAAGCCATGAATACATTCATCATGACTCATCAAATGCATATTGGGAACAACTTTGCCACACAGAATGCCCAAAATGATGTGGTTTGACTCTCCAAATGGCAAACATGTGGGTATTTTTGGTGCAATTCCAGGGCACAAACTAACTTCTTATTGGGTAATGACTCAAAAAGTATCGGGTCCAAACCATGAATACATTCATCATGACTCATCAAATGCATAGTGCGAACAACTTTGTCACATAGAATGCCCAAAATCTTAAGGTTTGACTCTCCAACTGACAAACATGAGGGTATTTTTGGTGCAATTGCAGGGCACAAACTAACTTATTGGGTAATGACTCAAAAAGTATCCGGTCCAAGCAATGAATACATTCCTCATGACTAATCAAATACATATTGGGAACAACTTTGTCACACAGAATGCTGTAAATGTTGTGGTTTGACTCTCCAAATGGCAAACATGGGTGTATTTTTGGTGCAATTCCAGGGCACAAACTAACTTATTCGGTAATGACTCAAAAAGTATCTGGTCCAAGCAATAAATACATTCATCATGACTCATCCAATGCATATTGGGAACAACTGTGGCACATAGAATGACCAAAATCTTAAGGTTTGACTCTACAAATGGCAAACATGGGGGTATTTTTGGTGCAATTCTAGGGCAAAAACTAACTGATTGGGTAATGACTCAAATAGTATCGGGTCCAAGCCATGAATGCATTCATCATGACTCATCCAATGCATATTGGAAACAACTATGACACATAGAATGCCCAAAATCTTAAGGTTTCACTCTCCAACTGACAAACATGAGGGTATTTTTGGTGCAATTCCAGGGCACAAACTAACTTATTGGGTAATGACTCAAAAAGTATCTGGTCCAAGCAATGAATACATTCCTCATGACTCATCAAATACATATTGGGAACAACTTTGTCACACAGAATGCTGTAAATGTTGTGGTTTGACTCTCGAAATGGCAAACATGAGGGTATTTTTGGTGCAATTCTAGGGCACAAACTAACTGATTGGGTAATGACTCCAAAAGTATCCGGTCAAAACTATGAATACATTTATCATGACTCATCAAATGCATATTGGGAACAACTTTGCCACTCAGAATGCCCAAAATGTTGTGGTTTGACTCTCAAAATGGCAAACATGATGAGGGTATTTTTGGTGCAATTCCAGGGCACAAACAGTCTCATTTGGTAATGACTACCAAAGTTTTTGTACCAGGCCATGAATGCATATCACATGACTTACGAAATGCATGTTGGGAACAACTTTTAAATGCATATTGGGAACAACTTTGACACACACAGTACAGACAATGATGTGGTTTGTAGATACAAATGGCACACAAGACAGTACGGTATGTTAGGTGCAGCAGTCTACGAGATTCTACATGTGACTAGAGGATTGAAATACATAACCTTAGTGTGATCAAATGTTTCCCTTCTGAAAAAATTATGGCGCGGGAGGGGTGGCTTGCACAGGTACGTGCTCTACTGCTACAAATATAACAGCGCGCCCAAAACCAGACAACACACAGAAGATGTTCGGGCAAACAACATAGTACAGAACCCACGGAAAAATTCTACACACAAAACATCGTACACATACTACACGAAACACCGTACACACACACACACACACACGACACACACAACACACACAACACAAAACACCGTACACAACCCGACAAATTATTAGTACACACACAAAACCACACAAAAAGAAACACATGATTCTTGATCGACACCGTATTCAGAAAATAAAATAAAAAAATATGAATGCTATCGGAAAGACACGACGAAGCAAAAAATCCGAGGGGAAGACCCTTCGAAACAACAAAACCATCCGGCCCGGTGATCATCAAAATACAGGGGACAACAACGGTAAGAAAAGAAGAGTTAAAACAAACACCGCAATTACTAACAAAGTGTGTAACAGTAATACCACAACTATGAACGCATCAAAGGGCAACAGTAAAAAAAATGGTTCCGACAACACAATTTCTACTACTACAAACACGGAAGAACAAAACACCATCAACCAGAGTAACGAACCAGCGCTGACCATTACCAACACAACCACCACTACAGTAACGAACCAACAGAAAGAAGGAACAAAAACCAATGTGGTAGAGAAAACATCTAACGGAGAATGCTACAATTTAGAGGATGTTGCCGAACATGTCATGAAAAATATCCAATATGACAAATTGGCAGAGGAAGTGGCAAAACGCTTACGGAAACAAGAGAGGGAACCACATATAGGGGTGGGAAAGGTAGTAATGGTACCTAAACAAACGGAGGCAACCATGCAGGGAGAGGGGAGTTACAATGCCGGCGACACAAGAGAACGAGCAGTAAGTACAATTACAGACGAATATGGACTTATAATAGACAACGATATGCTTAAGGCTTTGAGTGATATGAGTGAAAGAGTGGAGAAGCAGCTAAGGGATTACGTCAAAAAACATTGGTACCCCAACATGAAGTTCCCTATCAATGACAAGGTAACGGCGCTTGTAATAAATAAAGCTGTTGGAGAAAGTGCGGTTATGAAGCCACAAAATATTCCACTTGCGGCATTCTGTTCCTTTTACAGGAAACGAGTAGGGACAGTACTGACTGCATTGAGGCACAACTCACAAACATTAGCGAGAAAAAACTGGATAGGTAAATACAGGTGGGAGAATTGGTTGTTGAAATTAGGATTTTGAGAATCTATTTTTGGTCCGACAACACTAACATGCTGCCCGTTGATACTTATGATACTTCCGTACAGACGATTACAGAAAAGGTCGAGTCCCTATCACATTCCCTGGTACTGTTGCAGTTATTCAAGACACAGAATATGAAAACACAGGTATTTTAAACCCTCAATACAGAACATACAAAGACGCGGAAGATGAAGATTTTTATTATTTTGTTACAAGAATCATGTCGGCAATCAATCCGACAAATTCCAATTTCAAACAACGGAAGGAGAGGCACTTGCTGAGTGATATATTTACTATAGCAGATGAAGCATTTGCATTGGTACTAATCTACAATGAGCATCATGTATGGGTGAACCAGCAGCGGCGAAAGGGTGATGCCACGATTCCGCGACAAAAAAAAAATTCTGCGATTCAGACAGTGGAAGCAGAAATGGATGGATGGAGGAAGGTCGCGAGTTGTTCAGTGACTTGTGCGACAAAATTGGCGAGATGCGAAAACACCCAGAAACAGGAAGGAAATTGGAAGAAATGATGAGGGACAGATTTAGGAACGAAAGTTCGACAAATTACACCAACAATAAGCAGGGCGATGCAAATATTACTAGTAGCAGCTCCACTAATTGTAGTGGACCAAAGAAGAAAAAGAAAAGAAACGTCTATATTGATCCGGCAATAACAGCATTGATGAATGAAAGTTTATCTATGGGTGAACTAATGTAGAAAATAACAGTACATACATAATACAAAACTACTACTAATCTTGAACTTAATTTTGAGAATATTAGAAATAATGGAGGATTCGTAATACGTCGCAATAGGAATAAATCAAGCATAATAGAATCTACATTTTAAAAAGGGAATATTGTAGTCAAGAAATATAATTCACAACTAGGGGAGCAGAATCGAATTGTTGTTTGGTAGATTAATATTTTGGAATTAATACTGACTCAAGATTTCTTTTTTATTCGTGAATAGAAGTAAGTGTTGTTCGTACAGAATAATAATTCGGTTCTGCTAGAGACTGAAATAAATTATTTTTATTTGAGAGTAGAGTAATGTGCATCACGCGCACAGAAATAGTGCTGAGTTTACATATACCCTTATACGATCGTCGCGAATTTCAGGGTATCCAGAAATATTGCCGTGTTAAAATCACGCACAAAATTTGTGCGCGAGAAGTAAATTTGAACCCCGCGAAACAGTTCTCGGACGTACAAGCTAGTACAAAACCTACGCTGACTGAAAAAATAATAACTAGGGTTATTATTTATTTTTAGTATAAAATAACTGTGTTATTATATACTACTTTCGAAAATCGCGCGCGCGCAGGTCTGTCAGACAGTCTGACAACTCCCTGATTCTGGTAAAAATTATGATTCTTTTGAATATAGAATAATAAAGAATAATCGCGCGCGACGCACGTGATATGACCCTTATTTTTTATTTTAATGTTCTCAACTTGTGATACAATGAGATCTTTCATGTACTGGTCCCGGTGGTACGTACCCCATGTGTGAAGGTGTTTTTACTGGTAATGAAGTTGTGTAGCATTCTACAATAGTATCTTTGTACACAATTTTTGTACTAGATAAATACTGGTATTGAATTTTGGTAGCTTTCTATGACATTAGCTTTCTACACCATTTTTGTACTAGATAATTTCTGGTAACAAATTTGTGTAGCATTCTACGAAAGTAGATTTCTACACAATTTTTTTACTAGATAATTTCTGGTATTGAATTTGCGTAGCTTTCTACGAAAGTAGCTTTCTACACTATTTTCGTACAAGATAATTTCTGGTGACAAATTTGCGTAGCATTCTACGACAGTAGCTTTCTATACTATTTTCGTACTAGATAATTTTTGGTAACGAAGTTGCGTACAAATCTACAGCAGTAGCTTTCTACACAATTTTCCTACTAGATAATTTCTGGTAACAAATTTGCGTAGAAATCTACAGCAGTATCCAAATGGCACGAAAGAGACTATTTTTGGTGTAGTAAATCCAGGGCACAAACTGACTTAGTGGGTAATGACTCCCAAACCATCGTCCAGTCCAAGCCATGAATATATATCTCATGACTCATCAAATGCATATTAGGAACATATTTGCCCCACAGAATGCTGGAAATGTTGTAGCTTGTCTCTCCAAATGGCAAACATTTTTGGTGAAATTCCAGGTCACAAACTGACTTATTGGGTAATGACTCCAAAAGTATCCGGTCCAAGCCAGGAATACATTTCTCACAACTAATCAAATACATATTGGGAACAACTTTGCCCCACAGAATGATGGAAATGTTGTGGTTTGTCTCTCCAAATGGCAAACATGAGGGTATTTTTGGTGCAAATCCAGGGCACAAGCTGATTTATTGGGTAATGACTGACAAAGTATCCGGTCCAAGCCATGAATATGTTTATCATGACTCATCAAATGCATATTGGGGGCAACTTAGCCACACAGAATGCCGGAAATGTTGTGGTTTGTCTCTCCAAATGGCACAGAAGGAGGTATTTTTCGGTGCAAATCCGGGGCACAAAGTGACTTATTGGGTAATGACTCAAAAAGTATTCAGTCCGGGCCATGAATACATTTATCATGACTCATCAAATGCATATTGGAAACAACTTTGCCCCACAGAATGATGGAAAGGTTGTGGTTTATCTCTCCAAATGGCAAACATGAGGGTATTATTGGTGCAATTCCAGGGCACAAACTAACTTATTGGGTAATGACTCCAAAAGTATCCGGTCCAAGCCAGGAATACATTTCTCACAACTCATCAAATGCATATTAGGAACATATTTGCCCCACAGAATGCTGGAAATGTTGTGGTTTGTCTCTCCAAATGGCAAACATGAGGGTATTTTTGGTGAAATTCCAGGGCACAAACTGACTTATTGGGTAATGACTCCCAAAGTATCCGGTCCAAGCCAGGAATACATTTATCATGACTCATTAATATTGTTTCATAGTCTACCCCATCCATAGTATGAGCAACATTCATCCTGAAATCGCAGCCAATGCCACACATTTGCACTCAAACACTGACTAGGACTCACTATTTTGGTACATGCATGTCAAGGGACAAACATTATTCTAAAATTCATACTGAGTAAAGTATCAGCCCGATTCTTGTCCATATTGTTTCATAGTCTAGCCCATCCATAGTATGAGCAATATTCATCATGAAATTGCAGCCAATGACACACATTTGCACTAAAAACCTGACTAGGACTCACTATTTTGGTTACTTAATCCAAAAATCAAGAAATACTAAAAAAATACGGAGACTACCATGTGCACACGGTTCAACGGAGGACTCGATCCACCGGACACAATGACATCAATATCAAGAACCAATCATGTCCTGATGAGAAAAGTTACACTACTTAAAGTCAGTCTGGTTTTGATGGACTACAAAAAGGCGTTGGTACATTCAAAAAATGTACTCCGTAGAAAATAACAAAACAACAAAAAGGGCTTTTCCTGCAACGCCGTTGCAGAAAATGAAAAAACAATAGGTATGAGAGTCAATGTTTGGGCTACGTACGATTATCCTCGGTGGAAACTACTGATTGTGGTCCGCGCCAAAATTAATTAAGGGGGTAGTGTCAACCACATTGCATGAGTTCCCCCAAAAAACAAAAAAGGCATTTCCTGCAACGCCATTGCAGAAAATGGAAAAACAATAAATACGAGAATATACGGAATGATACGGTACAGTATGGTACGGTGGGGAACATCAAAATGTTCGGGTCCGCGCCAAAATTTTCAGGACACCACATTCCAGAATATCACAGCACGCGCGAACAAAAGATAGGCAGGCGCCAGTAAAACAACACTCACAGGTAGTGCAATTAATAGTAATACAGCACTTCACGGGAGGCAGTAAATCAAGCACTTACAGCGCGTACTACAGTATGAATGAAAAAACATGCCAAACGCTTCCTACAAACAACATTATTATTATAAAACTAGCGCGCAAAATCAATCAAAGGAAAAAACAGTAAGTTGAGGTGCACGATTTAACAAAAAAATAATGGTAGAACTTAGTAGTTGCAGTCTGGTGACAGGTAAAACCATTGTTACCAATAACACAAACAGCCTGCACAGCAGTGTATCGGGAAGTGACCGAACAAACACAAATGATAGCCAAACATACAGAACCACCAACAGTAGCAACAGAAATATTCTACAGACAACAAAAGAATCCAATAACGATAACTTGGAAAACAACATTGTCAAACACGTCAAAGAAACAGCGTTCAGGAAATTTAAATTCCCGCCAGAGAACACATTTGTGAAGGCAACGGTATTCAACATTGTAAAACTAGGGAATAACAATGAAATACCAAATACGATTGCTATAAAGGAGCAAAAGTGGAGTGGAATTTATTGCCAAGCAATCACTACGTGTAGGCACAATGCTCAAACTCTTGCCAGGAAAAACTACAAAGGTAAGCAACCAACAATAAAATGATTGCCGGCATGCACTCTTTCATAATCCTTTCTAACATTTTGGTCATATTAACACTGACATGTAGACAATAAAAGGAACAACCAGATACCAGATAGTTTCCCAGGAACGGTTCTAATCACAGACACCCAAGACGTGAACTCAGAAAATAGGTACCAATTGCACGAAGACTATCAGCGGAAAAGTTCACCAGAATTCAAATACTTCATGAAAAGAATTCTTGGAGCGGTGTCACCAAAACAGACAGACTTCAAAAGAAAATCAGTAAGAATGACAGTCAGTAACATTTTCACCCCAAGCAATGAAGCTTTTGCATTGCTTTTCCTTTACAACGACTACAACCCGTGGCTAAACACAACAAAGGGCACGAGGTTGAGAAAGAAATTCACTGACGGTAAGTCAGGAAATAAGGAGGGGTGGAGTAACGAGGGACAAGATCTTTACAAATACCTAGTAAGTGAATTAGAAGAACAAAGGGAGGAACAACGGTCAAAAGAATTAGAGACAGAAATACTTAAAATGTACCAAAAGCAAAATGGCAATCATAAAAAACAAGATAAGGAGGAGGATGAAGAAAGTAAAAAGGGAAGAAGACGGAAGAGAAAATGTAGCTTGCTTCAGATTCTCGGCAGGTCGTGTGACATTTGTGACAACAGAATCATTATCACAATACACATTGGTGCTTCCATCAATTGGAACACCCATTATTCTCAACTTGTACCTTAGACCTTCAACCAATTTGATTGCAATTTTCAAAGCAATGATTTCAGATCCAAAAGTTGATGTTTCGACTGTTGTCTGTCTTTTGGAAAACCATATGATCGGTGCATTATTGATGAAGATAATAACACCAGTATGAGATCTTCTTGTTGCTTTGCATCCAGCATGGTCAGCGTCAACAAAACAACTCATTGTTACATGTTTTCCCAAAGCTTCAGGCATATCCGCTGGTATGACTTCAGCTGCACTAGGATAAAATTCAGACCAGTCACATTTTTGAAATTTACTTTCGTCCACGCTTGGTACTGTATCATCAAAAACCAGTTTCGACCTGTTGTATTTTTTCAAATATGCAAATATATGAAATAACTGGTTCAAATGTCCCTTTCTTGCTTGAGCCAAATACCTTGACATCAGCGAGACTGGCATTACAATGTCAAGCCTTCCTAATTCACAAATCCACCTGAGGACTCCAATCAAACCTTGATAGTAATTTTGCAATTCAGGATTCAATTCCTCTGATATATCAATTTCCGGTCGATAATCATGTGACAGTGGACTGGATGCTGACTTTGGTAGATACTTGTAGCCATATTTTTCAGTTCCTAGCTCTTGTTCGACTGCTGCAACAGCTTTCGCCGTATATTTGGTGCTTGATAATGACCATCTTGGTTTTGAATCACCTTCAAAGTAAAACTTTCCAATATCAGCTCCCAAATACAGAGTTGGCTCTTCAATCGTATCATCCTTCAATTTGAACTTACGTTCAATGTTTTCAAGCTGAAACTTTGGATCTTCACCAGAACATAAGATATCATCTACATAGGCAATGAGCATTGCCCAGTATCTGGATCCATCTTTCCTGGTTTCGATTCGTAAGTGCACATCCGGATCTGCTTTGCATGGTGAATATCCAAGATCCCTCAAATGCTGTGTGAGGTATGATCTGAAAGATGCACCTGCCACTGGCAATCCATACATGCGCAAACTATCTTGCAAGGCCGTCCTGCAAGGTGTGGAGGAAAGCCATCTTCAGCTCTTGCTCTTAGAAAGTATTTCTCTTTAATCAGGGCTGTCAAATATGCATTTTGAATATCTGCTGAGAGAACCTTCAAATCATTCAGCGCTGCCAGCAAGAAGAATATTCTCACTGAGTCGCGACTGGGAACAGATGAATAGGTATTCTCTTTTGCTATGGCAGGAACCTTGTGGCCGTCCCCTACCAACCTAGCCTTCCTTGTTAGGGATCAAAGCTTGATGTCAAAAATCATATGGGTGGTTATTTCCTTGTGACCGACTGAAATAACATCATCATCAGAAAATTCAAACGCAGCCATATTGTTGGTCATTTCTTTATGAATTGCTCTTTCCCAGTGATCAGTGCCTGTTTTCTTATCAATAGCCAGCGCTTGTGTGATTGAATGTGGCAATTCAACACCATATTTGTGAGTCTTCAACCAATACTTTGCTGTTTTGGCTGCCTAAAGGATTCGATTCTTTCTTCTCAAAATTTTGTGCACCCACCATCTGAATGCTGGTGTCTTTTCAAGATTATTGTTGACAGCATATTCAGCTAATTGCACTGGAAATGATTCTTTAACGTCACTGAGCTTGCACCATGATTCTGATCCATCTTTCCAGCTGGCGAGAATCCTCCACCCCCTAGTTGTCGGTTTATGGCTTTGACGGCCATTTTTGCCTATAGTTGTGGCTTCCTCATCAGTTAAAGCAGTGTTGTTGCATTCATGATCAATTAGCTCATCTAACATTGTGAACATTCGGCCATCATCATCAACAGAACTGTACAGACTCTCTGCAACAATATTCGCTGTGTATTCCTCAATGGTGCCGTCAGGTAGTTGCAATTTGTACAGCCTCGTGTCTAGTATTGGATTCTCATTCCTTACTCCAATTGGCCTGTTTTGCAAATCTCGCACCCTATCCTTGACAATGCACCTGAGCCTTTCATCATTTCTTTCAATGATTACTTCCTTCCCCAGATATTCATCTGGCTCATCAATATCTTCTACTGACGCCTCTGGCTCAGCCATTTCAAGTTTCAGATCAGATGATTTCACTGGTTGTTCCTCAAATAGCTCCATTTGAGGCTCTGGGTAGTTTTCCTGGAAGAAGGACGCGCTGTCTTTCACTTCATCACCAATCTTGGATTCAATTGATTTGTCGATTGCTTCCATTCTTCTGAGGATATCTCTATCCCTCCATTCATATTCCTTGACAGGCCTTATTGAATTTGTAGATATTGGTATTGCTGATTCGGTCAGGATCCAAAAACAATCACCTCCACCTATCTTACTGCCACAAGGGCCCAACCATCGACCCAATCTTTCAACTCCACGCGAGGAAGAATCACCTTTATCAAAGTAAAACACAAAATCATACCATTCTGATGAAATGTATAGTGCAATATTGGGCCTATAGCCATGGACCAATTCAAATGGAGTTCTCCCCATTGAAGAAGGGTTGCTCGATGCTGTTCTCTGCCTGATATTAGCACATAGTTCACCACAAAATGACCATAATCTTCTCGGTGATTTCTTCTTTGCTGACTTGGTTGTGATTGCACCCCCAAGGTGACCAATTGCTTGCTCTGCTCGATTTTGAAATGGACAATGTGGTTGGATGAATGTCTGATGAATATGATTGCGCTTTACAATTGAATTCCAGTGAGTCTTGTAGGTTCTTGGAGATCCTTGTTCTGGAGCACCATCAGAGATTAAATGCTCAGGGATTCCAACTTCATGAATGAATATTTTCAACCCTTGATGCGCCTGAGATTTGTCCTGTATTGGTATAAATACTTCAAACCCATTTCCATTTGTAAAGATCTGCGCACATTTTTCTTGTCTCATAATACTGGTGCTCCTAGCATGCCACGTATCAGTGTACCAGGTTCCTTGTGCAATTCTCTTGTTTCTAAAGCGCTGTGTAGGCAGCCTCTTCATCAATGGTAGTTGCAAATTCCTGAGTGCCTTCTGCGTCGTGACTTTCAGTGTCTGTTCAGCCTTTTTGAAACTAATATTCCAAGTCTTGGCTAATCGTTCACAATCAACTTTGTTTGGACCTTCAATAGTTATCACTGATGGCCCCCATTGATTTCTTCTATCAAGAGACCTCCTCTCAAGTGTATTGTCAATTTCTTGCAAGCTAGGGGCTTATTTTGATTCATCTTCAGGAACTTCCATGAAGTCAAATTCTGTGTCATCAAACAAAAATTGGTCTACCCTTCGCGCGCTTGAAATATTTGTTACTGAAGAAATCCGATGAGAAATATTGCCATCTGTTGCAATTTGACATTCAGTTAGCATTCTTCTGGTTGATACCTGGTGCAATCTCATCAGTTTGCATTGCTGCATGAGATTTGGATGCCTGTTCTCTAAGCTAATCTTGGGGAGCATATCTGTAACGTTACTAGTTGGTTCTGTTACAACTGAGCTTGCGTCTCCAGTTGACATTGCTTGAACGCTAAACTGGTCCCCTGAAATTGGATCGCCATTGTCAATTGCTAACTCTGCCATCCTGAACTTCAGTGAATGTGGGTCCCATGGGGTGTCATTTGTTGCAATCAAATGTTGACATTCATCAAGCTCCATTCTTGCTGGCTTCCTTGTGGGAAAATATGAAATCACATTTCTCATACTCAGTTTTATAAAAACTTTCTTTGGATCATCATCCTCCATTGGTGTTTGGATTGTGATTCCATGCTTGGATCTTGGGTCAAACTGACGAGGTGTCTCTTCAACAGAATTGAAATTGCAGTCCCTCACTTGATTTAAGCATATCAAGCTGTTCTTCAATTTGTTCCCAAAGTACAGCGCTTGATGGAACACTATGATATATACTTGACCTGATGTTGGATTTGTCCAAGCAGTAGCACAACTTCCAATTGGGATCTTCTTGATTGGCTTGTACTCTTCAGAAAAGGGCGCAACATCAACATGTGTTGTGATCTGATCAGGATTTAGCAATATCACGTCCGAGAACTGTTTCTCGACCCCCCGCGGGCTATCGCGCGGTATTTTTACAATTCTTGACCCTATTTTTTAAATTTCCTACCTTTTTAGGTCGCGTGTCTACTAAAATACCTCGCGCGTCGCACACCTTTACTTTTGAGACAAATATCTCGTCACTCCTCAAATAAAATAACTATTTTAGGGTTAAGGATATCATATTCGTTTCGTGACAAGCACTATTTTGTGTACAACTTGTGCACGAATGACTTATTTCATTTTCTCAACATGTTTCCACCATACCGGTATAATGGGCTCCGACCCAAATCCTCCAACTCCAACTCAAATCCCAGCTCCAACTCCATGTCAACTCCAAGTCGAATCCACCCCAGGCGGGCTATTGCACTCAAGGGTTTTGTTCGTGTTTAACGCCAGGAAGATCCGCTGTATTTTCAGAAGCTACACCGTCGGAATCGCCACTCCAATGTTGTTCGCTCCTCTCAAATAACCCGCTTTGTGGATAGATGCTGCTGGTTACATTCGGATCGACTTGATCATTGCTAGTAGGATCGACGCTTTCAATTTTAACGTTTGGATCATTTCTTTTTTCTTCACGAATCTTACGAATCATTTTTTGGATTCGAGCAGTCTCTTTCTTGTGATAAACAAGCATTTTCCGGAGTTCTTGTTCGAGATTGGCTGGGTGTTCCTGAACCACCTTTTGTAGTTTGTAAATTCCCTCCATGGTTGGTTCGACTGTCGATTGGATGATTAGTATTAGTAGTATCAGTAGAGTAGATTATCTATTCGAAGATTAGGTCGTAGTAACACCTAACACGTTGGTATTTGTTTTCCTCGTCGGAAAGATAATGAAATAATCAATTATAATGATGAAGTACTAGCGAAAATAATGTATTACTAGAATCTACTAGTAATAACTCATGCAAAATAGCATACTAGTTGGTTTTACCGGTACATGAAAGTCGGAATCAACTCGATCGTAATCAACAAAACAATTGTCCACGATTTCCATTTCGATAATCAACAACGCAATTGTCCACGATTTCGTACTAGTATCTACTAGTAATAACTCATGCAAAAATAGCGTACTAGTTGGTTTTACGGGTACATGAAAGTCGGAATCAACTTGATCGCAATCAACAAAACAATTCTCCACGATTTCCATTTCGATAATCAACAACGCTATTGTCCACGATTTCCATTTCGATTCACATTTCCATGCACCTTATGGAAGAACTGACGCGCCTGCCAACAAATGTTTGCAACGGTTGCCGATGCCTATGCTGATGCTGATGTAGTGGAACACCAACCAATAGCCGTTGCCGTTGCCGATGCCGTTGCCGTTGCCGTTGCCGATGCCGATGGAGTGGAAGACCAATCAATTGCTGTTGCGGTTGACGATGCCGATGCTGATGGCGATGGAGTGGAAGACCAACCAATAACCGTTGCCGTTGCCGTTGCTGTTGCTGTTGCCGTTGCCGTTGCCGTTGCCGTTGCCGTTGCCGATGCCGATGCCGATGCCGTTGCCGATGGAGTGGAACACCAATCAATTGCTGTTGCGGTTGCCGTGACGAATTGCCGTTGGAGGAGAAGGACGACAAGGAGGAGGACGATGAATCGATTTGCAGATGGAGTGGGAGACCAATTGTCGTTGCCGTTGCCGGGACGACGTTGGTGTAGCTGGTGATTGTTCCCAGTTGCGGTTGATTGTTCCCGACTGCTGTTGTTGCTCTCGCTGTTGCTCTCGCTTTGGCTCTTGCTGTGGCTCTCTCGGTTCGAACGTTCACGGTTGCTGTTGTGGCTCTCGCTGTTGCTCTTGGTTTCGCGGTTCGATCGTACCGGGTTGCGGTTGATCGTTCCCGGTTGCTGTGGTTGCTCTCGCTGTTGCTCTCGCAGTTGGATTGTTCCCGGTTGCGTCTGTTGCGCTCGCTGTTGCTATAGCGGTTGCTCTCGTGGTTTGATCGTTCCCGGTTGCGGAATCTTGCCTAGACGAATTGCCGTTGGAGGAGGACGACGACGAATCGTTGCCGTTGACGTTGCCGATTTGGAGGACGACGACGAATCGATTTGCCGTTGGAGTGGAAGACCAATATCTGTTGCCGTTACCGTTGCTGGGACGACGTTGTTGGAGCGCCGGTGGATGAGGAGGAGCGATTTGGGTGGAGCGTCAGTGGAGGAGCGATTCGATGCCGACGATTCGTTGCTGTTGCTGCCTACCGTTGTTGGTGGAGCGACGTTGGTGGAGCGCCGGTGGTGGAGCGACGTTTGTGGAGCGCCAGTGGATGAGGAGGAGCAATTCGGGTTGAGCGCCGGTGGAGGAGCGATTGGTGTTGGACCGATTCGTTTTGCAGATCGATTCGTTTTGCAGATCGATTGGTGTTGGATCGATTGGTGTTGGATCGATTGGTGTTCCGGATCGATCGAATCGATTGGTGTTGCGGTTGCGGTTGCTAGCTGTCGAATCGACAAGTCGTTGCCGTTGCCAACGCTCCTATTTGTTGCCGATCAATTGGTGTTGTTCCGGATCGATTGGTGTTCTGGATCGATCTAATCGATTGGTGTTGCGGTTGCGAGCTGTCGAATCGACCAGTCGTTGCCGTTGCCGACGCTCCTATTCGAATTTATGATAATTGAACAAAATGGGTGAGTATCTATTGATGTAGTACATAGAGTAAATAATAACAACAGAATAATATAATCTACATGCCACTGACGTAGACTGTTGGCGTCTGATCGATCCAATGCTGACAACAAGGCACCTCCAGCGATTTTATTATCACCAACCGGAAAAAATTGCCGCAGCACCTACAGGGAAGAAGTGCACCTCAAGGAACGATCCGTTGTTCCGATCTATTGATGCCAGCGTTTCCAATCCTTTGTTCCAATCCGTTCCGATTCAATGGTTACTTCCAAATCCGATTCGTCCAATTCGATTGTTGCTTCCGATTCCGATTCGATGGTTTCTTCCGATTCAGATTCCGATTCGATGGTTACTTCCGATCCGTTCCTATGAAAATAAGAATAAACCAGAAGGGAGGAAATACATTATCAGTAATGCCCGTGGAGTGGAAGACCAATCAATTGCCGCTGCCGTTGCCGATGCCGTTGCCGATGCCTATCTCTCTCATTCTTACCTTTGCTTGTTCTGACGTACCGTCGTTCCGACAATCGTCCCGATGAAATTGTAGTTGCTGCCGTAGAATACTTCTTACTCCATGTCACGAAAAACAGTACCTTGTTCCTGTTGATATAATTGCAAGGGACAAAGCCAGTTCATTGATTTCAAGACGTATATGTAAGGCTGCAGTCCAAACAATATCTATCCAGCAAATCCCCTTCTCGTCAAATACTAACTACTTCTTTTCCAGTACAAGGCTGTTATTTCGGACTAAAATATCTGACAACAGATCCTCCGGCTCAAAAGAGGTTTTGGATCAAACGTTCTCGGACGGAGTGTTGATTACAAGAACCAACACCCTAGTCAAATAAGTCGGATGTAAGAAGGCAGATTATGAAGTGATTTTGTTGTTGTTGCGAGGTAGATTGTTTTTTTTGTTGCGAGGTAGAAAAAGTGTTTTTTTTGTCGTGAGGTAGAAAAAGTGATTTTTGTTGTCGCGAGGTAGAAAATAAAATTACTGTGTGTTTGTGTGAGAGAGATTTTTTTTTTTTTGCGTACGATTTTCGTTTTACTTCGAGTACATCATGTAGAATTCTACATGATTTTGTGGTAGTGTAGAATTCTACACGTTTTTTGTACTAGATTTTTCGTACGTACGTTCGAAAAAGAATCTCATCTCGTACGTACGTTCAAAAAAGAACAAATCTCGTATGTACGTACGTTCAAAGAAGAACAAATCTCGTACGTACGTTCGAAAAAGAATCTCTTATGTACAGTACGTATGTACGGTACGTATGTACGTTCGAACAAGAATCTCGTACGTACGACGTTCGAAAAAGAATCTCGTACGTACCAAAAAATCTCGTAGGTACCTTCGAAAAAGGATCTCATATGTACGGTACGTATGTACGTTCGAAAAAGAATGTCGTATGTACGTTCGAAAAAGAATGTCGTACGTACGTTCGAAAAAGACTCCATACTTCAAAATAAGTAGATTTCTTCCTAGTTTTTTGTACTAGAAAATTCCTGGTATTGAATTTGTGTAGGTTTCTACTCGAGTAGCTTTCTACATGCTTGGGTGTATTTTTGGTGCCATTCCAGGGCACAAACTAACTTATTGGGTAATGACTCAAAAAGTATCCGGTCAAAGCCATGAATACATTCATCATGACTCATCAAATGCATATTGGGAACAACTTTGTCACACAGAATGCCCAAAATGTTGTGGTTTGACTCTCCAAATGGCAAACATGGGTGTATTTTTGGTGCAATTCCAGGGCACAAACTAACTTATTCGGACATTGGGTAATGACTCAAAAAGTATCTGGTCCAAGCCATGAATACATTCATCATGAATCATCAAATTCATATTGGGAACAACTTTGTCACAAAGAAGGCCCAAAATGTTGTGGTTTGACTCTCCAAATGGCAAAACATGGGGGTATTTTTGGTGCAATTCTAGGGCACAAACTAACTTATTGGGTAATGACTCAAATAGTATCGGGTCTAAGCCATGAATACATTCGTCATGACTCATCCAATGCATATTGGGAACAACTTTGTCACATAGAATGCCCAAAATCTTAAGGTTTGACTCTGCAAATGGCAAAGATGGATGTATTTTTGGTGCAATTCTAGGGCACAAACTAACTTATTGGGTAATGACTCAAAAAGTATCTGGTCCAAGCCATGAATACATTCATCATGACTCATCAAATTCATATTGGGAACAACTTTGTCACTCAGAATGCCCGAAATGTTGTGGTTTGACTCTCCAAATGGCAAACATGGGTGTATTTTTGGTGCAATTCCAGGGCACAAACTAACTGATTGGGTAATGACTCAAAAAGTATCCGGTCCAAGCCATGAATACATTCATCATGACTCATCCAATGCATATTGGGAACAACTTTGTCACATAGAATGCCCAAAATCTTAAGGTTTGACTCTCCAAATGGCAAACATGGGTGTATTTTGGGTGCAATTCCAGGGCACAAACTAACTGATTGGGTAATGACTCAAATAGTATCGGGTCCAAGCCATGAATGCATTCATCATGACTCATCCAATGCATATTGGAAACAACTTTGTCACATAGAATGCCCAAAATCTTAAGGTTTGACTCTCCAACTGACAAACATGAGGGTATTTGGGTGCAATTCCAGGGCACAAACTAACTTATTGGGTAATGACTCAAAAAGTATCGGGTCCAAGCAATGAATACATTCATCATGACTCATCAAATACATATTGGGAACAACTTTGTCACACAGAATGCTGTAAAGGCTGTGGTTTGACTCTCCAAATGGCAAACATGGGTGTATTTTTGGTGCAATTCCAGGGCACAAACTAACTGATTGGGTAATGACTCAAAAAGTATCCGGTCCAAGCCATGAATACATTCATCATGACTCATCAAATGCATATTGGGAACAACTTTGTCACACAGAATGCCCAAAATTTGCTGGTTTAACTCTCCAAATGGCAATCATGGGGGTATTTTTGGTGCAATTCTAGGGCACAAACTAACTGATTGGGTAATGACTCAAATAGTATCGGGTCCAAGCCATGAATGCATTCATCATGACTCATCAAATGCATATTTGGAACAACTTTGTCACATAGAATGCCCAAAATCTTAAGGTTTGACTCTCCAAATGGCAAACATGGGGGTATTTTGGGTGCAATTCCAGGGCACAAACTAACTTATTGGGTAATGACTCAAATAGTATCAGGTCCAAGCCATAAAAGCATTCATCATGACTCATCCAATGCATATTGGAAACAACTTTGTCACATAGAATGCCCAAAATATTAAGGTTTGACTCTCAAAATGGCAATCATGGGTGTATTTTTGGTGCAATTTTAGCGCACAAACTGAGTTCTTGGGTAATGACTCAAATAGTATCGGGTCCAAGCCATGAATGCATTCATCATGACTCATCCAATGCATATTGGAAACAACTTTGTCACATAGAATGCCCAAAATCTTAAGGTTTGACTCTCCAACTGACAAACATGAGGGTATTTTGGGTGCAATTCCAGGGCACAAACTAACTGATTGGGTAATGACTCAAATAGTATCAGGTCCAAGCCATAAAAGCATTCATCATGAATCATCCAATGCATATTGGAAACAACTTTGTCACATAGAATGCCCAAAATATTAAGGTTTGACTCTACAAATGGCAAACATTGGGGTATTTTTGGTGCAATTCTAGGGCACAAACTAACTGATTGGGTAATGACTCAAATAGTATCGGGTCCAAGCCATGAATGCATTCATCATGACTCATCAAATGCATATTTGGAACAACTTTGTCACATAGAATGCCCAAAATCTTAAGGTTTGACTCTCCAAATGGCAAACATGGGTGTATTTTGGGTGCAATTCCAGGGCACAAACTAACTGATTGGGTAATGACTCAAATAGTATCAGGTCCAAGCCATAAAAGCATTCATCATGACTCATCCAATGCATATTGGAAACAACTTTGTCACATAGAATGCCCAAAATATTAAGGTTTGACTCTACAAATGGCAAACATTGGGGTATTTTTGGTGCAATTCCAGGGCACAAACTAACTGATTGGGTAATGACTCAAATAGTATCGGGTCCAAGCCATGAATGCATTCATCATGACTCATCCAATGCATATTGGAAACAACTTTGTCACATAGAAGACCCCAAAATCTTAAGGTTTGACTCTCCAACTGACAAACATGAGGGTATTTTTGGTGCAATTCTAGGGCACAAACTAACTTATTGGGTAATGACTCAAAAAGTATCCGGTCCAAGCAATGAATACATTCATCATGACTCATCCAATGAATATTGGAAACAACTTTGTTACATAGAATGCCCAAAATGTTGTGGTTTGACTCTACAAATGGCAAACACGGGGGTATTTTTGGTGCAATTCCAGGGCACAAACTAACTTATTCGGTAATGACTCAAAAAGTATCTGGTCCAAGCCATGAATATATTCATCATGACTCTTCCAATGCATATTGGAAACAACTTTGTCACATAGAATGCCCAAAATCTTAAGGTTTGAGTCTCCAAATGACAAACATGTGGGTATTTTTGGTGCAATTCCAGGGCACAAACTAACTTCTTATTGGGTAATGACTCAAAAAGTATCGGGTCCAAGCCATGAATACATTCATCATGACTCATCAAATGCATAGTGCGAACAACTTTGTCACATAGAATGCCCAAAATCTTAAGGTTTGACTCTCCAACTGACAAACATGAGGGTATTTTTGGTGCAATTGCAGGGCACAAACTAACTTATTGGGTAATGACTCAAAAAGTATCCGGTCCAAGCAATGAATACATTCCTCATGACTCATCAAATACATATTGGGAACAACTTTGTCACACAGAATGCTGTAAATGTTGTGGTTTGACTCTCCAAATGGCAAACATGGGTGTATTTTTGGTGCAATTCCAGGGCACAAACTAACTTATTCGGTAATGACTCAAAAAGTATCTGGTCCAAGCCATGAATACATTCATCATGAATCATCCAATGCATATTGGGAACAACTGTGGCACGTAGAATGACCAAAATCTTAAGGTTTGACTCTACAAATGGCAAACATGGGGGTATTTTTGGTGCAATTCTAGGGCAAAAACTAACTGATTGGGTAATGACTCAAATAGTATCGGGTCCAAGCCATGAATGCATTCATCATGACTCATCCAATGCATATTGGAAACAACTATGACACATAGAATGCCCAAAATCTTAAGGTTTCATTCTCCAACTGACAAACATGAGGGTATTTTTGGTGCAATTCCAGGGCACAAACTAACTTATTGGGTAATGACTCAAAAAGTATCTGGTCCAAGCAATGAATACATTCCTCATGACTCATCAAATACATATTGGGAACAACTTTGTCACACAGAATGCTGTAAATGTTGTGGTTTGACTCTCGAAATGGCAAACATGAGGGTATTTTTGGTGCAATTCTAGGGCACAAACTAACTGATTGGGTAATGACTCCAAAAGTATCCGGTCAAAACTATGAATACATTTATCATGACTCATCAAATGCATATTGGGAACAACTTTGCCACTCAGAATGCCCAAAATGTTGTGGTTTGACTCTCAAAATGGCAAACATGATGAGGGTATTTTTGGTGCAATTCCAGGGCACAAACAGTCTCATTTGGTAATGACTACCAAAGTTTTTGTACCAGGCCATGAATGCATATCACATGACTTACGAAATGCATGTTGGGAACAACTTTTAAATGCATATTGGGAACAACTTTGACACACACAGTACAGACAATGATGTGGTTTGTAGATACAAATGGCACACAAGACAGTACGGTATGTTAGGTGCAGCAGTCTACGAGATTCTACATGTGACTAGAGGATTGAAATACATAACCTTAGTGTGATCAAATGTTTCCCTTCTGAAAAAATTATGGCGCGGGAGGGGTGGCTTGCACAGGTACGTGCTCTACTGCTACAAATATAACAGCGCGCCCAAAACCAGACAACACACAGAAGATGTTCGGGCAAACAACATAGTACAGAACCCACGGAAAAATTCTACACACAAAACATTGTACACATACTACACGAAACACCGTACACACACACACACACACACACGACACACACAACACACACAACACAAAACACCGTACACAACCCGACAAATTATTAGTACACACACAAAACCACACAAAAAGAAACACATGATTCTTGATCGACACCGTATTCAGAAAATAAAATAAAAAAATATGAATGCTATCGGAAAGACACGACGAAACAAAAAAATCCGAGGGGAAGACCCTTCGAAACAACAAAACCATCCGGCCCGGTGATCATCAAAATACAGGGGACAACAACGGTAAGAAAAGAAGAGTTAAAACAAACACCGCAATTACTAACAAAGTGTGTAACAGTAATACCACAACTATGAACGCATCAAAGGGCAACAGTAAAAAAAATGGTTCCGACAACACAATTTCTACTACTACAAACACGGAAGAACAAAACACCATCAACCAGAGTAACGAACCAGCGCTGACCATTACCAACACAACCACCACTACAGTAACGAACCAACAGAAAGAAGGAACAAAAACCAATGTGGTAGAGAAAACATCTAACGGAGAATGCTACAATTTAGAGGATGTTGCCGAACATGTCATGAAAAATATCCAATATGACAAATTGGCAGAGGAAGTGGCAAAACGCTTACGGAAACAAGAGAGGGAACCACATATAGGGGTGGGAAAGGTAGTAATGGTACCTAAACAAACGGAGGCAACCATGCAGGGAGAGGGGAGTTACAATGCCGGCGACACAAGAGAACGAGCAGTAAGTACAATTACAGACGAATATGGACTTATAATAGACAACGATATGCTTAAGGCTTTGAGTGATATGAGTGAAAGAGTGGAGAAGCAGCTAAGGGATTACGTCAAAAAACATTGGTACCCCAACATGAAGTTCCCTATCAATGACAAGGTAACGGCGCTTGTAATAAATAAAGCTGTTGGAGAAAGTGCGGTTATGAAGCCACCAAATATTCCACTTGCGGCATTCTGTTCCTTTTACAGGAAACGAGTAGGGACAGTACTGACTGCATTGAGGCACAACTCACAAACATTAGCGAGAAAAAACTGGATAGGTAAATACAGGTGGGAGAATTGGTTGTTGAAATTAGGATTTTGAGAATCTATTTTTGGTCCGACAACACTAACATGCTGCCCGTTGATACTGATGATACTTCCGTACAGACGATTACAGAAAAGGTCGAGTCCCTATCACATTCCCTGGTACTGTTGCAGTTATTCAAGACACAGAATATGAAAACACAGGTATTTTAAACCCTCAATACAGAACATACAAAGACGCGGAAGATGAAGATTTTTATTATTTTGTTACAAGAATCATGTCGGCAATCAATCCGACAAATTCCAATTTCAAACAACGGAAGGAGAGGCACTTGCTGAGTGATATATTTACTATAGCAGATGAAGCATTTGCATTGGTACTAATCTACAATGAGCATCATGTATGGGTGAACCAGCAGCGGCGAAAGGGTGATGCCACGATTCCGCGACAAAAAAAAAATTCTGCGATTCAGACAGTGGAAGCAGAAATGGATGGATGGAGGAAGGTCGCGAGTTGTTCAGTGACTTGTGCGACAAAATTGGCGAGATGCGAAAACACCCAGAAACAGGAAGGAAATTGGAAGAAATGATCACTCGTGGTAGCCGCCAAAAACAAATAATTGTTTATACGATTCATCTCAACGCATATACGACCCGTAAAGGGGGACCGACAGAGGTGCAGTTCGGTCCGGGTAGAACTTAATCATTATGCTCACAATTTTAGAATCTAATCAATATTACTGCAATCTTCCTACTGTAATCTAACGACACGGAGTAGGAATTAGAATGATGAGGGACAGATTTAGGAACGAAAGTTCGACAAATTACACCAACAATAAGCAGGGCGATGCAAATATTACTAGTAGCAGCTCCACTAATTGTAGTGGACCAAAGAAGAAAAAGAAAAGAAACGTCTATATTGATCCGGCAATAACAGCATTGATGAATGAAAGTTTATCTATGGGTGAACTAATGTAGAAAATAACAGTACATACATAATACAAAACTACTACTAATCTTGAACTTAATTTTGAGAATATTAGAAATAATGGAGGATTCGTAATACGTCGCAATAGGAATAAATCAAGCATAATAGAATCTACATTTTAAAAAGGGAATATTGTAGTCGAGAAATATAATTCACAACTAGGGGAGCAGAATCGAATTGTTGTTTGGTAGATTAATATTTTGGAATTAATACTGACTCAAGATTTATTTTTTATTCGTGAATAGAAGTAAGTGTTGTTCGTACAGAATAATAATTCGGTTCTGCTAGAGACTGAAATAAATTATTTTTATTTGAGAGTAGAGTAATGTGCATCACGCGCACAGAAATAGTGCTGAGTTTACATATACCCTTATACGATCGTCGCGAATTTCAGGGTATCCAGAAATATTGCCGTGTTAAAATCACGCACAAAATTTGTGCGCGAGAAGTAAATTCGAACCCTGCGAAACAGTTCTCGGACGCATGTTGCTTCCAGCGGCAGTGGTATCTGCATGTGAGTCTAGCTCGCAGTATCCTTCTTCATTTTCTCCATCATCAAAATCTAGAGGGATATTCATCTTGTATAATGACCGGCTCACCATTTTTAACAATTTGTTTTCTAGTGTCCGATTATTATGTCATTTCTTAGATTTTGATCCAAAGCTGTCACCTGCGCCTTCATTTTCAGCTTCTTTTGCCTTTTTGGTCTCAGCAGCCTTGAGATTTCTTTTCTTCTTTGCCTGTCTCATCTGGTAAAGCTCCTGACGCTGTTCTTTTGACATTGTTTTATAAACACTTGTTGGATAGGGCTTGCATTCAACCTTTCCTGTGAACGTTCCAGTTGTTTTCTGCTTTTTGTTGCTGGTCGTGCCCACAGAATACACACTTCTGGAACCTCTTTTATGCTATCCATTTGCAAGCTTCTTCAATCCAAGCCGATTGGTGAATAGAATCAAACATTCATTGAAGTTGTCACAATAGTCTTTGCTCTCGTCAATTGCATCGGCCTTGGCAGCATCAAGTCGCTCATCACTGATTGAATTGATAAAGTCCCAAACAAATCTTCTTTCATTGTGGTTCTTTTCAAATCTCAGGATTGTTCCATGAAAAGCAGTCCAGTTCCTCTTGTGTTTGTTCCAATCATAATTCTTAGCATCGCAGTGTAATGTGATTCTTTCATTTCCTGATAGGTTTTGTTCAGAACCATAGTGATATTGGTATCAGTGTAAGCATGCTGCATCAACGAAATGAATGCATTTCTAGTATTTCCTGAGTTCAGTTCAGTGTTTTGGAAATGTGCCACATATTCCCAACCAGGCCCTTTCCTTGTTACGTCTCATAACAATCTCCAGACAACGTTGTTATCTTCATCATACTGGTGGCCTGACAAAACACCGCACCTTTCATTGTAGTCACTCCATGTCGGATAGGTATCTGTTGGACTTTGTCCGACTGTTCCAGACCTGGCTTCATCGGTAACATCTTCCTTTTCTTGGGGTCTTATCACATACAAGATTGGGAAACCCTCAGAGTTGAATCTGTATCTCAAGTTTTGTTGAAAGCCTTCCTCCCATTCTCTGAACTTCGTAAGGTCCTTTAACTCAGGTGGGGTTGACTTTTCCTGTGATTTCAAGCTCGACTCCATCATCTTGATTCTGAATTGTTGCAGTTCCAGATTGTTTGGGTTTGCGTTCCAGTCAATTGCTCTTGGTTTGACTCCAATCAATGGTTGATATCGTGCCCAATTCGCCCATGTGAGAAGCCTCGATGATAGCCTGTTACCATAGTGGATACATTTTGGATTAGGACAGTCTGGACTGATTGATTTCAATCCATGCATGAATGACTTTATGCTTTCCTTGTTGAGGTCTGTAATTTCACAAATATTGGACATTCCACCCCTCAAAATTTCTTCAGCTGATTCGTAGTTGATACCAAAGTCCATCAAGCTGCTTCTGAAAGCGAGCTGTTCTGGGTTCAGAAATCTCCCATTGTTGAATCCCCTGATTTTTATTCTGGGTTGGGACAACCTCCTTGCGAGTCGGTCAGCCCTTGCATCCGCGTTTTGGTCTCCCTCTTCATTGTCACTATTCTCATCATCCGGGTTCTCGCCCCTACTTTCAGCATCTCTTATCGCTCTGATCCTTTTCTTTACTTCTTGGTCGATGATTCTCTTCATGGTTGAGTTCATTTCTGGGTCAACGAGGGCCCTTTCCATTACTTGCATGATTCTATCTTCAAACTCATCATCATCTCCCCTACCTCCTCCATTGTTCTCATCAGGATTTTGTGGATCATCCACTTCCATTTTTTCTTCCTCACTGGTATCATTTGCTCTAGTTCGTACCATGGTGGAGAGGATATTCTAATGGTATTCGATGGAAGCTGGGGTCGAATATTCGATCGAAGGTGGTATGTGGGAAAAGAGAGTGTAATCGAATCGAGGATTGGATGTGAGATGGTTGTAGATGTTGACTGCTGTTGAGTGTGATTCGCTTATCTGTTTTTGTATTTTGTATATCCGGATCGAATTTTCGTTCCGGTTTGTTTGTACTTTCTGACTATTTGGATCAAATTTTCGTTCTGGTTTGTCTGTATTTGTGTGAGCTTTTGCTTTTGTCGCAATTTAAGATTGTGAGCTTTCCTATCCTTTCTTGGGATTTGCTCATTCTGTATTTCTGTGGTGAAAAATTGTTTCCTGAGAATTTAGTGTTCTCTTTTCCTTTTGGATCTTTTCGATCTTCGAGATTTGGTGTTCTCATATCTTTGGATTTTCGTTTCGTGCGGGCAGATGCTCTTTGCAATCTGTTCCTCCTTGCGGGCAGATGCTCTTTGCAATCTGTTTCATTCCGGTTTGTTTTCCACCACAGAATACTTGAGGCTCAATCTTCTGGCTCACGCCACTCTTGTTTTCAGTGAAAGATCAGTGTTCTTGAATTGGATATTGATTCCTTTCAACTGATGCCAACCTGGGCGATTCGTTCAGCTGAATTGTCCAGTTTCTTTTCCCTTGCTTGTTTTGCTGGATCATGAAACCGGATGGAGCCTACCGTCTCGGTTCAGGTCTTTGGTCTCTTCTTTCAGTGAGACCGCCCTGGTGTTGGTCTATTCCAGGGCTCCACAAGCAACTGCCTCTTTTACATCCTTGAGGGTTGATGCCGGTAGCTGATCAGGCTATTCCAGATTAGTCTTCGAGCTCAAACTGCGTTTCTTTAACGCCGTTGGGTCCTCCACAGCTCGTAGAGTGCTGTGAGTCTGATAAACTAAAGAAAGTGTGTCGTAACAAACAAACGCAATCGTCCTTTTGATCGATTGATTTAGTGAGTAGAATAATCATCTTAGATGTAGGCGGACTTATCGGCCGACAGGTTAATTTCTCGTCGTTGTCGTGTGATTTCTAGCATACAAAACACATGTAACCTTAAGACACAAAACACACGCAAAACCATCTTCGATCGGTCTTTTGTTTTACCGTATAATTCACCGTGATATTCTCATTGGAATATCACATGTATTGTACCTTATCATGTAGAATTAGTACTAGGTTGTACGTAGATTTTAGGGCATGATAGTGTTTTAGAGTTGTTAATTCTTCAAAGAGTGAGCTGATGGGGAAACTCTCGCTAAGAGTCAATCCACATGTAAAGTCGTTGCCGGTCATTCACTCAGGAATAACCTTAAGGATAAGGTTATTGCCCTTATGACTTTCGTACGAATACACATTACACGGTGAATTCTTTTCAATAACGCTACGGCAATATCATTCTTGTACATAAAGGATATTATTACAAAACATGAGTTTCGTGTGGAAAAAACAAAAATTGAATGGCAAATAAATATTATTGGGGTAAGCATGAAACAAAATTGTAGAATAGAAAGATTCTGAAGCAAGAATGATACGAGGGCTGAAAAAACGGTGGCGAAAATAGACCTACTTGAATTTTTTGCGTGCAAAAATAGGTAGAGAATTATTTATTGTGCGCACAACAAAATGTTTCAGAATTTTTTTAAACATCGCACAAATTTGACGAAAGCATGAGCATCGTTTTTGTGACGTATTGTCTCACTTTCTATTTTAGCATCAGACTCTCTTCTAATACATGTTACGAATACCACTCTGACAATGCCAATTATCACCCTTGATCCTGACACCCTTACCTCTCTCTTGCCACTGACCACAGGAATCTCTTACGTTTTGTCACCTCTTGGATCAGCATGCAACTAGACACGAAAGACATGCTTTGTTTTGTTGTATAATTATGAGTACGAGTAAGTGTGTAAAATAGGGTGACCGTTTTGAGACAGCTTTTTTTTTGGCCCCCCTCGTACACCAATAGATTTGGGTCCTGTTAGTCTTATTAATCTTACTCTCCAGCTGGAACTTCTTGACCAAAGTAATCACCGCGCCAGAATTGGCAAGAGCAAGAGCTTTCCATAGATACCCAATTTGCAGGGGTTGCGCGCGCCGGAACCCCTTCGGACTTTATGATTCTTCCGGTCAAGAAAATCACAAAAAGTTCACAAAAAAACTCCATTACCACACCCATCAGAATACCAAGTGGTCTCAACCAACCCATTCCTTAACCATAGCATTAAATCGACCCGCTACTTGGCATTCCTTTCCTTACACCAAGATTAACAAGACCTGCAAGTTTCGGATCGATTGGACGAGTCCTACAGGAGAAAAGAGCTTTAACAACAGCAACAACGACGAGGAGGGCAGGTGACAAAGGGCAAAAAACGTCATCGTCGTTGTCAAAGAAGCCCCCCCCACTGCCACCGCGCCCCACATGGCAACAACAACAAGCGATGCTACAGCAGTGTAATTCAATTAGTTTAATGGTGTTATTTATTTGTTATTCATTGCTGTTAAAGTAGTTGCAATTAGATGGAGTAGGAAGCAAAGAAGTGACGAGTATTGAGTTTTGCAATAGAGGTTCGCAATAGAGGTTCGAACAGCAGTACCGGTACGGGTACGAACTGAGTACTTTGTGTAATAAAGAGAGAAAAAACGGAATTTCGAACCGAAAGAGGTTCAAAATAATCAGTCATGAGACCAATTTAAATCATGAGTGTTATATTGAACATTTGGAGCTGGTACAAATTCTACGTAGCCCTACTTTGTCTCTTCGTCATTAACACACATACTCGTATGTGCTGATTGCAGTGTTCTCTTTTTCGGGTCCAAAACCTCCCAAATTCTGGAAGTTTAGGCTTTCTTAGGGCACTAGCAACACCTTATCGTTAAAAATTAATATACGTATTTAAGTAACTTAACCACCAAAGGTGGATCTAAACTACTCAGTCTGTATCCAGACTTTAACGCCGCCTCAATTGAAGAGAGTTTAAGCCCCAAGTTGTAGAACAACAAATTTGTCAAACAAATCCTGAAAGCAAGCAGAGAGGGTACAAGGACAAACTGATGAAGGATACCGGTAGCATAAGCCAAACTGGGAGCAGCTACCAACAATCATACAGGAGGAAGGGGATACACTAAAGAGGGGCATAGCGCCGTATGACTTGGTGAGAAGCATGCAGGTGGGACACTGGAAAAGACGAGGGGCCACACAGCAACACTGGGTGCATAGCTGGATGAGATACTGGGAGTGGCACTTGGTGCAGCGCTAGGAGGGGAACTGGGTGCGGCACTTGGTGAAACACTAGGGGCTACACTTGGTGCAACACTTGGAGCGGCACTGGGTGCAGCACTGGGGGAAACACTGGGAGTAGCACTGGGGCGGAGCTTGGTCATATACTTGGAGCAAAGCTTGGAGATGCACTGGGAGCAACACTGGGTGCAGAGCCGGAGGAAACACTGGGAGCAGCACCTGGTGCAGCACTAGGAGTGGCATTGGGTGCAGCACTTGGTGCAGCACTAGGAGCCACACTTGGTGCAGCACTAGGAGCAGCACTGGGTGCGGAGCTTGGTTATATATACTTGGAGCATAGCTTGGAGATGCACTGGGAGCAGCACTGGGTGCAGAGCCTGGTGATACACTGGGAGCAGCACTTGGTGCAGCACTAGGAGTGGCATTGGGTGCAGCACTGGGTGAGACACTAGGAGCGGCACTGGGCGCAGCACTGGGGGAAACACTGGGAGCAGCACTGGGTGCGGAGCTTGGTTATATACTTGGAGCAGAGCCAGGAGATGCACTGGGAGCAGCACTGGGTGCAGAGCTTGGTGAAACATTGGGAGCAGTACTGTCAACACTAGGAACCAAACTTGGTGCAGCACTAGGAGCAGCACTGGGTGCAGCACTGGGGGAAACACTGGGAGCAGCACTGGGGGCGGAGCTTGATGATATACTTGGAGCATAGCTTGGAGATGCACTGGGAGCAGCACTAGGTGCAGAGCCTGGTGATACACTGGGAGCAGCACTTGGTGCAGCACTAGGAATGGCATTGGGTGCAACACTGCGTGAAACACGAGGTGCCACACTGGGTGCAGCGCTAGGATTGGCACTGAGTGCAGCACTGGGTGAAACACTAGGAGCCACACTTGGTGCAGCGCCTGGTGAAACACTTGGAGCAGCACTTGGTGCAGCGCTAGGTGTGGCACCTGGTGCAGCACTGGGTAAAACACTAGGAGCCACACTTGATGCTGTGCTTGGTGAAACACTTGGAACTGGACTGGGTGCAGTGCTAGTAGGGATACTATGTGAAGCACATGGTGAAACACTAAGAGCCACACTTGGTATGGCGCTAGTAGTGGCACTGAGTGCAGCACTGGGTGAAACACTAGGAACCACACTTGGTGCAGCGCCTGGTGAAACACTTGGAGCAGCACTTGGTGCAATGCTAGCAGTGACGCTGTGTGCAACACTTGGTGAAACACTAAGAGCCACACTTGGTGCAGCGCTAGGATTGGCACTGAGTGCAGCGCTGGGTGAAGCACTAGGAGCCACACTTGGGGCTGCACTTGGTGAAACACGTGGAGCAGGTCTGGGTGCAGTGCTAGTAGGGACACTGTGTGCAACACTTGATGAAACACTAAGGGCTACAGGACTTGGAGCAGCGCTAGGAGAAGCATTGGGTGCAACACTTGGGGAAACACTAGGAACCACACTTGGTGCAGCGCCTGGTGAAACACTTGTAGCAGCACTTGGTGCAGTGCTAGGAGTGACACTGTGTGCAACACTTTGTGAAACACAAGGAGCAGCACTTGGGGCAGTGCTGGGAGAAGCACTGGGTGCAACACTTTGGGAAACACTAGGAACCTAACTGGGTGCAGCGCCTGGTAAGACACTTGGAGCAGGACTAGGGGCAGTGCTAGTAGGGACACTATGTGAAGCACATGGTGAAACACTAAGAGCCGCAGCTGGTACAGCGCTAGTAGTGGCACGTGCAACATGTGGTGAAGCACTAAGAGCCACACTTGGTGCAGCGCTAGGATAGGCACTAAACATTAGGAGCCACCACACTTGGTACAACACATGGGGAAACACTGGGCAAAACACTGAGAGGCACTTGGGGCAGCGCTAGGAGTAGCACTAAGGGCTACACTGGGGGAGACACTGGGAAAAGCACTGGGTGCAGCGCTTGGTGAAATGTGTGACCCATCCCTTAGGATCCATGCAGCCATGCCCTCATCAGGGCAGCCTCCTGTTGATACGGCTGCATGGGCTGGAGAGGTACTACATAGTGTTTCCTGGCAAGCTGGATGGTTGCAAGCCACTGCAGCTTTGCAGTAAGAGTGTAGCCAGGAAGCACTTGGAGGGGAATCTGGAGAAGTGAGTGGGATTGCGGCAGAGCACCAGCTAGGCCAATGGCCAATTCAGACGAAATGGAAGCATTGAGAGATTGGTGGTTTTTGGCCTCAAACTCTCCTCCAGACCCATGGAGCCGTTTGTTCCAATATGTCCAAAGATCCCAGCAAGTGAGGAAGAATTGATGAATCACTGCAGTAGCCCAGCGGCAAGGAGAACACTTGCTGCCAATCAGGGAATAGTAATCAGCTTGAATTTGATACCAGAGGGGGGACCATCTCCCAAGAAACCAGTTGTGCCATCCAATGTGACGCTGAGCCCTGACAGCAGAGGTAATAGCAGGGGGGTATGATGAAGGGTGAATGTGCCTGCTGCGACGAACCCGAGTGGTAAGATCCACAATGGCTAGAGCCAGGGATGGCTCTGTGAGCTCAGTGGTAAGGCACTTCTGCAAAGGACCCCTAAAGGAAGACAAGCTGTGGTTGACAGCCCCTTGATCCTCACATGAAAGCACATGGGAAACCTTCTTGTCATCCTGGGCACACAGGGGGCATCTGGAGTGATCCTGGTGCTGGTAATGGAGCAGCTGATTGCCAACGATAATGCAGCCCAAAGCAAACTTGACAAACCACCGTTGCATACCAGGAGGAAGGCGCTGGAAAGCAGCCCAATGAGCACACCAATGGATGGATCTTGAAACTTGGGGGGGGAATGGAGATGTCATGGTGGGTTTGCATGTAGTGAATAAGGGGAGGGGCAGAAATAAGAATATGCAAGCCACCCTGGTCAAAGCGAGGGCATTTGAAACCATTGTGCGAGAGAGCCCAGGGCTCAAACGCATGCCGGGGATAATGGTAGGGAGATTTGCAAGTCAAGGAGAGAAATGCCTTGGCCATGCCATCAACCTGATGATTGCAAAGAGCCCACCATTGAAGAAAAAGACCCTCTTGATGACCCTTAACCCACCTGAAAGTGACAGTGATTGGAAGAGCAGAGAGCATATTCCAAATAACATAGACATAATCAAAAGATTTCTGGGAAATACCCAATGGCAAGGTTCCCTGAGCCTGTTGAAGAGCCGTAGCCCCATCAAGGGCAATGGTGAGGGATCCTGAGGCAATGTCATAGAGATCCACAAGAGCCATACAGCAGGTGAGAACACCAATTATGCCAGCCAGTTCGCTCCGGTAGGAAGACTGATCTTCAGGTGAGCCACTGACAAGGTTGTATCCAGTGAGGAACAAGGAGAGAGCCTTGGTGGAAGTGTTGGGGGATAGAATAAAGGCATATGTGCCTCGGAGGAGGGTGGGGTCAAAAGATCCATCACAGACCGCACTGGCAGTGCCACACAAAATGGCATCGGCAAGAGCCTGGCATCCGTCCTGGGGAAGAGAGAATTTATGGAGAAGGACTTGGGGGGAAGCACAGAGAGCATCAAAGGCATCCTCTGGGGTGGCTGGGAGACACTCAAACGGATCACAGGTCAAGGGATCCTCATCAGGTGGATGCAAGACAAAAGTAGATGGACCAACAATTTGAAAAACGTGCCCACTTGACACAAGGGAGACAAGATTGTCTGCACAGGCAGGTTTGGCAGGGAGAATGGTAGTGGTGAAGCTGTATTATAGGAATCAAAAGGCTGATAGGGGGTAATGCCAAGATGGAGAGGAAGACCCAGTTCAAGTCTAAGGGCTTCAGCAGTGAGTTGGAGAATTCTGCCAGTTTGCAAGGCATGGACAGATTCCTGGAACATAGTAGCAATGTGACTGAATTCCTGGAGAAGAAATAGGTGAATGAAGCCAAAGCCTTGGTACAAAGAGGGACCATAGAAGACCTTTCTAGAGAAGTTTTGAGACATCCCCGCCTTGTTAAGCACTGTCACAAGAGCTGGATGGAGAATCTGATTCCAGGTAAAAGTATCAAGGTGAGTGACTGGTGTGGGGTATTCAAAAGACTTCATAAAGGAATACTTGAAGGTGTAGATGGAGGTGTTCTTCTCACACTTGGAGGACTTCATTTGGGATCCAAAGGACTGAGACTGGGACTTCAGGTGAGCAATTTAGGCCTCCTCATTGCCGTCCATAGAAATGTATGCCCCCAGGGTCTTGTCAGCATGATCAACCTCAAAACGATCAAGGGGTGACCAGACACCGGATTTGTCAGTGATGGTGAAAACACCAGGCATATCCTCAATGGAGCAATAGTCCCAACCAGAACAAGTCCACTTGAAATCAATCAAGTAGCAGAAGGATTTGGCAGGTTCAATAGCCCCACCAGTAGCAACGAGACCTCCAGCCCAACGATCTAAAGACGCCTGGAAATCAGCAGCCAGGGTCTCACCAGAAGTAGTGAAAGAATCACCAGCGCAGAACAGATCAGTATCATCCACAAAGGCAAAACCAACCAACGAAACAAGCTGCAGGGAAAGGGATGTGAGAAGATGGACCCCATGTCCTGCTTGCTGCATCATCCTGAACACAATGGTAGAAACCAGAGCCCACAAGGTAGGCCCCAGACCATTGCCTTGGCCAATCCCACTGAGAGGAATAGGTTTATCACTGTACACAGGACTGGACCTGCCAAAACCAGTTCTAATGTGATGCGTGGCGTGCTGAAGTGTAGATAGAAAAACCTCACGAATATGAGCTGGGATCCTCCCAAAGTTCTGAAGAGTGAGACTGGCAATGGGATGTGAAATGCGATCATAGCAGCCCTTGGCATCATTCATGGCAACAAGACATTACAGATGAGCTTCTCGTTCAGACAGGTGTTAATGGCTTTGTGATGCTTGCAGCTGCCGTGTTGATCAACTGCCACCGCATTGGAACGTTCAGTATGAGCGAGAATGCGTTTACCAATCATCTTGTTGTTGATCTGGAACTCAGGAGACATCAGTCGGATGAGTCTCATCTTGTCAAGAACTCGGTATTCACCAGGTTTCTTGAAGATCTCCACATCTGTGATGACCTGCCAAGCAGAGGGAGAGAACCCAACAGTCAGAGGGGCAGACCTCAAGAGTGTGTCAAAGGAGTTCAGCTGAGGGTCCAATGCAAAGGAACTGTGGTGGGCAAAACTGAGACAAGAAGGCTCTCCAGCAGTGCATTCCTTCTGACCCTTCCAGGCGTCAGCATTTTCACCCGGGCTAACAGAAAAATCAAAGGGAGCCAGATGCTGAATGAAAGCAGGCATTTGAAGGCATGTAAGAAATTCTGAGATGTACTGGTCAGTCCCTGGGGGAGGGATGTAGGTTCCAGCAATGACCTCAGCTGAGGCAGGACCAGTTCCCAAGTATCCAAAGGCCTGGATGAAAGCAGGGGACATAGAGGGAGTGCCAAGGCATTGTTGCTGACGCCAAACATTAGATTCAGCCATGGCAGGAACCATAGTAGACTGAGATTCCAAGACCTGTTCAGTGCCATCAGGTCCAACAGCAAGAGCCTTCAGAACAGCAGTATTGTGGAGGCGACCGCGGATGGAGCGAGCAGTGAGCCCTAGATCATGTTGGAGCTGTTCATTGCGCATGCAAGCTTGAATCTGGGAGGCACTCTGGTTGTGAGGCTTGCCTTCAGCAAGAAGAGCATCCACCAGGCCCTGGTTGAAGGAGTCACGCCAAGAGGGGGCCAGAAGGGGGCCAGAATTTTTACAGCACGGTATTGCTTGTAGGCCTGCTTCATATGGAGGACAGCAGTAGGAAGATCACAGTGTTCACCCTTGTATAGAGAAAGCTTGCATGCCAGGTGCTTCACAATGGTGTGGCTAGTAGAGACACCTTGCCGAAGCTGCACTATACGCCACCAGAAATCAATCATATCATGGTAGACTTGCAACTGAGGAGACCAAGGGAGCATGTCAGCGCGAATGCAACACAGATGCTGTTCAACAGACAGCCGGATGGAAGCGAAGGTTGCGTGGAGAATGGCATAGGTAGTGATAAGAGTGTCACACACAGACGTATCACCAGAGACATACTGAGCCAACAGGTGCTCAAGCTTGGTCTGGAGAGCAAACACTTCAGCAGTAGCAAAACCATGCTTCACTCTCTTGTTATAGCGCTGAAGGAGATGGGGGTGTGAAGACATCAGGCAGGGCACAGAGGAAGGCATAGGGGGTGGAAGATGTTTACCCATGATGCTGCCATTGTAAACTTCTATCCACAGCAAGCGATGGTCAGAGGCCATGCCATGTGCTCCACCAAAGGGACAGTAGCCAGCTCTGAAGACATCACCATGCTCAGTAACCCAGAGTGCATCAATGGGAGTCCTGGTGGTATTCCTGTTGTAGGTGGCAGGTGGAGAGGATGAGGGGTGCGTAGTCAGGATAGCATCCTTGAAACCAAGTTCCTTGAGCTCAGAGGACAGACCATCAGACCGGATGTCAGAATTATGATCAATCCCCAAGATGACAGAGTCACCAGCCTCCAAACATGCTTGAAGGGCAACAGTCAGGCCACGGGGGGAAAGGATGCGGGGGTTGGGACAAGGAAGATCCTCCTTGGCCTGGAAATAGCAACATTGTTGGTTCCAGACAGAGCCAAGATCCCTGTCATTTTCAACAGGGCAGTAGGCAGAGATAATGGTAACAGTAGCCTGAGCCCTGCCTTGAAACTTGACAAACATCCACCGGCCAAGCCCAGAGGGATCAGCCCCATGAGCAAGCATGTGAGAGTGAAAGAGATGATCAATGGTGAAGCCAGTACCACCAGGCTGACGCCAAGTACAGGTGGAGGCCTCATGCTGGTTGCTAGCAAGGTGGGAGAAACTGGAAGGGCAGACCTGTTTGATGCGGGAGTGGAAAAGGTCACAGAGGAGAAGCTTGGATTCATTCAGACAGTGCTCTACATATAGAGCAACACTAGCCTTGCTCTGGGCAAAACGCCGAGAGTTGTGACGAGAGTGGGACATGAAGGCTGACCTATGCTGGGGGCCAATGTTTTGGAAGGTAATGATGGCGGAGTTGGAGGAAGGAGCATGGGGGAAAGGATGGCCAAAAGCACCAGAATCCTTGGCAGCAAGGGATTCCCCATGGAGATTGGATTGGACAAGGCAGGAAATGGGAGGGGCAGAGGAAGGGGAAAGAAAACTGGAGGAAGCAGAGGTGGAATTTGGGGAGGGGGCTCTAGAAAAGCGCCGGTAGCAAACGTACAGACGTACGAACATTCGGGAATACACACGAATGAGATAACACACACGTATGACTAACAGGCAAATAAGCGAGCCGACTTGCTGAATCGCTAACAGTAATAGAGCACCGATAGAGGTTCGATCTCAGAGGTCATCTTACACGTAAATGCTCACAAATCTAAATACTAATACTTGAAATCACTGAATACTGCTAGTAAGAATATCTAGCGGACTACACGTGTAAACGCGTTAGTGACGAGAAAAAGAATAGAGTTTATCAGACCCAAATGGACTCAAAGAGTCTGGGTAACAAAAAATGAAAGCTGATTGCCGACTGATCACCGGTTAATCGCCGTCTGAAGCCAAGAGGCTGGACGTTAAAGACCCTCTCCAACAGAAGAGACTCAGGCGCTTAGAAGATTAACAACACTAGCGCAGCAGAGCACACCAGGCTAATACCCGTGGCTTCTAGTGAGGTTTGTAGGGGAGAGAAATGAACACCAAAAGCTTGTTATCCACCAAAATAGACACTTGCAAGAGCTCTCCAACAATGGGAACAGCAAAAGATGTGTCGAAAATACAACGGCAAAATAACGTCCGGAATAAAGCGATGTACGTGTGTTCGGTACTACGAATCGCATAACGTCTACAAAAGAACCGTTAATAAAGAGAGGCACGCGACCTCGAAAACGTGACCTCAAAAGCAAAGCAAATGGGAATCAAATTCAATTCCTACAGAAAAGAGCCCAAGTATACTCACTCGTATACAAATGATATGATAACAAAACCAGCCGAGGTAATATACATACCCAGTATTGGATAAACACATACACAAAAAATAGAAATGACGAAAAATTCTGGACCAAATATTTAATAAGAGACGAACGAATATTCGATACCGTTTCGGAAAAAGGGAAACAACTGTTGAGCTTAAGTATGGAGGAACTGAAAAATTGGGGTTCCGATAGGAATCAATCCTCATACCGTGGATATGAACCTGTTTACTAGCAAAAGCACGTGGAAAGAAAAATACTCCACAAGTTGCTTCAGAACTCAGAAAATCACAATCACAGCTTCCTCATGAAAGCAAAAGCTAACAAACCCCTTATTACAAGCCTAATTCCTACAGCATACTCCGAAACAACACACCATGGCGCCACCAACCAGAGCTCAACTAGCTGCAACCGCGGCAGCAGCAGTAGCAGAAGCAGAAGCAGCGGACGCGGCGGCAACAGAGGCGGCGGGCAACCTGATAGGCTTACTACCTCCATCGGTAACAACAAGGTTGGACCCAGAACAGCTTGAGCAACTCACGGTGACCCTGGTCGCAAGACTATCAAGCAGGGACATATCTCTATCAACGACAGCAAGAGAAGCCAAAGAAAGGGCAGAGGCCAATGATGACATCCCTGGCTACGAAGGAGAACGGTTGCTGACCTCAGCCGAGGTTTGTTTCAGGAAGATCCTCGAATCCTTTGGGGTCAACAGGCCTACGGCAAACGAAATATTCAGGCATGGATATTCTAACATGAAGGCCATCGCAGACCTCGATTCAGAAGGGATCAAGTCCACTCTAGGGTCGCTAACCAAGGCAAAACACCATCTATGCCCGGATCCACAGGAAGTCTTTATTGGAAGGGCATTTGGCGATCGACTGAAGCTGTTCGTGGCTTGGATCAAATTCCAGCCTATGATAGGCACAACGGCCACCGAAGTGGACTGGATCAAGGACCCAACGGCCGAGATGGATACACGGGAACGTTTGAGATCTACAAAGGAGGACGATGAAAATACGGCCGTTAAGGATCTAACACTACCCGACAAACTGACTACGATGTCAAAGTTCAGGGAATTTGATGAGAACTTACGTGAATACCTACGGCATAAGAGGGGTGTCACCAAGACATCCCTACTTTACACGATAAGACAACAATCTGCAGTCGGAGAAACTGACAGGTGTGGAACGGTCGGATCGGGCCCAGATGACACATATTCTGACTGGACTGAGTATGCCATAAGATGCACGATTCACGCCAACTCTCATTGGTCTAAAGACAACAATACTCTCTGGGGGATATTGTTTAAGCTGGTGGGATCCGGACCCGGTTGGTCCTATATACAAAGCTTTGGGACCAAAAACGGGGTAGGGGGTGACGGCCGAAAGGCATACTTCGCCCTCTACTCTCAAGCAGATGAGGCAACCAACGTAAAGCTAATTGTCGAAGCAAAAAGGCAGTTTATCCGGGAATCGGTGTACACAGGGGATTCCAAACACTACAATTTTGACAGGCACAAAAGGCTATGGCATGATGCAAAACAAACCTTGATAAGATACGGCGCATTCCCACCTGAGGACCAGTTTGTGTACGACTTCGTACGATCCCTACAAGATGTACGACTCGAACAATCCATCCCAAATGTAATAACAGAAGAGTCGGACTATTACGCAAATTTTGAGAAAGCCTCGGCGTATCTTACTTGAATGCTCGGAGTAAAGAAACTCCAGAACCAACCACAAAAGAGGGGTAGGAATGTGTCAGCCTTCACTAACAACAAAAAGAGGAAAGGTGACAACAAACGTGGCAACTTCTCTTCCAACAAGCCACAAGGCAACAACAACAACAACAATAGTGGTGGCTCAAAGGCACAACCAGGGACCTATAAAGGGCCCGTTGAATGCAAGTTCTATCCACGAGAAGTATGGTTAAGCATGTCCCAAGAGCAGCAACAAAAAGTCCGAGCGCTAAAACAAGCAAGGAATGCAAGCAATAGCGGGGGCAACCAACAATCAAAAGTGGCAGCAGCCACAGCTGCAAACCCTCCCAATAACCACAGTTCAGCTGGAAACCAGTTTGGCTGTCACAGCCACATTGGAAACGGGAATGGAAGTTGATTCGCCGGCCGGGGCCTTAAGATAGAACCTCGGGTAGGCCGGCCGATAGTCCATCTCAAAGAGATGACCCAGTCATCCAGTGTTAAGCCAGGACGTTGCGAGCTGGATAGCCATGCAGACACGACTGCAGCTGGATCTAACATGGTATTACTCGATTCACTGGATTCTATCATGACATTTGCTGATGTTGCTCCATTTTCAGACGTGTACTCACCAATGAAAGACGTTCCTATTGCCCGTTGTGCTACTGCTTGGACAGACCCAACGGACGGTATCACATACATATTGGTATTCGGACAGGCCCTCTATTTCGGAGAGTCACTGCAGCACAGCCTGATATGCCCGAACCAAATCAGAGAATGCAATTTGAATGTGGTTGAAGACATACCACGAAGATACTGCAGTTCCTCCAGTCACAGTCTTATCTTTCGGGCCGACGGTTTTGAATTGGCAATACCATTGTTAGCTGATGGCGTTCTGTCATACTTTGACACGCGGAAGCCGACACGCCGCGAACTCGATACATGTGACCAAGTCCTTGCAACCAACACTCATACCTGGGACCCATACGCCTCCCACTTCAGAGAAGATGAAGAAGCAGCAACCGCGTCTTTCCCACGAGTAGTGGCCGCCCTCTCCGGAGGAGGACCGACTGGGACAACTGAATCTTGGATACGATCCACAGACAACCCTATACTCATCAATGTGAAACACAAGGATTATCGTCTCAGATACCTACAGAAAATCTGTACAACCCGTACTCAACGGCCGGGGTATACTCAACAAGAGATTGGCGACCGGTTACACTCAGCTTTTGTTAAGAGTACCGGGGACAGAGAAAGCTCAGAGATACTCCAAATTTCAGCTACTTCAACCAAAACTTCGATTTCACTGACAGAGGAAGAGCTTGCCATCCAAAAGGAAGCAAAAGCTCGGACAAAAGAAAGAAAATTACTCCGACGCCAGCAAGATGTGATAGATAAGGAAACTTCCCTAGAGAAGCGATCATTTATCCGACGCGGACAATGGGGACCTCCGATAAGGATTCCGGAGAAAGTGGACAGATATGACTCAGAAGCCATTGCAAAGATGTGGAACATCAGTGTAAAGAGGGCCGAAGAAACGATTAAGGTCACTACCCAGGAAGGCATAAGAAATCTTACGCAACCAATCACCTGGAGGCTGAAGACCCAAAAGTGGAGAAACAGAAAAGTACTTAAGGGTGGATGGTTTGCTGATACCATGAAGTTCAAAGTACCGAGCATCATTCGGAATGATACTGACGCACAGATCTTTACCAATGGGAAAGGATATGTGGCATTCTATCCAGTAAGAGGGGAGAAACGATGCCACGATGGACTATCTTGCTTCATAAATGAGGTAGGGATACCGGAACATCTTGTCACCGATGGAGCAAAGGCCCAAGGAAATCATGAGACACACAGCACCGGATGGACTAAACTTCGATCGGAGTATCACATACGCCAAACCTACATACAGCCCCACTGTTGGTGGCAGAATACGGCAGAACACAGTGCAGGGGACCTAAGGAGATCAATCCGATTAATGACTTCTAAGAAAGGAAGCCCGAGGAGGTGCTGGGCCTTTTGTGGAATGTTGGCGGCCGGAAGGTTAAGTAACACCGCATCTGGGGACCCATCTGCGATGGGAAGAACGGGGTTTGAGTTAGTCCATGGATATACTCCGGATATAACCCCATACATGATACACGATTGGTACGATTTCATCCGGTGGTACGACCTACAGGATAAGTCGGAGAAATACGGACGATGGCTGGGACCATGCGGAGATACTTATGGAGGTGGCGATTGTCACTATATACTGTATAAGACCGGAAAGGTACACATAACAAACGGCACACGGCCTATATCTGAAGTGGAATGGAAACACCCAGACACTATCCTGCAGTTAGAGGAACACAACAAGCTACTTAATGAAAAGATCGGCGATGAGGCAAAGCCCTCGGATACTTACCTGGAAAACGAGTTAGGGGAACCACCCTTGGGCCTATTTGATGGCAAATATGAGGGTGAGGACGAGGTACTTATGGCTGAGCCAGAGGCGTCTTCCCCGGACATTGACGATTTAACCGACAATCTTGATGAGTACCTCGGAAGCCAAGTGCTACTGCAGATAGGGGACCAACGGATTCGCGGTACGGTTAATAACCGGTACAGGGACGCAAGCGGAATCCTAGTCGGAGAAAAGAATAACAATCCACTCCTAGACACAAGGTCCTACGAGGTTTCTATGCCGGACGGATCCATTGAGATCTACACAGCAAATGTGCTTGCGGAGAATCTCTATTCCTCCGTGGACAATGAGGGGCGTATGTATTGTCTCCTGAACGAGCTACTTGACTATGAAAAGGATAAAGAGGCTCTGACAGTACAACAGGCAACTATCACTACTAAGTCCGGACAAACTCGGACTAAGCCGACAACCAAAGGGTGGAGAATCCTGGTCAGTTGGAAAGATGGAACTTCCTCTTGGGCAAAGTTAAGTGACATGAAGGAAAGTTTCCCCGTCGAAACGGCTCTGTTTGCCAAGGATCAAGGCATAATAGATGAGCCAGCCTTCAAGTGGTGGGCCTATCGGGTAATTCGGAAGAAAGACCGGGTTATCTCCAGCGCCAAGACCAAATATTGGACCAAATCCCATAAGTATGGGGTTAGACTACCAAAAACAATTGCTGAAGCAAGAAGGATAGATGAGGAATCCGGCAGTGACTATTGGGCCCGGGCTATTGCAAAAGAAATGAAGAACAATTTCATAGCTTTTGAGTTCAATGATGAGGACAAAGTACCGGTGGCACATACAAAAATCACTATGCACATGGTATTTGACGTGAAGATAGACTTAACCAGGAAGGCCCGACTCGTTGGGGATGGGCATAAAGTGCCCGAAATATCACGGGAGTATACATACTCAAGCGTGCCCAGCAGGGATTCGGTTCGGATGTTCTTCTTAGTTGCTGCACTTAATGACCTTGAGGTCTTAAGTGCTGACATCCAAAATGCATACTTAACCGCACCAATTAAGGAAAAGTACTACACAGTGGCTACACTGGAACAAGGATTTGCACCGGAGTTATGTGGAAGGCCCTGCAAAATTGTGAGAGCTCTATATGGATTACCAGTAGCGGGCGCATCATTTCGATCTCATCTGTCTGAGCACTTAAGGGGACTTGGATATAAGTCTTGCAAGGCGGATCCAGATGTATATATGCGGCCAGCTGTAAAGAAAGATGGCTCAGCATATTACGAATATTGTGTGGCATATGTGGATGACATCCTTGTATGTGGGATGGATCCAAAGTTCCAAATGGATGCAATCGAAAGACAGTTCAAACTGAAGGATGGGACTGTTGAACCACCCACTTTCTATCTAGGGGCGGATATTGGTAACACATCGGTTGATGGGGCTGAGTACTGGTCCATGTCTTCAACAAAGTATACCTCCAAAGCCGTTAAGTCTGTTGAAGAGGAATTGAGTAGGGGGCAATATGCCTTCAAGGTACTCCCAAAATCCGCAAAATCACCATTGGCAACTGGGTATAGGCCCGAAATCGATGCCTCACCAGAACTTGGTCCGGAGAAACAGAACTATTACCAGGGTTTAATAGGTATACTCCGTTGGATATGTGAACTCGGAAGGCTAGATATTGTAATGCCTGTTTCACTTATGTCCCGGTATCTTGCACAGGCCCGAGAAGGACATCTAAACCAATTGTTTCATTTGTTTGCATACTTAAAGAATTACAGCAAATCAAAGTTGGTGTTTGACTGTTCCATTCCAGAACTTGATGAATCAGTTTTTCATGAATGTGACTGGGCCGAATTCTATCCGGAAGCGGGGGAACTAATTCCTCCGGATATGCCCGAGCCACGAGGAAACTCCGTAACTACCACATGTTTCGTGGACGCCGACCATGCTGGTTGCAAGGCTACTAGGAGGTCTCATACGGGAATCATCATCTTTGTTAACAGGGCACCAATCCTATGGTTCTCTAAGAGACAAACAACTGTTGAAACATCCACGTTTGGCTCAGAGATTGTGGCACTCAAGATCGCAATCGAAATGGTAGAAGGCCTACGGTATAAGCTCAGAATGATGGGCATACCTATAGAAGGACCAACCAACATGTATTGTGACAATGACTCGGTTGTTAAGAATGTAACACACCCGGAAAGCCCTCGTAAGAAGAAGCATAACAGCATTGCTTACCATAAGGCACGCGAATGCATTGCAGGAAAGATTATCCGGATTGGAAAGGAACCCGGTGAAACTAATATTGCAGATCTACTCACTAAACTTATGGGTGGGGTAAAGCTATTCTCCTTATGTAGGAGATGTATGTGGCGGTGCAAATAAGGGACCGGCCCTTAAGGTATCTTCTACAAGTACTTAACAGTACGAGTACGAAGACACGGGGACTCTAGAAAAGCGCCGGTAGCAAACGTACAGACGTACGAACATTCGGGAATACACACGAATGAGATAACACACATATATGACTAACAGGCAAATAAGCGAGCTGACTTGCTGAATCGCTAACAGTAATAGAGCACCGATAGAGGTTCGATCTCAGAGGTCATCTTACACGTAAATGCTCACAAATCTAAATACTAATACTTGAAATCACTGAATACTGCTAGTAAGAATATCTAGCGGACTACACGTGTAAACGCGTTAGTGACGAGAAAAAGAATAGAGGGCATCCCACCAGGCCCCATGTCAGATATCCTAACCATGATCAGAAGCAAACCATGTCTGTCACATAGAGAAGAAAGATGCTGAAGCATAGCTGGAGTAGGCATGGAGCAGCACTTGAGACTGCACTTGGTGAATAACTAGAAAGGGCACTGAAGTCCGCGCTTGGTGAAACACTTGGAGAAGCACTGGATACAGAAGGTGGTGATATACTGAGGCAGCACTGTGTGCAGCGTCAGGAGCCACACATGGTGCAGCTCAAGGAGCAGCACTGGGTGAAGAACTTGGTGAAACACTGGGAGCAGCCTTGGGTGTAGGAGATGGTGAGATACTGGGAGCAGCACTGGGTGCAGCGCCAGGAGCCACATTTGGTACAGTGCTAGGAGCAGCACTGGGTGCAGAACTTGGTGAAACACTGGGAGCAGCACTGGGTGCAGAAGGTGGTGATATATTGGTAGCAGCACTGGGTGCAGTGCCAGGAGCCACACTTGGGGCAGCTCTGGGAGCAGCACTGGGTACAGAACTTGGTGAAACACTGGGAGCAGCACTGGGTGCAGAAGGTGGTGGGATACTGAGATCAGCACTGGGTGCAGCGCAAGGAACCACACTTGGTGCAGCTCTAGGAGCAGCACTGGGTGCAGAACTTGGTGAAACACTGGGAGCAGCACTGGGTGCAGAAGGTGGGGATATATTGGTAGCAGCACTGGGTGCAGTGCCGGGAGCCACACTTGGGGCAGCTCTGGGAGCAGCGCGGGGTGCAAAACTTGGGGAAACACTGGAAGCAGCCCTGGGTGCAGAAGGTGGTGGTATACTGGGAGCAGCACTGGGTGCAGCTCCAGGAAACACACTTGGTGCAGTGCTAGGAGCAGCACTGGGTGCAAAACTTGGGGAAACACTGGAAGCAGCAATGGGTGCTGAAGGTGGCGAGATACTGGGAGCAGCACTGGGTGGAGCGCCAGGAAACACACTTGGTGCAGCGCTAGGAGCAACACTGGGTGCAGAACTTGGTGAGACACTGGGAGCAACACAGGGGGCCGAAGGTTGTGATATACTGGGAGCAGCACTGGGCGCAGTACCGGGAGCCACACTTGGTGCAGCTCTAGGAGCAGCACTGAGAAACACCTTATTGTAAAAAAAAAACAGTCCAAGAACTACCGGTTAACAACATAGTCAATTATGACAAAGTGGAGGGCCCCAGTAACACCCATGCCTTTAATGGCGGCATAGTAGGCAGCTCATGGAGGTCTTGGCCAAGGCACTCCCCTAGGTTGTGGAACCAATGAGCCAGGTTGAAGTGCACCAGAGAGCAGAAGGCTTTTGGGCCCCTGCTTTATCTTGGCCTGTTCCTGCTGCATTTGTCAGCAAGGTTGAATTGGAGACAGGATCTGCTGTGGAGACAAGCTCCAGTAATCGTGACAAGTACCAACTTGGCCACTAAACCATCAAAGAAGAACTGCCGGTACCACCACCCACCTGCCTATCAAACCACCAAAGAAGACCACCAAACTTGCCTATATATTTCCTTGCCCACCAGAACACCAATTTGCCTGCCAAAGCACCAAAGAAGATGCATTGACTTTCCCTACTTGTCATCACACTCAAGAAAGGCTGGTGCCGCCAATGAAAAACAAGAACCAACCATTAAGAATCAATACAACTAAAGCCAAAACCACCTTAAAGAAAAACATTAAGATAAGGAATCTACATGTAGAAGAACTTGGACTAGGAAACACAATGCATCCCACTCAGAGCTCTCCCAGCTGTGTCATAAATTCCACTAAATTGTTGGCTGCAAACTGAATTAAGCCAATTTTTCTTTCTTAGAACTACAGCAGTGACAAAAGCAGTGGTAGTAACTCATTGTTGCACCATTGTACCATTGATGAATCAAAATGTTCAATGCTTATCCTACATTCCTAAAGAATCCTCTGAAAAGGGCACTTATACAGTGAGCTGGTCTAGTGATACGTCTACCACAACCACTAATGGGCCCTCTGCACAGTAAGTTAGTCGTTTAGGGTGAATCCCATGGTGACCTTAAATGATCCAACGTGATGATTTCAATCAAATCAAAATTCTGAATGAGAAGGAACTGAAGCTTTTTGTTGAAATTGGGCTCTTTGTTGAAACTTGTCCATTGTAGAAAGGCATTTTATGCTTTAGACATTTCCATTTGGATCATTACAACCCAGTTTTGTTCCTCCTGCTGCAAAAACTATTGTACTAGCTCCTGTTGTGTTAGTCCTTCTTTGTGACATTTCCTCGCCCCACTTGATACAGGATATGAAAGATGTTGTTCACAGTTTTTTTCTCCTTCTTGTTCCCTTTTTTAAATCAGAAGAATGAGAAGAAGCATCTTTCCCTTATCTTTCTCCACGTGCACAAAAGAAATCAAGACATTCTTGTTCATGAAGAACTCCCAAGGTTATTTTTGTTATGTTCTTCTTCTTCCCACATTTTGCATTGGATGGTTGTTTTGTCCTGTTTTTAGTTAGCCCCTACCGGTATGGTGAAGAATGGTGGTGAGTCTAAAGGCAAAAAAATTGAGATTATTATTACTACTACAGTATGGATCTCTGTCAAACTCCTTTTGGTAGTCTGAACATAGTATGGCACACTACTAGATGCGCTTGTAGAAATAGTATTGGTAGTTGCTGGCCAGTAGTGGTAGTCTGTTGGCTACAAAATTGGGTGAAAACAGTTGGAGCTGGGTGCTCAACCGATAAATTGATGGTATTTTCAAAAAATAATGCTGGAATTTTCGAAATTCGTGACAGAATCTTTAGCATTTCTCAATTGAGAATTTATGCGAAGGCCAGACTACTTGTACGTACCAATACTTGGGACCGAAGTAGGTACGAGTTTAGGTATTAATGACAAAGAGACAAAGTAGTAGGCCTACATAGAATTTGTACCAAAGCAAAATGTTCAACATAACACTCATGGTGACATAAATTGGTCTCATGACTGATTATTTTGATCGAAATTTCCGTTTTTTCTCTCTTTATTATGTGAAGTACTAGTATGTGTGAAGTACTACTAAGTACTCCTCGTATTAGTATTTCTTCATTTCGAACCTCTTTTGTGCTGAACGCGAACCTCTATTGCGAAACTCAATACTCGTCACTTCTTTGCTTCCTACTCCATCTAATTGCAACTACTTTAACAACACTGAATAACAAATAAACATTAAAGAACTAATTGAATTACACTGTAGTAGCATCGCTTGTTGTTACTCCATACTAGGGCGGCAGATGGAGGGGGGGGGGGGGGGGGGGGGGGAAGGACTTAGATGACGAGGACGAGGACGACGGCGTGGATTTTTGCCCTTCGTCGTCTCGTTGTTGCTGTTGTTCCAGCTTATTTCTAATAAAGGACTCAGTTGATTGATCTGAAACTTGCAGGCCTTGTTGATCTTGGTGTAACGAAGGTAACCCCAAGTAGCGGGCGCCTCTTATGCTATGGTCAACAAATGGCTTGGATGAGACCACTTGGCATTACGAGGTTGTGTCAATGGAGTTTTTTTGGATTTTTCAGGATTTTCTCGACTGAAAGAATCATAAAGTTGGAAGGGGTTCCGGTGTGCGCAACCCCTGCAAATTGGGTACCTATGGATAGCTCTTGACCTTGCCAATTCTGGCGCGGTGATTACTTTGGTCAAAAAGTTCCAGCTGGAGAGTAAGATCAACAAGACTAACAGGATCCGAATCGATGGGTGTAGGAGGGGGAGGAAAAAAGAAGCTGTCTCAAAATGGTCACCCCCATTCACACCTATTCGTACGGTAAGACATGGATCCATACAGTATTTTAATCTCGGACTTCAGCTGCGTACCAGCTTCGTGCACATAGAATCAGTGTATCGAACAGTACGAATACTCGTACTATTGGTGAACAACGCACAGACACTTCAGTCATGAGTCACTGACACACTCCTTCAGTCCAGTCACGTATCATTGACACACTCCAACAGTCATGAGTCAATGACATCGTTCCCAATCATCTGTCATTGTTCAATTGTATTCCAACATCAAATAGAACCTTCTCCTTGAAGTCTCATCTGAATTCCAATTATCAAAGAACCCAGTTCTTTTCCAATCGTATCACTGAACTAGCTGGGAAGCTTCTCGAACTATCTCGAAGTCATAGTAGACACTAAAACTCAATAGCACACAATGTCATACACAGTGTAGTTCATATTGAATTCAATGGCAATATCGCTTTGAAATTGTTTTTATCGATAAAAATATCTAAAAACTAACCGTAAAGTCTAACTCACCATGTCTGCTGTTGCTCAACTTCAAGCTGCTAAGTAGGCTCCCTTTTTCTTCAAACCTGTAATTCATTATGAGGATTACCCCACTGTCCACCTGGTTCACAGCGCCCCCTCGTTCAACACCAGCGCTCCTTCTGCGGCATCCACCCCAGGCACTCCAGGTACCGGGGCAACGTCAACCACTCTTCCCCCGCCTCCCCCCCCGGTCCTCGTCAAGAAGCAGGACACCACCTTTTGCCCCAATGCAACCGGCGCCGAACGTCTCATTCGGGTTATTGTGGACTTCATCGATGCCCTTGGACAACACAATCTCAACATCAAGAACGATGCTAAACATTACAAGCTTCGTGAAGTCCTGGGTGGCGATCTCAAGCATACTTGAGACAAAATTGTCTCCAACGCCGGTTTGCGCATTCAGGATAGCGATTTTACCAACAACCTCAACGCATTCATTTCCCTTTTTCTTCCTTCCAACGTGTTTCTCATTCAAGAGGAATATATGGCCAACGCCACCAAGACTTATCACATGAATTTCTTTGCCGTCGCAGGTCGCCTTTGTCTCATCAACATTCTCAGTGTTCATTTGCCAGGCTCCGGAGGAATGAGACTCTTTCCAACCAAAACCACCATGAAAAATTCCTTCTTTCGCCTCATGCTGCCAAGCTGGCAACTCAAGAAGTTCAACGAAACCAGTAATCAACTCAATGACGTTGCCTACCCACTTCACCGTCTCATCGCCTTCATGGAACAGCAACGCTTGCACCATGACGCCGGTCAAGTCGCTCGTCAATCCAATCGTCGCTCCCCATACAACAATGGTGGACGCAACGGACATAACGGACATAACATCAATCGCCCCCAATACTCTTTGTCATCGTCTGGCACCAACAACAATGCATATCGCCGCCCATCCTCCACCCCACGAACTCGCTATAGTTCCACCCAAACAGGTCGTCCACATCACGGTTATAACGCACGCAAGTACTCTCCTTATCAGCATGCGCGCTCCAACCGTTCCAATCGTTCTGGCCAACAATCCTATTCCGGACATACAACACATTTGCAGTCCGCGAATAAACCACATACCAGCCCGTACAGAACACAATCTTCCACATCCAATGATGCTCATCATCTCAAAATGGGTGACGATTTCTACTACAATCACGATGCCCCTCCCTCCGACAGAGAGCATCCGTACAACAACGTACGTCACGAAGATAACTACTTTCATGACCAACACATACAAACGGACACACCACTTACACAGGAACTCAAAGACGACAACAACGAATGCTACCATCAAGACGAGCCCAACTACGACAGTCAACCAGATTACTGACTACCACCGCCCATGGAATCTGTTCCCTATACCATCGCCATCGCTTGTCTCATTAAAAACTGTCCCTCCCCACGTCCCTACCTCATCCTATGTGACTCCTGCTCCAAGACAACCTGGTTCAGTACCCATGCTCTTCCGGACACAATTGTTCCAACCACTACTACACCTATTTCTGGCATCACCATGGCTGGAGAATTCAACTCCTCCCAATAAATCTCACTTCAGCATTTTACACTTCCCGAACTTGCCCCCACAATAACTCTTCTCTCTCTTGACGCATGCGTATTCCAAGCTCCATGTCGATACGACATGATCATCAGATGCGACGTCCTTTGCCATTTTCAGATCATTTTGAACTTTCATAACAACAAGATCAAAACAGACATGCATACCATCCCAATGCAGAGATTTCCGCGCATGCACACAGACTCCGCCGCACTCGCCCTTCACATTCACACAACACACATTGACAAAGTTCCACCCGATGACTCTTTCATGATTACCACAAACAAAACCGTCCTTCAGGAATTGGCGTATGATCAACACGGCATCCAAATAGTCTGCAACAAATGTAACCATTTGACACACACTCAACGTGAACAATAGTACTCTGTACTGTGCAAATACCAAACTATCTTCGACGGAACACTCAAACACTACCCCGACAAAGAAATCCACCTTGATATCAATCCAACGATAAAATCAAATCGATCTCGCGCACACCCTGTTCCCCATAAACAACTACCGCTTTTTAAGAAAGAACTTGATTGCCTTGTGGACATTGGCGTACTTTCCCGCCAAGGACGCTCCAACTGGATTTCTCCAACCTTCATCATTCCCAAGAAAGACGGAAAAATAAGATGGGTCTCCAATTTCTGCGCCCTCAACAAAGCCATCAAGCGCAAAGTATACCCTATCCCTTGCATTCAAGACATACTATCCCAACGCTCCGGATACAAATACCTCACCAAAATGGACATCTCGATGCAATATTACACCTTCGCCCTTGACGCCGAAAGTCAAGATCTGACCACCATCCTGACTCCATTTGGTATTTACAAATATAATCGCCTACCCATGGGAGTTTTTCAATCCCCAGATGTTGCACAAGAAATAATGGAACGTGTCCTACACAACATTCCAAATCTCAAAATTAATCTCAATGACATCGCATGCTTCAGCAACTCTTTCAAAGAACATCTACAACTCATTGATACCGTACTCACCCGTTTACAAGACAAAGGATTCCCCATCAACCCACTCAAATGTGAATGGATCATCCAAGAAACAGATTTCCTCGGCCACTGGTTAACACCCAATGGCATTAAACCCTACATCAAAAAAGTCAAGGCAATCCTAGCAATGCTCCCACCCAAAAACCTCAAGCAACTCCAAGCCTTTCTTGGCCTCGTCACATACTATCGCAACATGTGGCCACACTGCTCTCACATACTCGCCCCGCTCACCGACCTTTTAAAGACTCCTCGCACATTCCAATGGATCGACACTTGCCAAAAAGCATTCAAAGAAATGAAATTGATTGTCGCCGTTGAAACAATGCTTGCTTACCCAGATCATAACATCCCATTTCACATCTATACTGATGCATCCAACTTTCAGCTCGGCACAGTCATCAAACAAAACAACATTCCCGTTGCCTACTTCACACGCAAGCTCAACCACACGCAAGCCAACTATAGAAAGGAATTGCTCTCCATCGTTGAAACATTCAAAGAATACCAACCTATGCTCCTCGGTGCACTCATTCACCTCTACACCGACCATAAAAACCTAACGTACAAGCTCTCCACGTACAACACCCAACGAGTTCTATGATGGAAACTAATCTTAGAAGAATACAACCCCATTTACCATTACATCAAAGGCCCCGATAACACAGTCACCAACTCCCTCAGCCGCACCCCGACAACTCTCACCTCCTATTTCACAACTACCAATTTTGACGACGTCGTCTCAAACAACGATTCCTTCTTGTTTGCAAACATGACCGCAAGCCTCATGGCGCTGCCATCATGGGCTGCATCGACTGATCGTCATCCTGTTGAAGACAGCTACCTAATTCACCCCCGTTTTGACCAAAAAGGCAGATTGCCATTTCATTTTGCAACCATTCAGCAATACCAATCACATGACCCCAAAGTTCTCACCCTGCCCCAAAAAGACCCCAGACAATGTTTCATACAAAAGCTAGACAACGTTGATATTGTCTGCCAAAACGATGAACTCACACCTAACTCCCAGTGGAAAATTGTCATTCCTAACAACATGCTTGCTCCCCTTGTCAAATGGTACCACAAAATCACCGTTCACTCCACAGGTATGGACAGACTCAAAGCTCTTCTCCGCCGTCACTTCAATCACCCCGGCCTTTGAGCCATATGTCGCAACGTCATATCAAACTCCCTCATCTGCCCCCTAGTATGCACAGGGACCCGCCAAGCTGGTCAACTTGCACCACACACAGCCCCCATAACGCCCTGGTCCGAAGTTCACGTCGACTGCATTGGCCCATGGAATGTCAAAATCAACAAAATCAACCTCAAATTTGACGCTCTAACATGCATCGATCCAGTTACCTACCTCCTCGAAATCATCCGCATCCCAGTATCCAAAACAGCAGAAAACATCAGACGCCTCTTTGAAAACTGCTGGCTCTCCCGTTACCCTCTCCCCATGCGCATTGTACACGATCATGGTCCCAAATTCAATGGACACGACTTTCAATTCCCGCTCGACTATGCAGGTATAAAGCCAATTAACATTTCCCTGCACACACCCACAGCCAACAGAATCATCAAATCCACACACAAGACCATTGGCCAAATCATACGCACAATGATCAACCTTAAACCGCCAAAAACTGAAACAGAAGCCAACAACCTTGTCGACGAAGCAATATCAACAGCAATGCACGCCCTCCAATGCAATCCAGTCTCCACACTCAGAAATTTTTCACCTGGCGCTCTTGTATTCAACTGTGACATGCTTCTCAACATTCCACTCCACGCCGACATCATCACCTTAACCAAACATCGCCAAGCTCAAATAGACAACCGACTCCTTCGCGCCAACCGCAAACGCACGAAACACAAATTGACCGTAGGTCAAGGCGTTTCCGTCAACATACACAATCGCAACAAACTTGATCTCGTTCGCGAAGGCCCCTACCCAATCTTACAAGTACACACTAACAATACAGTCACCATATGCCGCGGACAAACACATGAACACATCAGCATCCGCCACCTTACCCTAGCCAAACCATCATAAATTTTCATAGTAAGGGAGAACAAACAACGCACAGACACTTCAGTCATGAGTCACTGACACACTCCTTCAGTCCAGTCACGTATCATTGACACACTCCAACAGTCATGAGTCAATGACATCGTTCCCGATCATCTGTCATTGTTCAATCGTATTCCAACATCAAATAGAACCTTCTCCTTGAAGTCTCATCTGAATTCCGATTATCAAAGAACCCAATTCTTTCTAAACGTATCACTGAACTAGCTGGGAAGCTTCTCGAACTATCTCGAAGTCATAGTAGACACTAAAACTCAATAGCACACGATTTCATACACAGTGTAGTTCATTGGGACTTCGGATACGGTAAGATCTTACGGGACTCTGCCATGTTTTGTGCGCATTCATACCAAGAGTTAAGTTACGAGTACCCGGTAAGAGTTTTACACGTACCGGTAGAAAATAGTCACGATAGCGGTAAATTGTACGGAGTACGAAGTATTGTGCTCCTCATGAAGTACGGTAAGATTACGGTACTTCGTAATAACTTTTACGAACTAATCTTACTGTATTGCACGGTACGAGTACGTACGAGTACTCGTCCTGGTACTTCGTAGCTGATTTTGTCATATTTCTTGTCATCTTGTCATCTGCGGTCTTTTTCCGGCAGTCTTCATCTACGGTACACAAGACACTTTCCATCGACATCTGGAAAAAAATCTTGAGTGAGCCTGGAACGTTGTAGTGGTCCGAGTCGACACTCATAGCAACATTCACAATGTTGAAAACCAAAACATATCTAGGGCTTTTCCGATGGCTGGCCTTTCTTGTCGGTTGCCTGGTGACAACCGGAATGAGCGTGGATCAGTCGAAGTTCCGCACATGCGAGCAGACCTCCTTTTGCCGTCGCCATCGCGGGGATCATTCAGCAAGTCTCTATCAGTACCGCGTCGACCGAGACTCTGTGCACTTCCACCTTCCAAACAAGAAGAAAGACGGAATTGGTGATCCGAACGACAAGGGCGGAGTTGTTCCAGATCAAACGGCAGAAAACGACAAAGATGGCGTGGATGCGAATGATGGATTGTGGAAATCTCTACAGAACCGCATATTAGGGAAATCGACCGACAAAGGCCATTCAAACAATAAAAAAGACCCCTATGTGAGAGGACCGCCACCAACACTTACCGGTACCCTGGTAAATATTGCCACAGACACTTCCACTGGCAAGAAAGAACACCTCAATTTTTCTGTTCATTGTCTTTCGGATGGGCTTGTCCGTATGCGCATCACCGAAGTTTATCGAACGGGAAACTCTGCCGGCAGTCAGGAAACACCCCACGACAAGGCACGAATTACATATGATGAATTGGTCTTAACCACTGAAAACATGGAACCCGCGGAACACGCGAATTGGATTCGACCTGGTGAAGAATATTTGGTCGAAGTACTCGGAAGCCAGGATGAGGCAAATCAATACATGGGATTGCGATACGGTGATAATGCCAGCGCTAAAGAGAAAAATGGAATGTTATTTTTGATACGTTTGGATTCTTTCGCAACTTATTTGTACCGCGAATCTGATTTGAATCAAGGACCAGTGATTGCCATGGGTGACAAACAAGCGACGCACTTTGAAATACGTCGCAAAAAGGACGAAGCCGATGGCAAGGCAGACGAGAACGAGAATCTTGATGATCTGTTGGATGAAGTAAGCAACGAGGATGAGGAAAAACCAGAAAAAGAAATCGTTGGATACTGGGAAGATGGATTAGCAATCTATGCAGACGGAACACGAGAAGAACGAAAAGAAGAAAGTCATGAAACGGATCACCGCAAGTTGAGCGAATTAGAATTGGACAAGGAAGGCATGTGGGAAGAGAGGTTTGGACCTCATTTTGATTCCAAGCCTAACGGACCCATGAGTGTTGGCTCTGACATAACATTTCCAGGATCCAAGTTCTTGTTTGGCCTTCCAGAACATGCTTCTTCTACTGCTTTGAAGCGAACAATAGGCAAAGACTCTGAGTACGAAAATCCCTACCGTCTCTATAACCTCGACGTTTTTGAATATGACCTTGATGTTCCGATGGCTTTATATGGCGCCGTACCTCTTCTCGTTAGTCAGAGTACCAAGACAGGAACCTCGGGAGTGTTTTGGTTCAACCCCACGGAAACATTTGTCGACATCGACGACGATGCTAGCGGGAGTAAAACATCACACTGGATGAGCGAGAGTGGAATAATTGACGTATTTTTCATTCCCGGTCCAAATCCTGAAGATGTGTATCGCCAATATGCAAAATTGACCGGTTTTACGCCCATTCCACCGATATTTAGTCTTGGATACCACCAATGTCGCTGGAACTACAAGGATGAGCAAGATGTTTACCAAGTGCATGATAAATTCGAAGAACTTGACTACCCGTACGATGTCTTGTGGCTAGATATTGAGCATACGGATGGCAAGAGATATTTTACGTGGGATAGTAATCTTTTTCCAGACCCCACGTCAATGCAAGAAAAGCTATGGTCACAAGGACGCCGTATGGTACGTTTCTAGCTTCGTCCCAAACAATTTGTTTGCTGAACTGAAAGAGCATCATTCCTGACTTCAGTGTTGATTTTCTTTGAATTGCATCTTGTTAAAGGTAACTATTGTTGATCCTCACGTAAAACGAGATCAAAGATACTACATTCACAAGGAAGCAACGGCCAAAGGACTTTATGTGAAAGACAAAGATGGAAAGAATGACTTCGATGGATGGTGTTGGCCTGGGTCTTCGTCATACCTTGATTTTACCAACGAAGAGGCCCGATCTTGGTGGGCAGATCAATTTTCGTTTGATCACTATCATGGATCGACACCCTCTCTTTACACTTGGAACGATATGAATGAGCCTAGTGTTTTCAACGGACCGGAAAGTAAGTATTTCACTGTGACTGAATTTACTCAGTAGTTCTGAACTCTATTTGTTGCACTATTCTACAGGATCCATTCATCGTGTTTTTGTTACTGTTCTACCTCTATTTTTATAGTTACGATGCAAAAAGACTTGTTAAACCTCCACGGAGATGAGCATAGAGAGTGGCACAATATTTATGGCATGTTATTCCAGCGTTCAACGATGGAAGGATTGATCCGTCGAAATAAGGAAGAGCATATCAGACCTTTCGTCCTGAGCAGATCGTTTTTTGCCGGAAGTCAGAAGTATGGTTCAATTTGGACGGGTGACAACGAGGCCCAATGGTCGCATTTAGAGATCGCATCACCGATGCTCCTCAGTCTTAACGTCGGTGCACTGTCGTTTGTCGGAGCCGATGTTGGTGGTTTCTTTGGTAATACAGACGCTGAACTGATGACGCGTTGGATGCAGACCGGAGCCTACCAACCATTCTTCAGGGGACATGCCCATCACGATGCAAGGCGTCGAGAGCCATGGATGTTCGGAGATGAGACTATGGTTCGCTTGAGAAAGGCGGCGATGGCTCGATATGCATTGTTACCGTTTTGGTACACAGTCTTTCACGAGGCTAGTGTGACGGGAATGCCCGTGATGAGAACAATGTGGATGAACTATCCAAAGACTGAATCTCTTTTTGCTGTCGACGATCAGTTCCTCATTGGCTCGGATCTCTTGGTAAAACCAGTTACCGCTCCTCAGGTAACTGAATCGCTTGTTAAGTTTCCTGGAGAACATATTTGGTACGACGCGGAGAGTCTTTTGGTGGTATCAAAGCAAGGAAAGGACGGGTCGGTTCAGGAGATTACGGTCCCCAGTGACATCGATACAATCCCCGTTTTCCAGCGAGGAGGATCTGTGATTCCTCGCAAATTGAGGCTTCGACGTAGCACACACACGATGACTCGCGATCCTTACACTCTTTACATTGCCCTAGACACAGACGGTCGTGCGTCTGGTAGTTTATACATGGATGACGAAAACACGTTCAATTATGCAACGAAAAGTGAATTTGCACATGCTAACTTCTCTGTTGAAATTAATGCAAAGCATGGATATGTGCGAAATTCTCCTCAGGTAGGAGCGGGTTGGGAAGGTATTTCGGAGGATACCAATAAAATGATCGAAAGGATAATAATCATGGGAGTTGAAAGACACCCTTCAAGCGTTGATGAAGTGGGAGAAAGCTTGGGATTCACGCATGATAGTAATGCTCACGTCCTGGTTATCCGAAAGCCCGAGCTTTCTGCATTGGTAGATTGGGAGGTAAAAATAACATTTTAAAATGCCAGAACGTCATTCGTTGAGATAGCATGCAGGAATCTTCAATATCATGACACGAGAAGATTTTTTTGAAAAGGACAACCCATTTCGATTTATTTGTGGGCACCTCTGTTGACCTCTGGAACTTTTCTACTAACAATTATTTAAAGTTTCAAGTAACAAGTAACAATAACACCGTACATGTACAATGTCAAAGATCGACACATACGAAACAGCCGAGATCATGACGCATTGGTTCCAACAATTGAGAGAGAAAGTTGAGAACCCATTTGATTAATGAGATCGTCATCTCCTGATTGCCATTCGATGCCCGTATTATCTTCGTCACATCTTTTGTTCGTTAGCGAATTTTCATCGATCATTTCTCTTAAACGCTTGACTTCTTCTTCTAAATCCTTGACTCGATTCTTCCAACACATGATCTCCAAATCTTTTCGCCTCAAATCTTGCTCCATACGAAGAAAATAATTTTTGTTCTCTGCATTTGATTTTGAAGAAACCGACGTTGTATTTCCCTGGTTAACGTTCTTCCGTACCGGCTTTCTTTCAATATCGTCAACGCGGGCAATCATATAGCCTTCTTCATAAGGTTCAGGGGGCAAGACAGCATCAGCAATATTATTCATCGTATTTTCGATACGATCAGCCCACGAAGTCTTTTGCATACCGGTATGCATTTTTTTCATTTCACCGAGTTCGATCGTTCTTTCGGTATCTTTAATCACAGGGGCAATCATATAGCCTTCTTCAAACGGTTGCAGTTCTTGGGGTATCATAGCATCAGCAATATTATTCATTGTCTTTTCGATACTGTCAGCCCAAGAATTCTTTTGGATACCGGTATCCATCTTTTTCATTCCATCTTTTCTCTTCCGAAATATTGACAATCGGCCCCGAAATGTTTTGGGAGATGATTCTTTTTCGGGAGAAACAGAGCTTCCAAATCCCTCGATCCTGCCATGTATTCTTTTTCTGCCATCTGGATCGATATCTTGATAACGCTTCTCATTGTCGCTAAATCCTGAAATTAGAGACACACTGCGGGAAAGAGGTGTCTGTGAAGATATTGAACCATTTTCTCTATTAGTCAAGTGCGACCTGGTGGAAGCGTAACGTCTATCGAGGGCACGTCTACCATCAGAAAGATTTTTCAACAAATTATGCTCGCTGTCTTCGTCTGCAGAACTACAATCTGAATCATCGTCTGAGCTGTCCTCGGAGCTACTTTCAGAGCTGTCAGTAGAAATGTCTCCAACGCTACTTTCAGAGTCGTCATCAGAACTATCGTCCGAGCTGCTTTCGGACTCATCGTCATGAATATCAGATTCGCTTTTCGTACTTTCTGTAACTAAAGTTGGCGAACTACTCGCTGGTAATGATTCACTGTGATTCTTTTTTGGTGACTGGGTGAGAAATAATAAGTCGCCCTCTTTTACCACCTCGCCGTTTTCTCCATTATCTTCCTTGCCATTTGCATCGTCGTCAAGAAGATCGATACTTATGTTTTCCTTGTTGTCTGCTGTCCTTTCGTAAACAAGATCACTGGTAGAAATGTCTCCTCCTCCTACCTCTCCTTCGTCGTCAAAATCTGTGGGCACGAGAGCTTCTGATTCCACATCTTCTGTTTCTAGAGATCGACCATTTCTCCAAAATATCAACTTACCCCAAACGCGCTTCCGTTTTTCGTTTGGGGCGTCTTTCTGGGTTTCGACACCTCTGTCGTCCTCCTCGTCCGTCTGAACAATCTCTTCGGACAGCAAAGAAATTATTTGACCCTTGCCTTTCTCTTCGATTTCTTCCATATTAGACATGGCAAACAGAGATTTCTAATATTTTTATCACGATAACACCTCCAAGCCGTTCGACCCTACCGGTAGAGGAAAACCTGGATGAATAATACGAAGTAGAAGGAATATTATTATTATTCAGCTTCGTAAAGTACGAAATTACGAGCAGGAAATTCGTTCAACTTCTACAAACAGTCCTAAGATTTTTTGCAGCATGTCCTGGTTGTTGGAAGAATCTACGGTAAATACGAAGTACGAGTAAGATTATCTCAAGGTACGAGTACTCGTACGTGAATAATACGAAGTAGAAGATACGATAAAAATAATATGGAAAAAGTATGGATAAGTAGCGTACAGGTTCGTACGGTACGACCTACAGCGATATCAAAAAGAAAGCACCGATGACTAAAAACGAAAATTACTGTGAGAATAGGAGAATTATTGGTCATCACTACCGGTATCATCAGTGAGGTCATCGAAGGCGTACCGGTACTGTAGATTAGTGTCGGGGTCCAATCATTTTTAGCTTGAGAACAGAATACGTAGTCATCTATCTCCAATTTCCACGCCCGCTTTGGCATGCATGTCGAGAAAATGAAAAAAAATACTTCGTAGAAATACTACGTATCATAATATTATGGCACCCCATCTAACTTTCGACCCGAGAATTATGTACCGGCACGTACCGTATTCGTACTTGTACCTGGTCTAGTGAAAATTTCCGTTGCAGTGGAACTCTGACTAATAGTGATATATCCCTTAATCGTTCTGGACCATAACAATCAAGACACAAATGGACATTGCAAGTAGCACACTTCAACAGCGGCCCATCCTTTCGAAGTCCAAGCCATTTATGCATAGTACACTGCGTCCGCTTCTTCACCTTGAAAGGAAAGTGGTCTAAGTTACTCTGCAATCTACATCCCAAAGCCCCTCCAGCATCTATGAGTGTCGCGTCATTCACCCTAGCAGACTTGTTTTGACTGGTGGTATCGTCATCGCTTGTTGATGTTGATGTTGCTGTTGCTGCTGTTGTTGTCAATGGAAATACATCAAACTGATCAGCAGTGGAGGAGATAAAGAACATTTGGGCTTCTGCTTCCACGTCAACTGTTTCAGGATCTACCCAGTACTCGCCAATAGCTCTTCTGAAGTTGTAATGAGCTTTATAACGGGGGTTCTTAACACCTTCTTGTTCGCACACACTCAAGTACAGCTTGTAGGCATTTGTAAGGAGCACTCCAATAGCCCAAAACATAACAGACCACCACCACTTTCGATTCCGGACCCATCTATCCAACCTGTACACTCCTCTAAGCTGATCAGCAATATCGACGTCCCCCATTCCATTATTGTAGGTGTCAAGTTGGTTCAATTGTAAGAATTTCATCTTTTCCTTCTTATCGGTCTCCACGTTGTAAACTACTTTTTCTTTCTCCACCCACTCGATCACACTAGTCACCATACTCAAATAGTGAACAGGCTTGGTATCATACACACTGGAAGCAATGAGAAACGAACACTCTGGATCACCTTCAAGGACAGCAGCTTTCGCAGTACGGCGCACTGCCCGCTGAGCACGTATATTCTTCAGCTCCTGTTGGAAAGCACAGTCAGGGATGCCACGATTTGCTTTGCGGTTACTCCATGACACAGGACCCGTTTTGAATGCCTAAAGGCAGCCTTGCAGAACATAACTGAGTTGTAGAGGTTGTCCATTCCAACATGATGATGCTCATCCTTGAGGGAGTCAAACAGCCACATGGTACGCGAATGAAGAAGTGAAAGCCCCATGTCAACATACTTCTTTGGAGCAGGATCATTCCTCATGTACACTTGGTAGCAGTAGCCATTATCACACAAGGCGTCCACCTGAAAGCCATCACCCTCCCTCTTGTATGTGATTCGACGTTTATCAATGTGTTGACCCTTAAAGCGCATAGTCATTTCATCCACTGCAATGCTTCGGGATAGCATCCAAGCGCGCAGGCACTGCAAATTCATCCACTTAATCAACGGATGGATCTTCCAGTTTGGATAATCCTTCCTTGGAGGAGTAGGGACACGCAGATCTTGGCAGGCAAGGAAGGCCTTGAAGTGCTTGTGTCTCTTCATTGGATTGCCCACTCTGTTTGCATCAGTGCTACTATCACCTTGTTGGCGCCTTGGCTTTGTGAAGGCGTTGTGAATGAAATTGTTGCCAGCAATGCGATCACTTGTTGTAGATCGGAGCTTGTATTCAACGCGAGATGTAGGGCAGAGACCATGCAAGACATAGAGCCCAAAGAATTGCCTGAGTTCTTTGCTTTCAAATGGTTCAAAGTCCTTGTACATCTTCTCCCCTGCACCTGCAAGGGATGCCTTCCAAATTGTCCAGTTCTTCATATCTTCAAATGAATAGGAATTCTTCTTGTCTTTTGCATCATTGTAAAGGGGAAGAAACACCTCCGCACATTCCCAAGGATGTGATTTAGACGACAGGCCATGCTTTTTCTGGAAGTCTGGATCAACACAACCCTTCTCCCTTGGTGTACACTTAGTAATGGGAATTCCAGCTGCATCCTTTCAAATGTTCCCCCGGCGGTCGAATTCGTACTCTGTCTTCACTGCTTTGAACTTGGGGATATCAAATACTTCAGTGAAGTTGTACTTCTTGGGAGGGGGCGCAAGCCTACCCTCTACTTCAGAGATAGTGGGAGCTTGGGTAATCCTGAAGGTTGGATTAGCTGGCTCTTCAACAACCACACCCTCTGGATGAAGCTCTCTCCAGTGGATTGTATCAGGGAATAGTTGCATGGTATTAGGAGTACGGCGGCGGCGTGTCGGCTCCTCATCCTCCTCTTGCCATTGTTGCTGGTGTCGTCAACGAGGACCCCGTTTGGGCCTGCTTTCATTTGCTTCCTCCACTGTATCAAATTGATTGATACCCCAGTCTATTGCTTTGGTTAAACGGCTTGCCAAAGCTGCTTTGTTGCCAGAGGTTGGCTGGCGCCGGAGCTTGAGCTCCTGTCGTAGCCAAACAACAGATTTCTTGGTGTGGTTGTTGTTGCCGCCGTCTTCTTCTTCGTCACTGTCCTCATCCTCCGCCGCCGGCTCCCCCTTGTCGTCTGTGTCCTTGTTTTTGGGTTGGGGAGGTGCTAAAGGACCAAAGTGGTGTTCCTGAGAGTGTTCCTTCTCTTGATCCCCCTCTTCATGGACAGCATCATAGAAGGGACCTTTTGCTCCATCACTACTATCATACCCATTGCCGAGTCGTGATTCCAAGGTAGCAAGGTGGCCAAGGTCCCTGATCTGTGGACTATTACTCATAGCGATGTTTTCTGTGCCGTTTGAGGCTGCTGGGGGGGGGGGGGGGGGTCCCATCACTTGTTGCATTTCCAGCCATGGCAGTGTTGTCGTGACGACGACGACGATGATGGAAGCAAAAATAGGAAATCAGTCCGTAAATCCTTCATTTTTGGTCAAATCAGTCCGCTCTTCTACTGGATTGTAGCTCTGTTGATAACGATGACGGCAATGTGATTCGATCCTGGATTGGTTGAGTGCAGTGGCCAGTCATAAATTATTTCCATGGTGATAAGGAATTTTGAGTTTGTACACACACCAAAAAAAATACCAAGTGTAATGGAGCTTCGGCTGCCGATAGCTCAGCCAAAATACCAAGTAGGGACCTGGGACAAAGTTTTTTCTAAGACTTTTTTACGAGGAATAAGAATATGAAGTCGGATTTGAAATCTGACAGAGTTAAGACATTCGTTCGGCCCCTCAAAAATGAGCGATTTGTACGCCCCTGTGCGTACAGAACGATTAAGGGATAATGTACATGCCGATCGATTCGTAATTATCACCAACCGGGAAAATTCGCCGCACCTCAATCTGCACTCAATCGTTGTTCTGACAATCGTTGTTCTGACAATCGTTGTTCCCTGCACCTTGATCTTCCGACAATAGTTGTTCCCCGCACCTATCCGTTGTTCCGTTCCAATCCTTTGTTACGATCCGGTCCTATGAAAATAAGAAGAAAAACAGAAGGGAGGAAATATATTGAGTATCAGCAATGCCAGAGGCAGTATAATCATTGTCTATCTCTCTCATTTGTACCGTTGCTTGTTCCGACAATCATTGTTCCGGCAATCGTTGTTGTTCCGACAATCGTTGTTGTTCCGACAATCGTTGTTCCGACAATCGTCCCGATGAAACTGTTGTTGTTGCTGCTGCTGTAGATTTTCAGCCTTCTTACTACTGCTCCTCTGTCACGAAAAACAGTACCTCGTGCCTGTTGCTATAGAAGCAATGGATAGAGATTTATTGCTTTCAAGGCGTATATGTTTGTGTGCACCCAAACACTACTATCTATCCAGCAAACCACCTCTGCTTGTCCAATGCGAGCTAATTCTTTTTTCAGTACAAGGCTGTTATTTCAGACTAAAATATTCGAGCACGGATTACCTGCCTAATGCTGATCAATGATCAAGGGATCATTGGATTAAGTGGAATCCCACGTTCACAGACGGAGTGCCGATTAGCAACTCTACCCCAATAAGTCGGTTTAAGAAGATTATGAATGGAAAGAGTATTTTTTTGGGTCGCGACAAAAAAAATCACACTGTAAAATCACACTGTAAAATCACTGTCGGAAAGAAATGAAATTACTTTTCGCTGTGTGTGTGTGTGTTGTATGTGTGTTCGAAAGAAAAAAAATTGATACTTAACCTGTGAGATCTAATGCAATAAATATAGACAATGAAGAATAATTTAATTTTCTTAATTAAGATAAGAAGGTTAAGTAAATAAATCGCGCGTCGCGCGCGTTTTGAATATAGAATATCAAAGAATAAGCGCGCGCGACGCGCTTGATATAGCCCTTACTTATTTAGTTAACGTTCTCAACTTCTTGTGATACAGTGAGATCTTTCATGGTAGTGATATACTGATTCACGAAACAACTATGAGTTCTTTGTCCGTTCCCATTGTTTTTAAGCCCAACTAAATACCAATACTTGCCGGCGTGAACCAATACTTTTCTAGGGGCACAGTTGTATCAACTATCAGTACGTTTTTAGAAAGTGATAAAATAGAAATTATAAAGTTCCACCCTCTTTTGAGTGTCAGTAGTGAAGGCAAGAACAACATTGCTATTGATGATTCCCATCGTGATTCAAACACGGCAATTACGACACGTCCGAGAACTGTTTCTCTACCCCCCGCGGGCTATCGCGCGGTATTTTTACAATTCTCGACCCTATTTTTTAAATTTCCTATCTTTTTAGGTCGCGTGTCTACTAAAATACCTCGCGCGTCGCACACCTTTACTTTCGAGACAATATCTCGTCACTCCTCAAATAAAATTACTATTTTAGGGTTAAGGATATCATAACCTTTCGTGACAAGCACTATTTTGTGTACAACTTGTGCACGAATGACTTATTTCATTTTCTCAACATGTTGCCACCATATAACGGGCTCCGTCCCAAATCCTCCAACTCCAACTCAAATCCAACTCCAAACAATCCCATTTTCATTACAATGGATAGGGACCTGTCCCCCCCCCCCCTTGTATCTCATAAACCAAGAACTCCAAAAATTGGTAGGATAGGCAAACGATTCTAGACAACAATACTAACAAGGCCTGCAAGTCTCAAAGGGATCTGCCGTACCCATTAGAAGCAATAGGAGGGCCTAGCAGAGGACTCCAAATCCGAATTTTCACCTCCACAGAAAACACCCCCTCCAAACCCAAGGGACAGCAGATATCTCCATACTGAAGGCGCCGCGGGCAACGATATTGCAGGGATCCCTTCATTATACTAAGAAGGACAAGGCCTGCAAGTTTCGAATCGATTGATTGAGTGGATTGGAAGTATCTAACTGGCAAAGCTTTGGACACACGAGGTCCATTTTGAAGGGAAACAAGGAAAAAAAACGGTGAATATTAATATCTCCATACTGAAGTCACCGCGGGCAACGATATTGCAGGGATCCGTTCATTATACTAAGAAGGACAAGGCCTGCAAGTTTCGAATTGATTGATTGAGTGGATTGGAAGTATCTAACTGGCAAAGCTTTGGACACACGAGGTCCATTTTGAAGGGAAACAAGGAAAAAAAACGGTGAATATTAATATCTCCATACTGAAGTCACCGCGGGCAACGATATTGCAGGGATCCGTTCATTATACTAAGTAGGACAAGGCCTGCAAGTTTCGAATCGATTGATCGAGCACATAAGAAGAATCAAACCGGTGAAGCAGAAGGGAGAAATTTGGTTGAATTTCAAGGAAGCAACCCAAATAACGGCAACAGCAGATATCTCTATAACAACGACACCAACAGCAACGATATTGCAGGGTCCGCTTTATTACATCCATGAGAAGACGCCCGCCAAGTTTCGTATTGATCCATTGAGCGGATTAGAAGGAACGGACTCAACATAGAAAAGTGACAAATTTGGTTGAATTTCAAGGAAGCAACCCAAATAACGGCGACAGCAACTTTCTCTATAACAACGACACCAACAGCAACGATATTGCAGGGTCCGCTTGATTACATCTATGAGAAGACGCCTGCCAAGTTTCGTATTGATCCATTGAGCGGATTAGAAGAAACGGACTCAACATAGAAAAGTGACAAATTTGGTTGTATTTCAAGGAAGCAACCCAAATAACGGTGACAGCAGATATCTCCATACCGAGGTCGCCGCTGTCAACGATATTGCAGGGTCCTCTTCATTACATCTAGAAGAACACGCCGCCCAAGTTTCGGATTGATTGATTGAGAGGAATAGAAGAATCGAACCGGTGAAGCAGATTGAGAAAATTTGGTTGTATTTCAAAGAAACACCCCAAATAACAGTCACAGCAGATATCTCTGGACCAACGGCACCAACAGCAATGATATTGCAGGGTACTCTTTATTACATCTAGAAGAACACGCCGCCCAAGTTTCGAATCGATTGATCCAGAAGATCAGAAGAATCGAACCGGTGAAGCAGAGGGGCAAAATTCGGCTATATTTCAAGGAAGCAACCCAAATAACAGTCACAGCAGATATCTCTGGACTAACGGCACCAACAGCAATGATATTGCAGGGTCCTCTTCATTACATATATAAGAACACGCTGCCCAAGTTTCGAATTGATTGATCCAGCGGATCAGAAGAATCGAACCGGTGAAGCAGAGGGGCAAAATTTGGCTACATTTCAAGGAAGCAACCCAAACAACAGTCACAGCAGATATCTCTGCACCAACGGCACCAACAGCAATGATATTGCAGGGGCCTCTTCACTACATATATAAGAACACGCCGCCCAAGTTTCGAATTGATTGATCCAGCGGATCAGAAAAAAACGACTCAACATGGATGGGAAAGATGATGGGCAAAATTTGGCTAAAAAATGGGCTTCCAAGCCCCGGCCTGGTTGCTGTTGTTGCTCTTGCTTTGCAACTCGATTGTTCTCAGTGGCTCCTGTTGCTCTCGCTCTTGCTTGCTGTCAAATTGACGAGCCGGTAAGAGGAACAGCAAGCGGGGATAGGAAGAACAACAGCAAACGGATCAGAAAGCAAGTGACACCATTATCAACAGCGAGAGCAGCAGCAACAGCAACTAGCGAGGGCAACAGCAACAGCAATAGCAATAGCGACTAGCGAGAGCAACAGCGAATAGCAAAAGCAACAGCAACAACAAGTAGCGAGAGCAACAGCAACAACAACAGCGGTTAGCAAGAGCAACAGCAACAGCGACTAGCGAGAGCAACAGCAATAGCGACTAGCAACTAATTGAACAAAATGGGTGAGTATCTATTGATGTAGTAGTACATAGAGTAAATAATAACAACAGAATAATATAATCTACATGCCGATTGATTCGATGCTGACGACGTCACACCTCCAGCGAAATAATTATCACCAACCGCAAAAATTCGTCGCACCTACAGGGAAGAAGATGAGGTTGCTCCCGATCTGTTGCTTCCAATTCGATGGTTGCTTCCAATCCGTTCCTTCCGATCCGTTCCTTCCGATCCGATGGTTGCTTCCGATCCGTTCCTATGAAAATAAGAAGAAAAACAGAAGGGAGGAAATACATTATCAGTAATGCCGGTGGAGTGGAAGACCAATCAATTGCCGTTGCCGTTGCCGATGCCTATCTCTCTCATTCTTACCTTTGCTTGTTCCGACGTTCCGGCAATTGTCCCGATGAAATTGTTGTTCTTGTTGCTGCTGCCGTAGATTACTTCTTACTCCTACGTCACAAAAAACAGGGTCTTGTTCCAGTTGATATAGAGGCAAGGGATGCAGGTTCATTGATTTCAAGACGTATATGTTTGGGGGCCAATTCAAACAATATCTATCCATCAATTTCCCTCTCGTCGAATGCTTTCTATTGTCATGCAGTACAAGGCTGTTATTTCGGACTGAAATATCTGAGAACGGATCGTTGTGCTCAAAGAGGGTCGGATCCCACGTTCCCGGACGGAGTGTTGATTGCAAGAATCAACACTCTACTCAAATAAGTTGGATGTAAGAAGGCAGATTATGAAGTGAATTTTTTTTGTTGCGAGGTAGATTGTTTTTTTTTGTTGCGAGGTAGAAAAAGTGATTTTTTTTGTCGGGAGGTAGAAAAGAAAATTACTGTGTGTTTGTGTGAGAGAGATTTTTTTTTTTTTCGCGTACGATTTTCGATCGATCGAACGAAGTAGAGGATACTTCTAGTACATCATGTAGAATTCTACACGATTTTGTACAAGTGTAGAATTCTACACGTTTTTAGTACAAGATAATTTTCAGTACTGAATCCGCGTCGGTTTCTACACGAGAAGATGTTTACACCTTACTAGATAATTTTCGGCACTGTATCCGTGTAGGTTTCTACGCGAGTAGATTTCTACACGTTTTTAGTACTTCATAATTTTCATTACTCAATCCACGTAGGTTTCTACACGTGTACGTTTCTACGTGTTTTAAGTACTAGATATTTTGGGATATTGAATTCGTTAGGGTTTGGGTTAGGGTTTAGGGTTAGGGTTAGGGTGTAGGATTCGACGTGAGATGATTAATACACGCTTGTTGCACGAAGCAGTTACTAGTAGTGTATCAACATGGTACAGGGGGGTAAAGAACTTGCGAGAAGTCCACATATAAGAAAAAATAATTACTGAATTTGCGAACCAGATGTATGTTAGTGTTTTTCTACGTAGTTTGTCTATCCAAATGGCACACAAGATAATATTTTGGGTGTAAATCCAGGGCAAAAACTGACTTATTGGGTAATGACTAGTACCAAATTATCCCGTCCAAACTATGAATACATTTATCATGACTCATCAAATGCATATTGGGAACAACTTTGTCACACAGAATGCCCAAAATGTTGTGGTTTGACTCTCCAAATGGCAAACATGGGGGTATTTTTGGTGCAATTCCAGGGCACAAACTTACTTATTGGGTAATGACTCAAAAAGTATCTGGTCCAAGCCATGAATACATTCATCATGACTCATCAAATGTATATTGGGAACAACTTTGTCACACAGAATGCCCAAAATGGTGCGGTTTGATTCTCCAAATGGCAAACATGAGGTTTTTTGGTGCAATTCCAGGGCAGCACAAACTAACTTATTGGGTAATGACTCAAAAAGTATCTGGTCCAAGCCATGAATACATTCATCATGACTCATCAAATGCATATTGGGAACAACTTTGTCACACAGAATGCCCACAATGTTGTGGTTTGACTCTACAAATGGCAAACATGGGGGTATTTTTGGTGCTATTCCAGGGCACAAACTTACTTATTGGGTAATGACTCAAAAAGTATCTGGTCCAAGCCATGAATACATTCATCATGACTCATCAAATGCATATTGGAAACAACTTTGTCACATACAATGCCCTAAATGTTTTGGTTGGACTCAACAAATGGAAAACATGGGGGTATTTTTGGTGCAATTCCAGGGCACCACAAACTAACTTATTGGGTAATGACTCAAAAAGTATCTGGTCCAAGCCATGAATACATTCATCATGACTCATCAAATGCATATTGGGAACAACTTTGTCACACAGAATGCCCACAATGTTGTGGTTTGCCTCTACAAATGGCAAACATGGGGGTATTTTTGGTGCTATTCCAGGGCACAAACTAACTTATTGGGTAATGACTCAAAAAGTATCTGGTCCAAGCCATGAATACATTCATCATGACTCATCAAATGTATAATGGGAACAACTTTGTCACACAGAATGCCCAAAATGTTGTGGTTTGACTCTCCAAATGGCAAAAATAAGGGTATTTTTGGTGCAATTCCAGGGCACAAACTAACTTATTGGGTAATGACTCAAAAAGTATCTGGTCCAAGCCATGAATACATTCATCATGACTCATCAAATTCATAATGGGAACAACTTTGTCACACAGAATGCCCAAAATGTTGTGGTTTGACTATCCAAATGGCAAAAATGAAGGTATTTTTGGTGCAATTACAGGGCACAAACTAACTTATTGGGTAATGACTCCAAAAGTATCCGGTCCAAGCCATGAATACATTTATCATGACTCATCAAATGCATATTGGGAACAACTTTGTCACACAGAATGCTGGAAATGTTGTGGTTTGACTCTACAAAGGGCAAACATGAGGGTATTTTTGGTGCATATACAGGGCACAAACAGTCTCATTTGGTAATGACTACCAAAGTTTGAGTACCAGGCCATGAATGCATATCACATGACTCATCAAATGCATGTTGGGAACAACTTTTAAATGCATATTGGGAACAACTTTGCCACACACAGTACAGACAATGTTGTGGTTTGTAGATACAAATGGCACACAAGACAGTACGGTATGTTAGGTGCAGTCTACGAGATTCTACGTGTGACTAGAGAATTGAAATACATAACCTTAGTGTTATCAAAAGTTTCCCTTCTGAAAAAATTATGGCGCGGGAGGGCTGGCTGCAACAGGTACGTGATCTACTTCTACAAATATAACAGCGCGCCCAAGCCAGGGCAAACAACATAGTACAGAACCCACGGAAAAACTCTACACACAAAACATCGTACACATACTACACGAAACACTGTACACACACACAACACACAACACACACAACACACAACACCATACACAACCCGACAAAATTATTAGTACACACACAAAACCACACAAAAAGAAACACATGATTCTTGATCGACACCGTATTCAGAAAACAAGAAAAAAAATATGAATGCTATCGGAAAGACACGACGAAGCAAAAAATCCGAGGGGAAGACCCTTCGAAACAACAAAACCATCCGACCCGGTGATCATCAAAATACAGGGGACAACAACGGTAAGAAAAAGAGAGTGAAAACAAACACACCAATTACTAAAAAAGTGTGTAACAGTAATACCAAAACTATGAACGCATCAAAAAGCAACAGTAAAAAAAATGGTACCGACAACACAATTTCTACTACTACAAACACGGAAGAACAAAACACCATCAACCAGAGTAACGAAACAGCACTGAGCATTACCAACACAACCACACCTACAGTAACAAACCAACAGAAAGAAGGAACAAAAACCAATGTGGTAGAGAAAACATCTAACGGAGAATGCTGTGATTTAGAGGATGTTGCGGAACGTATCATGAAAAAAATCCAATATGACAAATTGGCACAGGAACTGGCAAAACACTTACAGAAACAAAAGAGCGAACCACGTATAGGGGTGGGAAAGGTAGTAATGGTACCTAAACAAACGGAGGCAACCATGCAGGGAGAGGGAACTGATAATGCCGGCGACACAAGAGAACGAGCAGTAAGTACAATTACAGACGAATATGGGCTTATAACAGACAACGATATGCTTAAGACTTTGAGTGATATGACTGAATCAGTGGACTAGCAGCTAAGGGATTACGTCAAAAAACATTGGTACCCCAACATGAAGTTCCCTATCAATGAAAAGGTAACGGCGCATGTAATACAAAGGGCTGTTGGAGCAAGTGCGGTTATGAAGCCACCAAATATTCCACTTGCGTCATTCTGTTCCTTTTACAGGAAACGAGTAGGGACAGTACTGACCGCATTGAGGCACAACTCACAAACATTAGCGAGAAAAAACTGGATAGGTAAATACAGACAGGAGAATTGGTTGTTGAAATTAGGAATTTTGGAATCTATTTTTGGTCCGACAACACTAACATGCTGCCCGTTGATACTGATGATACTTCCGTACAGACGATTACAGAAAAGGTCGAGTCCCTATCACATTCCCTGGTACTGTTGCAGTTATTCAAGACACAGAATATGAGGACACAGGTAGTATTTTAAACCCTCAATACAGAACATACAAAGACGCGGAAGATGAAGATTTTTATTATTTTGTTACAAGAATCATGTTGGCAATCAATCCAACAAATTCCAATTTCAAACAACGGAAGGAGAGGCACTTGCTGAGTGATATATTTACTATAGCAGATGAAGCATTTGCATTGGTACTGATCTACAATGAGCATCATGTATGGGTGAACCAGCAGCGGCGAAAGGCTGATGCCACGATTCCGCGACAAAAAAAAATTCTGCGATTCAGACAGTGGAAGCAGAAATGGATGGATGGAGGAAGGACAAGAGTTGTTCAGTGACTTGTGCGACAAAATTGGCGAGATGCGAAAACACCCAGAAACAGGAAGGAAATTGGAAGAAATGATGAGGGACAGATTTAGGAACGAAAGTTCAACGGATTACACCAAGAAAAATAAGCATGGCGATGCAAATATTACTAGTAGCAGCTCCACTAATTGTAGTGGACCAAAAAAGAAAAAGAAAAGAAACGTCTATATTGATCCGGCAATAACAGCATTGATGAATGAAAGTTTATCTATGGGTGAACTAGTGTAGAAAATAACAGTACATACATAATACAAAACTACTACTAATCTTGAACTTAATTTTGAGAATATTAGAATGAATGGAGGATTTGTAATACGTTGCAATAGGAATAAATAAAGCATAATAGAATCTACATTTTAAAAAGGGAATATTGTAGTCGAGAAATATAATTCACAACTAGGGGAGCACTATCGAATTGTTATTGGGGAGATTAATATTTTAGAATTAATACTGAGTAAAGATTTCTTTTTTATTCGTGAAAAGAATTAAGTGTTGTTCGTACGGAATAATAGAGACTGAAATAAATTATTTTTATTCGAGAGTACGTCCGAAGAGTAATGTGCATCACGCGCACAGAAATAGTGCTCCGTTAATTTATAGCCCGCCACTTGCCCGCAAATTTCAGGGTGTCCAGAAATAGTGCCGTGTTAAAATCACGCACAAAATTTGTGCGCGAGAAGTAAATTTGAACCCCGCGAAACAGTTCTCGGACGCACCCAATGTTGGAAGGAACGTATCAGACGAACTGAAGGTCAAGATCAAGTTCATGAAAATTATGTGGAATCATAGCATACCATTAGTTGCAGAGAAGGAATTGTATGAATGGGCTATCGAATCCAAGAAGCTTAATTTATTTTCATGGACAAAAGAAAATCTCATACAGATGAGGTCAAGAGCCATGAAGGATATTTACGCAACTGTGCCTGAAATAGAAGGTAATGGCTTTGAACCTCATCTCATTGACTGATGTTATAAGAAATCAATTGGTGATGATGTTGCTGGTAGTAAAAATATATGTCCGGTCATTCAAAAAAGCACTTCATTCCCTATTAACAAATGTGACGTTGGTAAAGGAAGACAATCTGTCGTTCCCTCATGCTGAAGACCCAACCTTACCAGTCCGTTAACCAGAACTACAAGGTAATATTGATATAGACAAACTCCACCACAGTGAATGGTGGATCAATACTTGGGAAAAGAGATGCAAAAGAGATTTGAATGAAATTTTGGTTCCTATTATTCTCTACATGGATGGAATTGCAATCAACAATAGTGGTCAAACAAGGTTTACCCCACTGAACATGACTCTTGCCATATCCAACACCTAACTTGTAACTCCTGGTCGGATGCCTGGGAGACTCTATATTTTCACCCAACAGGTACACGTGATAAAGGTGACATATCGATCGACAATGTGAACAATCTTCACTCTGGCCTTCGTTTTGCTCTTTCATCTTTGAAAGATGCCTGCAACCAAACATATAGTATCAAATGGTCTGTGGAACCAAAAAAATGGTCTGTTTGAATGAAATTTGCAGTCACTTATTTCATAGATGATACTCCCCAGCACGACCAACTTTGTGGATATTATCAAAAGTCCAATTCAAAGATGATCTGTAGGCATTGCAATTGTCCAAGAGCACTCAGTATTAACGCTCGTGTGAAGGTTCTGAAGGTTCCCATTTCAGTTAAAAATGGGACCATGCAGGTGTCTAAGCACCAAAATGGGGAAGAGCATCAATCTGTTTGGCTAAGGAATATATCTGATTTTACTGCTTCAACGTTGGAGGAAGGAGTGAATGTTGAACAGTATTTCAAAAACATCTCTCACCATGGTGTACATAACGGCAACGCTTTTTATGATCTTGATTTTGGAGAAAACCCACATAATATTCATCTAGCGTCGCTGTGAGAGAGACTCCATATGCACCAACTTGGTTGTACAAAGCATGCAGCAGAGACACTCGGTGAGGAAATTTTAGGCAATAACCAGCGGCTTCTTGGTGAGATGGAAAGGATAGCCAGTTACTACAGTGGTGCTGTTCAGAGGCAATCTGATCGTGACTTCCCGTGAACTAAATTTTCGGAATCAATGCATACAGCCAAGAAGGAGGGGAACCAGTACATTGGAATGCTTTATATTCAGATGCTGTCACGTCTGTCTGCTGGAGGTTGTCAATGGTTGTTGTCTCAAAAGACGACACCCAATCTTGAGAGCAAGAGCAGAAAGTGTGAAGATGAAATTGGCAGACATATTTATGCCATTGAGTGTTGTTGGGTATGGAAGAGTTCCTCAAATATGCTGGAGCGTTTGACAAGGTTTTCAAACAAGAGAAGAAAGGTGTTTTGAATCTTGACAAAATGGTTGTTCTTTTCATCAACTGTATAAATGACAATCTGCAACAAAGTAAGGGAGAGGGTAACAATCTGGTGAAGAATCACATGTATTTTCATTTATCACAGTACATGAGATCATTTGGTCCTCCAACTGGATGGGACTCTGCTGCAAGTGAGAGCAATCATAAAACTGAAGTGAATGCTCCTGCTAAGAGAACCCAATGAATCAAGTCCACATTAATCAAGCAAACCTGCAAGCAAGTGACGGAGTATCAAACTATTGATCGACTTGACCATGAATTTGATTTGTTCAAACATAGATCTGTGACAGGACCAAATCATCCTACAGAGGGCGGTTCGTCTGCTGGGTCTAAGGTTTTGATTGGTGTTATGGATGGTTTGCCTTACATGAAGTGGGATTAAAAAAATGCAAGTGTACCCTGGTTTCCATCGGATGTTCTCAAATTTTGTTGCAACGGGGTCCTTCTGGCTGTGGGTACCAGCATGCTCTGTGGATCCATGGAGCACAAGAGGTATGACAATATCATGGGAGGAAGTTGTTACTATTTTGTGCCCATCCATTGTTTAAGTCTGATTCTGGACAATTGTCCAATGTATGGTATGACTGGGCTAATTTTCAACTAGACATCCTCAATGGGCATGAACTGCAAGTTTATCCATGCCAGATTCTGTGCCTGCTTTACCTTGAAGGTCCTTTCCCCCTGGTTAGTAGTGATTTCGTCTTAGTACACAATGGTCACTACGTCATCACCCGTTGCTTTGTTTCTGTGGACCCAATACCGAGCAAGAGGGAGAAAGGGAAAAAACATTGGCATGTATTGGTAAGGCAAAGTTGCGCAACAAATTGTATTTGTTTGACTGCAATGCCATTGAGTCCAAAGCTGCTGTTGTTAGAAACCATGGTAGCCACAACCAATACTTTTTCCTGGGAAACCGTGAACAATGGTTGTTTAATTTTCATGAGACAATGGCTGCATTGAACAGAAGAATATAGAATCAATAGTCCAAGATGGTGAAACCTTACATGAATTTAATGAATAATTCCGTATTATTTAATTAAAGTCATACTTTGACTTAAATCAATTGACATATTTTTGTTTTTCCATTTTCTGCAACGGCGTTGCAGGAAATGCTCTTTTTGTTTTTGGGGTGTACTTGTACAGTCAACAACTTTAGTTTTTTTTTCTTCAAAATGTTGCGTATTTCTCATGTTTCCATTTCCTTGAACAACGTTGCAGGAACTGCCCTTTTTGTGTTTTTTTTCATTTTTCCATTTTCTGCAATGACATTGCAGGAAATGTCCTTTTTGTATTTTGGGGAGTACAGTCATCCAATTTAAGGTATTTTTTGAAATGGTGGAATTTTGTTTCGAAAGCCCCCCTAATTCCAACAGCATGTCTTGTTGTTCTTTGAGCGTTTTTTGTGTACTACTTTGTGTACTAATCAGAACTTCATTAATTATTTGAAATGATCCAATTGGATCGCAGGAAATCCCCTACTTCCAGTGTGCGTGTCTTGATTGTCCATCCATCATTGACGTTTTTTACCAATTTCTGCAACGGTGTTGCAGGAAATGACGTTTGCATTGTTTTTGTTGTACTTTAAACCCCTGAAGTCATTTTTGAAACGGTTCAATTGGGCTAAATCCATCCCCCTAATTGCAGAGCCGTATTGATCTCCTCCTCCATGTTGTATTGATTGTTTGGTTCCTCCTACTCTGTTCCGTATTGATCTTGTATCAATCTCAATTGCTCCTCTGTGCCATCATATCCCTTTATTGATTGGGTATTGCTCCTCCGTATTGATCATAGCGTAATGCTCTTCCGTATCGATTGAATGCTCCTCGGTATCAATCCTATGAGGGGGGAGTAAAACAACAGAAGGGAGTGTATTGGCGCACTTTAAAATATTGTTTAATATTTTTTTAGATGAGTACTTCTTAACACAGTTTTGCAAGATACATAGGCAGACATTATATAAGAACCTTCCAATTCGGGATTCGAACAGCTATGATACACGGAGTGGTTAAACAGTAATGTGTCCCCAGATTGTAATGGTACTTTTATTCCATACGTTGGGAAAGTAAAATAATATATAACCTTGTCATCACCTACATCCGTCGGAGCAATAACTGTCAAACGAGTGTAGAACATGTCGTGATCAATATGGCATCGTGAATGATAATTCTTACCAATAGAGAACACAGTTACATGATGTCCAATTGAATTGAGTGTTGTACAATCAACAACCTCAGTCCTCACAGTCATTTCATGGTAGACAAAGTTGGCCACAGGAGTTAAACTGTGCTGAATTTCCTTCACAATGTGCACTGCTGTCTCTTCAAACTCTTCTTTTGTTCTTGGTTCCACATTTTTTTGGAAAACATACACACCATTTTCCGAAGACAATCGATCAGAGCAATTCCCAATAATAGCATAGCTATAATTGATACTACTACACTTCTTTCCTCTGACAACTCCTGGTTTAGCTCCAACAATTTCTGTACCAAATTTTCTTGTATGTTTGCTGGGATTCAGCCTATTGTTGTTTTGCGCTTCGTCTGGAAACTTTCGCAAAAATTTGCAATGATAGTTCTGATTCGTTGGGCGCTATAATATACTTCTCATCTGTACTATCCAATGTGTCAAAACTGTCAATAGACACAGCCTCTGTTGATGGATATTTCTTGTCTCCAACTATTTTGCCACCCCAACTTGTTTCCATGAATTTACCTTCAACCTCATTTTTGTTTACTGTTTTTAATGCTATTTGCTCCACATGTTTGTGAATTTCATTTCAATTTTGACGCCGATTCCTATCCCTTTGACACCAATTCCTATCCCTTTCTCTCTTGTTCGATTTTATCTGAGACAAGTGGTTATAAGTTTCGCGGCTTGTCGACTTTGGTGCTTCGTTCTTGAGAAAATTTGAAGACATTCTCTTTTTATTTCTCCTCCACTGTTTTCTCTTTGCTTTTTGCTCTTTGCTTTGTTGCTCTTGCTACAAGTTGCTTTGTTGTTTTTGTTTTGAATCCCATTGCACCGGTTGCTGTTGTTGTACGACAATTCGTTGCCGATGTTCGCTGTTGCTGTGGCCGATCGTTTGACAGCATGTGTCTCTATGCCCGATCACACTTCTGTGGTGCCGACGATTCGTTGATTTGTTGCCGAGGATTCGTTGCAGTTGTTGCCGTTGATTTGTTGCCAAGGAGTTGTTACTGTTGTTGACGACAAATCGTTGCCATTGTTGCCAATGATCTGTTGCCGGGGATTTGTTGCGGTTGGTGCTGACAATTCGTTGCCATTGTTGCCCTTGTTGCCGTTGTTGACGACAATTTGTTGATGTTGTTGCTGACGATTTGCTGCCGAGGATTTGTTGCGCTTGGTGCCAACAATGTGTTGCCATTGTTGCCGTTGTTGCCCGCAATTTGTTGCGGTTATTGGGATTGGTGCCGACGATTCGTTGCTGTTGTTGCCGGCGATGCGTTGTGGTTGTTCGCTGTTGCTGTGGCGGATCGTTGTTGCTGTGGTGGATCGCTGTTGCTATTACTGTTGCTGTCGCTGCTGCTGTCGCTATAGCTCTTCTTGCTGTGACAGATCGCTGTGGCGGATCGCTGTTGCAGCTGTTGCTTTCAATGTTGCTGTGGACGCCGTTGTCCTTGCTGTTGCTGTTGCCCTGGCTGTTATGGCTTGATCGCTGTTGCTGTTGCTGTTGATGTGGACGCCGTTGTCCTCGCTATTGCTTTTGCCCTCGCTGTTGCTACTCAATCACTGTTGCTGTTGCTGTCGTCCGTTTGCTGTTGCTGTTGTCCGCTTGCTCTTGATGTTGTTGTTGTTGCCCTCTGCTGGCTGTTGCTGTTGCTGCCCTCTGCTGGCTGTTGCTGTTGCTGCCGTCTGATTGTGTTTTTTTGCTCTTGCTGCCGCCCAATTGCGGTTGTTGTTGCTGCCGTCCGCTTGCTGTTGATGTTGCTGTTGCCTTTGCTGTTGCAACTCAATCACTATTGCTGTTGCTGTCGTCTGCTTGCTGTTGCTGTCGCCCGGTTGATGTTGATGTTGATGTTGCTACGGTCTATTGGGGTCGTCACTTTGTCTATTTTAGTGGCCTATAACATTATATAATAATATAAAAAAATGGTGGGGTGAGTATCTATTGATGTATAGAGGAACCAATATCAAAAGAATCATGGAATTTACATGCTAACCTACACCGTTCACCTTCGTTTCGTGTTGTTGCTGTGTTGTTGCCGTTGTTTTTGTTCTTGTTCCTGTCGATTTTTTGTTGATCTTGCTATCATCCGCACCTCCCCGGAAAATGCTTCCACACCTCCCGCGTACCTCTTTTTCCTGTGATAAAAAGGAATAAAAACAGAACGGCGTTAGTGAATGGACGTTCTGCACTTCAGCGGCAAACTCATTTGCAACGATTCGTGGTTGCCGTTTACCAATGATTTGTACCATTTGCCAACAATTTGTTGTTGCTCTCTGCTCTCGCTGTCGCTGTTGCCGCTCGCTGTTGCTCTTCCTGTCACCCATGAAAAAGAAGAAAAACAGAAGCAAGGAAATACATCATCATGATTCGTACCGTTTGCAAACAATTTGTTGTTGCCGTTTACCGGTGATTTGTACCGTCTGCCAATGATTCGTTGTTATTGTTGCTGCTGCCGTTGATTGGATGTTTGAATGAAAGACTTCTTACTCCTATGTCACGAAAACAGTATCTTGTTCCCATTGATATAGAAGCATGGGATGCAGATTGTGTGCTTTCAAGACGTCTCTTTCCTGCAACTAATCTCTCGTCCAATGCTTTCTACTTCCTGCAGTACAAGGCTGTTATTTCATACTAAAATAGGTGAACATGGATCAGCCTGCCTAATGATCAATGATCAACGGATGGATCGATGGATCAAGTGGGATCCCATGTTCTCAGATGGAGTGCCGAAAGCAACTCTACTCAGATAAGTTGGGTTTTGAGGTCTTTCAAATGATTTATGAATGGAAAGTGAAAAAATAATTAGCGAGCAGTGAAAATTATTGGTTCGATTGCACTGGAGCGCCCAGAACTACATCTGATTCCTATAATTTCGGTTAATTACCAGTAATGGTTCAGTCACGTGCACCATCCAAAACCAAAAAGAAGAAATAATGATCGAGAGGGACCAAAATTTTTGTTAAATATTGGTTGGCCAAATAGTGGCAATTCAGCGAGGAATTCCGTTGAAAATAAAACAAATAGTAAGCAAAAATCAATCGTTTATTAGTTCAATGAATGATTAATATTAATGAATGAATTAAAATTAAAAATTATTAAAAATTAAAAATAATTAATATTAAAAATAATTAATTAATATTAAAAATTAAGAAAAAAAATTGACCCAGATTCTCACTTCCCCTGCCCTGCTCGTCGGACTTTGTCCCAACGCTTATTCCTGTGAACCGATCTTGAACCGTTGGCTGGATCATTCCCGCGTAAGTCCATCTTTTATTTCTCAACGGCTCTCTCATCTTGTTTTTGATTGGTCAGATCATTGCTTTGTTTCTTTACAGAAGAAATACAACTGAGCGAAACAGTATGAATGCAGCTGTGGCAATTTTTTAGGCTTGGATCGGGTGCTGCTAGTCCGTTTGTCCTCTCGGTATCGACCATCAATTACTAGTACTCTTGCTGCTAACGAAACCTTCTTCGGCTGCAAAATAATGCTGTTCATCAAAAGTAACAATGGTGGATGCTGAATATGTTGCAAATGCAGCAAGGATTGTCCTCGCTTTCCCTGCAAAACGCAAATGGAATTCGAAAGACAAGGAAGGCCGTATCATCTCTGTCTTTGGTGCTTCCAGCAGTGTAATTGCTGAAATTTGGAATAGAATCGAGCCAAATGTGCAAGAGGGCATTGAGCTGAAACACCTGCTATGGGCTCTTGTTTTCTTGAAAGTGTATTTGACAGAAGAAGTTCATTGTGCAGTTGTAGACTGGCCAAACCCTAGAACCTTTCGTGAGAAGGCATGGCACGTTATCGAGGCCATTGCTGATCTTAAGCCAACCGTAATCAAATTGGAAAGTTGATTCACCAATGCTTCAAATGGTGATAATGTTCCACTATTAACACTGGATTGTACTGACTGCATGATTAATGAGCCATTCCCATGGGACAGAAAATGGTGTTCACATAAATTTAATGGACCAGGGTTGAAGTACGAGCTCGCTGTAGCCATCTTCTCTAACAAAATTTGCTGGACTAGAGGTTCATTTTTTGCAACTACTAATGAGTTCGCATCTTCAAGGAAGGGCTTGGTCTAGAGTTACCAGATGATGAACCAGTCAAATGTGACAGTGGTCCAGGAGGGGATCCTTGGCTCATGCCACAATCTGCAGGCATCTACAGCTATGCCCGTAAGAAGAAACCAATTTATCGTGGACGACAAGAGACAGTATTTAGTAGATTGAAGCAATTCAATGTGCTTGCTACCCACTTCCATCATTCAGACCCTGAAAATGAGGTGATGGTGTGGAAGCACCAATTATGTTTTGAAGCTGTCGTTGTGATCACTCAACTGAAACTGGACGTTGGAGGCGAAAGCTTATTTGATGGTGGTGCCTATGATGTTACTTACTAAGATTTGCCTACGATGTTGTTACTGGTGAGTGTTCAACACGGATCATTGGTAAATGGCAACAACGAATTGGCCTCCATTGTCTCCTCTGGGAAATTCTAACAAGAAATTTTGCTGCCTCCGGAAAACCCCTACGAAGGGTCGGGGAAGAGATGGTGGGTCAGAGTAGGGCTTTTTGTATCTTCGTCGTTGCCATTTGTTGTTGCTGGTGTCGCCGCTCACTACTCTTGCGTCCGATAACTGTCACGCGACCCTTTTTTTTTGTCGCGAGGTACTGTCGCAACCCCTTTTTGTGTGTAATTTTAACACGAGTCCCCCTTGTGATTCACTAGGTCAGTATCAAGCCCACCCTCGTATTCTCAATCCCTGGTTCGCGGTTATTTTTTTTCCTCCGGTCATGAATAATTACTCTTAATTTTTAATCTCACCTACCCATACGTTCGTGAATCGCACATACTGAAAATTAAATACGCATGGTCATGACTCACACCCAAGTCCCCGTGTGATTCACTGGGTCAGTATCAAGCCCACCCTCATAACTCTCAATACCTGGTTCGCGATAATTGTTTCCCTTGGGTCATGAATAATTATTTTTAATTTTTAATATCACACCCGTACGTTCGCGAATCACATCTACAAAAATGAATTACGCAAGGTCATGACTCACAACCAGTAAAATTTAACATTAGTGCTCGCGACACACAACCCTTAAAATGTATCTCCATTGCTTGCGACACACTACCCTTATCATTTAATATTTGTTCTCGCGGCACCCAACCCTTAAAATTTAATATCATCGCTTGCAACTACCTATCACTACAGTTGAATTATTCGGGTCAAGAATTTGCTTAGTAGTATCGTATGCAAAATATGTATGATATGTACGAGTACTTCCTTCTGTACAATTTAATCGTATTTGTCACACAATCTACTATTTGCAACCATGGTATGCAACATATGTAAGATATGTACCTTTTACCCTACTAATCACTTTCCTCGAAGATTTACCCGTGTCGTAGGTGTGAACCAACCCTCGTCAAATTAGTGAATGGACTGACACAATGAACAGTATTGATTCTGAAAACAAGGCCTATACTTCCTCCATTTCGTTAAGCAATTGCCTCCATGCCAGATCAATATAGTTTTCATCCTCACTTTCCTCTTCAGCAAGACTACTGGCAACAGTGCCACCATATTTCGATCCAGTACTGGTAGGATTGCTTTCTGAGTTGAATCTTTCTAGCATCATTTTCTCCAAATTTATACCCGTTTCGGGATTTTCTCTTAACGTTTGTACCTTCTTGCACAATTTAGTGAACACTTTCCGTCCTTCTTTGTCCCATCCATTTGCACTTCCACTTTTTGAATCGCAATATTTTTTTTCATGTATTTTGTTTTCTTTTGTGTCGTGTATGTTCCATCAAGTTTCATTTGCTTTTGTTTTTCCCAATTCCTGTACTCGTTGTCAATTATCATTAGGGCAAAAGCCTCATCCGTAACAGTAAAGATGGTACTAATAAGATCCTTTGTCTTCCTCAGCCTAAAGTTAGTCTTTCCCGGATTAACGGCAGACAGGATTCTTGTCACAAAATAATAAAATTCTTCATTTGCCGCATTTCTGTATCGCCGGTACTCTTTCGCCAGAATTTCCATCGAGTCCGTATTTAGAGCTACAGTACCAGGGAATGATGCCGGCACTTTTGACATTTCACTATCAGCTGCGGTGATGACAACAAATGGCAGGATGATATCATAGTATGGTGGGGTTAGTTGTACGTCGGTCGTAGGCACATATGGAAGAATGTCGAAAGCACCATAATTTCCAGATGATTCAACAATTACGCCGTCACTTACCAAACCAATTTTTTCTAGCCAATGTTTGATTATTGTGCCTCAATTTTGCCAGGGCTTTTGGTACTGCATTATCAAAGTAGGCACAGAATTTCTTAATGGGTATATTTTTTGGAACGGATATTACACACGCATCGATTACTTGCACGATTGTTTTATTGGAGAGTGTGTTTGTTGTCATAAATTTCAGGCCACCATACCATTCCTTCTTCACATATGCCCTCACCTGTCCTTCAATTGTATCTTTACATGTTTTCAATAGTTTCATAGTTTCCGTTTTCATACTATGTATAGTTCCACAACTCGACGTACTCACTTTATCAACGCTATTGCCGCCCCGCACTGTTTTCAATGGAACCGTGTCGGTATTTTTTGCAGTCTCCTCTTTAGAATTGATTCCCTTCTTACCAGCTCTCGCCATTTTCAGGATATTCTCTATTAGATCTGGATTCTCATTTGCTATTTCTGTTAATGTTTTCACCGTTTCGTTCACGTATTTCTTTTTGTGTAGTCCGCCCTCTGTAGTTTTTTGTTTTGTTGTCTCTTTGATATTTTCTCTAGTATCCTTATTCTTGTTGGAGCTCCCATCATTGTCTTCACTAACCGAATCAGTGTCACTGTCACTGTCAGTGTCACTTTCACTTTCACTGTCGCTGCTGTCCATCATGCGAATGTTTTCAGCTTTTCTTTTTAGTGGTGTTTCTCTTTCCGCCGTGGTGGTGCCTTTTTGTGTTGCTGCAATTTTTGTGTTCCTCTCGCTGGACATGGTGGTAATGCTTCTATTTTTGGTATTATCTCTAGTGTCTCCATCCCTGACTGCGTTTGCCATATCTGCTATTTTCTTTTCTTGGAGACGTGTTATTTTTGCCTTGGGTAGGTTGGACCATTTTTGTTGCGGCATCTTGTATTTAAATTTTTTCAATCGTCGGTGTTTTTGGCAATTTTGTGAATTTTTATGCTGCCTTGTTTTTGCATCGATTGTATGAATTCAGCAATTTGCAATACATTTGTCTTTGTCTAAGCGGGCTTGTGAGCGCGGGCCAACCAAAAAGAACTGTCTGCCTAGCCGCGCCATTTTTTTTCTTCCGTACATTCGCTTCTTATTTCCAAACAAGTAGTACTAGTAACGGTACTAGATTGTACGATACCAATTTATTTTGATGTTCCCCATCCTACTACCGTATCACACCATTTCATATTGAAATCTGTAGAACCGAAAACAGGCACATTGTATGGAAAGGTGTTGGAGATAACAATTCTCTGTTAGGGAAAATCCGCACAACGTATGCATTTTCGTTTTAGGGTTAAGTTTCTGTAACAACATTCCCGATTGAGTTGTCTGGAACCACAATTCTAACTTCTTCATTTGTAAGGAACTAGTTGCATTGATGAGCCTGTAATGGAAAATAAGCACGATATCTGCAACGGCGTTTCCGTGTTATGTGTCTGGAATGGTGTTGTAGATAACAATTCACTGTTAGGGAAAATCCACAGAACATCTTTATTTGCGTTTCAGGTTTAAATTTCTGGAACGGCGTTTCAGATTGAGTTTTCTGGAACGGCAATTCTGACTTTTTCATTTGTAACTAACATTTTTCACAGTAGTTAATTTTTATATTTATGTATTTAACGAGGACAGGATCGTGCACGTATTCGTAAGTAGGGGTAAGTTTTGCCATAGTAAAGCTTGTCACGCCCTATTTCACATGTCCCCACGCACCACAAGGAACGGGATAGTTATTGTACTCCTCTAAATCTTCCGATGAATTCCAACATTTTTCGTAAAGTTGTAGCCAGTGCACAATGTTTCTCTCCTTTCTATCCTCTTCCTCCCTTTTCTCTTTGTTTGCAAATTGTTTGAGTTTTCTTTTTTGCTTCTTAGACTGCTTTTTCGCTTTGTTCATGAATGAATTCCAATTGTTTTTATTCTTGTTGTTTTTCTTCGTTTCGTTCCTTTCCGTCCTCGGTTTCTTCGATGTACATTATACTGTACTTTTCAATGATTGCCTCTTCAGTCATTGTGCGCCACTCGTTGAACCAAAGGGTTGTCAGACAGGGACGATTACCCGGGTGAAAATGCATGCATTGCTTTATGTGTTTTCTGGCTTCCAGCGTCAGGTTACACCATTTTTTTGGTGGAAATGTATGACCATTGAGTTCGAGCCTCTCTCGTTCTCCTGATTGTACTGGTCGTCCAATACCCACGTTGTTGTAGCACTGTATGTCCTCCGTTCCTTTCAATGCTGGATAACCGCATAAAATGTGTGCCACAATGATACCCAAAGCCCACATGTGGTCAACGGCATCAGTGTCGCCTTCCTTGTAGAAAGGAAATATGTCCTCAGTTACGTACTTCAAGCATTCTTCCCAAATTTCTAAAGCTTCTTCTTCATCGAAATGCCCTTTTGGGCTGCCGAGTCTATCTCTAACATCGTCTATCTTGTTGCATCCATTAAGTATTGTGAGTACCAAGTTGCCGTTTTCGGCACATAGCGCATCGAACCCAGCTTCAAAATGATATAAGAATGGATTTCTCTCGTTGTTTTTGTCACCGTCATTTAGCTCATTCCTTCTTGCACAGTACTCCGCCAAATCCAAAAGATACCTAGGCTTCAAAGCCTTCCTCTTGTACGCTGATTGTGGTGTTGTGTTCTCCATTTTGCTCTTCCTTGTAATAATGATTTACGTTGGGCAAATACTGAGGTATTTTCATTCAATTACTCGTTGTAAACTGTTAAGGAATAATTCTTACCACACTTATTTAAGTAATGTAAATTTCGTCATCTTGCAAGGATTCGATTATATTGAAGTGACTGTGTCTTGTGGTTTGACTCCTCCTTAGAACGGTCCATACGTAGTACTTTTCTCCTTACTTTTTGTTCCTTCTAGTTCTATTTCTTTATTTTTGTATGAAGTAACCTAAATAGTGATTGGTACTAAGTTTTTGAGTGCAAAAGTTTGTTAGTTTCTGCAGTTTTAAGGATGAATACTGTTCATTCTATGGATTGGTTAGAGTATGAAAGTATATTGACAATTCTAAGGCTGATACTTGAGTCTGTATGAATGTTTTAATAGTTTTGGTCACTGGTCATTTTTCCTCCAAAACCAGTACCCAAATGCACTAATTAGGTTGTGACACACAAACCACCATGACAGATAAGTCACTTCTGTTTCTTTCATTAATCATCTTATCCATTAAATTAACATTATTCATTGTTCAATCACACCAAATATCTGATTTTGGAATTTTTAATTGCAAATAAGTGTGTATTTTTCTTCCCAATCCAGTCACCAAATGCAATAATTAGGTGGTGATACCCAAATCACGACAGATAACTCACTTCTGTTTCTTTCATGATTCATCTCACCCATAACAGGAACAATATTCATGGACTAATCACACTAAATGTCAGATTTTCTATTTTTTAATTGCAAATTACTGTGTATTTATCCTCCAAATCCAGTACCCAAATGCACTTATTAAGTGGTGACAGACAAACTATGAAAGATAACTCACTTTTTTTTTTTCATGATTCATCTCACCCATAACAGAAACAATATTCATGGTTCAATCACAAAGAAATATTGAATTTTCTATTTTCTAATTACAAATTAGTGTGTATTTTTTCTCCAAATCCAGGACCCAAATGCACTTATTAGGTGGTGATGCACAAACGATGACAGATAGCTCACTTCTGTTTCTTTCATGTTTCATCTAACCCATAACAGGAACAATATTCATGGACTAATCACACTAAATTTCAGATTTTCTATTTTCTAATTGCAAATTACTGTGTATATATTTTCCTCCAAATCCAGTACCCAAATGCACTCATTAGGTGGTGACACACCACAAACTATGACAGATAACTCACTTCTGTTTCTTTCATGATTCATCTCACCCATAACAGGAACAATATTCATGGTTCAATCACACAAAATATTGGATTTTCTATTTTTTAATTGCAAATTAGTGTGTATTTATCCTCCAAATCCAGGACCCAAATGCACTTATTACGTGGTGACGCACAAACTATGACAGATAATAACTCACTTCTGTTTCTTTCATGATTCATCTCACCCATAACAGGAACAATATTCATGGACTAATCACACTAAATGTCAGATTTTCTAATTTCTAATTGCAAATTACTATCAGATTGGAATTCTGTATTGGTTGTAGTACTAATACTAGTACTAGCATTAGGTACAACCTTCTGAGAACTTTGAACTACTAACCACTATGAACATGCATGTACTACTACGACTACAGTATTACAAGAACATGTAATAGTAGACTTGTAGTACTCCACTAGTACTAGGTACTCAATTTTACTTATGATTATTTCTTACCTACACAATCATTTTTTGGTTAATCTGAATCCAATGTGGAGAAGAAGAAGTACTAGTAGTGAGGACGTTGTAGTACTATGATAACTTCTTTCCCGCTTAGGCCCTCTTTGCTCTTGTGTTCTATGGTGGTACGTGGCAAAGGCTATGAACGTCTACCCAATACAGCATTGTTTCATTATTTGAAGACCTCCAACAACTTGGTGAACTGTGGTTTATTTGACCCCACACGGTCGTAAGGGAACCAGGTTGCGCGTTTCACTGTTGTACCATCCAGTAGTTTCTTGTGCACCATGTATCCAGGGTATTGAGGATAATGGTCCTTCTTCTTCGATGCATAACTCTTCACAATACCAGTTCCAGGTGCTGGAAGACCCGTGATTGCCACCTCACTACCAATTGCAAATTTAGGATACGAGATCACCGGATCAGGATCTGTGAACAACACCTTAACGTTTCCGGAGCGCTTCTGTCTTATTACGTTGGCTGGTTTTGGACGAGGAACTTGCAGAAGGTATCCAAGATCTTCAACGTGGCCAAGATTCGGAGAAACCTTCCTCTCCTTGTACTTCGGCTCTCCATTTGATTTGTCTGATGCAGTCTTGTTTCTTTTTTTTGGTTTCCTAAGGAACGACTTCTTCTTTGACTTCGTTGATGCGTTCTCTTTAACTGCGTTTGGTTCTGTGGGAGGTACGTTGCCGTTTACTACTTCTACGTTGTCTTCTTCTTCATCATCATTGTTTGTGTTACCTCCATCAATTGAGGTATCACTAGAGTTGTCGGTCGATTTGTCTTCCCAAGGAAATCAAAAGAATGTATTAAATTCCTTTCGTGACCAGAAGTACCAAAGCTACCAGATGGTAGATACCCTATTCGTACGAATCCATGAGTCCTGTATCAATCAAAGTAATCGATTCCCACGGCATATCGATTCCCACGGTGCATCGATTCCCATCGCGCATCAACGGTGAGCAATCCCTGTTTTACAGTATTGCCATCGTTCTTCAGTGAGCAAACTCTGACTTCATAAAATATCACACGAGCTACGGGAGCAATTCCTGACCTTAATGATAAACAATTCATGGAGTCTTCCTAACGGAACAAGAGAAGAAAACCGTTGGCGTGTGATTCTCACACAGTATATATACATGCATACAGATATATATGGTCAACGACCAATACATGTACGGAAATAATCAGCGAGTAATCTCATCACTACGCAACAGCAGTTGCAACGTATTCATCTCAATAAAAGAGATATCTTGCATTTCGGCAAGATTTCACTTTATCTCATACCTTTAACATTCAACTGATTTATATCCCAAAATTCACACTAGTTGCTACCAACTACTTGTAATCTACATACTAAGGTCTGTCTCGCTGCAATCTGAACAAGTCACAGCAAGAAGAGATCTGGCGTTTCCCTAGTCTCGCCTGTAGTCCGATTATCCGTTGCCGAAAGTATCCAAACACAATTGTCACGCGTAGAGTACAATCGTTCGTCTACTAACACACTAACGAAGCGTTGCTGTTCTCCAGAAGCCTTTGAATCAGACCCTCAACGGACCGGATTCAGAAGGAAAATAATAGATTAACAGTCGCAAGCTCTAAGGTGGCTTGCACACAAAAGGAACAGGAACGGAATTGAATACAATCCCTACGCTGGCATATGCCAATCGCACATCATCTACAAAGCAGTTCTCATTCTCAGTCACCGCGCAATTCCTTCGAAGGATCGGAACCGTCACAAATGCCGAACATACCGATAATGCCCGCCAATGTATTTGGGGGCGAGGACAACACAGGTGATGTCGAAGTTACTACTGCCAACCACTTTCCCAGTTTTGATACTGATATAAAGACGATACTTGTATCCCTACTCAACGTAACAAGTGAGGCTAATAGTAAGTTGTGTTTAGCTCTCAAGGAAGGCGGATTATGCGAGTGGAATGCATTCCTCAACGCACTTATTGAACCGGACTTTGCACGCAAGCTTACCTATACTGAGGGAGGACTACCAACGCATATTCCTCGATCCATTCAAAGGATCATAGAGGCACTTGCGGAGTTTGCTATCGATCTACAAGAAGACGAGAAAGAATGGAAAGATGTAAAATCATATACATATAAGGAATTCCAACCATTCCGCACAGAACGTGCCCTACGCATGCGGAACGAATCTGCTCTGAACCCTCCACCTCCTCCGCCAGGAAGTAACAAAAAGTCACCTCAGCATGTAAAGTACGAATCTTGGTGCCAAAAAGCACGGGATGAAAAGTTTTTTACGCCCCTCACGAATGACTCAAGATTCGAACATTGGCTCGTAGGTTTCAAAGCTAAACTCGAGGCATACGACATCGACACAGAGACATTCCTTGATGAAACTTGGCCTCCAGCTGCGCTTCAGGGTTATACACGTGATCTTTTCGTCAAACAGTGTGCCTTCTTCTGGGTACTAATGTTGGAAGTCTTCAAAAGCGATCTCTCTGCATCGTGTGTACACAGCCATTCTACCACTTGTGATGGACATAAAGCATACTTTGATTTCGTAAACCTTCACAGTGAATCAAAAGCCAAGGTATATGACAATTCGACTCAACTACAAGCGTTGCTAAAGTTGAATCTCAGCAATTGGAAAGAATCCAAAGTGAAATTCATCACACATTGGTTTGATGAATTAAATCACCTCAATAAGCTCCGTCCTCCCAACAAGCCCCTTGAGTACCATACTGCAAAATCAGCATTATGTCAGGCATGCTATTCCAGCTTTCAGCTAAGTGAACAGTTTGCCAAAGTCAAGGATCCAGGTGGGACAAATAGCACCGTGACAGATGCAGTCGCTGAAGCAGCTGCTATTCACAAACTTAAAATCACGCTTCTACTCGAAGCAACTCGACTCGATTCCCAGTCCGCGATGGCAGCTCCTCGGTCGACTGTACGTGCACACGTTCATGACTTCTCATCTGAACAAAGCCAAAACCATGATGACTATGCTCTCCCTATCGAATTTGAAGGAGACTATCAAGACTATGCGGTATTTAAGCCTGAACGTACCCCTGACCCTACCACACGGCTGCCTACAAACATATGGAAGGCCCTGTCACGTCAGGACATGAAGAGTTGGCTAAGTTTTTCTCCGGAAGGCAAGAAAATCGTGGTCGCATCGTTACGACACGACTTACTCTCAAAGGATGAACCTGACCCCAACAATGTCAAGCCCATCACCCGGAAGGCATATCAACATGGACACTCTGTATCATTCTGAGAAGACGATACTTCGAACAAAGATGAACATGCCAATTCCGCAGCAGACCTACATCCTGCTGTAGAAAATGATCGTAGAGGTGTTTTCCATGCATCATTAGGTGTATACAAATCAACAACCTCTTCATCCAAGGACCAACAACCTCTCAAGTCTTCCGTGTCACCCGCGCATTCCGCTCGATTCCTCTCCGAAAACCCTGACATTTGGTACAAAAAGGACGGTGACACCCAAATACCTGTAGGAACATCCTCCTATTCCGCCAATTTCCACCAGTGGTATAATCCTGACGATGATCTGACCTTTCCTAACGATAGTCCAGTAACGTCGTGCACATACCGCATACACAAAACTACGGTTACTAGTCCTGGTTTTGCCATTGTCGATCGCGGCGCAAATGGTTGCATCATCGGTAATGATGCATGCCTCATCTCCAAGGATATCCCACCACGATATGTCAATGTCACCGGCATTAACAATCACCAGGTACAAAATATTCCCATTGCTACATGCGGAGCTTATTCCATATCAAACAGAGGTCCCGTCATCCTCATTTTCAATGAATGTGCTTATACAGGCCAACACCCTTCTATATTGTCCTCCGGCCAGATGGAAGCATATTTTTCCACTGTCGATGACACATCCATCAAAGCGGGCAGTGGACAGGTAATCACCACCTCCAATGGATATGCACTGCCTCTTAGCATACGACACGGTTTACCATACCTTGGGATGCGAAAGTACACAACTATTGAGTTTGACACGCTCCCACATGTTATCATGACATCCGATAAGCATTGGGACCCATCTGTTCTTGATACCACCATCAGTGCAAAAGATGAACAATTTCTCCAGAAATATCCTCCTCAGCCACAGCAACTCCCATACGCCGATTACGACGAATATGGAAACCCGCGTTGTCTTGAAGGATTGGATATCTCTGTATCCCCCGGCTCTTCCACGGTCACGTCTCTCAGTTCATATTCCAGCCAATCCACTCGATCTCCCTTCCTTCCTATTGATGATCATAGAACCAACGATCGCTCATTTTGGCTTACTTCCACCGACTACATTCACCAGGAACGCCTCGCATGCTGCACTTTACCTGAAGCCTCTGGGACAGTCACTGCGTTTCCGACGGATTGTACTGCCAGTGATACTACACGTATTGCAGCTACGCCCCGTGAGAGATACCCCAACGAACATGACTACTTATCCCTGAAACCTTTCTTTTGTTGGGTTTCCACAGATCGCATCAAAGCCACGTTTGAAAACTCAACCCAATATGGTTCATTAGCGGTTAGCCCTGATGGAAACATTTTCAAACGTTTCCATTCCCCACAACCGGCCATGAACGTTTGACCCTTCAACGACGACGTTATGTCCGATGCTGTCTATTCGGATGTCCCAGCGATTGATGGTGGCTCCAAGATTGCTCAGATCTTCTTCGGCCGAAAGTCACATATTATACACGTTGAAGAAATGCGTACCACCGGCGATTTTCTATCTTGCTTCCAGAACTTTGTTCGAAAATGGGGCAGGCCTATTCGCCTCCTTTGTGACCACGGTAACTATCAATCTAGTAAGAAGGTCGTCGATTATCTCAAAATGCTATGGATTGGGCTCTGGCAAAGTGAACCTTATCACCAACACCAGAATCAATTCGAACGTCGATATCAAACGTTCAAACGTATTGTCAATCGCGTCATGGATCGTACAGGCACACCACCACATCTATGGCTACTGTGCATGACATACGTCGCTGGTCTCCTCAATATTATTTCTGATCCTACGCTGTCAGACAAACAACCGGTCTTCATTGCTACCGGTACACTTGGCGACATCAGCGCATACACCAGTTTCTTCTGGTTTGAACCTGTGTATTTCAAGACCAACGACTCCCCTTTCGGTACCCAGTCTACCGAACGCCTAGGTCACTTCGTCGGCATCGCCGAACATGTTGGCAATGGACTCTGCTTCCGAATCTGGGATCCCGTTACCAACAAGTTACTTGACCGGTCCGGTGTCCGCTCTGCTCTTACGCCTGAGTCACGCAACAAACGCGCAGGCCTATTCACTGATGATGGTTTCATCAAATGGCGTAACGCCAAGGATTCCTTGCCCCATTTATACGCCACTGGAGACGCTCCAGCATTCAAACATGGGGAGCATACCACTAAGAATAACCCCATTGACGCTTCTACAAAACAACGCAACTCGGTTCCTCCTGGCGTCTCACCCGCTGATTCTGACACCGCCGATGACACCATACCATCTGTACCCAATGAACAACCAGGTACAACACCTCCCGCATCTGGCACTCAACCTATTCTTCAACCACCCGCCCACCCCTCGTTACCGAGCTTTCTTTATAAGAAGGTCGATGACAGCCCAAGCTGGTCCCCTTCTCCACTCCCTAACAACTATGGGGAGAGTTTTGATGGTCCTCCTAAGACACACATCTTCAGCAAAACATCCGATGGCGTTCTCCTTACTGAAGATGATTTTGATCCACCGGAATTAGCATACTTTGATGTTAGTGACGTCACAACTCCACACACCAACCCCGCTACTCCTTCAGTAGACCCATCACAGGTAGTTATTACCGACGAAGAAGGCAATGCACAATTTGACGATGATGGTAAACCAATTACCATTCCTACGGTCCCGATTGCCGATCTACAAGGACGATCCTTCCTTGTAACCAACCCTGATGGCACTCGGAAGCGTCTTACCATCGTCAATGTAGAAGACAGTCTTGAACGCAACAAAGACTTCATCAAGTTCAAGTGCAAACACTCTGATGACGAACTTAATGATATCATTGCATACAATGATGTCATGAATTACATCCATTGTGATTCAACCCAAGAAGATGGCAAACTTTGGTCATTTCGCCGCATCCTAGGACACCAAGGTCCACTGGATAACAAGCATCCCCAATACAAAGGTTCCAAGTATAACCTTTGGATTGAATGGGAAAATATGGAACGCACATATGAACCTCTGGCCAACATTGCGGCTGATGACCCTGTCACCATTGCGAAATATGGGAAAGACAACAACTTGCTTGACCTCCCGGGTTGGAAACGCCTAAAGCAAATCACCAACCTAGCACGACGAACCAAGAAACTTGACCGACTCGTGCACCAAGCCAAACTTCGTTCTTTCCGTACAACTCCACAGTACCAATACGGATTCAAAGTACCTCGTAACCACGAAGAAGCCCTCTGTTTTGATCAAGCCAACGGAAACACCAAATGGGAAGATGCCACCACTCTGGAAATGGAACAACTCAATGAATACAATACATTCATTGATAAAGGCGTGTACAAGACAAGCTCCATTCCCCCCGGGTTTCAACAGATCAAGGTACACATGATATATGCTGTCAAGCACGACGGTAGACACAAGGCTCGTCTCGTGGCTAACGGTAATCTCACTGAGGCCCCTATCCACAGTGTTTACGCAGGTGTCGTATCTCTCCGCGGCCTACGTATGTGCCTATTCCTAGCTGAACTCAACGACCTGGAAGCATGGGGTACCGACATAGGTAATGCCTACCTAGAAGCAGTTACCTGCGAGAAAGTATGCATCAAGGCAGGTCCTGAATTCGGATCGCTGGAAGGTCACCTACTGATCATTTACAAAGCCCTATATGGCCTCAAATCCTCGGGCAAGTGTTTTGGAGACTTACTCGCGGCTTGTCTCATCGAACTCGGCTTCGAAAGATCCCGCGCAGAACCGGAAATATTCCTCAAGCCTGGAACGAACAGGCATGGTGAACGTGTATATGAACTTATATGCACATATGTCGATGACCTATGTCTTTGCATGGCAGATCCCAATTCCTTCTTGAAGATACTGCAGTCGTCGCCATATAACTTCAAACTGAAGGGATCCGGACCTATGAACTTTCACCTAGGTTGCGGATTTGAGCGCGACGCGCATGGTGTTCTCTGTATGAATCCCATCAAGTTCATCGAAAAGATGGAAGCGTCTTACGAACAAATGTTCAGATGCAAACCTAACACTAGGTTCCAATCACCCATTGCAGAGAACGATCATCCCGAATTGGACTCCTCAGCCTTCCTCGAAGAAACTGGTATACAGAAATACCAAAGTATGATCGGTTCACTTCAATGGATCATCGCTATTGGCCGTTTCGATGTACAAACAGCCGTGATGACACTCTCAAGTTTCAGAGCTCAGCCACGAGATGGGCATCTCGAACGTGCTAAACGTATCTATGGATATATCTCCAAGTTTAGACATTTTAAAATCAGATTCCGCGTGGAACCCCCAGATTTTGTATTGACTAAACCCGACACCATCGACTGGTCCAACACCGTCTATGGGGAGCATTCTGAAGAGCTACCCGACGACGCTCCTGCACCACTTGGGAAGACAGTAGTGTTGACACATTTCTATGACGCCAACCTCATGCATGATATTCTTAGTGGTAAGGCTGTAACTGGCATTCTACATTTCGCGAAGAAGACTACCATGATGTGGTTCTCGGAGAAACAGTCTACTACGGAAACAGCCACCTTTGGAGCTGAATTTGTTGCAGGAAGAACTTGCATCGAACAGATCGTCAATCTACGCCACTCATTCCGATACCTCGGAACACGAGTCCATGATATCTCCTACTCTTGGGGTGACAACGAAAAGATGATTCAAACGTCGACCTTCCCTTACGCAAGGTTGCACAAGCATCATAACATTCTATCGTTTCACTACGTACGGAGAATAATAGCAAGAGGTTTCATTTTAATGATGCACATCCCAGGTAAGGATAACTGTGCAGATATTCTCACCAAGCATTGGGGACACTCAGTTGTGTATCCACTGCTCAAGCCCATCTTCCACTTTTGTGGGAATACTGGCAACCTTCTTCAAGATGATGGAAGCATCATGTAGAGCGTGATGACCTTTCACAAGGAGACATGGGGAGTATTAAATTCCTTTCGTGACCAGAAGTACCAAAGCTACCAGATGGTAGATACCCTATTCGTACGAATCCATGAGTCCCGTATCAATCTAAGTAATCGGTTCCCACGGCATATCGATTCCCACGGTGCATCAATTCCCATCGTGCATCAACGGTGAGCAATCCCTGTTTTACAGTATTGCCATCGTTCTTCAGTGAGCAAACTCTGACTTCATAAAATATCACACGAGCTACGGGAGCAATTCCTGACCTTAATGATAAACAATTCATGGAGTCTTCCTAACGGAACAAGAGAAGAAAACCGTTGGCGTGTGATTCTCACACAGTATATATACATGCATACAGATATATATGGTCAACGACCAATACATGTACGGAAATAATCAGCGAGTAATCTCATCACTACGCAACAGCAGTTGCAACGTATTCATCTCAATAAAAGAGATATCTTGCATTTCGGCAAGATTTCACTTTATCTCATACCTTTAACATTCAACTGATTTATATCCCAAAATTCACACTAGTTGCTACCAACTACTTGTAATCTACATACTAAGGTCTGTCTCGCTGCAATCTGAACAAGTCACAGCAAGAAGAGATCTGGCGTTTCCCTAGTCTCGCCTGTAGTCCGATTATCCGTTGCCAAAAGTATCCAAACACAATTGTCACGCGTAGAGTACAATCGTTCGTCTACTAACACACTAACGAAGCGTTGCTGTTCTCCAGAAGCCTTTGAATCAGACCCTCAACGGACCGGATTCAGAAGGAAAATAATAAATGATTCCACTCCATCGATCCCTTTGTTAGTGAACACTATCCATCGGACGGAATATGTGTCATTCTCTTCGATGAATGTCTCAAAGTTTTTCAAGTGCTCCTTCTTGAAGTCCCACTTTGCAATGTCAGTTGCTCTGTAACTCTGACTCGTGGGTACCTTGATTTTTTCGAATAATTGGATCAACGAGTCGCCATCGGATTGTAAAGTCTTTTCATCCTCTATTGAAACAAAACTTACTTGCAAGTTTGCTTCCAACACGTTCTTTTTTGTTCTGGAAAACCAAACACAGAAGTTCCTTTGTCAAGGGGACGAACAATTGGCCCCCTTCAGGTAGATAATTGTAAGTTGTCAGAAATCGCAAAGACCTCTCAAAACACTTAAAACCTTGGAGTAGTATTTCCGGTCGTGTGATGAAAATATCACGGAATACGAATCTCGTATGTTCCCAGAACAATCAATCGTCCACCGTGTACGTGCAGTTGTCATCAAAATTAAGGAACCTTGTGACGGATAAGCTGTAGTCCTCTTTTGCGATAGGGTAAGTATGTTGACACTCCTTACCTCTCACAAGCTCAGGTGGAGTTTGTTCTTCAAATTGAACGGATCGAGGACCGTCATTGGTGAAAATGAATAACTGATCTTTGCGGTGAGGTTCACCTGGATTAGAGTTCGACGACAATGACTTTCGCTCTGCTTTCAAATATTTGTCCAGACACTCATGTGCGTTGTCAACGTCAAAAGAAGTTTTTTCCTCGTTGCCAAGTACAGCCTTCATTATTGCCTTTGAAACCATAACTCTAGAAACCGGAACATGTGTACCGTTAGGACCACGGGACAAACGAGATGTTAGAACAAAGTTGAGCAATTCGTCGCAAACAAGATTCACCTGTTCAAGTTGGTCTGGCGTGGAAACAACATTGTCAACATAGGACAAACTCAGGAGGTATTGTTGCAACAATGTCTTCACGTGAACTTCGTCGTCAGGATCGTAATTGTCCACAAATATGTCACGTTCGTCCGGTTTCTTTGCAGTAGAAAGAGTGCCCAATTTTTTTGCAAAGTCAACGCCTACTCTGTAACACTTGTTAAGAGTTTTCCGGTGCTCCATAATCTTGTAAAAGTGAAGAGAAGATAACAGGTTGAATTGAATAATCCCCACCATATTGTCCACTCCTGGTATTTTGTATTTTCCAACCAAAAACGAAGACTCATAGAGATTGGGCAATAGTTCCTTGTACAAATTGTCATGTACTAATGACTCGTCGGCGAAGTGGTGAAGGCTGAGTTCTTCAAAAATTCTTGCCTTCTGTCGTTGGAAGCATACCCACAAATACATGAGGACCTTTTGAAACGCAAGGGGTATCTTGGACAAATCCGATGGCCATTCCAACTTGAGGTATTTGGGGGAATCAGTCAAGGGCACTAACTCGACTGCTGCGACACCTTCTCTTGTTGGTGCACCAACAACTTCTTTACCCCTAATATGATTCATTCGAGCCACCAACTCATCAAAGCAGTGACTAGATGAAAGAAAATGCCTCAATGCGTGGTGAAAGGAAAGACCTTCAAAGAACAAGACCATCTGCCGGACGTATAGCTTCCCTTTCTTTACATTGTCTTTAAATAGGTGATTGAAAAACGGTCCTTCTGTTTCCGGTGAAGGTGCAGGGGGGAATTGGACACAACGTACGTACCACCACAATAAGCTTAAATACACTTTCATGTACTTCAGTATGGTGTCGTAGTTAACCACATTCTTTGCCCAGACAGAATGTGACGTGCCTTCTGCTACTTCGTCTTGTCCTTCAACCCGGGTGAATTCTGTTGCACCTGCCATGGTATTATCATCGATTTTGATAACGGAGTTGAGCGCTGACTGGAAGGCGTTCCATTTATCTTTCATTTTGTACTCCTTGAAACGAGTTGTCAGCCCCTTTGCATCCAAGATACAGACCTTCTTTGTCAACTGCGACCCGGAGTCACGTAGGAAAAGATTTACCATCACGTCAACAACCCGTGGTATAGGACCCGATGATGGTTTGTCTGACATTTCTTGCTCGCGGAAGTCAGGACGGGTTCCGGAAGAAGAAAGTTTAGTAACGATGAAAACCTTGTTCATGAGATGGCTGAAGACAGATTTGATGTCACGACTGACGGCAGTGATGAGTTCGTCAGTCAAAATATTCTCAGAAAATCCGTTAGGACCCTGTTGCTTCAGACAAGCTTTGACACGTCTTTTCATTGCATCCATGTGAACCTTGTATTGGGAGTCATCATCAAATAATTCCAATGACAAACTTCGACCAGCTTCATTTCCCAAAGACGACGAAGGTCGTGCACCACCTGTGACTCCTTGATGTTGTGTTGCGGGAACGGCTGCTGGTATTTCTACCACATGACTTCTTTTCTTTTTCTTTGATTTACTTTTTGATTTTTTGTGTTTCCTCTTCCTCGGTTTATCAACTGCACGCCCTTGACTGACCGGATGAGCTTTTGGATCGTTTGCAAACAACGTTGTTGGTGTATTACCTGAAGGTCTGTCTTGGTCTGCGGCTGCCCCTTCATCTCGTGGTGGAGTAGATGATGGAGTACCGTTGACTTCTGGCGCTGCATTTGCGTCGGCTACGTTGGTTGGTGTTGCGGCTGCAGCTGTGACTTCATCTGGTGGTGAATTAGCCTTACATTTAGTGTTACTTCTCATATTTCTCATTGTTTGATTGCTAATTTAGAGAACAACAAAATAAAATTGTGTGAAAGCAATCTAAGTTGCTACAATTGTATATTTTGTCGCATATCAAGAGATTCTCAAATGAGGAAACGAAAAACAGGGTCAACTCAACTTCGAACCACAGCGACTCTATCAACAAACAAACATCATGCAACAATGTACAAATATTTCCACTTTTACGGTAAACAAATAGTACAACCTGCAACGCCGTTGCAAACGAAAAGTGAAAACGTTACCAAAACAAACCACAACAATACGAAACACCGATCATCAATTTTGAGATACGGTAATCTATGTGAAGATTTTCCGACAAATAGTTTAAAACCCAGTAATTTTGAGATTTGCAATTGAAACCGAATTTGAACACAAACTTTGCAACGCCGTTCCATGACTGTTGACATGAATTGTACAAGAAACTGTTTCACCACCCAACTGTACGTAGTACTTCATTTTGAGATTTGAAATTGAAACATGATTCAAAAACAATGTCTGAAAAGCAGTTCTGGTTACAGATTTCTGAAACGCCGTTCCATGACTGTTGACATGAATTGTACAAGAAACCGTTTCACCACCACCCAACCTTACGTACTACTTCATTTTGAGATTTCAAATTGGAACATGCTGCAAACACAAAGCCTGAAACGCCGTTCCGGTTACTGAATTCTGAAACGCCGTTCCATGATTGATGACATGAATTGTACAAAAAAACCTTTCACAACCCAAACAGAAGTCATTAGTATTATCATACCTACATTATTACTACTACTACTACTATCGTAATATACCTGGACACAACGGTTTCTGTGTACGTAGCTACTGTCATAGGATAGTGCTGGACAAAACTAGGCAAATTCATTACCAGTAAGATCACCGTCACACATGTGTTGGTACGTACAACCTCACCGGTACATAAAAGATCTCACTGTATCACAAGTTGAGAACGTTAACAATAAAACTCAGGGCACTGTTTTTTATTGTTCTCTATTCAAAACGAGCGCGGGGGGCGATTTATTTACTTAACGTTCTTATTTTTAATTAAGAAAATGGAAATATTCTTCATTGTTCTAGATTTAGTGCGGTAGATCTGAGGGGTTAGTAAGTATCAATTCTTTGTTTCGAACACACACACACACACACACAGCAAAAACAATTTTTTTCGAACTGATTTTACACTGTGATTTTACAGTGTGGTGATTTTACAGTGTGATTTTACAGTGTGATTTTACAGCCTGAATTTTTTTTCTTTTCGAGTCAAAAAATACTGTTTCCCTTCATAATCATCTTACCGAACTTATCTTGAGCAGAGTTGGTTTACCGTACTTGTACGACAAAGCACTCCGTCTGAGAACGCGGGATCCCACTGAACTGATCAGCAATGATCACTAGTAGGCAGGGAACTCAGGCTCGAGATATTTTAATCCGAAAAAACTGCCTTTGCTGGAAAAAGAATTGGATGGCATTGGACTGTAGAGGAATTGCTGGATAGATATTGTTTGGACTGCAGCCTTACATATACGTCTTGAAATCAATGAATCTGCATCCATTGCGTAGATATATCAACAGGAGAAAGATCCTGTTTTTCGTGAGAAAGAAGTAAGATTGAACAACGTATTGGCAACAACAATTCGACTGACGATTTTCCCTTGTAGTTTGAGAGAACGGATCGGAACAAAATATCGGAACAACGGACCGAGGTACGGCGAACAACTATTGTAAGAACAAGCAACGGTACGAATGGGAGAGATAGGCAATGATTAGAATGGCACCTGCATTGCTGATAATGTATTTCCTCCTTTTTCTATTTTGCTATTTTCATAGGATCGTATTGGAAACAACGGATCGGAAGGCAACACTGGGTTGAAGGCAGCGAAAACAACAACGTAAGATAGAGGGACAATGATGCCTACATCCTGCATTGCTGATGATGTCTTCCTTACTTGTGTTTCCCTCCTTCTTATTTTCATAGGTACGGATCAGTAGAATGATCCATTGGAGAAAACGTCCGACAAGGCAGATGCAGGATCATAACAATTTGATCGGACAAATTGAACGCAACAACAAAAGGAGGCCAACGGTGTAGGTTAGTGGCACATAGATTATACTATTCTTTTGTTATTATTTACTCAATGTAGCACATCAATAGATACTCACCCATTTTGTTCAATTAACATATCATGATATACTCGAATACAATCGTAGACTACGGCAACGACAGAGAGCAACAACAGCAACCGGAAACCTCGCAACAGCGCCAGCGATAGCAAAAGCAGAAAGTGAGAACGATCAAAGCGACCGCAACCGGGAACCATCGAACCAACAGCAGCAGCGATACCAACAACAGCGGCAGCAACAGCAGCAAGCGGCAACAACAATAGCAACAGCAGCAATAAGGAAGAAATGAACTGCCCGCAAAAGTCAGAATTGTGGTTCCAAACAACTCAATCTGAAACGCTGTTCCAGAAACTTTACCCTGAAACCCCAATACAGACAGAATTACCGTTCCAGAATACTAAATCCGAAACGCCGTTACAGAATCTTGACCCAGAAACGCCAATACACCAGACGTTCAAGTCAGAATTGCCGTTCCAGACAACTCAATCTGAAACGCCGTTCCAGAATCTTGACCCGGAAACGCCAATACAGCAAACATTCAAGTCAGAATTGCCATTCCAGAGAACTCAATCTGAAACGCCGTTCCAGTAACTTGACCAAGAAACGCCAATACACCAGACGTTCAAGTCAGAATTGCCGTTCCAGACAACTCAATCTGAAACGGCGTTCCAAAAACTTGACCCAGAAACGCCAATACAGAGATTCTGCGGATTTTCAAGCGGACGGAACCGGGAACGATCTAACCAACAGCGGCAGCGATAGCAACAGGCGGGAACATTCGAAGCGGCCACAAAAGTCAGAATTGCCATTCCCAACAACTGAATCTGAAACGGCGTTCCACAAACTTGACCCCCAAACGCACTCCATGGGCAAATCAATTCATCGTCTTCCTCAAACAGCTAATCTGCAAAGAGTTCGGCACTTGTCACACAAGAATGGCACCCGGTGCAATGGGATTGAATACAACAACAAAGCAATTGGCACCAAAAGCAATGAAGCAAAAATCAAAGAGGAAACATGGGAAGACAGAGAGAAAGAGAATGACATCAAAATTTCTCAAAAACGGAGCAACATCGTCATCAACAATCCACCAGACTTACAAACACTTGTCGGAGATAAAACACAAGAAGCGTCAAAGTATAAATGAAATTGTACAACATGTCGAGCAAATAGCATTGAAAACAGTTCACAAGAATGGGTTTCAAGGTAAATTCATGGAAACACGATGGGGTTTTAAAACAGTTGGAGAAAGGGAATACACATCGGAAGAGGCGGTGTCTATTGATAGTTTCAAGACATTGGATAGTACCGACGATAAGTTTGTTTTAGCAGCCGCCGAATCAGAACCATCATTGAGAATCTTTGCAAAAGCTTCCACAAAATTTGCAAAACAACGCTTGGGTACTCCCAAAAATATAGAAATTACAAGAACATTTGCTGCGGAAATTGTTCAATCTAAACCCAAAATAGGCCGAGGAACCAAATGTGACAGTGTAAACAGTGGATATGGTATTATTGGGATGAGACCAAATCGATTGAAATCGGGAAATGGTGTGTATGTTTTCAAAAAGAATGTGGAACCAAAACACAAGACCACCTTGAACAGAAAGCCCTACACATTGTGAAGGAAATGCAGCTTTGTTTAAGTCAAATGTCCAAATTTGTCAACCTTGAAACAACTGTGATGAATGAGGTTGTTAGTCGTACAACACTGAATGCAATCGGCCATCACGCTACGGCCTTTTCTATTGGAAAGGATTATCACTCAAAATGCCATATCGATGCCGATATGTTCTATACAAGACTGACGGTTATTGCTCTGAAACATGTAAGTGATGACAAGGTGATTTATTACTTTGTGTTCCCAACGTATAAAGTGAAAGTTCCATTGAGGTCGGGCGATACTCTATTGTTCAATCCATTAGTATTAGATAGCTGTTTGAATCCTAAATACAAAGGCTGTTATATTATGAGTGCCTATGTATCGACAAAAACTGTGCTAAGAGCTGATCCTCTATAATAATATTAAACAATAATTTAAAGTTAGACGTTCCATTCACTTCGTTTGTTTTCCTGCAACATTGTGCAATCATTTTGGAGTAGCTATCAATTGAAACGTAGGAGAATTATGTTGTGATCAATATGGAGGAGCATTCAATTCTTCACTAATACTAAGTTATTATTGATATTGTACTAGGTAAACAATTAAGTATTGGATGTATCAGAGAGGACCTCACTATCGTCATCATTGTTCGATGTCATTGAACTGTCATCACCTGAATTAGTAGCATCATCATTATTGTCGCTGTCCTCTTCAACAATAGTGCATTGGGAGTAGAGTGCCTCTTCATTAGGCAAAGATGACGTTGTCTTGTGGAATTCATTCAGCCAAGCCCTTCGATTCAACACAACTAGATATGAGTTTGATTGCAAGGTACCAATTGCATCAAGTTCTGGGACAACTGCTACATCGGAAAGTATGCTGTCAACATGAAATAAGAACAGGGAACTGTCGTCTACTTCACCTCTCGTCACAAACGACAAAGCTGTTGGTGTTGGAGTGGATTTAAACTTGGCCACTACTGCATAAATGCCTTCGCCGGCAATTTGGTACTCAGAAACAAATGAGTAAGGCTGCTTCAGATTGTAGAGTTCAAGGAAACACATAATATGGCAGGGTATTTCACATGCGTCGACATCAAACAACGCCCAATCATACCAGACAGAGTTGAGTTGGCCACCATCGGAACGATATGAAGGGTGGCTCCAAAACAAGTAATTTTGCTGTGTGCATTCGTCAAACCTGTTATGTTCAGTAGATCCTTTCACAAACGTAGAGTCCTCCAAAAGTGGAAGCACATTCTGACATACAAAAGACAACATGATGGGAGAAATATAGGGTTTTGTTTTGTTCGATGACCTAACCCATCTCATAGCACTTGCCCCATCGTCGTTAATGAAAACGTGAAATTTTGAACCAGAAACTTCGGGAGGGACTCGATTACAAGAAACATCTTCTGCCGTCACTAAATTGAACTTGGAAGTAGCTACTCATAGCAGCATTTTTTCTTCCTGTCGCTTTGCCGTTTGCATTATCAATGTCGAAGCATTCTGTTGAGTGTTCTTTGATGGTGCTTTGATTTCAGTTTTGTGGTGTGATTCCGAATAAAAAGAATCCCATCCGCATGGAAGTCCCCAAAGTTTAATGTACTCAACAAGGTGAAAGTATAGATGGTTTTTGATCAGTTTCGTACCCATTCCCTCTCTGAGGCAGGTAGAATTAATACAATTGATAAAATGGATTATCATCTTGGGGAGATTTTCCAATCCAGAAATGGGTATATTCCCATGCTTCAAGAATTCTTCCATGGAAAGGATCAGTTGAATTACCTCTACTTGTTTCTGAATAAATGTCGCGTCCTTGATGATGTTTATTGCCACATCGGAACAAAGGGTGATCAGAATGGAAATGAGCATTCCCAAATAATCATTACCCTCCTTTTTGGTAATGGAGAGAAGCTGACTGGAAAACTTGGTTCTGGGGAAATCTCTGTCCAATTGCCTTGACAAAAGACCACCGTATAACTGCGCGAGTGAACCAATAGTAGCTGATGTGCCATTCGTGTTTAAATCAGGGGCATACCAACACTTAGGACTACCTTTTAACAATGAATCGAGTGATTCTACTGCCCGACGTGCTACACCCAGTTGATGCATATGCAAACACTCACCGGGAGTAGCAAAGTGAATGTTGTTGACGTTACTACCAAAATTTAGGCTGTGAAAAGTATTTTTTATGGGATGGTGCGAAATGCTTTTGAAGTACTCCATGTATTCCCGTGCAGAAATGTTTGGGGGGGATTCAAAATCTTCTGGAACCCAGAGCCGAGTCAGTTCCTCCACTTGGGCTTTTGGTTTATGGATGACACGTGTAGGACATGTACAATGTCGGCACAATTTCTTCACCTTTTGCGTGTAGGATCCATACTTTCCACATAGTTTGTTGTGTAGTTCTGTATCACCAACAACATAGGCAATCGCAAATTTCATTTTCACTTTGAACACTTTTCCTGCATACGGAAGATAATCCCACTCCAACCCGCCCTGCATTTCACATACTTCCTTGAAAGATTGCAAAGCCGATGCAAGCGCAGTGTGTAGATTTTGAATATTACCTTTTGCCGTGGTTTTTTTTGTGTGTCTTATGCTCTCAATTTCAGTGTCGGGATGAAAATAAATTGTGGTCCAAGCGTCAGGTCGTTTTCTTGCTTCAGTATTGAAAATACCAAGAGTCATGTTGAGAGGAGTGAGTGACAGATGGCCATGTGCATCCAAGCTGATTCCATCCATGTAGAAAATGATCGGAACAAGGATTTCATCATTTTCATTGCAGATCTGCTTCCACGATTCCGTCCACCAAGAGCCGTGGTGTAGTTCTGTTATGTATGTTTCATTGGTGAGTGGTGGGTTGTTTTCGGGTGAAAGGGGAATCTCGACATTTGGAAAAGACAAATTGGTTTCTTGCATCAATTCCTTATTGGTCAGAAGGGAATGAAGTGTGTCTGGGAAGGATTGAACAAATATTTGGGTGGGTAAATTGCAAGGTAACCAGTTAATTATGTGTGGCTCAAACTTGGTGTCTGAAATACCCAAATTGGACTTGATTTCACTAAATATGGCTTCTCGATGGCGGGGGTAGGTAGAGCTAAAGTCAACACCATGAATAGTTTGACATTTGTTTGCCCATTGAAAAATAGATTTGAATGTGTTTAGAGGTAACTTGTGTTTCGTCATTAGACTCATGAGCTTTATTTCAGCAATGAGCCTATTGGTAGGTGAAAAAGAAAGATGAGATCGGATCAATTGCTTTTTTTCATTGATGTTTGGTTGGTATGCCATGGGTTCCGCAGCATCCATACCATTATCGTTCTGAATAGGAAGGCAAATTTCTTCATGAATAACCATGTCATCGTTGTTGCTGTTGTCTTCTGAAGGAAACAACTGTGATTCCATTACATTTCGATCCATTGGTGGAACAAATAAGTTGTGTACTACCTGACTGTTTAGAACAGAGTTGAACGTTTCGTTAGAGGATGCCTTGTTAGTGTGAGCGGCAGCAACAGAAGCGGAAGGAACAATTGGACCATTCTCCATCAATGACAGGCCATATTGTGAAGGGGTATGACAAACTGTAGTAGTGGATTCTTCTTTGGCAGATGATGAAAATTCCATTAGGTTGTGGTTTAAATAGAAAGCACGGCAAACAGGTATTGAATCAAGGTGGCGTGACAGGCCTCGTGATACATATCGGTATGATTAGTGTGAAGTGGAATCTTGTCTGCTTCCGATGAATGTCTTTGACTTGCCCTTATGGGACAAGCAGCTACGACAGATAAATGATTTGGGTATTTTTGTATAACAACCACTCTTGAAGTGACGGCGACTTTTACTAGGTTGTGACATATTCTTCTATTGGAAGAAGGGAGGGGAAGAAATGGTTGCGATGGTGGTGTTAAATGAACATGACAAGAACGAGCATGATGCTATCGGATCAAGCATGAAAAGGCAAGATGGTATGAAAGAAGACACGACGTGACATAGAAACAACGCGGAAACATAGTACAAAGTAGCAAACAAACACTTCTGAAAATAATTTTATTTCATATCTTGGGTTAAGGTCAGGAAGTTGTTTGGCACCGAGATTTCAAATTTAAACATGATTCGAACACAAAAGCATGAAACGCCGTTCCGGTTACTGAATTCTGAAACGCCATTCCATGATTGTTGGCATGAATTGTACAAAAAATTGTTTCACCACTCGAACAGAAATCGATACTATCATACCTACATTACTACTACTACTACTAGTACTATCATAATACACCCGGACACATATCTACGAAAAAAGCATTTTTGGAAACAAAATAAAAGAAAGAATGGTGGTGAAATTGTGTAGGAGGAAGGTAGTAGTGCTGTAGAGTTCTACAAAAATTCGTTAAAACGAGCATGATGCTATCGGAGCGAGCATTAAAAGGCACGATGGTATGAAAGAAGACACGACGTGACATACCGTAGAAAACAGCGTGGAAACATAGCAAACTAACACTTCTGAAACTAATTTTATTTCATATCTTGGGTTAAGGTTAGAAAGTGTGGTAGTGAGAAATAGATTTTTTAAATCAATTTAGTCAAAATGGAGAGATCAATGGACATTTTGAGTCATCAGGGAGAATTTTGGTCGCAACCTGAGGGGGGTCGAAAATCTTTACCACAAAAATTGTGAATTTAAAAAAATACCCTTGCGCATAACAAACGCAGGGTCAATTTTCTGAAAATAGGGCTTGCGAGGGGTCGCGTGGGGTCGCGTGACAGTTATCAGACGTGCCGTTGCTCTTGGTTGCCGCTAGCTGTTGCTGTTATCTTACAAGGTCCGAGCACCAGCATGTTACTCTACTTTTTTTTGACTGGGAATGTCCAACGGTGATCGGACAGCAAATAACCAAATTACGAAGATTTGCAAACAATTTGCCAACCAACCCTTCTTGATCTAAACGGCGGCAACAACGGTGTGCTACTACTTCTATTTGGAGCGGGGGGGGGGGGGGGGGGAGCTTAGGATGACGAATACAAACAAAAGTTGTGTGTAAAATCATAGGAAGTATTAATCTAGCTCTCACTGTTGCTCTCACTGCTGATTTGTTTGTTGCCATTGATTCCTTTGTTGCTCTGTTATTGTTCAATAAAAGAATTGCTTGTTGCTGCCGCTTGCTGCGTCCGAGAACTGTTTCTCTACCCCCCCCCCCCCCCCCCCCCCCGGGCTATCGCGCGGTATTTTTACAATTCTTGACCCTATTTTTTAAATTTCCTATCTTTTTAGGTCGCGTGTCTACTAAAAAACCTCGCGCGTCGCACACCTTTACTTTTGAGACAATATCTCGTCACTCCTCAAACAAAATAGCTATTTTAGGGTTAAGGATATCATATTCTTTTCGTGTCAAGCACTATTTTGTGTACAACTTATGCACGAATCATGACTATTTTTATCTTCTCAACATGTTGCCACCATATAACGGGCGTCCCGACTCCAACTCCAACTCAAATCCAACTCCAAAAAATCCCATTTTCATTTCAATGGATAGGGACCTGTCCCCCCCCCCCCCCCCCCCCCCTTGTATCTCATAAACCAAGAACTCCAAAAAGTTGGTAGGATAGGCAAACAATTCTGGACAACAATACTAAGAAGGCCTGCAAGTCTCAAAGGGATCTGCCGTATGCGTTAGATTAGAAGCAATAGGAGGGCCTAGCAGAGGACTCCAAATCCGAATTTTCACCTCCACAGAAAACACCCCCTCCAAACCCAAGGGACAGCAGATATCTCCATACTGAAGGCGCCGCGGGCAACGATATTGCAGGGATCCCTTCATTATATCGAGAAGGACAAGGCCTGCAAGTTTCGAATTGATTGATTGAGTGGATTGGAAGTATCTAACCCGCAAAGCATTGGACACACAAGGTCCATTTTGAAGGTAAACAAGGAAAAAAAACGGTGAATATTAATATCTCCATACTGAAGTCACCGCGGGCAACGATATTGCAGGGATCCCTTCATTATATCGAGAAGGACAAGGCCTGCAAGTTTCGAATCGATTGATTGAGTGGATTGGAAGTATCTCCCGGCAAAGCATTGGACACACAAGGTCCATTTTGAAGGTAAGCAAAGGAAAAAAACGGTGAATATTAATACCTCCATACTGAAGTCACCGCGGGCAACGATATTGCAGGGATTCCTTCATGTTATCGAGAAGGACAAGGCCTGCAAGTTTCGAATCGATTGATCGAGCACATTAGGAGAATCAAACCGGTGAAGCAGATTGGGAAAATTTGGTTGTATTTCAAGGAAGCAACCCAAATAACGGTGACAGCAGATATCTCCATACCGAGGTCGCCGCTGTCAACGATATTGCAGGGTCCTCTTCATTACATCTAGAAGAACACGCCGCCCAAGTTTCGGATTGATTGATTGAGAGGAATAGAAGAATCGAACCGGTGAAGCAGATTGAGAAAATTTGGTTGTATTTCAAAGAAACACCCCAAATAACAGTCACAGCAGATATCTCCATATCAACGACACCAACAGCAACGCTATTGTAGGGTCCGCTTTATTACATATATAAGAACACGCCGCCCAAGTTTCGAATTGATTGATCCAGCGGATCAGAAGAATCGAACCGGTGAAGCAGAGGGGCAAAATTTGGCTACATTTCAAGGAAGCAACCCAAACAACAGTCACAGCAGATATCTCTGCACCAACGGCACCAACAGCAACGATATTGCACGGTCTGCTTTATTACATATATAAGAACACGCCGCCCAAGTTTCGAATTGATTGATCCAGCGGATCAGAAGAATCGAATCGGTGAAGCAGAGGGGCAAAATTTGGCTACATTTCAAGGAAGCAACCCAAACAACAGTCACAGCAGATATCTCTGCACCAATGGCACCAACAGCAATGATATTGCAGGGTCCTCTTCATTACATATATAAGAACACGCCGCCCAAGTTTCGAATTGATTGATCCAGCGGATCAGAAAAAAAACGACTCAACATGGATGGGAAAGATGATGGGCAAAATTTGGCTAAAAAATGGGCTTCCAAGCCCCGGCCCGGTTGCTGTTGTTGCACTTGCTTTGCGACTCAATAATTCTCAGTGGCTCCTGTTGCTCTCGCTCTTGCTTGCTGTCGAATCGACGAGTCAATTGTTGTTGCCGTTGCCGGTGTTGTCGGCGAAAAATACGGACGTTGTCGGCATCAAATTCGATCGAAAAAGCCGACAAAACGAACGAAACGACGACCGAGGTGCGGAATGCGTTAGAATCAAACGCACCTCCACTACTTGGAAATCCCTAAGTGGTAAAAACGATATCACTTAGGACTACAAACAAAAGACAGTAATCGGTTAGAAACAAGACATATCCAAAGACCTGACCAATAAGTGAACACTTGGAATCCATAAGTACATTCAAAAGAATATACTTGATATCCCGTGAGGAAATTACTTATTGCAATCAAGAAAATCAATACCGATTCCAGATGGGCCTCATATCTAGCATATATACCACGAACAAGCATACGCCCCATCAAATAGATTACTTAACAACATGAATGACCGATACCGCCGAATGACCGATACAGTAAGACCGACACGACGCTAATACAGCAACAGCAACAGCAATGACAGTATCGGTACGAGAATGGTAACAAATAACCGGGGAAGATCTCTACCATGTAAAATACAGCAGAGAGCCCCGATACAGTGAAAATACCCAGTAAAAAATAAGAGCCTCTCTTTGAGCTCACATCTCTTTAAATTTTAACATCATATACCCTTTGGTCGATTTTTAGAGTAACAACAGGTTATAGAGCCCTTATAACTCACACAATTGCTGCCCATCCGTAGGATTGTGTATACCTTAAGCTAGCTATCTATCTCCGGCCGTTCAGCACCTCCACTGTCGGTTAAATCCAGAGGAAATTTGTAGTGACGCCCATCCGTGTGCTACACTTCGGCCTCCCCCCAGCTCTTTCTCTCTCCCCTTCTCCTCCTTACTCGCGTATCAAGGGGTGTATACAGATCCTTCTACTAGGAATCTTCTTCTGTAATACACGACCAAGCATACGTATCAAGGGTTAAGTATCTCGACGACGATTCCTCGCCAACGATCGAACGATTCTACCACCAAGTTACAAGAACACCGATACACCGCAAGAATCTTCTGGGACTCCCATCTACTATCATTCGCCGACGCCACCGCCAGAATCTTCTCTCATCGGCGATCATTCGATTTTCGACAACAACGATTATTCGTTATTTTGACAACCACGAACGTTCATCTGTGACCGAACGCCGATCAATACAAGAACGTCGACGACGATCGTACAACGGATTCATTACGTTCGACGACGAAACACCGTGACACCCACCATGGTTCCTCCACCCGAAGCATACGATTGGTCCAATGTCTATGGGATTGCATTCAAATTCCAAAGTGACAACAACCCCCAAGAAGTCCTCTCTCTCAATGGCACCTATGCAGAAAGCATCCCCCTTACAGCACCTGAAATATCAACTCTCTTCACATCGGACGCTAATGACGAAGGCCCAAGAACCCTTGGTCCTGCCCCAGTCACTGCACTAAGAGAATCCTTCTGCAACAGCATCACCTTGGAAATGACAAACATCGATGAACTAGAAAAGGGACACATAGCCCATCTCCTTGATTCATGCCCCGTACGATTTCTTAAACCTGGTTTCCCAAACCAAAGGATCAGAAACCCACAGGAGTTTGACTCTGCAGGAAGAGAGGCTGTCAGACAAGCCGAGGCAACCAATAACCCAGAACCACTCGCCACAGTAATCTTCAACATCAATCAATGGAAGTTCAGAAGAAACTGGAAGACCAATAACCCCGGCAACTACTTCAATGGAATTTACACAGGTGAAGTTCAACCCGACGTTGAGGATGAAACTGCCACAGCTCCAAACCCAGCGCCCACCACAACGGGCACCGACATGCAAGAATTAACCACCCTACTCCAACAGTTAGTCAACAACGGCAACAACAACAACAACAACGCCACCAACAACAATACCGGCACCAACCACCAATCTCTTGACCTTCCATGGAATCCAGCAACATTACCACCACCTGTGAAAGAGCGATATTACAGGCGAGATGAATTCCTCACCAAAGATGATATGAAGGACTTCCCAATCACCTACACCGACTCATCGGGAAATGAAACCATTGTCAGGCAAAACTACTACCTACACAATCTAGGCAGTGGCAGAAATGATCAGCGCCTGATCACCAGAAGTGGTGACTGTTTTGATCTCACCAGAGCCTATGACAAGTCCAAGGAAGCCGCTAGAGACAAACTATTCCTCTCAGGATTCCCACAACTAAAGGATGCAACAGACCCTCAGGTTAGGAAATGGTACCAAGAAATCACAGCTCATTCCCAGCAACATCATATTTATGTACACCCATACTATCTATTCAGACGTGAAGCTGACCACCTCAGAGGATTCACAATTGGTGATGACCTTCCACACGACCTACCTTCTAGATATGAATTGGCTATCAATGAATGGGGAAATCTCATTTACACGGCACTGAGAACTGATAAAATCATCCCTGACTCATGCGCAAGTATGAAGGCCACTATTCAGAGCTTTGAAGGCGGACAAGGATACGAAGCGCTATACACAGTTATTGCTCAAACACATCCCAACTCAAAAAGGCCATCCAATGCCAGCAGAATGGTCAGAAACCCTCCCAACCAAGATCCAAATGAATCTCTTGAAGAATACTACTTCCGGTACAAGGATTACTTGAGACTCAGAGTGTTCCTCCAAAACCAACCCAGCACTATCAGTTCAACAGAAGAAGTTAGCAACCTGATTGCAGGAACCACCCTCTCAGAAGAGCTCTTCAAAAAAACAGAAGATGAACGCGACTCTGATGACCAATTCAAGCGAGACAAATACAAGGCAGGTAGGCTTCTCCAAACCCTCCAAACATATGAACAAGAGATCAAGGCTGAGCAAAAGTACAAGAGGAACAACTCCAAACCAATCCAGCCTAAGCAATTGAACGTCTCAGGAACCAGACCAGGTCCCCGTCGGAATGATCGGTTTCAAAAGCGCGCTAGCAACAGTACTGTTAGAACACCTTCTACTCTGACATCTCACTCAATAAGCCTGATTGAATCACTTGGTTACCCGGAGATGGATGAAGAATCTGACGATCCCTTCCTCCACCAAGCATATTGCAATGCTATCACGGCATTCGATAAGCAACCTAGTCTTTTTGACACATCCAGAAAGTGTATTGTTTGTCACATGTCTGGTCACAATTTTGATAATTGTCCTGCATTGCAAGATATTGAGTCCCTGAAGAAACATAGGATTGCTGCGGCTGTTTTTCTGAACAAATCCAATAAGCAGACCCAACAACTCTTGGATTCCACCCAGCAAATCTCTCAGATCAACATTGGCAATGAAGATCAAGATGAGGTTTCACCTGATGCTACAGTAGAAAACCAAAATTTTTGCAATGGCCAAGAATAGAAAGTCTTTCTTGGAGCCATACTATGACATCACCTCAAGATGATCCCCAAGGATTTGACAACATCACAGCGTCCCAAGTGAACAGCTTATGCCCCTCCTTGGACTCCAGCAGTGTCAGCTCCTATGAATCCGTCATAATTGGTGCCGTCGACCTCCTTCCAAAAGACAGCCTCCAGTCATCTATACCAATTGATGTCTACTGTGACATGGAATCACTCAGGGCTACATCCCCTACATTGGAATCACACCTGAAGACCAATGAGGATCCCAATTTCGATAGGGACAACCCTACGCCAGTTGATACATACAATGTGCAATCCCTCGTCCCACCGGACCCTATTGCAGCTACAGCCTACTTCCAACAGGGTGTCCGGGCTCAGATTGACACAGGTGCAAAAGTTTCCTGCACAAACCTCAAACACATCCTGCACGGTTACAAACCTTACACCAAGATAAAAAAATGTCCTGTCAGGCTTACAGCAGCAATAGGAGGAAAAGCAGCTACCTGCATCCCTGAAGGCTCAGGATATTTGCATATCCCAGCACCGAATCACATTGGGTATATCAAAGTTTTCTTCTACTATTCTCCCTCCCTGTCAACAACATTACTGAGTGAGAACGATCTCTGTGGAATGACATCCCGTATGCGATGTCAGTTCAGTGGACAGTCCATCCATAAATCATTCACTGAGAACCTTGACTCATCTGCTCCACAAAATGGCAACCTCACCATTATTTGTCATCACAAGCAGAACACTGCCTGCAGCATTGTCCTCCATGGAAGCATCATTGATGGTCAATGCTATACACACCCAGTACTGATCCCAGATGTTGATATTACCTCTCCATATGCAAATTGTGCAACATCTTCCGCCTATGCCTTAGCAACTGACATGCAATTCAAGGAAGCTTGTGAAGTGGCCTCCAAAGAAGCAATTAGCAACTACAGGTATGATATATACACCAACCTTGTCAATCTGCAGACATGCACTGAAGCAGCAAAAGCTCAGTCTGATACCAGTGTCATACCAAGGTTCGATGCCAAACGGTTTTTCACCAAAATTGTGGATAAAAATATCCCAATCCAAGCCATCAAAACCAAGACATCAAAACTCCTGTGGCACCAAAGGTTGGGACACCCATGCGATGATTTTCTGTATCAAGCTCATAAGCACATCATTGGAGTCCCAAAGTTCAAACGGCAAACCAGTATTCTTGACCAATGTCCAACTTGCATACAATGTAAGCAAACCAAAGCACCTGCTGGCCCACATTCCACACGAAAGGCCACACAACCGTTTCAGGGTTTATCTATTGATTTTGCATTCTCAGGTACCAGATCCTCCAACAGCAAACGCAAGCGCGATTATGAAGGCATTCATGGAGAAACTGCTTGGATTCTCATCACAGACCACTATACTGGTATGAAATATGGAGACACGCGAATCTCTAAAGCAGCACCACTACACTGGTTAGAGCATTTCTTCGCCCAGCACAACCCAACTTGTGCCGACAAATATGTTTCAGTTGATCAAGGTGGAGAACTCTATCACAATCCTGACATCAGAAACCTATTCTCTGCGTTTGGATATTCCATTTTCCCCACTGGCGCGGACGCTTCCCACCAGAATGGTACAGTTGAAAGAGCACACCGAACTCTTGCTAACTCCATGAGGACAATGCTGTCTGGTGCTAATTTGCCCATCAAGTTCTGGCCCTTTGCTTTCTACCATGCGCTCCGGTTGTCCAATGCATTCCCTGAAGGCACCCAACTACATTCGCCATTGGAATTGGCAACTGGCCGTAAGGAAAACCTTGCTGATTTCCGAACCTTTGGTTGCAGAGTTTGGGTTAGACCTCCAGGCAAGAGATCAATCAAGCTCAAACCCAATGCACGAAAAGGCATATTTCTAGGTTTTGTACCCTACACTACCAGAAACATTCTGTGGTATGATACTGAGACACACAGAGTCAAGATAGCCACACATGTCAGGTTCGATGAAGGCATGAATGATCTCCCACTTGCAGACCTCCCCACTAATGTCAAACACCTGCTCAGGACAGATGACAACATTCCACTTCCTGCGGAACCCACTGAGGTGTCATCCAGTGATTTTCAATTCTCTATCTCCCCCTTTGCCGATCTCACAAATCTCAGGCTCACTGTCTCCCCATCTTGTACTGATCAAACATTTGGCCTCCGGTATGCCAATGATTCACTGCTTGGCAGAGCTTACATCACTGACATCCTTCCCAAAAGTCCTGCCTCCAAGCTTTTCTCCTCACACAAGAAATCTCTCTCCAAGCTACGAGGTGCTTATATTGTCTCTATCAATCACAATCGTGTCTTTACTGCTGCTGATGCCACTACAGCTTTACAGGCCTGCCACGATCGAGGGGTGAGGGATTCTTCAATAGATACACCAATTACCTTTGCACTTGAAGAGAAATTGTCTATGAAGGAGGTCAGGAAACACTCAAATGAATATGGTTTATTTGCTCCCAATACCTCCTGGAAGGAACCCACTGCTGAAGAAGATCCACCATTCTTGGACCGGATTTCCTCCATCAAAGCTATCCAGCGCATTGGTACAAAATACAAGCAGCTGATACAATCAAGAATCAACCAGGTCGATAGCACTGAAGCACTCCATGCCTCCATCCAAAAACACTTGGCGCCAACTGAAGACGACATGGATGTTGTCATTCCTACTATTGATATTGCATCTCTCAGAGCTATCACCAAGCTTCATAAACCAGGAAATCAAGCATTACCACTAGATGCAGATTCACTGTCCACTGAAGAAATTGAACTTTTCATCAAGGCCATCAATTCCAAGGCAACTACACCTGAAGAACAAGCGCTAGGGCACTTCACTCGAAAAAATCTCAAGCCTTTATCTACATGGCCTGAATGGCAAGCTGGGGAGCGAAAACAGCTTGATCAGTTTGAAGATTTGGAAATGTTTGGATCACCAATTCAATACCCTAAGGACCCCGACGCTATCATTCTCAGGCCTCACTGGCAATACAGTGTGAAACGAAATGGTGTCAGAAGAGCCAGGCAATGTTGCAATGGCAGCAAATATGCAGCGCCAACCCTGCATGCCATAGCAATGTCATACTCATCATGTGTTGAACACCCCATCCAAAGACTGTTCTTTGCCATTGCAGCAAGTCTCAATCTCAAAGTTTATGGGGGGGACGCGGCTGACGCATATGCCCATTCTCCAGGGCCCAACATCCCTACATACATGACTATTGACGATGCATATGCAGAATGGTACAGACACAAGCATGGCAGAGACATAGACAGACGATTAGTGCTTCCAGTCCTTCGAGCACTGCAAGGCCACCCAGAATCTGGAAGACTCTGGGAAACCCACATCAACAAGATCTTGAAAGGTCCCGATCTCAACTTCACAACCACCACAAATGACAGGACGATCTACACGACAGTTTTTGAAGGTGAAACGGTTTACATGCTGAGACAAGTTGACGATTTTGCACTGGCCTGCACATCAGAATCCATATCTGACAAGATCTATGACATAATTGGCGCAAAGCTGAAGCTTCCTAGAGAAGATACTGTCCCCTTCACCAAAATGGGATTGCTTGAAGACTTCAATGGAATTGATGTCAAACAGACAGCTGACTACATTGAACTGTCCTGTGCGAACTACATTGACAGAATCATGACATCCCATGGTTGGGAGACTGACTCTAAAATGAAACCTCACTCCAAGCCTTCAGCACCATTATCAACGGAAGTATTGAGTCAACTTCAATCACACACGAATGGACCATTAGAAGGCACCAAAGAACATGCTGAATTGCAATCCACATCTGGCTTCTCCTACAGGACACTCTTAGGTGAAATGATGTTCGCATATGTGAGTTGCCGGCCAGACATTGGCTACGCAGTGACTCTAATGTCAAAATACAGTTCCAATCCCACCGCCTTCCACTATTCAAGTCTGAAGAACATCGCTCGATATCTCAGAACAACCAGGTCCTGGGGTATTAGATTCTACAGACCAAATGCCGAGCCAACTTTGTCACCAGGGGAACCATACAACGATGCAGTCCAAGATCCATCACTCCCAACATTCCCTGAAGACATCAAGCAAGCCAAACTGATGTGTTTTGTGGACGCAGCATATGGAAATGATCCAAAACACCGAAGGTCCACCACAGGCTACGTCTTCACTTATGCTGGTGGAGCAATTGTTTACAGATCCAAAGCTCAGTCTCTTACCGCACAGAGTTCTACCGAAGCAGAATTCATCGCTGCAGTCACAGCGGCCAAAACAGCCAGATACCTCAGATCCGTACTCAAAGAATTAGGATTTGCTCAAGCTGGTCCAACCCCTATCTATGAGGACAATGCATCGGCAATTGAAATCATAAATGCCCAGAAGCCAACTGAAAGAACCAGGCATATTGAAATCAGGTTCTTTGCCATTCAAGCATGGAAGGAAAATGGTGAGATCAACATGATCCATATTCCTGGAGTCATCAACCCTGCTGATGATCTAACCAAACCATTGGGATGGATCTTGCACGCCCGACACGCAAGATTTATCATGGGACACTACCCAAGTTAAATTACTTGCGCGTTATGGTTCGATCTGAACGTACGATCTATCAATCGGTTAAGCGTCAAACTGTTCCATTCCTCATGCAAGATACATCATGGGACACTACCCAGGTTAAATCATTCCATTCGATTCTTTGATTTCACTTGATCTGAACGTTCGATTTGTCTCTCAATACGATTCGATCTATCAATCGATAACACGTCGATTCGACCCGAACGTTTAACCTATCAATCGATAAACCTCAAGATGATATACTCCGACAGTAATCCAATACCATGTAAGTAAAGTATTGGATCAAGGGGTGTGTTGTCGGCGAAAAATACGGACGTTGTCGGCATCAAATTCGATCGAAAAAGCCGACAAAACGAACGAAACGACGACCGAGGTGCGGAATGCGTTAGAATCAAACGCACCTCCACTACTTGGAAATCCCTAAGTGGTAAAAACGATATCACTTAGGACTACAAACAAAAGACAGTAATCGGTTAGAAACAAGACATATCCAAAGACCTGACCAATAAGTGAACACTTGGAATCCATAAGTACATTCAAAAGAATATACTTGATATCCCGTGAGGAAATTACTTATTGCAATCAAGAAAATCAATACCGATTCCAGATGGGCCTCATATCTAGCATATATACCACGAACAAGCATACGCCCCATCAAATAGATTACTTAACAACATGAATGACCGATACCGCCGAATGACCGATACAGTAAGACCGACACGACGCTAATACAGCAACAGCAACAGCAATGACAGTATCGGTACGAGAATGGTAACAAATAACCGGGGAAGATCTCTACCATGTAAAATACAGCAGAGAGCCCCGATACAGTGAAAATACCCAGTAAAAAATAAGAGCCTCTCTTTGAGCTCACATCTCTTTAAATTTTAACATCATATACCCTTTGGTCGATTTTTAGAGTAACAACAGCCGGGACGAATTTCCGTTGGATGACGACGAACCGATTTGGCGTTGGAGTAGATGGAGGAGGAGGAGCGATTCTATGCCAACGATTTGTTGCCGCTTGCCGGTGGAGGAGGAGCGAGGTTGTTGGATCGCCGGTGGAGGAGGAGGAGCAATTCTATGCCAACGATTCGTTGCCGCTTGCCGGTGGAGGAGGAGGAGGAGCGTTTCGCTGATTCGTTGCCGATTGATTGGATCGATTGGTATTGGATCGATTCGTTTTGCAGATCGATTGGTGTTGGATCGATTGCCGTTCCTATTCGAATACATGATCATTGAACAAAATGGGTGAGTATCTATTGATATAATACATAGAGTAAATAATAACAACAGAATAATATGATAATGTACACGCCGACCGATTCGTAGTTATCACCAACCGGGAAAATTCCCCGCACCTACAGAGAAGAAGACTAAAGATTTGCCGTGCCGATTCGTTGTTTCCAATTCGTGGGTTCCGATCCGTTGGTTCTGACAACCGATTCTGATCCGTTGATTCCTATCCGTTGTTCCGATCTGGTCCTATGAAAATAAGAAGATAAAAAGAAGAGAAAATACATTGAGTATCAGCAATGCCATTGCCGTTGCCAATGCCTATCTCTCTCATTCTTACCTTTGCTTGTTCCGACGTTCCGTCGTTCCGACAATCTTCCCGATGAAATTGTTGTTGCTGCTGCCGTAGATTACTTCTTACTCCATGTCACGAAAAACAGTATCTTGTTCCAGTTGATATAGAGGCAAGGGATGCAGGTTCATTGATTTCAAGACGTATATGTAAGGCTGCAGTCCAAACAATATCTATCCATCAATTTCCCTCTCGTCCAATGCTTTCTATTGTCATGCAGTACAAGGCTGTTATTTTGGACTAAAATATCTGAGAACGGATCGTTGTGCTACTAACACGTCAAATGTGACGAAGAGGGTCGGATCCCACGTTCCCGGACGGAGTGTTGATTGCAAGAACCACCACTCTACTCAAATAAGTCGGATGTAAGAAGGCATATTATGAAGTGATTTTTTTTTTGTTGCGAGGTAGATTGTTTTTTTTTGTTGCGAGGTAAAAAAAGTGATTTTTTTTGTCGCGAGGTAGAAAAAGTGATTTTTTTGGTTTGTCGCGAGGTAGAAAAGAAAATTACAATTACTGTGTGTTTGCACGTTCGCGTATGATTTTCGATCGATCGATCGATCGATCGAAGTATCTAGTACATCATGTAGAATTCTACATGATTTTGTACTAGTGTAGAATCCTACACTTTTTTAGTACTAGATAAATTTTCAGTACTGAATCCGCGTAGGTTTCTACACGAAAAGATGTTTACAACTTACTACATAATTTTTGGTATTGAATCCGTGTAGGTTTCTACGCGAGTAGATTTCTACACGTTTTTAGTACTTCATAATTTTCGTTACTCAATCCACGTAGGTTTCTACACGTGTACGTTTCTACGTGTTTTAAGTACTAGATATTTTGGGATATTGAATTCGTTAGGGTTTGGGTTAGGGTTTAGGGTTAGGGTTAGGGTGTAGGATTCGACGCGAGATGATTAATACACGATTCTTGTACAGGATAAACACTAGTAGTGTATCAACATGGTACAGGGGGGTAAAGAACTTGCGAGAAGTCCACATATAAGAAAAAATAATTACTGAATTTGCGAACCAGATGTATGTTAGTGTTTTTCTACGTAGTTTGTCTATCCAAATGGCACAAAAGATAATATTTTGGGTGTAAATCCAGGGCACAAACTGACTTATTGGGTAATGACTAGTACCAAATTATCCCTTCCAAACTATGAATACATTTATCATGACTCATCAAATGCATATTGGGAACAACTTTGTCACACAGAATGCCCAAGATGTTGTGGTTTGACTCTACAAATGGCAAACATGGGGGTATTATTGGTGCAATTCCAGGGCACAAACTAACTTATTGGGTAATGACTCAAAAAGTATCGGGTCCAAGCCATGAATACATTCATCATGACTCATCAAATACATATTGGGAACAACTTTGTCACACAGAATTCCCAAAATGTTGTGGTTTGACTCTACAAATGGCAATCATGGGGGTGTTTTTGGTGCAATTCCACGGCACAAACTAACTTATTGGGTAATGACTCCAAAAAGTATCTGGTCCAAGCCATGAATACATTCATCATGACTCATCAAATGCATATTGGGAACAACTTTGTCACACAGAATGCCCAAAATGTTGTGGTTTGACTCTACAAATGGCAAACATGGGGGTATTTTTGGTGCAATTCCAGGGCACCACAAACTAACATATTGGGTAATGACTCAAAAACTATCTGGTCCAAGCCATGAATACATTCATCATGACTCATCAAATGCATATTGGGAGCAACTTTGTCACACAGAATGCCAAAAATGTTGTGGTTTGACTCTACAAATGGCAAACATGAGGGTATTTTTAGTGCAATTCCAGGGCACAAACTAACTTATTGGGTAAGGACTCAAAAAGTATCAGGTCCAAACTATGAATAAATTCATCATGACTCATCAAATGCAAATTGGGAACAATTTTGTCACACAGAGTCCCCAAAATTTTGTGGTTTCACTCTACAAATGGCAATCATGGGGTTATTTTTGGTGCAATTCCAGGGCACAAAGTAACTTATTGGGTAATGACTCAAAAAGTATCGGGTCCAAGCCATGAATACATTCATCATGACTCATCCAATGCATATTGGGAACAACTTTGTCACATAGAATGCCCAAAATCTTAAGGTTTGACTCTACAAATGGCAAACATGGGGGTATTTTTGGTGCAATTCCAGGGCACAAACTAACTTATTGGGTAAGGACTCAAAAAGTATCTGGTCCAAGCCATGACTACATTCATCATGACTCATCAAATGCATATTGGGAACAACTTTGTCACACAGAATGCCCAAAATGTTGTGGTTTGACTCTCCAAATGGCAAACATGAGGGTATTTTTGGTGCAATTCCAGGGCACAAACTAACTTATTGCTGGGTAAGGACTCCAAAAGTATCAGGTTCAAACTATGAATACATTCATTATGACTCATCAAATTCATAATGGGAACAACTTTGTCACACAGAATGCCCAAAATGTTGTGGTTTGACTCTCCAAATGGCAAAAATGAGGGTATTTTTGGTGCAATTCCAGGGCACAAACTAAATTAGTGGGTAATGACTCAAAAAGTATATGGTCCAAGCCAGGAATACATTCATCATGACTCATCAAATTCATAATGGGAACAACTTTGTCACACAGAATGCCCAAAATGTTGTGGTTTGACTCTCCAAATGGCAAAAATGAAGGTATTTTTGGTGGAATTTCTGGGCACAAACTTACTTATTGGGTAATGACTCCAAAAATATCCGGTCCAAGCCATGAATACATTTATCATGACTTATCAAATGCATATTGGGAACAACTTTGTCACACAGAATGCTGGAAATGTTGTGGTTTGACTATCCATATGGCAAACATGAGGGTATTTTTGTTGCAATTCCAGGGCACAAACAGTCTCATTTGGTAATGACTACCAAAGTTTTTGTACCAGGCCATGAATGCATATCACATGACTTACGAAATGCATGTTGGGAACAACTTTTAAATGCATATTGGGAACAAATTTGCCACACACAGTACAGACAATGTTGTGGTTTGCAGATACAAAGGGCACACAAGACAGTACGGTATGTTAGGTGCAGTCTACAAGATTCTACATGTGACTAGAGGATTGAAATACATAACCTTAGTGTGATCAAAAGTTTCCCTTCTGAAAAAATTATGGCGCGGGAGGGCTGGCTGGCACAGGTACGTGATCTACTTCTACAAATATAACAGCGCGCCCAAGCCAGACAACACACAGAAGAAGTTAGGGCAAACAACATAGTACAGAACCGACAGAAAAACTCTACACACAAAACATCGTACACATACTACACGAAACACCGTACACACACACACACACGACACACAAAACACACAACACAAAACACCGTACACAACCCGACAAAATTATTAGTACACACACAAAACCACACAAAAAGAAACACATGATTCTTGATCGACACCGTATTCAGAAAATAAAATAAAAAATATGAATGCTATCGGAAAGACACGACGAAGCAAAAAATCCGAGGGGAAGACCCTTCGGAACAACAAAACCATTCGGCCCGGTGATCATCAAAATACAGGGGACAACAACGGTAAGAAAAAAAGAGTGAAAACAAACACCGCAATTACTAACAAAGTGTGTAACAGTAATACCACAACTATGAACGCATCAAAGGGCAACAGTAAAAAAAATGGTACCGACAACACAATTTCTACTACTACAAACACAGAAGAACAAAACACCATCAACCAGAGTAACGAACCAGCACTGAGCATTACCAACACAACCACCACTACAGTAACGAACAAACAGAAAGAAGGAACAAAAACCAATGTGGTAGAGAAAACATCTAACGGAGAATGCTACAATTTAGAGGATGTTGCGGAACATGTCACGAAAAAAATCCAATATGACAAATTGGCACAGGAACTGGCAAAACACTTACGGCAACAAGAGAGGGTACCACATATAGGGGTGGGAAAGGTAGTAATGGTACCTAAACAAATGGAGACAACCATGCAGGGAGAGGGGACTGATAATGCCGGCAACACAAGAGAACGAGCAGTAAGTACAATTACAGACGAATATGGGCTTATAACAGACAACGATATGCTTAAGCCTTTGAGTGATATGACTGAAACACTGGACAAGCAGCTAAGGGATTACGTCAAAAAACATTGGTACCACAACATGAAGTTCCCTATCAATGACAAGGTAACGGCGCATGTAATACAAAAAGCTGTTCAATCAAGTGCGGTTATGAAGCCACCAAATATTCCACTTGCGTCATTCTGTTCCTTTTACAGGAAACGAGTAGGGACAGTACTGACTGCATTGAGGCACAACTCACAAACATTAGCGAGAAAAAACTGGATAGGTAAATACAGGTGGGAGAATTGGTTGTTGAAATTAGGAATTTTGGAATCTGTTTTTGGTCCGACAACACTAACATGCTGCCCGTTGATACTGATGATACTTCCGTACAGACGATTACAGAAAAGGTCGAGTCCCTATCACATTCCCTGGTACTGTTGCAGTTATTCAAGACACAGAATATGAGGACACAGGTATTTTAAACCCTCAATACAGAACATACAAAGACGCGGAAGATGAAGATTTTTATTATTTTGTTACAAGAATCATGTTGGCAATCAATCCAACAAATTCCAATTTCAAACAACGGAAGGAGAGGCACTTGCTGAGTGATATATTTACTATAGCAGATGAAGCATTTGCATTGATACTGATCTACAATGAGCATCATGTATGGGTGAACCAGCAGCGGCGAAAGGGTGATGCCACGATTCCGCGACAAAAAAAAAATTCTGCGATTCAGACAGTGGAAGCAGAAATGGATGGATGGAGGAAGGACGCGAGTTGTTCAGTGACTTGTGCGACAAAATTGGCGAGCTGCAAAAACACCCAGAAACAGGAAGGAAATTGGAAGAAATGATGAGGGACAGATTTAGGAACGAAAGTTCACAATTTCGGCACCCAGCGACTTTGTCCGACGTTCCGAATTTCCAGTACTTAAAACACGTAGACTTCTACGCAAAATCTCTTATACTCTTTTTTCCTCTCTATTCCATTCCCAATCCAGATAACAGGCCCCACACCTCCCTTCTGCGACTTTCTCCTGCTGTTGCTGCTATTGGTTGGCCGTCTGCTTGCTGGCTTCCTTTGGTTGGTTTGGCTGTTCCTCGTCGGCATTTCGGTCCGACACATAATTTTCGTTCCGACACATAATTTTCTACGCTGGCCCCAGTACAGTTTCTACGTAGCGTAACCGGCTCATCCTCCATCCTCCACACGACGACACGACGCGATTGGAATCGCTCGACACGCCGCCAATCTTATCCTCCGACACGACGACTTACCCTCCGACACGAGACAATTGCACTAACGACAGCGTTACGGTGTTCCCTTGTTGGCTTCACGATCCTTGACTTCGTGATACAGACAGCCAAGCGCCGTCGAAGCAAGCGTCGTCGTTGAGCGTCGCCGCCATTCTATTCTCTCCCGTCGACTTAACACCCAACGCCAGCGCTACCCACCCACTGCCAGCGCTCCAATCGATCCATCCCCATTTCGATTCCCAGCATGCCTACCCCCACCACTCCTACCAAGCCCACTGAGGGCCGCTCCTCTGCTTCTTCCCCCATGAAACGGCTCCAATCTACACCCTCTCTATCTTCTTCCTCTGCCCGCTCCTCTGCATCTGGCTCTCGCTACCCCAAGCGCGCCCATCTGAAGAAGTCCTCCACCCCTACCCCAGCTCCTACCCAGGCCACTCCTTCTCCTTCCTCTCTTCGCCCCCGGAAGGATGCATCTATGTCTGCTGGTTCCTCTTCCTCGGCCAGCCAATCCTCTGTTACCTCCATGTCTGTCTCTTCCTCTGATTCCTCTGTGGCCTCCTCTACTCAGTCTTCTAAGAAGCCTGCTCCTCGTCAGGATTCTAAGAAGCCAGCCCTTAAGTCCCCCCCCCTTCAGCCTCCCGCTCTCAAGCAGCTTGTCCTTACTCCCCCAGCTCTTCAGCAGCCAGCCCCATCTGCCGCGCGTCCCGCCCCTGCTACAGCTCTTAAACAGTCTCTCCTCCCGCAGTCCCCTTCCTTGACTCCCTCCCCCAGCTTGGATCGTCAAGCACTTCGTCAACAGGCTCTGGCCGCTGCCAATCAGGCCCACTCTGCTTCCTTCCTGTGGCGTTTTTATGGTGATGGCCGTTTCCCTACCCCATCTTTCATCCACCGTCTCCGGAAGTCTCCAGCGCAGACCCGGGTTTGGAATGCCTCTCCCAGTCCTACCCACTTCTTCAGCAAGAAGGATGGCCGTGACAAGAAATCCATTCATGATGTGTGCCGTCTCTCCGTCGCCCCGGTGTATGCCCTGGTCAATCCCGCTGATTCCGATTGGAGGACTGCTACTGTGGAGTCTCTGGTCTCCCTGGCTTCGGCTTGCTTCCAAGGCTCTGCTGCGTGGACCAAATCCCCTCCCGGCCAAGCCCTTCGGAAATGTCTCATTGGTCTTGCAAAAATGTCTCCCGAATGCTTTGATGCCCTGTACTGTGAAGGCAACCTTATGCCTAGCACTGAAGGGCTGGTGTGGCTGTCTGCCAACCGGGTTCTCGGCTCTCATTGGTTTTTCAAGACTAAGCCCCCTGCCCCTGCTCTGTCAGCTGCCTCTGCATCTTCCAGCCCGGCGCCGGGTACTCGGTCTGTCTCCTTTTTTCCTTCTGTTGGCGCTGCTTCTGTCCTTTCTTCTTCTGTCGGCCACTTTCTTCAACGGCGTGGGGTTTGCTCCAGTGATTCCAGGGCTCCGGTTGATGTCACTGAAGGTACCAAGTGCTCCTACAGCTCCTACTTCACTCTGTCTCTCCCTCGGCTGATGTCACCCCGCCCTAGTGATTTGTACGACGAAATGCTGGAGTCCCTGACTGATGCACTCAGCTTGCTCTGGTCGGCGGATCGGAAGCTGGTCCTCTATGTCTTCCCTTCCCGCGCCAGCATTAACCCCAAGGCTAAGCCCGTTCCCAAACTCTGGTCTACCCTGCCTGACAGGCGCACTCTTGAGCTCTACGTTGCTTCCCTATGGCTCCGGGTTCGCGCAGCACCCCACCTTCGGTTCTATATCAGACACAGTGTCCCAGTGGATGCTCTCTTGTCTGACACTCTCCTTCAGCGCCTCCAGGACCGTGAAATGGACTTCAAGTACGATCATATTCAAGCCTCCACTACTGTCACCTGTGGTTTCCTGCTCGGTTCCTATATGCAGAGTTTTAATCTTAATGCACTGCTCCAGACCCATCCTCGGTTTCAAGCCTTCCCTATTGCTGTCATCCGGAAGAACATTCGGCTCAACAATTCACGAACCCCTGACCCCTCTCCTGTCCCAGCCGCTCACATCTTGTGTGATTCTACCAAGCGTTCTCAGACTGTCAAGCTATTGAAGGCTCAGTTCAATTGCTGCTCTGTGTCTGATATAGCCTCCCTTCCTGATGGTAAATTCTACAAGTTCATTGAGACTGCTACCAATCCCTCTGACCGATGCCTTTCCCCTTCCAAGCTGAAGACCCTCCGTCAAGCTAAGCACCGGCAAGCCAAGTTCATCCAGACCCATGAAACTGCTTCTGTTCTCGGTGTGGTTGACCTGGATCTTCCTGTCGATTTGGGTCAGGGCCTGGGCGCCACCACTTTGCGCCGTGTTCTTCTGGGAATTCGTACTAGGGACAACTGGTCCTGGCCACTGTTTCTCTCTGTTGACACCAGCTCCTACCGTGGTGAAATCCTGGCCCTGTACAACACTACTACCTCAGCTGAAGCCCAAGCCATGCTGTCCTTTCTTCCTATCTTCCTGGAGGCCCGGTATGGCTCTTGTGTTCGCCAATGGTTCTCTACTGAGTGTCTCACTGAGTTGGAGGACTTTCATTGGGATCCCACTAAAGGACGGGTTGTTGAAAATGCCCCTGCACCGGACCAGGAACCGGAGGATGCTTTGCCCTTCTTTGGTCGTGGTGACGTCTGTGATTGGGAACTCGTGGATGATGACCTGTCCATCGACTCCACTTCCAACGCTGTTACTTTTGACCTGGATATGCACTTCTCTTTTCAGATTCGTGAGGACAGCGCTGGGTGTGGCTTTGATGATGGCCAGTCCATGTCTACCCTTGCAACCGGCACTTCCAACATCACTTCTGTTCTGGGTGCACCTCCGGCTGCTGCCCCTCTTGAAGGCGTTGCCTTGGCTGACATTGTGTCCCCCGCTAGCACACTCCCCACCTCCCTCACCTCTCCTCTCCGCTCTGGTTTCACCTCCATAGCTTTTTCTCCCGGCACCGACGCCAGTATCAGCGAGCTGAGCCATACCAATGCCACAACCAGCTCTGCACCGGCTTCTCTCCTATCCGTGCGACAGACACGGTATTCCTCTGACCATGGTTAGGCCCCTTTTCTTCTGGCCTGGTGGAATGCCTACTTCTCCAAATTCCACCTCTGCATCCCTCAGTCACTTTTCCTCTTCCTCCGCTCCTCCTGCTTCCCGCCTTGTCTACCCCACCGTTTTTCTCCTATCCCCGCACCGGGTGTTAATGCCTTTGGTTTGCTTTCCAGTGCTTCCCCCAGGATTGCCTCCAGTGCTCCACCTAGTGCTGCATCAACTGGTGCTCAAGGTGTTTCACCCTGATATGCACCCAGTGTTCCTCCCAGCGCTGCACCAGGCGCCACCCCCAGTGCTTCCTCCTGCCATGCATTTGGCTTGCTTTCCAGTGCTTCACCTAGGGTTGCCTTCAGTGTTCCACCTAGTGCTGCATCCATTGGTGCTCGCAGTGTTTCCCCCTGATATGCACCCAGTCTTCCTCCCGGCCCTGCACCAGGCGCCACTCCCAGTGCTTCTTCCTGCCATGCATTTGGCTTGCTTTCCAGTGCTTCCCCCAGGATTGCCTCCAGTGCTCCACCTAGCGCTGCATCAACTGGTGCTCCCAGTGTTTCACCCTGCTCTGCCCACAGTGTTCCTCCCAGCACTGCCCCAGGCGCAACTCCCAGTGCTTCCTCCAGCAATACCTTTGGTTTGCTTTCCAGTGCTTCACCTAAGGTTGCCTTCAGTGTTCCACCTAGTGCTGCATCACCTGGTGCTCGCAGTGTTTCCCCCTGATACGCACCCAGTTTTCCTCCCAGCACTGCACCAGGCGCCACTCCCAGGGTTTCCTCCTGCTATGCATTTGGCTTGCTTTCCAGTGCTTCCCCCAGGATTGCCTCCAGTGTTTCACATAGTGCTGCATCAACTGGTGCTCGCAGTGTTTCACCCTGCTCTGCCCACAGTCTTCCTCCCAGCCCTGCACCAGGCGCCACTCCCAGTGCTTCCTCCTGCCATGCATTTGGTTTGCTTTCCAGTGCTTCCCCCAAGATTGCCATCAGTGCTCCACCTAGCGCTGCATCAACTGGTGCTCCCAGTGTTTCACCCTGCTCTGCCCACAGTCTTCCTCCCAGCAATGCACCAGGCGCCACTCCCAGTGCTTCCTCCTGCCATGCATCTGGCTTGCTTTCCAGTGCTTTCCCCAGGATTGCCTCCAGTGCTCCACCTAGTGCTGCATCAACTGGTGCCTCCAGTGTTTCACCCTGCTCTGCCGACAGTGTTCCTCCCAGCACTGCACCCGGCGCCACTCCCAGGGCTTCCTCCTGCCATGCATTTGACTTGCTTTCCAGTGCTTCACCTAGGGTTGCCTCCAGTGTTCCACCTAGTGCTGCATCAACTGGTGCTCCCAGTGTTTCACCCTGATATGCACCCAGTGTTCCTCCCAGCGCTCCACCAGGCGCCACCCCCAGTGCTTCCTCCTGCCATGCATTTGGCTTGCTTTCCAGTGGTTCCCCTAGGGTCGCCTCCAGTGTTCCACCTAGTGCTGCATCAACTGGTGCTCCCAGTGTTTCACCCTGCTCTGCCCACAGTGTTCCTCCCAGCACTGCACCCGGCGCCACTCCCAATGCTTCCTCCGGCAAGGCTGTTGGTTTGCTTCCCAGTGCTTCACCTAGGGTTGCCATCAGTGTTCCACCTAGTGCTGCATCAACTGGTGCTCGCAGTGTTCCCCCCTGATCTGCACTCCGTTTTTCTCCCAGCACTGCTCCAGGCGCCACTCCCAGTGCTTCCTCCTGCCGTGCATTTGGCTTGCTTTCCAGTGCTTCCCCCAGGATTGCCTCCTGTGCTCCGCCTAGTGCTGCATCAACTGGTGCTCCCAGTGTTTCACCCTGCTCTGCCGACAGTGTTCCTCCCAGAACTGCACCAGGTGCCACTCCCAATGCGTCCTCCTGCAAGGCTGTTGGTTTGCTTTCCAGTGCTTCACCTAGGGTTGCCTTCAGTGTTCCACCTAGTGCTGCATCACCTGGTGCTCGCAGTTTTTCCCCTTGCTAGGCCCACAGTGTTCCCCCCAGCAGTGCACCAGGCGCCACTCCCAGTGCTTCCTCCTGCCATGCATTTGGCTTGCTTTCCAGTGCTTTCCCCAGGATTGCCTCCCGTTCTCCACCTAGTGCTGCATCAACTGGTGCTCCCAGTGTTTCACCCTGCTCTGCCCACAGTCTTCCTCCCAGCACTGCACCAGGCGCCACTTCCAGTGTTTCCTCCTGCCATGCATTTGGCTTGCTTTCTAGTGCTTCCCCCAGGATTGCCTCCAGTGCTCCACCTAGTGCTGCATCAACTGGTGCTCCCAGTGTTTCACCCTGCTCTGCCGACAGTGTTCCTCCCAGAACTGCACCAGGTGACACTCCCAATGCGTCCTCCTGCAAGGCTGTTGGTTTGCTTCCCAGTGCTTCACCTAGGGTTGCCATCAGTGTTCCACCTAGTGCTGCATCAACTGGTGCTCGCAGTGTTCCCCCCTGATCTGCACTCCGTTTTTCTCCCAGCACTGCTCCAGGCGCCACTCCCAGTGCTTCCTCCTGCCGTGCATTTGGCTTGCTTTCCAGTGCTTCCCCCAGGATTGCCTCCTGTGCTCCGCCTAGTGCTGCATCAACTGGTGCTCCCAGTGTTTCACCCTGCTCTGCCGACAGTGTTCCTCCCAGAACTGCACCAGGTGCCACTCCCAATGCGTCCTCCTGCAAGGCTGTTGGTTTGCTTTCCAGTGCTTCACCTAGGGTTGCCTTCAGTGTTCCACCTAGTGCTGCATCAACTGGTGCCTCCAGTGTTTCACCCTGCTCTGCCCAAAGTGTTCCTCCCAGCCCTGCACCAGGCGCCACCCCCAGTGCTTCCTCCTGCCATGCATTCGGCTTGCTTTCCAGTGCTTCCCCCAGGATTGCCTCCAGTGTTCCACCTAGTGCTGCATCAACTGGTGCCTCCAGTGTTTCACCCTGCTCTGCCCAAAGTGTTCCTCCCAGCCCTGCACCAGGCGCCACTCCCAGTGCTTCCTCCTGCCATGCATTTGACTTGCTTTCCAGTGCTTCACCTAGGGTTGCCTCCAGTGTTCCACCTAGTGCTGCATCAACTGGTGCTCCCAGTGTTTCACCCTGCTCTGCCCACAGTGTTCCTCCCAACACTGCCCCAGGCGCTACTCCCAGTGCTTCCTCCAGCAATGCCTTTGGTTTGCTTTCCAGTGCTTCCCCCAGGGTTGCCTTCAGTGTTCCACCTCGTGCTGCATCACCTGGTGCTCGCAGTTTTTCCCCCTGATATGCCCACAGTGTTCCTCCCAGCACTGCACCAGGCGCAACTCCCAGTGCTTCCTCCAGCAATGCCTTTCGTTTGCTTTCCAGTACTTCCCCCAGGATTGCCTCCAGTGCTCCACTTAGCGCTGCATCAACTGGTGCTCCCAGTGTTTCACCCTGCTCTGCCCACAGTGTTCCTCCCAGCACTGCACCAGGCGCAACTCCCAGTGCTTCCTCCAGCAATGCCTTTGGTTTGCTTTCCAGTGCTTCACCTAGGGTCGCCTCCAGTGTTCCACCTAGTGCTGCATCACCTGGTGCTCCCAGTGTTTCACCCTGATATGCACCCAGTGTACCTCCCAGCACTGCACCAGGTGACACTTCCAGTGCTTCCTCCAGCAATGCCTTCGGTTCGCCCTCCAGTGCTTCACCCAGTAGTGCCCTTGGCATGCCTTCCAGTGCTTCACCCACGGTTGCATCCAGTGCCAATTCTTCTCCTTGTGCTGCTTCCTGTGCTGCCACTCCTGGTACCGCACCTGCTGGGGCCTTCCGTATTCCACACCTTTGCCTCACACGCTTCCACTTCCGTGCAACAGACACGGTTTGCGTCTGATCATGGTTAGTGTGTCTCCTTCAGGGCACTGTGGGATGCCCTCCAACTCTCATCCCCACCTGGATTCCTCCAGTCCTTCTTCCCATCCCTTGCCTCCTCCTGCTTCCCGTCTCGCCCAATCCAATCTTCATGGGGACATCCTTGTGACTAAAGATTCTGATGCTTTTGGCCATCCCTTTCCTCAGTCCCCGTCATCCAACTCTACTCTCATCACCTTCCAAAATATTGGTCCTCAGTGGAAGTCAGCCTTCATGTCTCGTTCCCGTCACAACTCTCGGCGTGTTGCTCAAAGCAAAGCTGGGGTTGCCCTTTACGCAGAGCATTGTCTGAATGAACCCCAGCTCCCCCTTGGTGACCTCTTTCACTCTCGCATCAAACAGGCCTACCCTTCCAGCTTCACCTTCCTTGCTAGCAACCAGCATGAGGCATCCACTAGCACGTGGCGCATCCCTGGTGGTACGGGGTTTACTATTGACCGGCTCTTTCATTCTCACAAGCTTGCCCACGGTGCTGATCCTTCGGGGCTTGGCCGGTGGACTTTTGTTCGGTTTCAGGGGAGGGCTCAAGCTACGGTTACCATCTTTTCTGCCTACTGCCCTGTTGAAAATGACAGGGACCTTGGCTCTGTTTGGAACCAACACTGTCGCTACTTCCAGGATGAGGAGGATCTTCGCTGTCCCAACCCACGCATTCTCTTTCAACGTGACCTCACAGCTGCCCTTCAGGCTTGCCTAGAGGCAGGTGACTCCGTTGTCTTAGGGATCGACCATAATACTGATGTCCGGTCTGACGGTCTGACGGTCTCTCCTCTGAGCTCACAGCACTCGGCTTCAGGGATGCCATCTTGACTACCCACCCTTCAAGTTCCCCGCCAGCCACCCACAATCGTAATACTACCAGGACTCCCATTGATGCCATTTGGACTACTGAGCATGTTGATGTCATCCGAGCTAGTTACTGTGCTTTTGATGGTGAGCACGGAATGGTTTCTGACCATCGCTTGCTCTGGATCGAAGTGTGTAATGGCAGTATCTTGGGCAAATATCTTCCACCTCCTGTGCGATCCTCTCTTCCTCGCCTGAAATCTTCCCACCCTCACCTTCGGCAGCGCTATCTCAAGCGGGTGAAACATGCCTTTGCTACTGCTGGTGTGTTCCCCCTTCAGACTAAGCTAGAGCACCTAGTGGCTCTGTATTTATCTGGTGATACCACTGTGCGCGATACTCTCATCACTACCTATGATGTCCTCCACGCTACCTCTGCCTCCATCCGGCTGTCTGTTGAACACCATCTTTGCCGGCTTCGCACCGGCATGATTCCGTTATATCACTCCTTGCTGGTATAAGCATGTGTGGCATTTCTTTTCTATGCACCCTGTGAGTATGGTGGAAGACTTTCCTACACTTCCTCTGCTTCGAGTGAATGACTGCTACCTCATGCAAGCTTTTGTCACTGCTGGCTTTCGGGGCGCCGACCTGTCTCTTCTGAATCTCATCAGGATGTCTCTCCAGGCTATCTCCCTTGCTGATATCTGCACTGCAGATGGCACACGGCTTTCTCCTATGGCCTTCCAGCTGAAGTCCTCTAACCATCTTCGCGCTCACCTTGACTGGCCTCGATGCCCCCCTCCGTGGCATCTTCCCGCCCTTCAGCTCTGGCAACGTGCCCTTCGGAAATCCTTCTTACCCCCGTTGGCCTTGCCTTCTGATAGAGCTTTCCACCCCTCCTTTCACCTGGGGCATTGGCTGTCATCCGACTCTTCCTCTGTGTGGCCCTGGTTTTTGTGTCGTTCTACTGACCGGATCTTCTCCGAATGCCCCACTGGTTGGAGGGTCGGATCTTCGCAAGGTCGAGGACGTTATAGCTTTAACACTACCATCCTTTGTGCTAAACCCACCAGTGCAGACACTATTGTATCCCTCCTTATCAGTGGGACTGTGTTCCGGATTGTCGGTCAATCCTCCTTTATCTCTCATCCACCCGACGAGGATCCCTTGACCTATGATCCTTTTCAGTGTCTTCCTGCCACCCCAGTGGATGCATTTGATGCTCTCTGCGGTTCTCCCCGAGTCCTTCTCCATCAGTACTCCCTTCCCCAGGATGGATGTCACGCTCTTGCCGATGCCATTCTGCGTGGCTCTGCCAGTGCTGTCTGTGACGGCTCTTATGATCCCGTTCTCCTCCGCGGTACATCTTCCTTCATCCTTTCCCCCAACACCTCCACCAAGTCTCCCACGGCGTTCCTGACTGGATCTAACCTTGTCAGTGGCTCCCCTGAAGATCAGTCTTCCTACCGCAGTGAATTGGCTGGCATCATTGGTGTCCTCACCTGCTGTATGGCTCTGGTGGACATCTATGATGTACCCTCCGGCTCACTCACCATTGCTCTTGATGGGGATACGGCTCTTCAACAGGCTCAGGGAACCTGGCCCTTGTCTATCTCTCAGAAATCTTTTGACTTTGTCTATGTCATTCGCAATATGCTCTCGGCTCTTCCAATCACTGTCACCTTAAAGTGGGTTCAGGGTCATCAAGAGGGTCTTTCTCTTGACTGGTGGGCGCTTCGCAATCATCAAGTTGATGGCATGGCCAAGGCATTTCTATCCATGAATCGTTCTTCTCCTTACCACTATCCCCGACTTGTGTTTGAGCCCTGGGCTCTCTCACAGAAGGGTCTCAAATGCTCTCGATTTGACAGAGATGCCTTGCACATTCTTATTTCAGGTCCCCCACTTCTTCACTATTGGCAAACTCACCACGACATCTCCATTCCACCACAAGTCTCCGATTCTATCCATTGGTGTGCCCATCACTCCGCTTTCAAGCGCCTCCCTCCTGGTATGCAGCGGTGGTTTGTCAAATTTGCTTCGGGTTGTATTGGTGTTGGCAATCAGCTACTTCATTACCAGCACCAGGATCACTCCCGATGCCCTCTGTGTGCCCAAGATGAGGAAAAGATTTCCCATGTTCTTTCATGTGCCGACCCCGGGGCTGTTCAGCACTGCTTGTCTTCCTTTCGGGGCCCTTTGCAACAGCGCCTTACTTCTGAGCTTACAGACCCTTCACTGGCTCTCGCCATTGTGGATGTTACCACCAGGGTTTGTCACGGTAGGCGTATCCACCCTTCCTCATACTCCCCTGATATTGCATCCGCTATAAGGGCTCAGCGTCGGATTGGCTGGCACAACTGGTTCCTTGGGAGGTGGACACCCCTCTGGCATCAGATTCAGGCTGACTATTATTCTTCAATTGGTAGCAAGCGATCTCCTCGTCGATGGGCCACTGCAGTGATTCATCAATTTTTCCTCACCTGTTGGGATCTCTGGACGTACCGAAACCAACGGCTCCATGGCACTGGAGGGTTGCTTGAGTCAGAACAACACCAATCTCTCAATGATTCCATCTCATCTGAATTGGCCATTGGCTTAGCTGGTGCTCTACCTCAATCTCACTCCCTCCTCCAGATTCCACTCCAAGTGCTCCGTGGTTACACTCTTACTGCCAAGCGTCAATGGCTTGCGACCATCCAGCTTGCCAGGAGACACTATGCAGTCCCTCTCCCTTCCCAGCAGCCGTATCGCCAGGAGGCTGCCTTAATGAGGGCTTGGCTGAATGGATCCTAACGGATGGACCCCACTTTTCACCCAGCGCTTTCCCCAGCGCTTTTCCTAGTGTCTCCACCAGTTGCTCCACCCGGTGACCTTCCTAGTTCTTCCCCCAGTTACCCACCTCTGCACCCTGTGCTGCTCCCAATATTTCACCCTTCCTCCTACCTGTTTGTCGGATTCTGCTACTGATATCCTTCAACAGTTTTCACCTGTACTCTCCCTGCTTGCTTTCAGGATTCGTTTGACAAATTTGTCGTTCTACAACTTGGGGCTTAAACTCTCTTTGATTGAGGCGACGTTAAAGTCTGGATACAGACTGAGTAGTTTAGATCCACCTTCGGTGGTTAAAGTTACTTAAATACGTATATTAATTAATTTAGGAACGAAAGTTCAACAGATTACACCAACAATAAGCATGGCGATGCAAATATTACTAGTAGCAGCTCCACTAATTGTAGTGGACCAAAAAAGAAAAAGAAAAGAAACGTCTATATTGATCCGGAAATAACAGCATCGATGAATGAAAGTTTATCTATTGGTGAACTAATGTAGAAAATAACAGTACATACATAATACAAACCTACTAATAATCTTGAACTTAATTTTGAGAATATTAGAAATTATGGAGGATTCATAATACGTTGCAATAGGAATAAATAAAGCATAATAGAATCTACATTTTAAAAAGGGAATATTGGAGTCGAGAAATAGAATTCACAATTAGGAGAGCAGAATCGAATTGTTGTTTGGTAGATTAATATTTTGGAATTAATACTGACTCAAGATTTCTTTTTTATTCGTGAATAGATTTAAGTGTTGTTCGTACAGAATAATAATTCGGTTCTGCTAGAGACTGAAATAAATTATTTTTATTCGAGAGTAGAGTAATGTGCATCACGCGCACAGAATTATTTTTTGTATGATTTTAAGGCAATGACTGGGGGTGGGAATTTCAGGGTGTCCAGAAATATTGCCGTGTTAAAATCACGCACAAAATTTGTGCGCGAGAAGTAAATTTGAACCCCGCGAAACAGTTCTCGGACGTGCTGTTGCTGTTGCTGACGTTATTGCCGTTTGCAGTTCAATTAGTGCTTTGCAGGGGCCCTGTGGAGTTGTTGAGTACGTAGTTATTGTATGTATTGTAAGTATGTGTCAGTAAAGTTATGGTAAGAAGTACTCATACAATAACGCGTACAATTTCTAATAGTACTAGTGTGCATCAAGTCAGATCAGAATTACCAAAGGTGTTCTGATCTGTACCAATTCTTACCAGTTCCAATTCTACCATTAGCCAACCAACCAAATTCATGTGTAAGCTATCAGCAAGGTATCTACACTTATAGGGTTGGGGTTAGATTTGAACAAGCAAGCTGTACAAGCTACTGGTAATTACGAGCTATCAGATTTACAAGCAAGCTACCTACCTTCATACCGATCATACCAATCGATTTATATTACTATTGAAGTTTCGTCATTCGCGCAAGCTATTTTTTAAATTCGAACAAGCAAGCTGTACGAGCTACCGGAAATTAGGAGGTACCAGATCTACAAGCAAGCTACCTACCTTCATATTGATCATACCAATTGATCTATACTACCAATGAAATGAGTCATTCGTTCGAGTTTTATTTTAAATTGGAGCAAGCATGCTGTACGAGCTACAGGTAATTACAAGCTACCAGATCTATCAGCAGATTTGAACACAGTGCAAATCTTTCCAGTCCCTAACCAAAATATAATTCAATCATCAACCCAAAACCAAACCAGATTTGAACACAGTGCAAATCCTGGCAGTCCCCAAACAAACTATAACTCAGTCATCAACCCAAAAACCCACCATATTTGAACACTGTGCAAATCCTGCCAGTCCCTGACCAAAATATAACTCATTCATCAACCCAAAAACCCACCAGATTTGAGCACAGTGCAAATCTTTCCAGTCCCTAACCAAAATATAGTGCAGTCATCAGCCCAAAAACCCACCAAATTTTAGCTCAGTGCAAATCCTGCCAATCCCCGACCAAAATATAACTCAGTCATCAACCCAAAAACTCACCTGATTTGAAGACAGTGCAAATCCTGCCAATCCCCGACCAAAATATAACTCATTCATCAACCCAAAAACCCACCAGATTTGAGCACAGTGCAAATCTTTCCAGTCCCTAACCAAAATATAATTCAGTCATCAACCCAAAAACCCACCAGATTTTAGCACAGTGCAAATCCTGCCAATCCCCGACTAAAATATAATTCAGTCATCAACCCAAAAACCCACCAGATTTGAACACAGTGCAAATCCTGCCAATCTCCGACCAAAATATAACTCAGTCATCAACCCAAAAACCCACCTGATTTGATTTGAACACAGTGCAAAACTTTCTAGTCCCTAACCAAAATATAATTCATTCATCAACCCAAAAACCCACCAGATTTGAGCACAGTGCAAATCTTTCCAGTCCCTAACCAAAATATAACGCAGTCATCAGCCCAAAAACCCACCGGATTTTAGCACAGTGCAAATCCTGCCAGTCCCCGACCAAAATATAATTCAGTCATCAACCCAAAAACCCACCAGATTTTAGCACAGTGCAAATCCTGCCAATCCCCGACCAAAATATAACTCAGTCATCAACCCAAAAACCCACCTGATTTGATTTGAACACAGTGCAAAACTTTCCAGTCCCTAACCAAAATATAATTCAATCTTCAACCCAAAAACCCACCAGATTTGAACACAGTGCAAATCCTGCCGACCCCCGACCAAAATATAATTCAATTGTCAACGCAAAAACCCACCAGATTTGAACACTGTGCAAATCTTTCCAGTCCCTAATCAAAATATAACTCATTCATCAACCCAAAAACTCACCAGATTTAAAGACCGAACCTACAAATCCTGCCCATCCCCAACCTAAAACAAACTGTGATTATCTATTCATATTATGTATCCAGTTCAGACAGCCATAGTTCTGACAGCAGTTCCAATTGAGTAGCAAGGGTGAATGTAACGACTAACTTTAAATTATTGTTTAATAGTACTATAGAGGGTTAGCTCTAAGTACAGTTTTGCGAGATACATATGCGCTCATAATATAACAGCCTTTGTATTTCGGATTCAAACAGCTATGTAATACTAATGGATTGAACAATAGAGTATTGCCTGACCTCAATGGCACTTTCACTCCATACGTGGGGAAGACAAAGTAATAAATCACCTCTTCATCACTTACATGTTTTGGAGCAATAACTGTCAGCCTTGTATAGAACATATCGGCATCGGTATGGCATTTTGAGGACTAATCCTTTCCAATAGCGAAGGCCATTGCATGATGGCCGATTGCATTCAGCGTTGTACGACTAACAACCTCATTCATCACAGTCGTTTCAAGGTTGACAAATTTGGACATTGGAGTTAAACTAAGCTGCATTTCCTTCACAATGTGTAGGGCTTTCTGTTCAAGGTTGTCTTTTGTTGTCGAGTCCACGTTGTTTTTGAAAACGTACACACCATTCCCTGGTTTCAATCGATTTGGTCTCATCCCAATAATAGCATATCCACTGTTTACACTGTCACATTTGGTTCCTCGGCCTATTTTGGGTTTAGATTGAACAATCTGCCCAGCGAATGTTCTTGTGATTTCTATATTTTTGGGAGTACCCAAGCGTCGTTTTGCAAATTGTGTGGAAGCTTTTGCAAAGATTCTCAATGATGGTTCTGATTCTGCAAATGCTAGAACAAACTTCTCGTTGGTACTATCCAATGTCTTGAAACTGTCTATAGACAAAGCTTGTGCCAAAGAATATTTCTTCTCTCCAACTGTTGTCCGGTCCCAATTTGTATCCATGAATTTACCTTGAAACCCATTCTTGTTAACTGTTTTCAATGCTATTTCCTCGACATGTTTGAAAATTGCATTTGGATCTCGATTCCTGTCCCCTTTTGCTGTCTTGTTAGGTTTTATCTCTGACAAGTGTTTGTAAGTCTGGTGGATTGTTGATGATGACGGTGCTGCGTTTTGGAGAAATTTTGAAGTCATTCTGTTTCTCTCAGTCTTCCCGCGTTTCCTCTTTGATTTTTGCTTGATTGCTTTTGCTGGCAATTGCTTTGTTGTTGTTTTGAATCCCATTGTTGTTGCCGGGACGAATTGCCTTTGCCGTGTTGGATCGATTGGTGTTGTTGGATCGATTCATTTTGCAGATCGATTGGTGTTGTTGGATCGATTGGTGTTGTTGGATCGATTGGTGTTGTTGGATCGATTCGTTTTGCAGATCGATTCGTTTTGCAGATCGATTGGCGTTGGATCGATTGGTGTTGCTGGATCGATTGGTGTTGTTGGATCGATTGATGTTGTTGGATCGATTCGTTTTGCAGATCAATTGGTGTTGGATCGATTGGTGTTGGATCGATTGGTGTTGGATCGATTGGTGTTGTTGGATCGATTCGTTTTGCAGATCGATTCGTGTTGGATCGATTCGTGTTGGATCGATTGGTGTTGGATTGATTGTTGTGGTTGGATCGATTCGATTTGCAGATCGATTTGTGTTGGATTGATTGGTGTTGGATCGATTGGTGTTGCTGGATCGATTGGTGTTAGATGGTTTCCAGTTGCTTCTATTCGATCGTTCCCGGTTGCTTCGATCGTTCCCGGTTGCTTCGATCGTTCCCGGTTCGTAGTGGAAGACCAATCAATTGACGTTGCCAATACCGATAGAGTTGCCAATGTTGGTGGAGCGCCGGTGGAGGAGGATGAGCGATTCGTTGCCGGCGATTTGCTGCTGTTGTTGTTTAGGGGTTGCGTCGTAGGAGGTTGTTGCTGCAGCTGATCTATGACAACATATAATACTAATTGAACAAAATGGGTGAGTATCTAGTGATGTAGTAGAGTAAATAATAACAACAGAAAAATATAATCTACATGCCACTAACCAAGACTGTTGCCGTCCGATCGATTCGAGGCTGACGCCGAAACCTACTTTTGTTGTTCCCTTCGATTTGTCCGATCAATTCGATGCTTCGATTCGTCTGATCGATTCAATGCTTACAATTTCAAGGGAAGGGGTTGCGCCGGTGGAGGAGGAGGAGGGATTCGATGCCGGCAATTCGTGTTCCCGGTTGCTGGTTCGATTGGCGATCCGGTCCTATGAAAACAAGATGATTGATTCGATGCTTACGATTTCAAGGGAAGGGGTTGCGCCGGTGGAGGAGGAGGAGGGATTCGATGCCGGCAATTCGTGTTCCCGGTTGCTGGTTCGATTGGTGATCCGGTCCTATGAAAATAAGAAGAAAAACAGAAAGGAAATACATTATCAGTAATGCCGGTGGAGTGGAACACCAATCAATTGCAGTTACGGTTGCCGTTGCAGAAGCCGATGCCTATCTCTCTCATTCTTACCTTTGCTTGTTAACGTTGTTGCCGAGACGTTGTTGCCGATTCTTTGCCGATTCCTTCTCCTTTGACGTAGTTCTTGCTGCTGCCGGCTGGTTGCTTCCGATTCGATGGTTGCGCAGCCTTCTTACTCCTCTGTCACGAAAAACAGTACCTCGTGCCTGTTGATATAGAAGCAATGGATAGAGATTTATTGCTTTCAAGACATATATGTTTGGGAGCCAATTCAAACAATATCTATCAGCAAACCACCTCTTGTCCAATGCGAGCTAATTCTTTTTCCAGTACAAGGCTGTTATTTCAGACTAAAATATAAGAGCACGGATAACCTGCCTAATACTGATAAAGAAGTATTAGGTGGAATCCCACGTTCACCGGCAGAGTGCCGAACAGCAACTCTACTCAAATAAGTTGGATGTCAGAAGGCTGATTATGAAGTGATTTTTTTTTTTTGTTGCAAGGTAGAAAAAGTGATTTTTTTGTCTGGGGCTAGAAAAAGTGATTTCTTTTGTCGCGAGGTAGAAAATAAAATTACTGTGTGTTTGTGTGAGAGAGATTTTGATTTTTGTTTTACTTTGATCCATCGAAGTATCTAGTACATCATGTAGAATTCTACATGATTTTGTAGTAGTGTAGAATCCTACACGTTTTTAGAACTAGATAAATTTTCAGTACTGAATCCGCGTCGGTTTCTACACGAAAAGATGTTTACAACTTACTAGATAATTTTTGGTATTGAATTCGTGTAGGATTCTACGCGAGTAGATTTCTACACGTTTTTAGTAATAGATATTTTCTGGTATTGAATGCGCATAGGTTTCTACACGAGTACATTTCTACACGTTTTTAGTACTAGATAATTTTTGGTATTGAATCCGTGTAGGTTTCTACACCAGTAGATTTCTACTCTTTTTTAGTACTAGATAATTTTCGGTATGGGGTAAAGAAGAACTTGCGAGAAGTCCACATATAAGAAAAAATAATTACTCAATTTGCGAACCGGATGTATGCTAGTGTTTTTCTACGTAGTTTGTCTATCCAAATGGAACACAAGATAATATTTTGGGTGTGAATCCAGGGCACAAACTGACTTATTGGGTAATGACTACCAAACTATCCCGTCCAAACTATGAGGTTGGGAAGGCAAAATTTGCATTGTGTTCAAATCTGGTGGGTTTTTGGGTTGATGACTGAGTTATATTTTGGTGGGGGATCGGCAGGATTTGAACTGTCTTCAAATCTGGTGGGTTTTTGGGTTGATGATTGAATTATATTTTGGTTAGGGACTGGAAAGATTTGCACTGTGTTCAAATCTGGTGGGTTTTTGGGTTGATGACTGAGTTATAGTTTGGACGGGGATGGGCAGGATTTGAACTGTCTTCAAATCTGGTGGGTTTTTGGGTTGACGATTGAATTCTATTTTGGTTAGGGACTGGAAAGTTTTGCACTGTGTTCAAATCTGGTGGGTTTTTGGATTGATGACTGAGTTATATTTTGGTCGGGGATTGACAGGATTTGCACTGTGTTCAAATCTGGTGGGTTTTTGGGTTGACGATTGAATTATATTTTGGTTAGGGACTGGAAAGATTTGCACTGTGTTCAAATCTGGTGGGTTTTTGGGTTGATGACTGAGTTATAGTTTGGACGGGGATGGGCAGGATTTGAACTGTCTTCAAATCTGGTGGGTTTTTGGGTTGACGATTGAATTATATTTTAGTTAGGGACAGGAAAGATTTGCACTGTGTTCAAATCTGGTGGGTTTTTGGGTTGACGATTGAATTATATTTTGGTTAGGGACTGGAAGGATTTGCACTGTGTTCAAATCTGGTGGGTTTTGGGGTTGATGACTGAGTTATAGTTTGGACGGGGATGGGCAGGATTTGAACTGTCTTCAAATCTGGTGGGTTTTTGGGTTGACGATTGAATTATATTTTAGTTAGGGACAGGAAAGATTTGAACTGTGTTCAAATCTGGTGGGTTTTTGGGTTGACGATTGAATTATATTTTGGTTAGGGACTGGAAAGATTTGCACTGTGTTCAAATCTGGTGGGTTTTGGGGTTGATGACTGAGTTATAGTTTGGACGGGGATGGGCAGGATTTGAACTGTCTTCAAATCTGGTGGGTTTTTGGGTTGACAATTGAATTATATTTTGGTTAGGGACTGGAAAGATTTGCACTGTGTTCAAATCTGGTGGTTTTTTCGGTTGATGACTGAGTTATATTTTGGTGGGGGATCGGCAGGATTTGCACTGTGTTCAAATCTGGTAGGTTTTTGGGTTGAAGATTGAGTTATATTTTGGTCGGGGATTGGCAGGATTTGCACTGTGTTCAAATCTGGTGGGTTTTTGGGTTGATGATTGAGTCATATTTTGGTCGGGGACTGGCAGTATTTGCACTGTGCTCAAATCTGGTGGGTTTTTGTGTTGATGAATGAGTTATATTTTGGTCCGGGATTGGCAGGATTTGCACTGTGTTCAAATCTGGTGAATTTTTGGATTGATGACTGAGTTATATTTTGGTCGGAAATGGCCAGGATTTGCACTGTGTTCAAATCTGGTTGGTTTTTGGGTTGATGACTGAGTTATATTTTGGTTAGGGACTGGAAAGGTTTGCACTGTGTTCAAATCTATTGAGTTTTTGGATTGATGGCTCAGTTATAGTTTGGACGGGGATTGGTAGGATTTGCACTGTGTTCAAATTTGGTGTGTTTTTGGGTTGACGATTGAATTATATTTTAGTTAGGGACAGGAAAGATTTGCACTGTGTTCAAATCTGGTGGGTTTTTGGGTTGATGATTGAGTCATATTTTGGTCGGGGACTGGCAGTATTTGCACTGTGTTCAAATCTGGTGGGTTTTGGGTTGACGATTGAATTCTATTTTGGTTAGGGACTGGAAAGATTTGCACTGTGTTCAAATCTGGTGGGTTTTTGGATTGGTGACTGAGTTATATTTTAGTCGGGGATTGACAGGATTTGCACTGTGTTCAAATCTGTTGTGTTTAAGGGTTGAGGATTGAGTTATATTTTGGTCGGGGATTGGCAAGATTTGCACTGGCTTCAAATCTGTTCAATTTTTGAACTGATGACTGAGTTACTTTTTAGTCAGGGATTGAAATAATTTGCACTGTGCTCAAATCTGGTGAGTTTTTGGGTTGTTGGGAGTCACAAAACATAAGAATACTGATCTACAAAGAAGAAAAGACAAAAACAAGCACATAACTTCACAGTACCCGACAGGAACAAACCATCATGAACAGCAATATACCTCCCATGGATTTGGATGGTCAGGAAATCAATGACAATGCCAATACAACTGTGGGTACAGAGAAGACACTAGAAGGAAAAACAGAGTCAAAAACAATTTCTGTCACGCTAGAAGCAGCAATCGATACAGCACCCGACAGGAACAATCCTATCATGAACAGCAATTTATCGCCCGCCAACAAACCTGCTTTGACGACACTAACCCCCATGGATTTAGAGGGTCAGGAAAGTAATGACAATGCCAATACAACTGTGGGTACGGAGAAGATTCTAGAAGGAAAAATGGAGTCAAAAACAATTTCTGTCATGCTAGAAGCAGCAAGCGATACAGCACCCGACAGGAACAATCCCATCATGAACAGCAATTTATCGCCCACCAACAATCCTGCTTTGACGACACTAACTCCCATGAATTTAGAGGGTCAGGAAAGTAATGACAATGCCAATACAATTGTGGGTACAGAGAAGACACTTGAAGGAAAAATGGAGTCAAAAACAATTTCTGTCATGCTAGAAGCAGCAATCGATGACAATGGTAATGCCAATGTGAATGTCGGCATTGTTAAGGAAACAAATTTAGAAAATATTGGACAGGACACGGTGAATTACAAAACGGTTGCAGGGACAGAGACGACAACAATCTCTGGTAATGACGCAACAGCAACAACAACAGAAATAGATGTGACGACAAATGAGACAACCCCACCGGACGACCACCAGATTGTTGAAAGGATGTCAGATAATCAAGAGACAAAGAATAAAGGGAAGCCAATCGGTTCAAAGAAAAAAAATGATCCTCTATCAAAATACAACAAACCCAATCTAGTGGAAATTAGAAAACTATCTAAAGAAAAAGCAATCGACATGATGTCTGGATCATGCAGTTACATCTTTCATGATAATGACAAGGAAATACCATATGCGATGCCAACTTTGGTGATGAGTTTCATATGTAAATGTGGGCAAGTTATGGGCCATGCAAAAAAAGCAAGTAAACACTTACAAAACTGCCAATCCATGGAAGACACTGTCCCAAAATGCATACCAGATGAAATGAATTATAGAGCTGAATCTCGATATGCATGGTATCAGAACAAGCTTCAGTTGAAATTGAGTCTTAATCAAAAAACATTTGCCTGTATCTGTGGTGAGATGCATGGAATAACAGCTTTTTCCACTCATGCTAATGCCTGTCAATTTGCTGCAGAGTGCGTCAAGGAATTTGAATTGAGGAATGCTACTCCTCAACCATTGAAATCTATGACAAATGGATCTTTTTCTAATGATGTTTTGCTTGAAATTTCTCAACCCAATCATTCAACATCTTACAAACGCATGAAATGTGAAGAAATGATACATCACCCATTTGTTACTATGACGTTTGAACAAGCTGCGTTTTATGTGCCAAAACTTGAAGATCCATTGTTTGCTACACAGCTGCAAATTGTTGATAGCATCCAAGCCAAAATTATGAAACATTGGGATTTTTTCAAGTCAGTTGTTTCTAAGGCAAGGAAAGCAGATCATTCCGCACAACCAATACAAGCATTCAGATATGAAATGCATCTGTCTTTCAGTCCAAAGCACCTAGCACAGAAACCGGCATGGAAAAGTTTTGTGATAAAACTGGTTTTGAAATGCGTCATATGGTTTCTTTTTTAAAATTTATTGAAGAAAGCACTATGACTATGTGTTTACCCCGAGCAATTCCAAAAGAAGAAATTCAATATTGGAAGGTTGCTACACCAAGCCTAATAATCACTGAAGTATGTGGTGATCAGGCCATGCACTTAGATTGATGGGACATGATTTTGAAAAACAATTTGGAATGCTGCTTACAGGAGGGCAGAGTACAACAAAAGTGGTTGAACCAAGTCAAAAAGAAAAGGTTGGTTATAGAACAGCAATTGATCTCATTCAGAAAAGTTTATCATCTGTTCGGGCTTTGAATTGGATAAATATTCCAGATTCATTTTTTCAGAAAATCAAAAATATGGGAGAAACAGAAGAAGCCTTGGATGAATATTTTCAAACAGCATTTGGTGATTTATTCAGGATTATTCATGGTGAACGTCATGTCAAATACGACAAAAATGAATCAATTACACCCAATCTGCTGTAAAATTTTGAATTCAAAGCAGCCAGACTCGTACGGTGTCCTTTGCTGTCTTTTTCTGAAATTCCAGGAGGAGTAATCCACGCTGGTAGTGGTTCATCCATAAACACGATCCGTATTTTGCTATTTTGGACTGCATATAACAAGACAAAAACAAAACAGTATGATGCTGGTTTACAGGTAACACTTCTGCAGAATATGGTTATGATTGCAGAGTCTGTTTGGAAACATATTGATGATTTGGACAAAGAATATATGATTCATCTACTCTACTATGCATATTACGTTTCAGCAGAAGCTTACAAGCCTACAGCCTCCGGAATGTTTACAAGTCAAGGCAATTTTTCTGAGGTGCACACACTTGTTTCAAAATTTCACATTATATGTGAATGTGAATCAGATGCAGAGAAGAATCAAAAAATGACTGAATTGCTTTCCACCTATACTAAACGTTTGTTCAAGGTTCAATATCACCGTGAAGCAAAAAAACATAAAAGAAACTATAAGGAAAATTAAGTTCTTTTCCCCCACGACCCCCTTTTTGTGGGGTCTAATACATGCAAAGGACAGATTACATTTAAAAAAAAAAATTGTTTGTTAGATGTTAATTTCTCATTCCCTATATGCTTTGAATTCATTTTGTGCGCGAGACATGCTCACACATACATCCAATGCACACACATGACACGTGCCCCACGCATGGTATAATTGGAAGACACATGTTGAATAGTTTTTAGAGTACTTTTCACATCATAGTATCTTCAATTCGGTCATCTTAATCAATTCCATTACTATGAAGTCCCAGGTTTGTGAAAAAATCTTTATTTTATTATCTATGATTAATCCAATTGACCTATTGCAAATTCTAACGCAATCTTGTTTCATTGTTTTTAATCTATCACAACAGTGTTAAGTCCCAGGTTCTCAAAATTGTTTGACAGGATAACGTAGAATTAGCAGGCAAACAATCAATTTGGAATTACTTCACACACTACTGTGTGGGTTTTGAAGGTATTTTGGTCCGTGCATTACCACTGCAATTTTTGCACACTTTTTTTCAAGTTGAAAAACCCATCCTAATCACGATAAAATAAACACTTCGAATACAGCAGCATCTAATCAATCATTCCTTTCAATATGGCGCCAACGAGAAAGGCTGTAAACTCCATTGATGACTCTAAGAAAAAGACTACCACTGTCACCAGAAAACCTCCATCTCCAGTTAAAAAAGAGAAAATCATTAAACCTAGAAAGTTGAGCAGCCCGCGCAAGTATCAGCAGAATGTGGTAGAAGTTTTCAAATTTTGCACGGATGATAGAATGATGGGTGCACAGCTTCTTAATGTTATGGGTGAAGCTGGTTTTGCGTTTCCTGTGTTGAAAGCAATCAGAGAAGGTAATTTGAACAAGTATCCTGAGCTAGGTCCTGATCATTTTGATGTGAGATGCACAGAAACTCTTATTCTGAGGGAATCACATGACACTAACAAAGCTCTAAAAGACACACCCACCAGCAAATATGGACATGTTGCTTTTGTTGCCTTCCCTAATCCTGACAGATACCCTACCATTGAAACACAGACTATGGAAGAATTCAGAGATTTGATCGTCAAGATTTTTTGTAGTGAAGAACAGAAAAATGCCGAAAAAACATTTCTTCCATTTTCTCCAACTCATATCAAAATCCCAAACAATGCCCCTCCTAATAGTTCCATTGACAAAATATTCAAGGATGATAGTACACATGCAATCTTTGAAACTTATCATTGTCCAGAAGAGGTGAATACTCCAGAAGAGAAATATTCATACATCCGTTAGAATGATTTGTGGGACATCTTCACACGCAAAAACAATGGTGAATACAGCTACTATGCAACACGCTTTGTTGGCTTCCCTGTAGGACAGAACTATCAGGATTAAAGTATCGTCTCCAGATTAACAGAAATCATGTCAATTACAAAGGGTCCATGCCACCTTAACAGAAGATTATCAGATAAAACCAAAAAGAATTATCGTATCAAAAACAATTGACATAATCGCATACCATCCCAAAACCAATTACATAACAAATACAAAAAAAACATATTATTCATCATCTTTTTCGCAACTGTCATAAATTGAAAAATCTAAATCAGCAAAGCATAACATTTGTGTACAAAAACAAAACATAATAAGTCCATTCCCGTACCAAAATTATAGAGATTTGAAGACAGTGCAAATCCTGTCAATCCCGGACCAAAATATAACTCAGTCATCAGTCCAAAAACTCAACAGATTTGAAGACAGTGCAAATCCTGCCAGTCCCCGACCAAAATATAACTCAGTCATCAACCAAAAAATTCACCAGATTTGAACACAGTGCAAATCTTTCCAGTCCCCAACCAAAATATAACTCAATCGTCAACCAAAAAATCAACCAGATTTGAACTCAGTGCAAATCCTGCCAGTTCCCGACCAAAATATAACTCAATCGTCAACCCAAAAACACACCTGATTTGAAGACAGTGCAAATCCTGCCGATCCCCGACCAAAATAGAATTCAATCGTCAACCCAAAAACCCACCAGATTTGAAGACAGTTCAAATCCTACCAATCCCCATCCAAACTACAACTCAGTCATCAACCCAAAAACTCAACAGATTTGAAGACAGTGCAAATCTTGTCAATCCCCGACAAAATTAATAGTCAGGCATCAACCCAAAAACCCACCAGATTTGAACACAGTGCAAATCCTGCCCATCCCCGACCAAAATATAACTCAGTCATCAATCCAAAAATTCACCAGATTTGAAGACAGTGCAAATCCTGCCCATCCCCGACCAAAATATAACTCAGTCGTCAATCCAAAAACTCACCAGATTAGAAGACAGTGCAAACCTTTCCATCCCCGACCAAAATATAACTCAGTCATCAATCCAAAAACTCAACAGATTTAAAGACAGTGCAAATCTTTCCAGTCCCTAACCAAAATATAATTCAATCATCAACCGAAAAATTCACCAGATTTGAAGACAGTGCAAATCTTGTCAATCCCCGACCAAAATATAAGTCAATCATCAACCCAAAAACTCACCAGATTTGAAGACAGTGCAAATCTGCCCATCCCCGACCAAAATATAAGTCAGTCGTCAATCCAAAAACTCACCAGATTTGAACACAGTGCAAATCCTGCCCATCTCTGACAAAACTTAACTCAATCATCAATCCAAAATCTCACCAGATTTGAAGACAGTGCAAATCTTGCCAATCTCCGACCAAAATATAACTCAGTCATCAACCCAAAAACCCACCAGATTTGAACACGGTGCAAATCCTACCAATCATCAACCCAAGTGCAAATTTTGCCAATCCTCGACCTAACATTAACTCAGTCGAATATTAAAATATTGACCAGATTTGGCCCAAATTTATGTCACAGGTACGTTAGGCAAGCAAATTGGAAATGTTTTCAACTATTTCAAATCTACATGGCTCTGAATATCCAGTTTTTTACCTAATATCATTGATCATTTTCACTACAATATTCTGAAACTGGTTGATAATGCTTGTGACAACTCATGCCATTCAAAAAGCCTATGAAGAGGCATTTAAAGCAAAAAATAAATTGATTACTTTTTCTCAGGGAAAGTTCAAAGCAAAAATTTGCTGTATCTGTGACAGGTTCATAAGAACAGGTGATGAAAAAAAACTTGACTTTAGTTCTCTAGCACATCCATATGTTAGAGATTATTTTCACAAGAAGAAAATCAAGTGGGACAATATGCCGTTTAAATTTGCTTCTGTGACAGCTAGAAACCAAGTTCTGAAACAATACACACAGAAATGAATTGCTGGGACTAGAAGAATCAACAATGAAAGAATTGCATTCAATGATTTCATTTTGTCACCAAAAACATATGCTATCAAGCCTTCTAGTGATAGAGAAGCTATTTCCCAATTTGGGTGCTGCAGCCAATGCTATAATGGTATTGAGAGCATGAAAAAGAACAATAATAAACAAGCCAAGCTTCCAAAATATGCTATAGCAAATGGACTCTTGCATGGATATCCTCCTAAGGAACTATTAGATTTGACAGCAACAGAACTTGCCATTATCTCAGATGTGAGAATCAGCCAACACATATTTCATTTCCATGCTGGACAGCATCAAATGATTAAAGGGTATCACTTTTTGAGAAGAAACAATTTGGAATATACAAGTGGTGTTATCAACTATCTGGAATCAATTGGGAAGAATCAAATCCAAGTGATCCTAACAGGATCATTCACTAACCAACAAAAACTGGCAGTAAAAAAGAAAATGGAGTTCAGAATACAAAAAGTGAAAAAAGCCTTGCATTGGATGAAACAAAATATGGGTTACCTTGAGGATGAAAACATAAATGATACTCATATCATTTTACCTCTTTTTGTTGACAAGACCAATCAAATACCATCTTCGAACTCAAACATTGAACAACAATTTGAAATGCATGTCATCTTTCCTGATGAGAATCTACCTAGCACAACCAATGAAGGATTTGACACAGATAAACATTTCAAGGACCACTGTATAGAAGATCTCATTGACAAGAATGCCACCATGATCTGTAGAACATCCAACAACATACTGAAAGATTATGAAGGGAACAATTTCTTGCGTTCTTTCCCACTTCAATTTCCATATGGCATTGGATCTGTTGATGTGGATGGAGAAGAGAGAATGAGTCCTGATTATCTGAAATATTTATCAGAGTTATCATCACCATGCTTTCATCAGGGTGAATTTGTAGCAGTTATGTACAATTTTGTACAAAGAGTCAAAATGGTGAAACATTCCTATTTAAAAACAACAAAAAACCTGAGGTGCAACTTTTCACAGCTTGACCCAGTTCAACTCAAACAAGCATCAATCAATTTTCTAGATGGAAATGTGGTGCCAGAAACAAATGAAGATTTTTTTCTATCTAAAATAAGGGGAGTAACAAGTTCAATGGGAAATACAAATGCAGCTTCTGATATTGCTAGAAAGAAAATGTTTCAACTGATGGCACATTATGGATTGCCTTGCATTCTATTCACCATCACTCCAAATGATTCAATCAATTTTAGGATTAGAGTGATGTCAAAATCCAAGGATGAAGAAGTTACTTCTGAGGATTTCCCAGATCTTTTTAAGCGAGAACAACCACCCATTGATGATTGTGATCTTTTTCAGTTTGTGACAGAGTGCTCATCAATAAGAACAACATATCCAGGTATTTGTGCTATTGAATTTGAAAATATTTTGGAAATAACCATCAAGTTCATATTGGGATGGGATAACAAGGAAGGTAACATCAAAGATATGGGTTTATTTGGAGATTTAGAAGCATATAGTGTTGCAGTTGAAGAACAAGGACGTGGCACTCTGCATGCACATTTTGTTTTGTGGATAAATAAATGGAATGATCTGCTACAAGATTTGCATACAGAGGACAAGCAAGATGGGGCAATAGAGACCATGAAACACTATGCACAAAACATACTGACAACAAAATTGTTTCAGAACTTTGATTCTATTCAGTGCAGGAATCCTGAGTGTTTGAGTTTGGTTTCAGAATCTTTTGAGAAATGCACAGAACAGGATTTAAGGAGATTGAGACTTAAACATGGTCACACATCACTGGGTGACAAAGCAATTTTCAAATGCAGAGCCTGCTCTAAACTTTACACAAGTGAAGATTTGGCGCGTGAAAGTTTAGATTTCCTCAAAAGTATACCAACATCAAATGAAACTGGAGAACAATATTTCATGTATCACAAGTTTTGGAATGGTGTGACTAAGCAATCAAAATGTCAGGTGACAATGGAAATGGTATTGCATAAAGAAACTGCTGCCCAAATTAAAAGTGGTCTTTTCCCGCGCCTTGGATCAATGAAATACAAAAAAAAACTTCACATTGTTAATTTGCTACGTAATTTTCATGCCTCAACACATGCAAGCTCATGTCACAAAAAGGACAAAAATGGTGAATGTAGGTTCAGGCTCCCGCTTCCTGCTTGTGATGAAACAAAGATACATTTTGAAGATGAAGAATTAACATCATTTGATTGGACAGGCAAATGCAACAAGAAACAATTGTTTGTCTGGGAACATGAGAGAACACATCAGGATGGTTTTGCCAATTCAAACAATAGTATTGTAAGTTCTATTTTTCAATGCAACAACAATGTTATTTGGGGGGTGGATGGTGCAGGGATTTATTACCTTACATGGTATGCCTCAAAAAGTACACAAAAGGATGATAAAGAAAAGATTAGTGCAGTTGCAGAAAAAGTAATCAAACAACTTGGTGAACAACAGAGACAAGAAAATGAAAATGTCACAATGAATGATGAAGAACATGATGAACCAAACACAGTAAACCACAGAAATGACTCTACAGCACAACTAAATGAAACAAATGAAGAAGATGATCTGATGAGGGAAAAGGTTGGAATAAGAGCTATTCTAAATGCATTGTTCAAAGTGACACAAGATAACATCACTTCAGCACCAATGGCTGCCTACCTGACAAGAAACCATACAAGATTTAGGTTCTCAGAAGAGTTTTCAACATTGGTGTTGAGCAATTATATTGAGAATGATCATGTTGTTGATGGTGTTCTAAAACTGAAAGAAGCCAATGAAAGTGACAATGAGGAAGACTTGCCAGTTTATTTATCAAAAGTTGCAAATTATATTTGCAGACCAACAAAACTAGAGGGTGTGTGTCTTTATGATTTTGCATCAAAGTATTATACAAAAATGAAAAGAAGTAGGACAACGCTGAACTTTACGGATAACCATCCCTCAAAAAACCATTCATTTTGTGATGAATACAAAAAACCTAAACTTCCAGGTATCTGTCACTATGATTTGAAATCGACATCAAACTTTAGGAACAAACAAATTAGGGATTTTGTCCCACAGCATGAAAATGAAGAACACCAGGAAATTGCTTTAGCAATGGAAGATTATGCTAAAAGAGCAAGTGTGTTATTTTCTCCATTCAGAAAGCTTTCTGACCTCCAATTGAATTCCAAATATCTTCCCTATTTTCAATCTTTTTTAGCAAATGGTTTGCTAAAACAAGAGCATCAGAATATTTTGAAGAATATTCAAAGGACACATAACAGCTTGATGGGTGGACGTGCAAAAGATGCACTAGAGAGAGTGACCTTACCACCAGATACTAGGTGGACACATGATGAATCAAATGCAGAAGACAACAACAGAAATAATATCAACATCTTGGATGAATTGGATCTATTTGGGAACACAGTTTTAGGATTGGATGATGACAACTGTTTTAGAACGAGTCATAATCTATTTTCCTTCAACACGTCAATCATTACTAAGGCAGGAAGCAATCATTGTGGACACAATTTGATTAAGGCACCAAATATTGACCAAACAAAAACAATATTTTGTTCAGCTTCTAGAGTATCATTAATGGAAGATGGTGAAGATACAGATATGGGCAGGGATTGGCATGAGCTTGACATCACAAACATGATTAAAGTGATGGTAACACACCATACTGTTGTTACAAATGAAGAGATCACAAACTTATCTGCCACAGGTACTTGTGAAAACATGATTGCATATGGTAAAGAGATATTCAATGGTGACAAACATCAAATGATAGCATTTGTATACATTGTCTCTGGATTTGCACTGAGAGTTTATGAAAAACAAAAGAAAAATGGAATGCAAAAAACAAGAAACACAAGGAGAAGATTATCTGGTGAATTGGGAAGACTTGCACCATTCAATGAATTTGGTGAGGAGGAAGAGAACGATGATTTTGACTCATCTATTTCAAGGCGTGACAAGATCAACTTCAGTACAACAGTTCAGTTGTTGAAAGAAATGCATGAACATAGACAACAATCCATAGCATTTCTATCAGGTGCAGGTGGTACAGGGAAAAGTCGCGTGATCAGAGCAATTCTGTCTTATTGCAAGGAATTCTGTGAAAATTTAAACATCAAGTTTACAAGGCAAACAATTGTTGTTACAGCTTTAACTGGATGTGCAGCAGTGTCAATTCATGGTAGCACTCTTCATCGTGCTTGCCACATTCCAGTGAAAGAGAACGATTCATCCCTTGAAAAATTAAGTGAATTCAAAGAAGATTGGGTTGACACAGAAATGATCATTATTGATGAAATATCCTTTGCAAATTATTCATTGTTAAACAGGCTGCATAAAACATTAAATGAATTGAAAGATGCTCCAAGAGCAAATACATTGTACGGTGGTATCAATGTACTCTTTGCTGGAGATTTCAATCAGCTACCTCCCATAAATGGAACCAAAATATATGATGAGCAATATACAACAATGTTCAGGGATGCTGTCAATGTGATGCTGGAATTAAAAACAAACCACAGGTTTCAGGAAGATGCATCATATGGAAAATTGTTAGAAAGAATTTTTAAAATTGGGCTTGGTGAAGAAGATGCTAAGCTTATCAACTCAAGGAAAGTAATTGAGAGTGATTCTTTACCAATGGCAATATCTTATGCGGTAGCAAGAAACAAAGACAGGTGTGCAATCAATGATGCAATTTTTGCCCTTCATTTACAACAAACCCATTCCAAGAACATTCAAGACCCTATTCCCTTGCACACCATATGCATTCGAGCATCCAATGTTGAATACAAATATGCCAAAAGCAGAAAAGATTACAAGGCCTTTCCAGATAAAGGAGATATATTTTACAGTTGTTGCTCTGATGCAGATGTTACAGAAAGAAGAGGAAGTACACATGTTGATCCATTTCTAAAGCTATATATTGGTTGTCCCATCATAGCAATATATCTGTTGAAGAATCTATAGCTAATGGTTCAATGTGTGAATTTAAAGGTTTGATTTTGAAACAAGAGATGAACAGGTTTGAAGCCCTTGAGAGTGTTGTGATCAATGGCTATTATGTCAATTGCATTGATGCTGATAAAATTGAATCTATACAAGTTATTCTTACAGATACCAATACTCCAGAAGAAGAACCCATATACAACCTCAAATTGCCCGAAAAAGATATTTATGCCTTGTGCAAGTATCCTTCTCTGTTTAGTGAGCACATCAGTCACAAATCATCAAGACAGAATTTGAGCATCAAACTCAAACGATTCCCTCTCAACATTTCCCATGCTAGAACTGTGCATAAATTACAAGGGCGTTCCATAGACAATATTTTGGTTTCAAGTTGCAACTATAGGATGCAACATTGGATATATGTTGTTTTATCAAGGTGTAAAACATTGAATGGATTGTACTTGAGAGATGAGATAGATCATACCAAAGTCAAGGGAATGTGTAAAGAAATTAAAAATTTCTATGATGAATTCCAGAAGGAAAAACAACCACCATCAGTGTTGATTGAAAAAGTTACCAATAGTTTCTAACAATAGTAAATCCTGCCCGTTCACAACCACAATATCACTCAGTCATCAACCCATAAACACACCAGATTTAAAGAATAAAACTCAATCCTCAACCCAAAAACTAGCCAGATTTGAACACAGTGCAATTCTTGCCAATCAAGGACCAAAATATAACTCAGTCATCAACCCAAAAACTCACCAGATTTGAAGACAGTGCAAATCCTGCCAGTCCCTGGCCAAAATATAACTCAATCGTCAACCCAAAAACTAACCAGATTTGAAGACAGTGCAAATCCTGCCCGTCCCTGACCAAAATATAACTCAGTCATCAATCCAAAAATTCACCAGATTTGAAGACAGTGCAAATCCTGCCCATCCCCGACCAAAATATAACTCAGTCATCAATCCAAAAACTCAACAGATTTGAAGACAGTGCAAATCCTGCCCATCCCCGACCAAAATATGACTCAGTCATCAATCCAAAAATTCACCAGATTTGAAGACAGTGCAAATCCTGACCCATCCACGACCAAAATATAACTCAGTCATCAATCCAAAAAATCACCACAATCCAAAAAATCACCAGATTTGAACACAGTGCAAATCCTGCCCATCCCCGACCAAAATATAACTCAGTCATCAATCCAAAAACTCACCAGATTTGAAGACAGTGCAAATCCTGCCCATCCCCGACCAAAATATAACTCAGTCATCAATCCAAAAATTCACCAGATTTGAAGACAGTGCAAATCCTGCCCATCCCCGACCAATATATAAGTCAGTCATCAATCCAAAAACTCACCAGATTTGAACACAGTGCAAATCCTGCCCATCCCCGACCAAAATATAACTCAGTCATCAATCCAAAAACTCACCAGATTTGAAGACAGTGCAAATCCTGCCCATCCCCGACCAAAATATAACTCAGTCATCAATCCAAAAATTCACCAGATTTGAAGACAGTGCAAATCCTGCCCATCCCCGACCAATATATAAGTCAGTCATCAATCCAAAAACTCACCAGATTTGAAGACAGTGCAAATCCTGCCCATCCCCGACCAAAATATAACTCAGTCATCAATCCAAAAACTCACCAGATTTGAAGACAGTGCAAATCCTGCCCATCCCCGACCAATATATAAGTCAGTCGTCAATCCAAAAACTCACCAGATTTGAAGACAGTGCAAATCCTGCCCATCCCCGACCAAAATATAACTCAGTCATCAATCCAAAAACTCAACAGATTTGAAGACAGTACAAATCCTGCCCATCCCCGACCAAAATATGACTCAGTCATCAATCCAAAAATTCACCAGATTTGAAGACAGTGCAAATCCTGACCCATCCACGACCAAAATATAACTCAGTCATCAATCCAAAAAATCACCACAATCCAAAAAATCACCAGATTTGAACACAGTGCAAATCCTGCCCATCCCCGACCAAAATATAACTCAGTCATCAATCCAAAAACTCACCAGATTTGAAGACAGTGCAAATCCTGCCCATCCCCGACCAAAATATAACTCAGTCATCAATCCAAAAACTCACCAGATTTGAAGATAGTGCAAATCATGCCAATCCCAGACCAAAATATAACTCAATCATCAACCAAAAACTCACCAGATTTGAAGACAGTGCAAATCTTGCAAGTCCCCGACCAAAATATAACTCAATCATCAACCCAACAAAAACTCACCAGATTTGAAGACAGTGCAAATCCTGCCCATCCCCGACCAAAATATAAGTCAGTCGTCAATCCAAAAACTCACCAGATTTGAAGACAGTGCAAATCTTGTCAGTCCCGGACCAATTTATTAGTCAGGCATCAACCCAAAAACCAACCAAAAACTCACCAGATTTGAAGACAGTGCAAATCCTGCCCATCCCCGACCAAAATATAACTCAGTCGTCAATCCAAAAATTCACCAGATTTGAAGACAGTGCAAATCTTGTCAGTCCCGAACCAAATTATTAGTCAGGCATCAACCCAAAAACCAACCAAAAACTCACCAGATTTGAAGACAGTGCAAATCTTGCCAGTCCCCGACCAAAATATAACTCAATCATCAACCAAAAAAATTACCAGATTAGAAGACAGTGCAAATCCTGCCCATCCCCGACCAAAATATAACTCAGTCATCAACCCAAAAACTCACCAGATTTGAAGACAGTGCAAATCTTGTCAGTCCCGAACCAAATTATTAGTCAGGCATCAATCCAAAAATTCACCAGATTTGAAGACAGTGCAAATCCTGCCCATCCCCGACCAAAATATAACTCAGTCATCAATCCAAAAACTCACCAGATTAGAAGACAGTGCAAATCCTGCCCATCCCCGACCAAAATATAACTCAATCATCAACCCAAAAACTCACCAGATTTGAACACAGTGCAAATCCTGCCCATCCTTGACCAAAATATAACTCAGTCATCAATCCAAAAATTCACCAGATTTGAAGACAGTGCAAATCCTGCCCATCCCCGACCAAAATATAAGGCAGTCGTCAATCCAAAAACTCACCAGATTTGAAGACAGTGCAAATCGTGCAAATCCCACACCAAAATATAACTCGATCATCAACCAAAAAACTCACCAGATTTGAAAACAGTGCAAATCTTGTCAATCCCCGACCAAAACATAACTCAATCATCAACCCAAAAACTAACCAGATTTGAAGACAGTGCAAATCTTGTCAGTCCCGGACCAAATTATTATTAGTCAGGCATCAACCCAAAAACCAACCAAAAACTCACCAGATTTGAAGACAGTGCAAATCTTGCCAGTCCCCGACCAAAATATAACTCAATCATCAACCAAAAACTCACCAGATTTGAACACAGTGCAAATCTTGCCAGTCCCCGACCAAAATATAACTCAATCATCAACCCAACAAAAACTCACCAGATTTGAACACAGTGCAAATACTGCCCATCCCCGATCAAATTATAACTCAGTCGTCAATCCAAAAACTCACCAGATTTGAAGACAGTGCAAATCTTGTCAGTCCCGGACCAAATTATTAGTCAGGCATCAACCCAAAAACCAACCAAAAACTCACCAGATTTGAAGACAGTGCAAATCTTGCCAGTCCCCGACCAAAATATAACTCAATCATCAACCAAAAAATCACCAGATTAGAAGACAGTGCAAATCCTGCCCATCCCCGACCAAAATATAACTCAGTCATCAACCCAAAAACTCATCAGATTTGAAGACAGTGCAAATCTTGTCAGTCCCGAACCAAATTATTAGTCAGGCATCAATCCAAAAATTCACCAGATTTGAAGACAGTGCAAATCCTGCCCATCCCCGACCAAAATATAACTCAGTCATCAACCAAAAAAATCACCAGATTAGAAGACAGTGCAAATCCTGCCCATCCCAGACCAAAATATAACTCAATCATCAACCCAAAAACTCACCAGATTTGAACACAGTGCAAATCCTGCCCATCCTCGACCAAAATATAACTCAGTCATCAACCCAACAAAAACTCACCAGATTTGAAGACAGTGCAAATCCTGCCCATCCCCAACCAAAATATAAGTCAGTCGTCAATCCAAAAACTCACCAGATTTGAAGACAGTGCAAATCTTGTCAGTCCCGGACCAAATTATTAGTCAGGCATCAACCCAAAAACCAACCAAAAACTCACCAGATTTGAAGACAGTGCAAATCTTGCCAGTCCCCGACCAAAATATAACTCAATCATCAACCAAAAAAATCACCAGATTAGAAGACAGTGCAAATCCTGCCCATCCCCGACCAAAATATAACTCAGTCATCAACCCAAAAACTCACCAGATTTGAAGACAGTGCAAATCTTGTCAGTCCCGAACCAAATTATTAGTCAGGCATCAATCCAAAAATTCACCAGATTTGAAGACAGTGCAAATCCTGCCCATCCCCGACCAAAATATAACTCAGTCATCAATCCAAAAACTCACCAGATTAGAAGACAGTGCAAATCCTGCCCATCCCCGACCAAAACATAACTCAATCATCAACCCAAAAACTCACCAGATTTGAACACAGTGCAAATCCTGCCCATCCCCGACCAAAATATAACTCAGTCATCAATCCAAAAATTCACCAGATTTGAAGACAGTGCAAATCCTGCCCATCCCCGACCAAAATATAAGTCAGTCCTCAATCCAAAAACTCACCTGATTTGAAGACAGTGCAAATCGTGCAAATCCCACACCAAAATATAACTCGATCATCAACCAAAAAACTCACCAGATTAGAAGACAGTGCAAATCTTGCCAGTCCCCGACCAAAATATAACTCAATCATCAACCCAACAAAAACTCACCAGATTAGAAGACAGTGCAAATCCTGCCCATCCCCGACCAAAATATAACTCAGTCGTCAATCCAAAAACTCACCAGATTTGAAGACAGTGCAAATCTTGTCAGTCCCGGACCAAATTATTAGTCAGGCATCAACCCAAAAACCAACCAAAAACTCACCAGATTTGAAGACAGTGCAAATCTTGCCAGTCCCCGACCAAAATATAACTCAATCATCAACCAAAAAAATCACCAGATTTGAAGACAGTGCAAATCCTGCCCATCCCCGACCAAAATATAACTCAGTCATCAACCCAAAAACTCATCAGATTTGAAGACAGTGCAAATCTTGTCAGTCCCGAACCAAATTATTAGTCAGGCATCAATCCAAAAATTCACCAGATTTGAAGACAGTGCAAATCCTGCCCATCCCCGACCAAAATATAACTCAGTCATCAATCCAAAAACTCACCAGATTAGAAGACAGTGCAAATCCTGCCCATCCCCGACCAAAATATAACTCAGTCATCAATCCAAAAATTCACCAGATTTGAAGACAGTGCAAATCCTGCCCATCCCCGACCAAAATATAAGTCAGTCCTCAATCCAAAAACTCACCTGATTTGAAGACAGTGCAAATCGTGCAAATCCCACACCAAAATATAACTCGATCATCAACCAAAAAACTCACCAGATTAGAAGACAGTGCAAATCTTGCCAGTCCCCGACCAAAATATAACTCAATCATCAACCCAACAAAAACTCACCAGATTTGAACACAGTGCAAATCCTGCCCATCCCCGACCAAAATATAACTCAGTCGTCAATCCAAAAACTCACCAGATTTGAAGACAGTGCAAATCTTGTCAGTCCCGGACCAAATTATTAGTCAGGCATCAACCCAAAAACCAACCAAAAACTCACCAGATTTGAAGACAGTGCAAATCTTGCCAGTCCCCGACCAAAATATAACTCAATCATCAACCAAAAAAATCACCAGATTAGAAGACAGTGCAAATCCTGCCCATCCCCGACCAAAATATAACTCAGTCATCAACCCAAAAACTCATCAGATTTGAAGACAGTGCAAATCTTGTCAGTCCCGAACCAAATTATTAGTCAGGCATCAATCCAAAAATTCACCAGATTTGAAGACAGTGCAAATCCTGCCCATCCCCGACCAAAATATAACTCAGTCATCAATCCAAAAACTCACCAGATTAGAAGACAGTGCAAATCCTGCCCATCCCCGACCAAAATATAACTCAATCATCAACCCAAAAACTCACCAGATTTGAACACAGTGCAAATCCTGCCCATCCTCGACCAATATATAACTCAGTCATCAACCCAACAAAAACTCACCAGATTTGAAGACAGTGCAAATCTTGCCCATCCCCGACCAAAATATAAGTCAGTCGTCAATCCAAAAACTCACCAGATTTGAAGACAGTGCAAATCTTGTCAGTCCCGGACCAAATTATTAGTCAGGCATCAACCCAAAAACCAACCAAAAACTCACCAGATTTGAAGACAGTGCAAATCTTGCCAGTCCCCGACCAAAATATAACTCAATCATCAACCAAAAAAATCACCAGATTAGAAGACAGTGCAAATCCTGCCCATCCCCGACCAAAATATAACTCAGTCATCAACCCAAAAACTCACCAGATTTGAAGACAGTGCAAATCTTGTCAGTCCCGAACCAAATTATTAGTCAGGCATCAATCCAAAAATTCACCAGATTTGAAGACAGTGCAAATCCTGCCCATCCCCGACCAAAATATAACTCAGTCATCAATCCAAAAACTCACCAGATTAGAAGACAGTGCAAATCCTGCCCATCCCCGACCAAAATATAACTCAATCATCAACCCAAAAACTCACCAGATTTGAACACAGTACCCCCCCATACACTCCGTCTAGAAGGTTACGTTGTCAACTCTTAGGGTTAGTGATAAACGTTCAACTTTCAACTAACAACTCCACCAATTGTTGTTGCTGTTGCCAACGTTATTGCCGTTTGCGGTTTGATTGTTGTTGCTGTTGCCGATCATATTCTTAGTGGAAAAATAATTTGCAAGCAGTGAAAATCACACTGTAAAATCACACTGTAAAATCACACTGTAAAATCTAACTGTACCGTACGGTAAGATTACTCGTACCGAACATTTGAGTGATTCCCGGCAGTAATAAAGTAATAAAAGTTCGCCACCAGACTAATAAATTTATTCTCTAAGTAAACGATTGATTCCATTTTTAATCCATATTCAATATAATTTGGCAGTCGAGGCAGCCTCGACTGCCAGATTTTCTAAGAGAAAATAAACTCCATCGGAATCTTAGAATTGTACTAAAATCAAAAATTTTAGTCCCCAACGGCTCTTGCACCTCTTTTGCCGCGCATGCATCAACAGACGTAAACAGACAGTTACTTAGAGATTCCAAATTCCAAGTTTGCTCTGAGTGATAGTTAATAAAAAATATCCATGCGTTGAATCTATTCAATCTATTCACTTGTGAATATTTTTTATTACTCTGGTCGTTTATTACTTTATTACTGCCGGGAATCACTCATTTAAAATAATTTACTCCTAATTCGTTGGAGTGGCTCGCTCAAACATTTTGGTACATGCATGTCAAGGGACAAAAATTATTCTAAAATTCATACTGACTACGTACTGTTACTTCGTGTTAATATTTTGCACCTCGGTTTGTCGGCTTTTTTTATCAACATTACAATCAAACGTTATGATTGAAAGTTGCCACCAAGGTAGATACATAGACTAAATTTAAATAGAGTACCAACGTATTATTATACAGCACACTATTAGCTTACTCAGACGGGACCAATTTAGCAGCAATAATAGGGGGGATTGGCACTTAGTGTCCTCATTCAATATTAATCTATACTTAATTCAATTTGTGAGATATTCTTCGAGTTCATCGACATGTAATGGTACACTGCTGAGATAGCCGTCAAGTTTATTGCTGAGATCAGTGTTGGCTTCCATTAAGATAGTCATCAAGTTCATCGAGAAAAGCTTTTGCTTCCATAAGTGTCTGGATAGGATTCAGTTCTAATGATTCAATGGAAGAAGAAAAAGAAGATGAAGAAGAGTCTGGAGGGGCAACTAGTCATTCCTCACCGGAATCAGGGTCTTCAAATATGAATGGCCCGTAAAGAGGTTGTTGCTGGTCTTCCTGTTCAGGCAAAGAAGGAGGAGCAGAGACAACATTGGTGAGACTGTTGGACTTCGTTACCTTAATGGGTTGAGATGATGGCTGTGACTGCTGATCATCTCTTTTTCTGCTCCTAGTAGATCGTTGGCGGGGAGAAGCTGGCGTCTTCCATGTAACAGAGCGCCGCCCTCTTCTATGGGAACCATCCATGGATCGGCTACGCAACAGGGAGCGTCCACGCAATGGGGAGTTCCCTTCCACCGGTGATCTTGGAACAGCAATTGGAGCGGACGCCACAGGATCAGGAGCAGATTGCACGGACTTTGGTTGTTTAAATGTTTCGGGAGTTGCCAAAGGTGCTGGAGGATCAGGAGCAAAATAGTTCAACTTACAGTACTGGACAGAGCCGACAGCCTCTTCAATGTATGTTGATTCTTTGTTATCTTCGTCATCAATTGCTTCCTTGAACAAGATCTGAAGGATGCGAGCTGTGTTTCCATCATCATCAACTGTCACCTTGAAGAACTTGACGTCAAATTTTGTGTCCATGTCATAGTCGAAGCGGAAAAGACCAATGCTTCTGATCCTGCAATCCTTGTAGTGTCTCTCCATCTTGACAGCATTCCTTCCAAAACTCTTCATCGCATCGTGGGTCTTGGGATATGTCTCAACTTCAACTGTTTCAAAGGCAACGCCACCCCCGGTGACAGTCCGGTCATCACTATCCACCATATCATCCACAGATTGCTTGACAACCCTCCTGTGACTTGTTACATCCAAACCAGTTTGCAACAAGGCTTTCCTCATGAAGAGAGGCCACACAAGTTTAATCTCGAATACGCGGGGACTCTTCCATTTGAATTCGAAGTCTTTCTTGGAGGTTCCATTCTGAATAAGCATCCACATCAAAGCATAGCCTTCATCTCTTCCTTTCTCAAAATCAAAGTCTTCCCACCTGGCTGAGAGCATGCAGTAGTTTAGAGTTCCAGCAATAGGTTGCTCTCTAACAGGACCGTGCATTTCGAGACACTTCAAGTGCTCCGCAAGTTGATCAACATCATCTTTATGACGTGACTTCTTGGACGGTGTTTTGTTTGGTGTGCGAGCAGGCATTGGTGGTATTTCTTCGTCCGAAGATGATTCCGGCTCACTTTGGTGTCCTTCAAGCTCGGGTTCTGATTCGCTTCCTGAATCAGATGCTTCTGCTGCTGGTTCTTTTGTGCCAATCGGATCTGTGAGGGCATTACTCTTATGAGGAAGGAAAGGCTCTTCAAGAAATTGATGACCTGCCTCGTAGAGACTTTTTGCAAGCTTTGCTGCTTTCTGAAAATACGTTAGAGACGCAATTAATTCAACCACACCTGCAATGAAAAAGGACTTACAATTGCTTGATAGCACCAGGATGATTGCTTGATGTACGACCTTGCAGCACCAGAGGTCTTGTAGTTCGAAAGTGAGCCTGGGGAAATATCTGGATTGAGACCCTCTTCACCGCTTGTTATAAGACCAGTATGGAACAGCCAAACCAGTTTTTGGTTGACTACAGACAGCCTTTCGTACTCCTTTATTGGATTGTCCTGAACTTTGGTCTTTGCTGCTGTTCAAGGCATGGTAAACTATGAGACCAACTGCAGAATTGCAATACAGTCGCTGGTCACGCTGCTGCGGACCATTGTCTTTCATCTACATGCTTTTGCTAGTAGTGGGTGATTCCCAAGCAAGTTTTCCAAGCAGATTAGTAAGCGTTCCGAGCCCCAAACATGGATCCCGCAGTTTTTGTATCGATACAAGGTCCTGTCACATGATAATTTCATCCATTAAAGAAATTTCACCATTTTTAATTGTCTTTAAGAGGGAAGAATGATTGCTGTTGTGTAACAAATTGTTTGCGCCGGCCCGCCGGCCTTAGAGGCCGGATGGATCGAACTGAACACCAAGGTTGATACGATGGCACAGAGGGGGCTATGGGAATCCTAAGTTTGTTATCGTTAATTAATTTTAATTTTAATTTTTTAATGTGAATTAATATTAATTAATATTAATTTTCATCTTTTTAATATTAATTAATATTAATTTTCATCTTTTTAATATTAATTAATATCAATTTGTGTTAAATAATAGTTTTATTTTTCATTTCTAATTTATGGACAAAATCTACATAAAATTGATTAATTTGGGCGCAAAATTCTTAGTAACTCTTACTCCGATTGTGAATCATTAATTATTAATGACTCATTCCAAAACTGAAATCCCGTGAAACATTGATTTTTCACCCGCGAAATTCTTAATTCCGGCCGCTCCTGTACCGTACAGTACGGTACGGTAGACACGAAAGGAATAATAAAAATAACACTGTAAAATCACACTGTAAGAGATCACTCTCTATTTTCGCACAGTGTGAGCGCAATAAAAAAGAGTATCTTTCATGATCGGAATGCTTTCGAAGGAGAAGAGTACGAGTATCTTCATGATTGGAATGTTTTTGAACGAGTGGCTTGGATGAAGGTCTGTCTGTCTTCCAATTAAAAAAAATCCTTCCGACTAGTGGCTCAAACGAAGGTCTGCCTCTTGTCTTCCGAATAAATCTTTACAAAATTCTTTAATGTTCGTGGTACTGTACCGTATGGTACTGGTACAGGTACAACTTCTACATGCTTTGTACACAAATGAACAGTTACTTGTTGATGCCCGTTTTTTTTTTTGCAACGGCGTTGCAGAAAATGCCCTTTTCGTAGTTAAGGGAACTGCCGGTCTGTTTGTGGTCTAATATTTCTCTGATATCCACTACGATTGAACGGCTCGGCGTTCAATCAGATCTATTCTGACTACCGGTGGGCTCAGTCAGTTAGATCTTAGGCTTGTAGTTCTACAGTAGGACGCAAGAACGTCCGATGCAAGGTTTAAGGTTGAATAATCAAATAATCTAAAAGTATAAGCGTGTTGGCTTGCTGCTGGAGAGCAAGTTACCGCTTTAAAGCGTGCTGCCGCTAATACAGCACGATGAAATTACGAGTATTTTGTACGGTAAATTACCGACGAGTATTTTGTACGGTAAATTACCGTATTACGGTAAATTACCGTGTTACGGTGAATATCGTGTTGCCGCTAATACAACACGTATTTTGTGCAGCAGACAAAACAAAACAAGTTCGTGAGCATGAAGATCGAACCTCTGCTGTCTTTTCTTGAAAACAGAACACTTAATGAGATGACTAGCATATGCTAGTTCCTGCCGTGTGTTCTCTCTTTGATCTCTAAGTATCGATAATTTCGATCGTACGAGTGACGATCATTTTGGCTCGCAAGATTGAGCCATTTGGTCAATAATGAGATACTTGGCTCGCAAGACTGAGCCATATGATAAATAATGAGATACCCGGCTCGCAAGATCGAGCCATTTGGTCACCAAAATGAGATAGTTTGGCTCACAGATTGAGCCATTTGGGCCATAAGGTTAAACATTATGATTCGCGTACAAGCAAGCTGGACGCGTGTGGGTAAAGAATGAGATGCCACTGTACCAGTGTTACATACGGTTATGCTGGACATGAAAGGAATTTAATACAACCCACCCTCATTTCAACCCCAAATGTTTTTGACTTTCGTTGTTTGGTTTTTTGCAACGGCGTTGCAGGAAATGCACTTTTCCTAGTTTTGGGAACGGTTCACATTTGTTCCATTTCTCCATATCAAACATCATTATAGGATTTGTTGTTTTCCCCCCCTGGCAGATGTAGTACAAGTATGTACTAATATCCCTCAGCATCGTTGCAGGTTTTCTTTGTGAAATCAATGTCACGCTCACATTTACGTTAAGCATTGTCAGTTTTTGAGAAATGGTATTGAGATATGGTTACCCATCTGGTCTTGTTACGCCTTTCTTCTATTGTTTAATCAGTTGAAAGTTTTCAAATAATTTACCGATCAAATGTTTTGTTGTGATGGAGGATACCATTCTTTCCACAATCACAACTCTGGTTCTTTTCAAACAACCAAAGAGCTTCTTTTTCGTCCAACCTTTTCACATCAGAGTCTACAAAATTCCTATCACATTTGAAATCAGCAATGACACCTTCTATGAGTGGTAGTAAGCGTCGACCCCAACCTACATCTAATGCCGCAACACAATATACTAAGAAGAGTCGTAAGACCCACCGTCAATCTGAGGCAACACCAAGGTATATTTCCCAAGATTCACCTGAAGAACCTCCTCCCCTGCAAGCAGGAACAAGTAACAAAGTACTTGCCAATCCGTTGCAACAAGTATTGTGAATTGATTCCCGTCAAAGTTCCGATGCACCGCCAAACATAAACGGAGAAGTTCGTAATTCCAATTTAATTCCCCAACAAAGGAAACCTACACCAACTTATTCAGAAGGAACACTTTCTGCTTTACAAGATAATGTGGATCAACAAAAACATTGGAGGTCTGTGGAAAAGAATCTTAGATTGGCACTGAATGGTCAGTTGTATGCAAGTGCAGATTTTGCGAGGGCCCTAAGTTCCAAGGTTGCAACATGTTTTACTCAATTGATGACCAAGGGTTACATGTTATCCAAAATTATTCAATCCAAACCCAGGTCCAATTTCAGGAAGAAGCTGTCTACTCCGTCTCCGAAAAGAAAAAGGGAAAGAACAAGAAGGAAAAAACCGACAATAAGTTGAGTGCGTTAGGCCCTATTCCTCGCCAAATAGACGTGATGGTCATTCTTTTGTATAAAGTCAACAGCGGCGTCACTGGAGTGTTGGGATTATTGAATAGGAAGGAAATAAGCAATCAATTGAAGGACTATGACATGAAAAACAAGTGGGACAATTTCGAGTCTCTGTTATGGAATGTTCATGGTGAAACAGTAGGGGGTTATACTAACAGCCATCTGTATGGGCCTAATGTGGTCAACTACGTAACAATGAAGAAGTACATGATAATGTACTGGGAGATCCTTCTTTGGTACATCGAGAATGCGAAATATCCACTGGCTCCTGAAAATATGGATCAGGGTTTGTGTTTCTATACTAAAGGTGAGGACGGTCATCCACATGAGTCACAAAAGTACGTCACTGCAATGAAAGAATGCTTTGATGACATTATTGCCAAGTCATCACTCCGGATTTCAATGAGTCAAAGCTACAATCAGGATACCTTAGACAAATATTTAAAGTTGATGCGTCTTGAAAGCTTACAATTCCTACCCATACACAGGCTACAGTTGGTACATTGGAATGAGTCTGAAGATTATGTGTGCAACAAATTGCTGATGAGTATAACCAAACAAAGAACAGCATTTGGCCGGGCCCTTTGTTTGCTTTGGGTAAAATTTAAAGGAGAGTCAAAAATAATTTTTTGAAAACTATCTCTGTGTCACCTCGACATAAAACTTTTGACGCATGAAGATTTCTATGAATACTTCTTACCCGAATTATTTCTGAATTTGTTCATCTTGGGAACCACGGTAGTTTCAGGGGAGAAGTCGGTGAAAGTAGGTTTTCATCAACAAGGGGGCAACATGCCAAACACCAGTCAAGTGATATTACCTCTACATTGGCCATCGGTATTCCACTATGTCCTCCACTACAAGGAAATGGTAACAAACTTGTATGACATCCATTTTAATTTCAATGATAACAATGTTACTCTATCACCATCCCAAGTTGGCAAAGGAAATATATGTATGACACCCTTTACCGTTAAACAAGGAATCATATATTTGGTGAAAAAGTGGTTGATCAGGAAAATGGTAGATCTGGGCGACAACATTGGGCAAACTGTATCGGTTTTTTCGATATGCCATGTAATTTGTTCATTTATCAAGTATTATGTGCGTCAATGATTGAAGGCAATGTCGATCAGATTCATTATTTGTTTGATTGTTCTATGGACAATGTTTGCAAGGTAATTCTGCCTAAAGTCTTAACAGTAAATCGAAATGGGCTCTTTGGTTATGAAGATGTGATGGAAACAATTGAAGATTTGGTATTGACAGAGCGAAGATTTCTGGGTTGATTGGCAGCAAGCATTCTCCTTGACGCTGGGCTACTGCTGTCATTTAATAATTTTTCCTCAGTTGCTGGGATCTCTGGACGTATCAAAATGAACGGCTCCATGGTTCTGGAGGAATTCTTGCGGCCAAACAACACCAATCTCTAGATGCTTCCATTTCATCTGAATTGGCCATTGGCTTAGCTAGTGCTCTGCCCCAATCTCACTCCTTTCTACAAACTCCCCTTGTAGTCCTTCAAGATGACACACTTACTGCAAAGAGGCAATGGCTTACAACCATTCAGCTTGCCAGGAAAAATCTTGTTGTACCTCTCCAGCCTGCGCAGCCGTACCCACAGGAGGCTGCACTGATTTGTGCATGGCTGAATGGATCCTGAGGGATGGGGCTTTGCCTCTTTCTTCTTGACTTGGTGTCTTCACGCTTCCCCTGCTCCATTTGCTTCTTTTCCCTTCACTTCCTTCCAAGTCCTTCTTCTTTGGGACTTGCTTGTTATTTCCCTGCTTGATGCCGGAGGTGGTGCATGTTGTATATACAGGTGTATCCAAGTACATCTATTACAGTGCCATCCACTTCCTTTGTTACTGGGACCTTCCCCTGTTATCTTTCTTTCCCCTTCCTTCCAAGTCCTTTGTCTTTGGGACTTTCATGTTATTTCCCTGCTTGCTGTCCAAGATTTGTTATGCTTTGTCGCTCTACAACTTTGGGTCCTGACTCCTTGATTGAGGCGACGTTAAAGTCTGGTTACAGACTGAGTAGTATAGATCCACCTTCGATGGTTAAAGTTGCTTAAATCCATATATTATTATAATTGCTCCGTATGGACAATGACAAACCTCTCCCTGCTGAACCTTCTGAAGTTTCAGCCACCAGCACCTTTCACTTTTCCATCAGCCTCTTTGCAGATCTCACACATCTCTAGCTCACTGATCTTTCTACATGTCAAGATAAAGCTTTTGGCCTACAATGACTCTCTTCTTGGTTGCGCCTATATCACTGACATCCTTCCCAAGAGCCCTGCCTTCCGCCTTTTCTCTTCACACAAGACCTCTCTCTCTCTCTCTCTCTCTCCAAGCTTCCGGGTGCATTCATTATCTCCATTAGTCACAATCGTGTCTTTAATGCCGCTGATGTGACTACAGCTCTGCATACCTCCCACGATCGAGGGGTGGGGGATCTATCAGAGATACCCATTTCATTTGCCTTTGAAACAAAATTAACTATGACGGAGGTTTGCAAACATGCTAACAAGTATGGTCGATTTGCCCCAAACACCTCTTGGAAGGAACCCACTGATACCAATGACCCAACATTCTTGGATCACATTTCATCCATAAAAACGATCAAGCACAGCAACAAGTACTAGAAGCTGATACAGTCACGAATTAGCAAGGTTGACTCCACTGAAGCTCTGTATGCCACCATCCAAAAGCATTTGGCGCCAACTGAAGATGATAAGGCTGTTGCTATTCCTACTATTGGTATAGCATCACTCAGAGCCATCACTAGGCTCCATCAAGCTGGTAACTCTGTATTGCCCTTAAATGAAGACTCTCTCCCAACTGAGACAATTGAGCTCTTAATCAACGCAATCAATTCTAATGCTATCACTCCTGAAGACCAAGCTCTGGTTCATTTCACAAGAAGGAACCTAAAACCATTGTCTACATGGAAAGATTGGGAAGCAGGCAAAGAAAAACAGCTTGATCAGTTTGAAGACCGGGAAATGTTTGGTGCTCCAATACCATATTCCAAGGATCCAGATGCTATCATTCTAAGAACTCATTGGCAGTACAGTTTAAAAAGGAATGGTGTGAGGCAAGCGAGAAAGTGTTGCAATGGAAGCAAGTATGCAGCTCCAACCCTCTATGCCATTGCCATGTCATATTCATCATGTGTGGAACATCCCATCCAACGATTGTTCTTTGCTATTGCAGCAACCCTCAATCTCAAGGTATCAGTCTTTAGCCGGTTGATGAATAAGGTTTTCATCGTCACCAAACTCTTTTCTTTGGGAATCCCTCCTGTCTTCAGCCAGACAGCAATGGGTGAGAAGCCATCATTGGGTCCTATAACAAGGGTTGTTGACGTGATGGTAAATCTTTTTCTGCATGACTTGGGTTCACAGTTGATAAAGAAGGTCTGCATCATGGGTCCAAAGGAGCCAATAACTTGTTTCCAGGACTACAACATGAAAGATAAATGAAAAGCCTTCCAGAAAGCGCTCATTTCTGTTATCAAAATTGATGATACTAGTACAGCAGGTATAACAGAGTACACCCGTGTCAAAGGAGAATACAAAGTAGCCAAAGGCAAATTGCACTCTGCTTGGTCGGCGAAGATTGTTAACTACAACATCATACTGAAGTACATAAAAGTATATTTAAGCCTACTTTGGTGGTACGTAAGTTGTGTTGAATTCCCACTGGCACCTTCCACTGATGACGAAGGTCCGTTTTTCAATCAACAATTTAAAGACGGCGTAAACAAAGGCAAAGTCCGCAAGATGGTCTCTTTCTTTGATGGTCTTTTGCTTCAACACGCAGTCTGGCATTTTGGCAAGTTACTCATTTGAACAAATAGACCAAAATATGAATCAAATTTGGGGGAAGGAAGTTTAGGTGGACCAAAAAGAGAAGGTGCACCAGCAGTAGAGTTAGTCCCCTCTACAGATTCCCCAAAATACCTCAAGTTGGATTGGCCATCCGATGTGTTAAAGACAGATATTGCGTTTCAAAAGGTCCTCATGTATTTGTGGGTACACTTCCAACGAGAGAAGGCACAAATTTTTCAAGAAGTCAACCTGGACCACTTTGCCAATGAGTCATTCCTTCATGACAATTTATACGAGGAACTATTGCCCACTCTGTATCAGCCTTCATTTCTGGTTGGACGGTACAAAATACCAGGAGTGGACAATTTGGTTGGGAAAATTCAATTTAAACTGTTATCTCCTTTTCATTTTTCAAAGATTATGGAGCACTGAAAGACTTTGAACGAGTGTTACAGAGTAGGCATTGACTTTTTGAAAATTTTGATGACTCTTTCTACTGAGAAGTTGTTTAAGGAATGGGACGTATTTGTCAAGAACTTGGTTCCAGAAGATGAACAACATGTGAAGACATTGTTGCAACATTACATCTTGAGTTTGTCTTGGGGTGACAATGTTCTTTTGATGCAGAAGGAAATTGAAGGGTTGAATCTTGTGTGCAAAGAGTTGCTTGACAATGTTCTAACTTTTCAGTTGTCATGTGGTCCTAAGGGTATACATGTCCCGATTACTCGGATTATGGTTTTGAAAGCAATAGTTAAGGTAGTACTGGACAACAAAGAAGAAACATCTGTTGACGTTGACAGTGCACATGAGAAGAGGTGTTGTTCTCAGAACTTGATCCCTGGACCGAGTATCCTCGTTTCACAATTGATAGCAAGATTACAATCACTGATACCCCCCCCCCCCCCCCCCCCCCCCCCCCCCTGGAACTGGTATAGTGAAGAGTTATTCATTTTATAGGAATGACCATTTTCCTTCTTACCCTGGATACATGGTGTACAAGAAACAACCGGATGGCACACGTGTCTCATGCGCAACCAACCTGGTTCCCTTACAATCGTATCAGGTTGAATACACCGCAGTACACCAAGTTGTCCAAGTTGTTGAAATCAAATGATGCATCGGCTAATACATGAGGGCCAGGCACCTTAGAACACAACAAAGAATGGCAAAACGGTAAACTGATGGTAGTACTGCTCCCCATTTGGTTGATCTTACGAACAAAACGCAAGTGCCTCCAAAATTCAGGTACCAAATCAACAATGTCTTCTCTGTTTTGATCAACAATGTAGCAGCACCACTCCTTCTTTAATTTTTACATAGATTATTGATATCCACAATCATCATCTTGCTCTTCTGGTGTTGGCGTTAGAAAGAACCATCAATCATATCCACTACAATTCATTTCTTAGTGATGAAGTATTTCATTCTTTCATATTCTACTAACACTGCCAGTCCTTTTCGTATTATGCACAAGAAGATACACTATCATAAAACAAGAATGTCATGTAATAAACCAACAATGTTTGGCATGTGGGCAAGAAGCAATGAGTTCTGGCGGATTTATTTCACTGTGGTCAGATTAATAACAATAGATTGCCAATAGTCAGTTTGCTAGTGCTAACATAGTACATTACCTGACATTTCACCATGAGCATTGTTCATAGGATGGATGGAATGGACAGTGGAAGGAAAATGGTGTGGAACTCATACTTTGTTTAATCTCTATGAATTTTTAGTTCATTGAGGAACCTGGTGTACATCATCATGCTCTGAAATACTAAGAAGGGCCAGGAGGTGCTAGATACTTTTTCAGTGGACATAGAATGCATTTTTTGATATTGAACCATGAACATGGTTCAAATGATGTATGGGACTGACTATCAAAGAAAAATGATATAAAAATCACTGAGACTCTATGGGCTATGAATGTTTAATTCGTCCAGGATCCTGGAAAAAAATAGGAGAAAAAAAATAGGTACTGGGTCTGTGTACTGTTCTACAAAAGGGTACTACATACATGATAGTCTGTCCTTTGTTCAATGGACATAGTCACCGTTGATAGAGGACTCAATCCACTAGCCACAGTACCATCAATACCAACCAGTCTTAACTCACAATCAAAGTTACACTATTTAAAGTCACACTGTTTTTCAATCACACAATTGGTGTGTCCTGTGTTGCTACCAGTATGTATCTGCATTCGGTTTGTTTAGGGCAAAATACACAGCCCAAAAGTCCACATACACTGCAGGCACGATCAACGAGCTTTATGACTCCGGGTTTGATTATGACAAGTATTGCACTTCTAAGATAGTTGCCCAATGTCCAAACTTAGAAATGAGAGAAAAATGGAGAACAAAACAGAATCAGCATACAAGATTACAATTTTGAAGCCCCAGTTTCCTCTTCTTTTCGGAGAGTACAATAAAGGGATGCATGAGCTCAATCACGGCAACCTAAACAACAAGGGGAACTCATTTTTATATCATTTCAAAACAGGGTTTGATGCGCTATGTGCCCAAAACGGACACTTGGTACTCACCATCCTTAATGGATGCAACAAGATGGAGAATGTGAGAACAAGACTAAACTGCAAAAAAGGACATTTTGACAAAGATGAAGCTTTGGAGATTTGGGAACAATGCTTCAAGTACAAAATGGAGGAAGTATTTCCCAGCAATGAGGAAGACGACACTGACAGCATGAACCATGTGTGGGCTATGGGTATCATTATGGTGTACGTTGTATACGATTATCCTGCATTGAAAGGAAAGAAGAACATACATTGCTACAACAATGTTGGTATTGGACGAGAAGTACAATCCACCACCATTCCAGACACTGTACTTGGTTATGATTCCAGGCAATTCAATCTGCAACACTGTTGCAGACACTTAACCCTGCAGCGCCGTTTCAGATATTGTGCTTCTTTTCCATTCCAGGCAATTCAGTCTGCAATGCCGCTCAAGACACTTAACCCTGCAACGGCGTTCCAGACATTGTGTTTATTTTCCATTCCAAGCAATTCAATCTGCGACGCCTTTGCAGACACTTAACCCTGCAATGCCATTCCAGACATCGTGCTTATTTTCCGTTCCAGATAAGTCAATCTGCAACAACGTTCCAGACACTTAAACCTGCAATGCCATTCCAGACATTGTGCTTATTTCTTCTCATACACTGTTTCAGGATTAAGAAAATGGAACGGCAATCCACCATGTTAAAATAAATTGCATTAGAGTTGCATCAATAGAGAAAGTTGTGTACGAAACTTCCGATCCTCCAATTCAAAAATAGAATCATTACCCTCACTTACCTGCAACACCATTCCAGGAAGGATTATAAATCAGTACTGGTTTCCCTGACTTTCACTATTGATTCCAATTTTTGTTTTTCCAACCCGGCCATTGTGTCACAGAAATTAAACAGCCATTGTTCACAGTTTCCCAGGAGAAAGTATTGGTTGTGGCTACCATGGTTTCTAACAACAGCAGCTTTGGACTCAATGGCGTTGCAGTCAAACAAATACAATTTGTTGCGCAACTTTGCTTTACCAATGCATGCCAATGTTTTTTCCCTTTCTCCCTCTTGCTTGGTATTGGGTCCACAGAAACAAAGCAACGGGTGATGACGTAGTGACCATCGTGTACTAATACAAAATCACTAACAGAGCTTCCCAGGGGGAAAGGACATTCAAGGTAAAGCAGGCACAGAATCTGGCATGGATAAACTTGCAGTTCATGCCCATTGAGGAGGTCTAGTTGAAAATTAGCCCAGCCGTACCATATGTTTGACAATTGTCCAGAATCAGACTTAAACAATGGATGGGCACAAAATAGTAACTTCCTCCCATGATAATTGTCATACCTCTTGTGCTCTGTGGATCCACAAAGCGTGCTGGTGCCCACAGCCGGAAGGACCACGTCGCAACAAAAGTTGAGAACATTCCATGGAAACCAGAATACACTTGCATTTTTTTCATCCCACTTCATGTAAGGCAAACCATCCATAACACCAATCAAAAACTTAGACCAGCAGACCAACCGCCCTCTGTAGGATGATTTGGTCCTGTCATGGATCTATGTTTGAACAAATCGAATTCATGGTCAAGTCAATTGTACATAACTCAATTGACGAGCACCTCTGGTAATATGCCACTACTCAGTGAACCGTTATGGGTGTTTGTTAGACCTAATTGTTCACTAGCATCCTCTAGCTCCTTCAATTTTCTAATGAAGCCAATACTGAAGATGCAAAATCATCTACCCCCAAACACCGGTAGTGATAAGAATAACATGTACCCGGATTACATGAAATAGGTCCATAAGACCGGGAGAAACAACTACTTCTGTATTCTTTCTTTGTCTTGCTGTAAACAAGGAGGGGGTCTTCTTCTTGGTAACCTTCTGCTTTCCGTAACTGGTAGTAATCAGAGGAGAGTACAAGTAGCAATGTTTACAATACACCTGATATTTGGGAGTGCGGACCATTGTTACTAACGCAGTACTACGATAGCCAGCAATAACAATGAAAATTAGGAACTGATTGAGATTGAACAATTGCGACCATGCACTATTTGTTTCAGGCATCAAATTCAGTAACATGCCACTGAATTGGAAACAGATGCCAGTGGGGTAGGAAAATGTACTGTGCATCAAAATATTATGAGTTTGACATTTATTTCAATAAATAGGGTGAAATTACAAAGGGGGACCAGTGGAGTTTGGCCCAAAAATGTGCGTGATTCCCAAAGAACCCCGAATCTTGTTTGTGTGACGAGGTGGGCTGGGTAAGAAATGGTTTGCTTGAGACCACTTGGCATTTGAGACTAGTGTAAATGGGAGTTTTTCATTTTTTCTCGACTTACAGAATCATTTTTTTGAAAAGGTTGGGCGCGCACAACCCCCAACAAATTGGGTATTGCTGGATAGCTTTTGACCTTGCCTTTTATGCTGTGATGATTACTTTAGCTGGGAATCTACAGGCGGAGCAACAACGTACTCGTACCCAAAACACTAACATTACCGGAAAAGGAGGGGAAGGGGGAAAAGCTGTCTCAAAATGGTCGCGCCAATTAACACCTATTCGTACGGTATTGGGTGATTCCCGAAATACTTTTATGTAGTACTACATAAACCGGAAATTTTCTACTTAACCAGTTGTAAAGTTACAAATCATAGTCGACGTGAGCTCACGTCGACTATGATTTGTAATGTTACACTTTTTTATAACGGAACTCCTGACTGAATTTTTGTCAGTCCCCCAACGGACTAATCACACATCCTCCAACGGATCAGATTGCAAATTTTGGCTGATTACAGTACGAGTACGAGTACTAGTACAAAATATTGTCCAACGCACCACAACAACCAAACCGAATTTCTAATAAAAGGTTTATCTGCTGTTGTTGCTGCTATGTGACAACGATGGAGGAAGAGATACATATTCTTCAGCTCCGGACATAATTTTTATATCGTAATAAAGCAGCGATGGTGAAGACAGCAGGAAAAAGGACCGGGAAAAGAAACTACAGCAGAAGAGAAGTCATGGAACTTCTATACACCCTCAAAGCAATCCTTCCTGTTGGTCCTGAGGATTGGGCGCAAGTCGGCCTAATCCATAATGACAACTTCCCTGATACCAATCGAAGTGTTGAGAACCTCCGTAGGAAATACAACGGTCTATATTGGAAACAAATTCCTACCGGGGATCCAAATTTCCCCAAGGACGTGAAGTTGGCAAAGAGGGTTAAGTATTTGATTAAGTGCAAGGAAGGAGTTGGTGATGGACAAGAGCCATATGGAATGGAAGAAGGATACCAGACCAACACGGAAGACGAAGAATACATAAGTAGTGGTGAGGAGGAGGAGGAGGATGACGACTCTGACGATGATAACATTCCTCCGATACCACCACTTGGTCAACCTTCGCAAACAATGACTCAGCCAACCCAACAGTCAACCCAACAGTCAACAGAGCCAGCCCAGCCAACACAACCGCCCCTTCGTCAACCTTCCCAACCAACCCAAGAAGAACCAGAACTCAATACACGACCAACTGCCATAAACAATACACCAACGACTCCCATAAACGTACCACCAAGAATTGTTGTTCCGCGCTCTCGGTCTCGGTCAGCTTCCTCTTCTTCTTCATCTCAACGGTTTCCTGCCACGCGTGCTTCCCCTTCTCCCACCAGTACCCCGCGATCAAAGAGACAGTACCGCAGGAACGCCACCAACATCAGCACCACCACCGACAGCAACAGCACCAACGGACGGCAGGAAATTCTTGATTTCTTGAGAGAGAATTCCGAGCGCGAGAGGGAACAAAGAATAGAGTATCAACGGCTTGAAAGGGAACAAAGAGAGGCTGCCTTGGAATCGCTGAAGGCCGCCATAGTAGATGTTGCCACCATACTCCTAAACGGGCTTCGTTCCAGCAACTCAAATTCCAACTCCAACTCAAATCCCCCCCAGCCCGGCAATCCCAACAACTCCAACTCGGTTCCCCCTCCGGCCGACTCCACTTAAGAGTCTTGTTCCTGTTTAATAGCAGGAACATTCGGCGTAGGTTGAGCAGGAGGTTGAGCAGGAGGATCCGGAAAAATAGCAGGAACATCCGGCGTAGGTTCAGAAAAATCGGAATCAGAGTCGGAATCGGAATGAAATAAATCCGAATCCGATGAATGAAAGACTGATTGATTGGTTCGGGCTTCGAGAGTCCGGCGAAAAAGATCCTGTCGAATCTGTTGCCGGTTTTTATCAATCTGTAGCTCGTGTTTAACAATCAGTTGTTTGTATATAGCAATCTGTCGTTCGTCTTGAACAATCTGTCATGTGAGTCGTTGTTCGTGTTGTCGTTCAACTTTGGCTTTAAGAGCCTTAAGAATTCTTTGTTGTTGTTCTTGTTTGGAAGCTACCACCATGATGTTGCTTTTGGCTTTGGAAGTTGCTTTTGACTTTGGAAGAAATCAAATTATGAGCTTTGCAACTTGCCAAGAAAATGAAATAATGAATTACTAGTAAAAATAATGAATTACTAGCAACTACTAGTAATATCTCCTGCAATCGTAATATCTCCTGCAATCGTAGAGTTGTTGGGAGTACATGAAAGTCTCAAATCAGTTGGAATCAAATTGATAGGAGTCAACGATTCCCACGTCGATTCCCATTTCGATTCCCATTTCCATGTATGGAAGAACTGATGGGATTAACCCGTCCGGCGCTGTGTTGAACCCCTCTTAAGGAGTTGAACCTCTCTTGAGGAGTCGTGCGGTTTTTACGAACCCGAACACCAAAAGCGAAACTACTCCGGATCAGCAGATCGATCGAAACTACTCCAGCATATACTCTTATCTTTCCAGAAAGCTCTAAGCTCATAATTCCAAAAGTTACCAAACAGCGAAAGCTATGTCCAAATCTACAGGTCCAAATCTACAGCAAAACCTACTAGTACTAATTTGTAAATTATTAATCATTATCTACTACACTTAGGATCGACCATAGAGAATCGGATCGACCATGGAGAATCGGAGAACCGACAATCCACTTTGGACCGATCGACCGATCAACCATATCGACCATGGTCTCACTCAACAACAATCTACTCGGAATCGACAATCGACAATTTACTCAACCACGCAAAGCGAAATTCGAATGCGAACTGCGAAGGCGAACTGCTCGGCGGCTCAACGGTCGAAGAGGCCGGTGGCATCTTCCGGTAGGTTGTCGTCGTAAGAGAAGTATCCATCCTTCTTATGCATGAAAACATTCAGGATCTGGTTGTGACCAATGGTACTTGTTTGGTAATTGTACAGAAGCATCATTAAGTTCAAAATGACCTTCCTATCGCCAAACGTCTCCAATAGGAGCCTGTCTTTCAATCGTGGAAACTGCCCCTGGATCATTCGCATCCCCCACTCTGATAACTGTCGAAGGGACGTTGCTTCTCTGTTCAACAGAATAGCCTCGAGGGTATCCGGATCGTGCTGCGAACTTTGGACAAGGCATTGGTGTCTACCTGTGGCAACCCTAAATGCGGAGTCAACACAAACCATCGCTTGGAACTTGACGAACAGTTCTTCTATTTTATCATAAACACCATGATCGGCGATCGTGCTGTCATGCCAGGTACCCGGGCAGTTGTAACAGCAAATACGAATTCTCCCATCGGCAGCAAAGACAAAGACACTGTTGACATAAGTGTCGCAGACCCAGCTGTTGTAATACCGGCTCTGAATCAACCAATTGGAAGACTGCTGAATTTTGACTTTGAGTCCATCGGCGGCACCCCAGACACGGCGTTCTTTTAGTCTTGGGTATTTGGCACCAATCGCGCTGATGTATTCCTCCAATTCTTCTTCAGTTGGAGGTCTAATCATCCTCCTCATCTTCTAGAAGATACAAGCAAACAAGCAACTCGAGTGACATATTCAACGGATGGTGGGCAACTATTTGTTATCATGTTGTCGGTTGAGTAGCAGTACCTATCGTCGGTTGAGTCAAAACGTTGAGTCGCTGAAATGTTGAGTACTACCGTACGGTAGGTGAAAATGAAAAATTGGATCGTGAAGTCCTCACTGAAAAATCTGAACGTCACTGAAAAATCTGAACGGATTAAACCCACATGTTTAATCGTATGAAGAAGACAAATTTGGCTAATATTATTGTCCATGTCATGAGATTCCAGATTCCAAAATGAGATTTATGCACTTTCCCGCCAAAAAATTTATGTACGAAATTTTCATTCCCGAAATACTAAAAACAGAAGTTTATGTGCGTTACAAAAAAGTATTTCGGGAATCACCCATTCAATACTTGTACATAATTAGCCTTGCGTGATGTCATTTTTGGTCTGTCCGCATCCTTCCTCCTCCATCAAGATCAGATCCTTAGTTAACGTTCTGCCGTAAATGAGACATCTCACGCAAGTTTCGTGTGTACCGAGAATAGTATCACAGCGAGACGACGCAAAGCCCAAATAGACAGCAATGAACGAAAATATTTTGAAGACTACAATCGGAGTCTCCTGATCATACACCACTCCTCCTCTCTATGATACTTCACCCCTCCCTGATTATTGTTGCATACCATTTTTCCAACTAAAAACGAGTTTATCTTTGCAACACATAACAATGCCTCATCAACGATTCCCTAAGATCAAGATCCTCCATATGGCTCCGCATGAAATGCGATTCATTTTGAGCGAGACAGACACATCGGTAGCCAATACGTTACGGAGGATTATGATTGCAGAAGTTCCGACATTGGCGATCGATCTCGTAGAATTTCAGGAGAACTCGTCGGTTCTGAACGATGAATACATAGCTCATCGTCTGGGCCTCATTCCTATTCGGTACCAACCAGTAGAATCGATGAAAGGCCAAGATTGCAACGGAGTGTTTTTGCCCCGTCGAGAGTGCGTGTGCTACGATCGTTGTCCTCGTTGCATTGTTGAATTCGAACTCGACGTAGCATTCGACGAAGCGAATACATTGCGATCAGAAGAAGAACTCATGGCTCCTTTAACGATAACATCAAGAGATTTGAAGTCCAAAAACGAGAATGTTATTCCTGCTCACTTTTTAAGTCAAGACGAGCAGGATGAGTCACAAGACGCTGGTGTTGCGATTGTAAAAATAGGGCCGGGGCAACGTCTGAAATTTAAGGCGTTTGCAAGGATGGGAATGGCCAAAGAACACGCCAAATGGTGCCCTGTTGCAATAGCGACCTATCGGTTTTGGCCTAACATCACCATCAACGAGGAACAGATCGCGACGTTGACCATGGAACAGAAGCAGGAGATAGTCGATATTTGTCCCGACAGGATTCTAGAGATTGATGATGTAACGGGATCCATCAAGGCTGTAGACGATGCTTGGGATAGATGCACCTATACAGAAGACTTGAGCGAATTCCAACAATCGATCAAGAAACGAAAGGAGGACGATGACTTTGTCACTGTAGAACCTGCACCAGACAAGTTCATTTTTACGGTCGAATCGACGGGGGCTATGGATGCCGATGAAATCGTAATGTCTGCGCTACGGGTATTGAAAGACAGACTGAATTACTTGGCACAAGAAGTTGAAAACATCAAAGACATGTAAGAGTCGTCCATTCACCTTCGTATCAAGTACGAACTCCAAAATATAGTAAGCCACTTCTTTCGTATGGAATGCATAAGTTTAAGGTGTTTCGATTTATCCCAATAAATACCAACATAATGGTTTGATTCAAATACTTAATCGCCTCTTTTAATAATTATTACGTGTAGATGTGAAAAATCGGTGGAAACCCTCCGTTTTTCAGAAGTCATGCCAATCCGGCAAGTTTGTTCGGAACGATTTTACAATTTCCCTCCCTTCTCCTTCCTTATCAACATCGGATTCAGCAATCGTTGTGAAAGTATATTGTAGTGCATGGAGCCAAATACCTGGGCTCCGAATCACGAACTCGAGAACGGCTCTATCGTCACTAGGCACAGAACGTGATCGAGCACACCAAACACAAGTCCGTTCGATGAAGCTATGAATCGATTCTTCGTTTTGCCGCACGGCCGTAACGATACCATTTTGCACCTCGCTTTCAGTTGCGGGTACATCAATCGCAGATGTGCGCGTTTTAGGATCGGAAGTTTCACTACCAATACTCAAATACTTTCTCTTCTGACTGTAGAGATTTTCAACCTCCGCAATTGGCGAAACATCTTCCTCGTTGTCAATCATATTCAATCTGTCCTGAGCTATTCTTGAAGCTTCTTTACCTTCTGGATTGCCATACCAAATATCTCCGCCATAATTAGGATCGTTGGCAATGGGGTGTTGTAAATGCTGTAAATGTAGACGAAGCTGATGGGTGCGACCAGTGTAGGGTCGACAAATCTAGACAAAAACGATCGAGTGACCATGACGGGCAGAAAATGATAAGAAATCGAAAATCAATCAATGACATTACGATGATGGATTTTGTTCTTACCAGAAGTGTAGAATCAGTAGTTTCATCATACGACACAACCCCAAAAGAAGAGTGAGCAGGCTTTACAGTTTTCTTGTAAAGATCATCATCTAGATCATCAAAGGCACCTGCTTCACAAACGCCATCCTTGTGTTTTGCTATTCGAGTTGGGCAAGCCAAGTGAAACCATAACAAGCCAGATGTTCTTCCCTTTTCACCGATATCCGCATCCATCGATTTAAGCCATTCGTCGACACTACCGAAGACATGCGTGAGAGACGCAAAATGATCACATGTATGTTCGCAGAGATAATATCCGAGTAACGCAGAACAAGACGACAAGAACATACCTATGACGACATTGAAAGACATGATCAAGCATACCAGTCTCACTTTCTACTTTATCCTCAAATATTGGCGTTCCATTTCCATCTTCGACCCAACAAGCGAGAGCGTGTTGCTTCCGAAGACGAGCAATATATTCAAGCTTCTCTTTTTCGTCTGAGCAAGAAGAACTAGCTTGATCTTTCTGAGTGTCGCCCACCCCATCGCCAGTTTCTTCGTTCCATTCGCCATTCAAAGGTATTCCTGGTTGAGCAAACTGTTTTGAGTTCAACTTCGAAGCTTGGTATTTCAACGGGAACTTGCCCGCTACTCGTGCCAAATAGATCTTTTTACAAGACCTATTCATGATACATTTTGAGTAAGATTGAGCAACTGAGGATGTCTTTCCAAGAATGACCAAACCCGACGTCAATCTATCCAATCGATGAATTGTGTAAATTTTCTTGACGTCCCCGGTGCCGTCCTCGCATTTCTTTTTGTAATACTTTTCCAAAATGTTTACGAGAGATTGCATATTGTAACCGCCACACGGGTGAACTGAAATTAGGAGAGAGATGTCAGAATAATAATCGACTCTACAACAGCGATGGTAGTGGAAACAACAATGCCGTTACGTCGTTGACAACCAGTAACAATCAGCAATCTCTATTCCGCAACAGTTGATACTTACTAGGCATGGTTCCCGGTTTTTCTACAATCACAAGCTCCGACGTTTCTTTTGCACAATTCTCAAACAACTTTAGCGCACATGCCGAATAACAAAAGACAAAAAGTTCTGTCACAATTGGAACGATATGAAACTTCCAATACAACTCACGTACCATCAATAATTCTAACGTGCGGATCAATATCGGACTGAACAGCCACACCTGGCTCGTGTCGATGTACGGTGTGGCACAATACATCACCACCTTTGATAATGTATGATGTCGAAACTTGCATGTCCGAGACAAGAATTCGACCTTGACAAATTGCTGTTTCGTAGTAAGATTTCGGGTAGGATCCAAACTCGGTAGAGTAAACATCAAGGATAGTTCTTCCTTCCCACCGAGCTTTTGCAAACGTAGAATATGTATATGGGTATGGCTTATTTTGCAATCGTTGAGCAGTGATGACATGGTTGCATTTGCATGGAACGAATTCCAGTTAGATATGACTCCTAACGCACATCACGAAATGAAAGCGTCGTGAAGTATAAGAATCCCGCATAACTTACTTTGATCACTCTCAGCCATTTTTGGGGCGCTGAGATCGGCTTCCCGTCGAGTTCGAGTTGTCGAACAGATGTTTCGTAGACTGGATCTTCCTTTAGTCCATTCACCTCTGATCGCGGTCGTTTCCGATTGCGTTTCGACCTGGGTTTCATTGTCGCTCGGTTGTTACGCGAACGCTAACGTGAACTAATGAGGATGATTTTACGATGGCAGTTGTTTTCTGAGGCGCAATGAATCGACTATTGTCTAAGATTATGCTACCGGTATCGTCGAGCGTCCCCTTTTTTATTTCAAAATCAAAAAGCTCCTTTAAAAAATCAACCAAGAGCCATCGGTATTCTTTTTGATGGGAAAAGAGAAAAGAGGGATGGGTGCGGGCAAGAGCCTGAAAATAGGTTTTTAAAATTTGCCTCGGCCTCGGCCCCTGTCAAAAATTTGGTTATTATTGCTACTGGGCCTGACCGCAGGTATTTTACCTGCTGTTTATGTTCTGCTGGACCTCAGTGTCGGTTTGATGAGCCTCATGATAGGTTCCTCTCCTATGTAAACATAACTGTCTTTTATTGATCGTTACATCTATATTCAGGTATATTCAATTCCATACGTATGCCAATATTTTATATTCCCCGTATCTTTGTCGGTCATTTTTCTGTTTCGAAAATAACCGTCCGATCATCATTCATCCATTTATTTTTGTTTATCTTGTTTTCCTTTATCCCCCGAAATATTTACTGTCACTCAATGTACACCCGATACTTCAGGACAACAAACACTTACGAGTACAAACTCTTACGATTCCTTTCATTACGTCTACTTTGTGTTTCAGAGCTTCTCTCTTTACCCCAACCTTCCCCTTTCTCTCCGTTTGGCCATGTCTTCTTCGAAACGCAATGGCTCCAGTACGTGCTTTCTTGCTTATTATACTTGCCGTTCATTATTGATTACATTTACACTTTCTCTGATCTTGCCAGCCGACATACGATACCCTCATTTTCTCCTAAACCTCCTTTTCTGCACAGTTTGGCTCTTTGTTGACAAAAAGCATTTGCGCCGTTCTGTTTCAGAATTTTTTTATATTCTCCGACACCGCTCCAAAGCATCACCCTCCTTCTCACTTTTTGTCTCCGGTTCTTCCGGCAATGTCTACACCATACTTGCTTCTAGCAAAACTATTATCTGTTCGTGTCCTGATATCCATCCAGTATGTAAACACATATTGTTTATACTTGCCGAACTACAAATTCCTGTTTCTACAGGCCTGCAGACAATATCCCTACCGCTTCTTAAACTCCGCTTAAGTTCCTATGAGTCATCGCTTGACTATTACACTATCAACCTTTGCCTTGTCCTTATGCGGCAACGTTGCGTACACTGTCAACAATCAACGCTTCATTCTCGTCTGATTATATGTAACAATTGTTACTCTGTTTCTCATCATTCTCACAAATACCATGACTTTGATACATGTCCTCAATGTAAATCAAAATGGTCACCATATATTTCCGATTTTGTTGGTCAATATCGCAATTTTTCTTCTGTCCTCTGTAGAAATGGATTTTTACCCACCCATTATCTACCTCTACCTCACCATACCTTTGCCACAAATGATACACCTCCATCCTCCGCTTCCTCCTCTAACGATAATCCCGCTGCAGTATCCAGCTCCAACACGCACATTATTCCCCCATCACCTTCCACCTCCACTTCCCATAACTACTGTCTTTCTGACATTATCTGAGAAGAACTTTAATAAATGCCATGAATGCTTCTATGGGATGTCGAACGTGTTCAGAATTCACCGCGGCAGATTCCTACATACTGCGGAAAAAATTCCGTATTGCATCTAAACCCATCTGTATAATATTTCAGTTGAAGATTGAAATCGTTGATCTCCTTTATGATGTCGTTGTTGATGACGTGGTCATCGAATCTGAAGTAGATATGTAGTCTGAGATCGGATCAGCCTGGTGTTAGATACGTTTATTATGTTGTCCTTCTTGTGAATGACTTGGTTGACGAACTAGATTTAGAAATGTATGCTGAGATTGGAGCAGCCTGTTGTCAGATATGTTGCAATAATAATTCTATTTTACCAATATAACAGTAATAAATTTTGAAGAATGCCTGGTCTCCAATAGCCATTGCTAATTAATGATAGTACCACACTCAAATTGAAGATAGAAAATAGACAAGAAATCTTGTCCCGAAACAGGAACATTTTTTACCTGTAGATGAAAACAGGTAAGCCATCTTGCTCCAAATACTTTTAGAACATTTTTGTGGCAAATCAGTTCTCATCTGTCTGAATCTGCCATGCACCCACGAACGCTACTAAAGGGTTCTGTCTACCTCTCCTCGTTTCACCAATAGCAATATAAGGTTCCATTAGGCGTATAACTTCATCGTACTGTTTTTCCAGAGCTGGTTCAAGAATATTTCTGCCAAAGTAATATCCGTCCCAATGATACATGAATAGGACCAAAGATTGGATTGCGTTCACCAGCACATAATGATATTTTTTCACCCGACCTTTCATCTGAAAGACTGCAATGGCATTTTTGCGAGGGTCGTGCTGAAAAGTTCCTTCTTCTCCAGGCTGAGATGTAATCAGTCCACACAAATCAATGTCTAGTTTTTTCATATTTGGAAAGTTGGTCATGAAAAAGTCCAAACCCGTGTCTGCAGTTACAACATCTGCATGAGTTACCGCTATACTTTTGATCTCATTTCTAGTGAACCTTTGCACAGGTTGCTCTTTTTCGTTTGCTTCTATTGCATCTGGTTCCCGTTCCATTGACCTGTACAATGTGTGAATACACATGACAGCGTTTGGGATTTTCTGAAAACAATCCTCGCTGCTCATCAGGGTATCTGGAAAACTTGCGTCATACATCCATGAATTATGAGACAACTTCCTGACTGCCGCTCCCGCCTCCAAATTGTGAAAACGGTTTTTGGTAAAGTTTTGATACTCATTCTTTTCGTAGACAGAGATACCGTTTTTGGAAAAGTTGTTGTGCTTCGTAGACTTTGGCTTAGACGCGGTCTTCCGATTGTGTTTGGTAATATTTTGATACTCATTCCTTCTGTAGCCATGGATATCGTATTTGGAAAATTTGTTGTCCTTCTTAGACTTTGGCTTAGACGCGGGCTTCCGATTCAAATCTTCCTTGCTTTCGTTGCTTTCTTCATCGCTTTCAATCTCAATTTCATCTTTTTTCTGCTTTGTAGTAGGATAGAACTGAAGACTAGTTTTGGCTGATGGAGGCCGCTTCTTTGCGCTATTGATGGTTTCTTGCAAAGGTTTGATGATATCTTCTTTTACCCTCATCGTTTCTTGGTTCATCTGTTCTATGAGAGTAGTGCATTTGCTCAGAAACTTTTCCGCTTGTCTGATTTGGTCCGACATTTTTTGCTGCTTGGAAGGTGTAATGAGAATTCCTACGGGAGACCCATTTTGACTCTTTGTTGCAAGTCTAGTCAACACTTCAGCTTCAATTTTATTTGCCAATTGAGTACCCAGTTGGGGGTCTGTTAGCATTTGCTGCAACTCCTTGAGTGTGTAGCTATCAAGGGCACTGCTAATGTCAGATGACGATGACATTCTGGCTTTTCACTAGATGAGAATTCTAGATTGTTGGAATCCGTGATTGTGAGAATTCTAGATTATGATACCGCAGCACACAAGCTTGTAGTTCATGAAGACGAAAGGAAAACATGTGAACTGAAACATAGCCATCCCATCGTGGCACCCACTTGTACTTCACAACTTCCAAAATGTAGCGATTTGCCGACATGTTAAAGAACAGCCAGCAACAGAACCAGTATTCTGTCGTGGACATCGCAACAGCTTAGTCATCGTGGCAACCTTTTAGAGAATGAAAACAAAACAAAAACGTGTGTACTGAAACATAGCCCATCGTGGCCATCACTACTATTTCATCATATGCAGATCCCATCGCCAAGTTGCGATCAGCCGACATGAACAGAAACGACGGAAATTGTATTCTGGTGCAGATACCACCCACCACCATACTATTGTACGGTACATAGTACTGGCATCGTACATGAGCGTGTAGAATTTTACGATTTTAGGAGGATACCACCAGTACAAACAGTATGGTAACATATGTACGTGTACTAGTTCAAGTAATGTAACTTCGTACTGCTACGGTATGTTTCACATGAACTAGATACCACCAACGTGTACCAGTACGTACCGGGTTGGTTTTCAACTGACCATAACAGATAAAAAATTTATGTGTACAGCATGATGGCCGGCCAGACTTTGGTGTAGCATACTAGTAGCCGCCTTACGAAAGTTCATGCAACTTGGTGTGGTTTTTGTCTTTCACTCCGACTTTTGCGCCCACCCACCACAGAAGAGACGCACTGCGTTATCACTCCGACTATTGCGCCCCCCCACAGAAGAGATGCACTGCGTTATCACTCCGACTATTGCGCCCCCCCACAGAATAGATGCACTACGTTATGATGGCATGTCTTTTCCCTTTTCCGTACCATTCCCTTCTTACGAAATTTCATGCAACTTGGTTTGTTTTTTGTTATTCAAGATGATGCTCTATGGTAGTAGTAGTAGTAGTATAACTTGTAAAACCAAAATTATAGTTTTCAAGAAGCCGCCCGAGGTTACCTATCCTCCTATGATAACACTGCTGTGGGTCTATGATACTAGTAATGGTATAGCCCTCCTGTTTTCTTATGTCACACCAATTTCATTTTTGTACCCAAAAAAAAACCCACGCAGCAAGAACAACAAGGGCTTAGTAATACGCTGGTAAACTTAAGCTTTCAAACATAGATATCAATCTATTATCACATGTTTTCTTCATCAAATCTCATACTTTTCAAATATACTAGGTAAACGTAGTAGCACTATGATAAAACTGCTGTGGGTCTATAATAAGACGGCATAGTCCTGCCTTTACTCTTATGTAGCGCTAATGATATTCATGTAAAGAACGAATTTCCCCCCACACAGCAAGGGCATATGTAAACCTAGGTTATCAAACACAGATACTATGATTAGTGACACTGAACAAGGGATGATGATATCAACAACAACAACAACGCCAAGAAGAACAAGAACAAGAACTACTTCTTCAAGAACGACAACAATTACGCCGACAACAATTGCAGCAGCACCAACAACGAGGACTACAGTAACAATGACTCCAACACTAGGCCTGACTACTACTAGTCTATGTTTCACTACTAGCCTAGGCCTGACTACTCTATGCTGGACTAGCCTATGCCGGTCTAGTAGCCTAGTAGTCCTTCCTAGACTAGTTCAGCCTAGTAGACTAGGCAGTCAGGCCTAGGTCAACAATAGTATTCTGGACTATTTAAGGCTTGACTAACTTAGAACTACCTATGCTTGATTAATTGCCTATTAGTAGTAGTAGGCTGGACTGGTGTAGCTTACTAGTACTAGGCTGCTGGACTACTACTACTAGTACTACTAGTCTAGGTAGTAGTAGTAGGCAACTAGTCCAGTGTACTAGTACTACTACTGGGCTACTACTAGTACTACTATTATTGGTATTCAACCCAGTCTACTAGTACTAGTACTAGTAGTAGTATTAGTATTAGTATTAGTAGTAGCCTCAAGGCTACTCACTATTACTACTAGTCCCACCTCCTATTACTAGTACTTATGCGTGAAAAATTTGATTCAGTTCAAGACTTTTGGTCAGTCTTGTCTAATTTACAACCAGAAAACAAGATTTGTAGTAGTGTTGTTCACAGATGTTGTTCCCAGATCTTGTTGTTCTTGTTCTCTGTTGTTTGTTTATTATCAAATAGGCTGGATTAGTCTATGGTGAACAAGCATAGTAGTACTAGTCTGGATTTATTATACTACTACTAGTAGTATGTACTCCAACAAGCCTAGTACTACTAGGCTAGGCGAGCCTAGGTGGACATAGTACTAGTACTAGTAGTACTAGTAGGAGCGTACTACGCTGGAGAAGCCTAGGCATGACTAGCTTAGTCTCGTCTACCTTAGGCTGGACTAGCCTAAGCTTTAGTACTAGTAGCCCAGGCTGGAACAGCCTAGTACTAGGCTGGACTAGCCTAGGCTGGACTAGTACTAGTACTAGCATACGACATACGCTGGCTTACTACTACTGCCTACTCAAGCGTACGGTACTAGTATGCTGGACGAGCCTACTTTTACGCTAGTCGACTGCTGTAATTCATATGATTGGTTGATGCCGTAACACAAACTTAACTGGTGTTGTCATGTCACTGGACTTAGCCTAGTGTACTACTAGTACGATGTACTCCAAGCTTACTACTAGTAGTATATGACGTAGGCTATGCGAGCCTAGTTGTAGTACGTATTAGTACTAGTAGTAGCGTACTACGCTGGAGAAGCCTAGGCAGCACTAGCTTAGTCTCGTCTACCTTATGCTGGACTACCGTAGCCTAAGCTGGACTAGCCCAGGCTGGACTAGCCTACCGTACGGTAGGCTGGGCTGGACTAGCCTAGGCTGGAATAGACTATCCTAGGCTGGAATAGACTATCCTAGGCTGGAATAGCCTGGGCTGGGCTGGACTAGCCTACCGGTAGGCTGGACTAGCCTAGGCTGGACTACCATACGAGTTACCCTGAGCATACTACTAAACAAGCGTACTATGCTAGACGAGCCTACTTCCACGGTACGGTACGCTAGTCGTCTGCTGTAATTGAAACGTGTGGTTGACGTCGGAACAGAAACGTCACTGTTATCATGACAGGTTGATTTCTGTCGGTGATTGCAACATGTACGGTAACTTCAATTGTGATTTATTTGGTTTCTAATGATGTTGCTGCCGCTACAAACTATGGCGGTACATTTTGTCACCGCGTTTCACTGTGTACTCGTACTCAGGTGTGATTTTTTTTTTTTGTCGTTGTCGCATGCAAAAAATACTCTTTCCCTTCATAATCTTACCCTGACTTATCAAGAGCAGAGTTGCTTTACCGTACTTGTACGATTGGCACTCCGTCCGAGCACGTAGAATCCCTCCGAAGTGCTAGTAATAGCATTAGGCCGGCTGATTCAGGTTTGAGATATTTTAGTGCAAAGTAACTGCCTTGTACTGCAAGACAATAGAGTGCATCGGAGAACTGATTAGTCGCTGGAAAGATTCTTGTTCGGCTTAGCTACCCAAACATATACATCTTGAAAGCACAAAATCTGCATCCCTTGCATATCTATATCATCAGGAACAAGATCCAGTTTTTCGTTACATAGGAGTATAAGATTGCTGCAAATCAACGGCAGCAGCATCAACGATCATCAGAACAACGTATCATCAATAGCGGGAGGGAAACGGTCAACAACGTGAGATAAATAAACAATGATTATGCTGTGCCAACTCAATTTCAGACGATGTATTTTCTAACTTTGGCATTTGTTCTTACTATTTCAGGAACCACAACGGGGTGAACTGACGATAGAATCAACAACAACAACAACAACAACCACCAGTCAACGGTCCCACAGCAACAAATTGTCAGCACAACCGAATCAACGGTAACAATAATTGTTAGAACAACAACAACGATTGTTGGAACACTGGATTGGAAATACAGATTCGAACAACAAACAAGGAATCAGAACAACGGATCGGAACAACGAATATTGTACCTGTAGGTTGGCATGTAAATTATATTATTCTGTTCTTATTTACTCTGTACATCGATAGATTCTCACCAAATTTTGTTCAATTATTATCTATTTTTATAGGATACTACAAAATCTAGCGGTGACAGATAGCAACGATAAGCAACAACAACAGCAATAGCGGCGAAAAAGAGCAGCAACTACCAGAGGACGCCAGTACTCCTCATCCACCAGCACTCATCTTCCAACTTGAACACAGATTTGTGTACGTACTCTCCGCGGCACTTCTATACAGCAACAGCAACTGGCAGCATTTACAAGATCTCGGCAAATAACGGCAACGTATTGTTGGCGTTGCTCCTCCTCAAAAAGGCGCTCCTCCCGTTACAACAAGACAAGTACTCCACCACCAAACAGCCCTACTCCTCCAACGGCGCTCCTTGTTATCTTCCTACAACAGCAATTCGTCTCCTGCTACGACGGTGCTGCGTCTCCTCCTACACCCTTGCTCCTCTCCTCCAACCGCAAATTGTCCCATACTCCAACGTCGATTTGTATTTCCTCCAACGGCGCTTGTAGTCCGCAACAACAACAAGAGGATTGAAAAGAATACGAATAATAATGGTGGAAGGAATAGCCAGAAAACAAAGAGAAAATAGGCTACGGCAATGTACAATGAAACAGAAAATGTCATCAAATTTTCTAAAGAATGTACCTCCAAAGTCGAATAGCCACGCAATTGAAGGAAGAGCTAGAAAACAAAGAGAAAAGAGGCAATCGCTACTTAGAATGAAACACAAAATGTCATCAACTTTTCTAAAGAATGCACCAACAAAGTCGAATAACCACGCAACTTACAACCACTTGTCTACGATCAAACCCAAGAAGAAGAGGCGTCGAAGTAGATCTAGAAATCTGAAACATGTCAATCAAATATCATTGAAAGCAGTAACCAAGGATTTGTTTAAAGGTAAATTCATGGAATCTAGTTGGGGTGAACAAATTGTCGGAACGAAGGAATATACATCGACAGAGGCTGTGTCTATTGATTGTTTTGATATATTGGATAGTACAGATGAGAAGCATATTATAGCGGTTGATGAATCAGAACCATCGTTGCGAATCTTTGCAAAAGTGTCGAGAGACAAAGCGAAACAACACTTGGCTCGATCCTCCAGGATCGAAACTACCAGACGATTTTCGAAAGAAATTGTTGAAGCTAAACCCGAAGTTGTAAGAGGATCAAAATGTACTAGTATAAATGCTGGGTATGCTGTTCTTGGTATTCGACCAAATCGCAACAACAGTAAGAATGGTGTGTATGTTTTCGAAAAAAATGTGGAGCAACACACAATAGATGAGCTGGAAAGGGAAGCGGCGCACATTGTGGAGCAAATGCAGGAAAGTTTACGTCATCCTTTCGCTAAATTTTTGTACCGTGAAACGACCGTGATGACAAAGGTTGTTCAGCAAACAACAATCACTTCAATTGGCGATCATGCTACTGCATTCTCTATAGGAAAGGATTATCATTCCAAATGCCATGTCGATGAGGACTATTACTACACTCATTTGACAGTAATTGGTCCGGAGCATGTAAGTCGTGACGAAGTCATTTATTACTTTGTCTTCCCAATGTACCATATCAAAGTTCCATTGAAATCAGGGGATACATTGCTTTTTAACCCGTTGGTATTGCATAGCTGTCCGAATCCTAAATACGAAGGATGTTATATTATGAGCGCCTATGTATTGCGCAAAACTGTACTAAGAGCTAATCCTCTATTATAAATGTTAATTCAGGCTGTTGGTGGTTTTCGGAACCTATTATCAGGTCCATTTTTGTCAGACGTGGTTACCGATTTCGTTGTAGGCTAGACCCGGGTTCAGCCTACGGTAGACCAGATTAAGCTACTAGTTTAGCCTTGGGTAGACCGGATAGTCCAGCATAGACCTGCCGGGTCTAGTCCAGCCTAGTATGGTAGACCAGATGAAGCTAGTTCAGCCTAGGGTAGACCGGCCTAGGGTAGTCCAGACTTGGGTAGTCCAGCCTAGTATGGTAGACCAGATGAAGCTAGTTCAGCCTAGGGTAGACCGGATAGTCCAGCGTAGACCTGCCGGGTCTAGCGTAGACCTGCCGGGTCTAGTCCAGCCTAGTATGGTAGACCAGATGAAGCTAGTTCAGCCTCGGGTAGACCGGATAGTCCAGCGTAGACCTGCCGGGTCTAGTCCAGCCTAGTATGGTAGACCAGATGAAGCTAGTTCAGCCTAGGGTAGACCGGCCTAGGGTAGTCCAGACTTGGGTAGTCCAGCCTAGTATGGTAGACCAGATGAAGCTAGTTCAGCCTAGGGTAGACCGGATAGTCCAGCGTAGACCTGCCGGGTCTAGCGTAGACCTGCCGGGTCTAGTCCAGCCTAGTATGGTAGACCAGATGAAGCTAGTTCAGCCTCGGGTAGACCGGATAGTCCAGCGTAGACCTGCCGGGTCTAGTCCAGCCTAGTATGGTAGACCAGATGAAGCTAGTTCAGCCTCGGGTAGACCGGATAGTCCAGCGTAGACCTGCCGGGTCTAGTCCAGCCTAGTATGGTAGACCAGATGAAGCTAGTTCAGCCTAGGGTAGACCGGCCTAGGGTAGTCCAGACTTGGGTAGTCCAGCCTAGTATGGTAGACCAGATGAAGCTAGTTCAGCCTAGGGTAGACCGGATAGTCCAGCGTAGACCTGCCGGGTCTAGCGTAGACCTGCCGGGTCTAGTCCAGCCTAGTATGGTAGACCAGATGAAGCTAGTTCAGCCTCGGGTAGACCGGATAGTCCAGCGTAGACCTGCCGGGTCTAGTCCAGCCTAGTATGGTAGACCAGATGAAGCTAGTTCAGCCTAGGGTAGACCGGCCTAGGGTAGTCCAGACTTGGGTAGTACCGCGTATGCTATTCCGTTAGTCATGGTTTCTCCAAACCTAGTACGTGGTCCATTTATGTCAGACGTGGTTATCGGAACCTATTATCAGGTCCATTTATGCTAGTTGTTGTGTTGGAACCTATTATCAGGTCCATTTCTGTCAGACGTGGTTTGCAAATTCGTTGTATGGTTGACCTGACGGTGCTAGTCCAGCCTACGGTAGACCAGATTTAGCTAGTTCAGCCTAGGGTAGACCGGCATATGGTAGTCCAGACTAGGGTAGTCCAGCGTACGCTATTCCGTTAGTCATGGTTTTTGAACCTAGTAGGAGGCCCATTGATGTCAGACGTGGCTATCGGAACCTATTATCAGGTCCATTTATGTTGGTCGTTGTTTTGGAACCTATTATCAGGTCCAGTTCTGTCAGACGTGGTTTTCGAAACCATTCACGCCTAGACATGCCGGGACTAGTGCAGCATACGTTAATTTGTCTTTAGCTAGTAGTTTAGCCTATTGTCAGGTCCAATTATGTAAGTCATGCTATTCAGAACCTATTGTCAGGTCCAATTATGTCAGTCGTGCTAATAAGAACCTATTGTCAGGTCCAATTATGTCAGTCGTGCTATTCAGAACCTATTGTCAGGTCCATATTTTGGTGTTCTTAACACACAACGGCAAAGTATGAGTGGCAATCCTATTATTTTCTTCTTTCCCTTCCGACATATTACCTACCTTAATCAAATTAAATGAATGCCGGGTTGAATTATGTCATCAACAAAACCAAACAACAACAACAGCAATGTTCCCGTTCCGCGGAGCATTCTATCGCAACGAAAACAAAATAGCGAATCTACCAGTGTGTCCGGTCTTGTCTCAAACACAAAAGTCGTTGTTGTGAAGTGTCATACAAGAAGATTATCCAAGCATGTGTCTTCCAATAAGAAACGGAAAAATTCAACACAACATTACATGGATCCAGCCACGTTTGCAGAAGTAATAAAGATCCACAAAGAGGACATGGCACACTCGCAAAAGCATTCCAAAAACAAAGTCTCCAACCGTAAGAATAAGGAGGCCTGGAATTTGTTTTGGAAACAAGCTGCAACACCGCAATCAGCGTTCAAGATGAAGGTATTGAAGCCAAGGTTTCAATTTGATTCTGTGGAGTACCGCGAAAGAAGTAATGAGCTCAATCACGGCGACGTAGACAACAAGCTTAACCCATTCTTATATCATTTTGAAACTGGGTTCGATGTCTTATGTGCAAAAAACGGCCACTTGGTACTCACCATACTTAATGGATGCAACAATATCAACAACGTGAGAGCAAGACTAAACAGCCAAAAAGGGCATTTCGACGAGGTAGAAGGTTTGGAGATTTGGGAAGAATGCTTAAAGTATGTAACAGAGGAAGTATTGCCTTTCTCGGAGGAAGGCGACACTGGTTGCGTTGACCACGTGTGGGCTATGGGTATCATTATGGCATATGTATTATGCGGTTATCCGGCATTGAAATCAACGGATGACATAAAGTGCTACAACAACTTGGGTATTGGACGACCAGTACAATCTGGAGAACGAGAGAGGCTCGAACTGAATGGTCATACTTTCCCACCAAAGCAATGGTTTAAACTGACGCCGGAAGCCAGAAAACACATAAAGGAATGCATACATTATCACCCAGGTAACCGTCCCTGTCTGTCAAGCATTGGGTTCAACGAGTGGTGCACAACAACTGAAGAGGCAATCATTGAAAAGTACCGTAGAATGTACATCAAAGAAAGCGATGACGTAAAGGAACTAAAGAAAGAACCCGAGAACAACGAGATTAAAGACAATTGGAATTCATTTATGAAGAGAGCGACAAAACAATCTAAGAGTAAAAAACGAAAACTCAAACAATTTCAAAACAAACAGAAAAGGGACAAAGAAGATGGAAACGAGAGAAGCATTGTGCAATGGCTCCATCTTTACGAAAAACGTTGGAAATCACCTGAAGATTTGGAGGAGTACAACAACTATCCCGTCCCGCATGGTGCATGGGGACGTGTGAAATAGTACTAATAAGCTTCATGGCAAAACCTAATCCTACCTATGAATACACATTTTTTGTTCGTAACCATTAAAAAAACCTATTTGCAATTATTTTTTAACCGAATTGACAGTCGGAGTGACCTTCGAATTGTTTTTGTCGGAACATTAGGTACTGCTGCAACATTCCTTTTACGTTTCTTTACACATTCTGCAGTATGCTCCTTTTGCTTTGATGATGTACTACACTCAACGTTCAACAAAGTTGTAGGTGATTTAGTGTCCTTCAAATTATGCCCGGGTGTGATCTTTGGTGCTCCCGTTGAATCGCCTTTTGGATTATCCTCCTCATTAAAAGTTTTCTCGTCCTTTGACACAGTGTCTACCAGATACCTATTATCCACCGTTATATCCAATGTTTCTGGAGATTGGGACTCTGTTGACATCGACTCTGGCGTGGTCGTCTTGGAACCTGTTGACATCGATTCTGTCGTAGTCATCTTTGAACCTGTTTGCTCTGTTACTGTAGGACACGTCTCGTGCGAGGGAGTCTTGCAATCTGTTGGCTCTGTTTCTGTTGGATGTTCCAAATTCTGTCCACCTTCATTTTTCTGAAATGAATGAACTGGTTTCCGATTTACCAACACACCCACTTTGGTGATTCCGGACTTGGATTTCTTTGCAGAGTTAGTCGTAGATGATTTTGTTTTGTAGGACGTTGAAACTTTAGTTCCCGACTTCCCTTCAGTATCCTCCGTTGTGTGTTTTTCTGTGTTTTTGGTCCATACGTCTATCAAGTCTGAACTATCACCGCCATAATCGTGTGTTAACACATCAGTAATCTTCCCCTCTACACCCTCTATACCTAGTTGGTTATACTTCTGCCTGAGTACCTTTATGAAATTTGCATACTCTTTTCGGAATTCGACAGGGCACATAGCAGAAACAAATGAACAGAATTCATTTCTGATTGCAGTTGCAGATAGAACCGCCGATGTTTCATCATGTTCTTCGTCAAGTTCGTATAAGAGTTTACTGCCATGTTGTGATATCCAGCACACGTAGAAGCAGACAAACACTCCGCAGTTGATTGAGTCTTTTTGTGTTGGAAAAGAGGAAAAACACATCTCAAGATACGGATTCTTTTGTATTACTGGATTGGTTTGGTCGGTATCGGTAGAGAAGAAATCGGATAAAAGCAGTACTTCCTTCTCCGAAGGAAACTTGCTCTTGGGAACCATGGGATCTAATTGGATAGCCGAATATTGTCCATTGGATCCACGGAACACAAGATTCACTGCCCAGTGTGATCCACCCGAATTAATAGGGATAATGCACAATCTTCTTTTGGGGGTGATGGTGAAGTCAAAATTAATTGATTTCCTATATTCTTCGTTGTCACTTGATAAATACTGGTAGAACATCGGGTAAAATATATGTACCGTCGGGGATGCAGACATAGACATCAGGAAGCACCAAAGCAAAATAGTGTAGTCGCTCAACCATGCAGCAGCCATATCTCCAGGTGCCGACAAATGTAAAGACCGATAATCTTCAACAAAAGATTCATAGCTATCCCACGACGTTTTTGGCACACCAGTAGCAAAAGATCTGTCGTATAGTGTTAGGTAATTTCTCGCTCTATCTTCCTTGAATATATCAACAAACATTGGCCATGACTTTCTAGCAACCTTTTCAATCACAAGCTGAGATATAGGTAGACCCAAAAACCTGGAGGAAAAACTCCGAGTTTTGTTGAGTTTGTTCGCATGTTTCTGCCTATGAAGATAAACACCGAAGCAGTGAGCAAGTTCTCTATCAATCAAAACAGGATCCAACCCTTGGTTTTCAGATAATTCATCATGGCACTTATTGAAAAATGATAAAATTGCAGACAGGCCTGCTAGGTCACACTGAAAATATATCCGCATCAGTGTCCTTTCATCTGGTTGCGGAAGATATAGTTCCTCAGAGTAACCACCGGAAGAGTAACATATTGAATAACAGTTCAAACCAGTTTCAGCTGAAGAATGGTAGGCAATGTCAACATTGCTTTTCGAGGCATGACCTATCACAAGCGACATTAAAATCTTTTCAGCTTTTGGTAGTGTGATTTCAAGCCTTTGATCACCCTTGGTGGAGGTACCTAACCGTAGAACGCATTTGTCAACAACCGCCAATCCTTGTTTATACTCATGAAGGTCAACATTGTTGTAAAAAGTCCGGCTATCAATTTCAAATCGTGGTTTCTCTATCTGGTCTGTTGCACTTCGGACGTATTCTGACTGAATTATAGTAACACTGAACCCATTTATTTCTGTAGTTACGTCCACAAGACAATTACTGCCAAGACGTGATTCGATATAAGAAGGTCGAATTGTTTTGGGCAAAAAGGGACCTGACCATTTATCATTCATAGATTCTTCCAAGTCTTTAAAGTAATTTTTGGAAACCTTTCCTACCATTGACATAAGACTGAAGTCCAATCCACCAACCTTGCTTCTTTCTGGTTTGGGGCGGCTCCAGTCAATCTTACAATGGTAGATAGGTATTCGTAAAAAACATTCTTGTATTCTTGTCCGTTTTCCGAATTACAAACGTCGCTTGTTTCTTATCTCGGCATTCTATTGTCAAAGCTTCTGTAACGTCGCATCGATTTGTTATCTCTCCATTAGCAGGGCTACCATTACTTTGTATGTATTGGAAATGATTGGAACTCCGAGTGAACATTATAGGGCCTGTATCCATTCCTGGTTGAGGCGACGGAGGAGGACTCTCAAATTCTGAACTAAATTCGGATGTGGTTGTGCTCACCTCATCTGTTTGTGGGGATGGGCGAGATCGTTGCTCCATGCGGTATAACTCAGCATAGGCAATTTCTTGTTCAATAGTGTGTTTTGTGTCAATAAGTTTACGCTGTTCCCAAAAGCTTTGTTTTTCCTCCACGGATGAAAATTGACCGAGACAATCAGAACAGAAAGATGCGTCAAGTTCCTCTAGCTCGGTTTTAAGTTTCCGGTCTTCTTTTTCGGTGATTGGGGGTTGGGTAAAACCACGATGGCAAATAACACAAGTAGAGGATGGGCGGTGAATCATCTTACCAGTGCATCTCCGACAGAATCCATATTCGTCGGAGCAAAATTGTTCAATACGCCCATGGAAATAGGATTTGCAATCCTTATTACGGCACCTTTTTTTTACGTCGTTAGACCATATTGTTCGGTCGCCAAAATAACAGCGAGACCCACTGGCACATAGCAAAGCACCTTTTTGGCAGTTATTGAAATCAGAATTGGATGCTTTGCAGTATTGACTGATATGGACAGATGGATTCTTCAGTTTGGATCCCAAGATGTCTTCTCTGACTGTAGAAGGATTATCAGTTATGATGAACTTGCCCCTTTTTACATTGGATTCTGAACGACGAACGACATAAGAAAACTTATCTTGGGAGAAGGCATCACTCACTAACTCCCTAAGACAAAATTTGCTCATATTCGATCTGTAGCGGATATCAAGAACAAAAAGAAGTGCTCTCAGCTCTTTGGTTGTCACGAGTTTAGAGTCTGCGAGCAATGGTATTCGCTCCGATAGAGTTCTTGTGTCGATAATCGGTTGGGGGTTTGTGCCTTTTTTCTTTGAGTTCCGACGGGGAAGTTTGATACTGTTCCTTTTAGTGTCAACCGTAGGACGTCTTTTGTGCTTGGGTTTGTGTGTGTCCTGCTTGTTCAAAGAGGCTGGGCCTGAGGAATCGTCTGCAAAAAGATTGTGGATAGTCGTTGGAGTAATGTATTTCTCAAGTATAATAGACAGTGACAAGGACACTTGGTAGCAAACCTTATTCACCTGACTAGGTAGTTCCTCTTCAGTATTTGTAGTCAGGGAAGAGAAAGAAAGTCTTTTCATTTCATCAAATAAACATATACTGGAATCAACTTCAGGATGAAGAGTTGATAAGAGATATGTTTTACAATCCAACTTTGACCATTGACGTGTGGTTGGGTAGTTGTCCTTGTTTAGAACGTGAACAATGAGAGTCTCTGTGTATTTATTCAGTAAAAGGATATCATTCAGAGTACACTTTGGATGGTAGATTGGTAATACCTTCAAACGCCTGGGATACACCGTTACTAAATTCCAAAGAAACCTCGTACCTGCAGAATCCAAATATGTGAAGACCGGAAAATAGATTATGTTCAGACAAAAGGATTTGCCCTCATCATATTCTAATACATAATTAATCTTGTAGGATGGTTTCACAATACCACAACAGATGGTGTTGTGGCAAAAGAAACGGGGTCTAACAGAATTGGGCGGAATACTCTGATGATTGAATAGATCAACAATAACATTCAGAGCGATCGGTGTCATGATACCTTGTTGGTTGTCGAGTAATCCACGAACGGTAGTTGATAATTGGGGGGCCTCTTGAATGGAAACACTTCGATGTCCAACAAGAATGTTTTCCAAGATTTCCTTTATTTTGTTCTTTTCTATACCGTAAGACTTGCCGAGTACAACTGAAATAGTGTGTATCATTTTCGCACAATCTTTTTGTTTTAGTGCAGGCTCGGGAACAACAACATTGGGTGCGGATGCGAGTGATTGGGTAGGATTGGAGTCCTGTGCATTAGTGGTCAGTACAGACCTAGGGGTAGAATGCTTCAGTGGAAATATAGGAGGGGGCAAACTATCATCTGAATCACTATCAGTAAACTCCAAGCGTGATTCAGTAGGAGGTACCAGATTTAGAGACATTGGTTTAGATGGGATTGACGGCGTTTGATTACTCTCGTCAAAATCACTTCCCATTATTGCAAGAATGGCACCTTTGGTAGATTGAGACATATGGGATTCATGCGGGTCCAGTAAGGATGGCTGCGTCAAATCTTCTCCTACTGGTTGGGGTAACTTTGGTGACTCATTGTCAATAGAAGGAATACAATTTTGGTGGGGTTTAATACCAACAAGCGATTTGGCGGCCATTTTGATATCATCTGTATTGGCAGATAAATTGACCGAAGCAACATCAGTCAATTCGGCACACATACGGATTTCATCTAACGTGAGCGAAGGACTAGAACCATCATGGGAAGGAACTGAACACAATTCATTAGATCTGGTACCCAATCGAACATCATCTAACGTTGGTAGGCTCGTTGAAACTGGTGAATTAACAGAACCATACAACCTCCGTGAGAGGGTGTGGGTTCCTGGCTTGTCGGGAGGGGGACATCCATCGCCAAGATTTGACGGTGAGTTTAAATCAGGCTTTTCGGAGAATCGAAAGTCAACGTTGAAAGAAGATAAATCAACACCAAGTAGCGTTGAGGCAAATCTGTCCGTGATACTGTTCAGTGAAAAAGTAAGACATTTTTGGTCCTGAAGTATAATACCACCACCATCCATAGAGTCACCAAAGTTACTTTCATCAAAGAAGAATCGGTCGTATTCGTTGAGCGAAGTTCTGTCGCGCGATCCATTAGACCGACTAGTGGAGTTGGTCTGGAGGGAGAAGGGTTGGAGGTCAAATGGAAAAGAATCTGGATTTGGGGAGTAACGGAGTTCTTTGCCTGAAATGCTGACATTGTAAATGATGAAATCACCAGGCTTAATATCCGATAGTGGACAAAAGTTAGATGTTGCTCGGTTCGTTAATCCAGTCTGATTGGGGTTGATATTTGTTAGCTTGTCCAATGTTTTGATACCAGACCTGTCCAGATTACCGTCAACGGTGTTTTGATGATGGATATGTTCCCGGTCAATTTTAGTCTGTTTCTTGAGATGATAAGGACGATTGATTTGAGCACCGGAAGTATAAACAGAGGCTCTCCTATTCCGAGGACGACGACTGGAGTTACGGAAAGTTGTTAACTCTCCTTTGGAAGTTATACGTTTTCCTTTGGAATTGGTGGAATCCAAATAGCGAGGTGCGGGCAGCATGTGTATTGGACAATAAAGGTTCTGTGTGTCAATTGTTGTTGGCAAATGCAATTCCAATAACGTAGAAGTGGAAGTGAATGGATCGGACTGCGTACGGGGCGGAATAGCCTCGTTGATGAGCTGACGTGAACATAGGGACAAACAGGACTCGTGGTAAACCAAACCTTCCACCAATCCAGGTACAGGAATAGTCAAAGGTAAAGGCCAATATGGATGTCTTTTGGCAAAGTCAAAAATGATGGGAAAACATGCGCAAATAGAAGACCTCATCTGCGTGAATTCAACATGTCGAGTGCAGGAAGTAGTGAAGTTAAGAATATTGCGGGCGGCCATAATATCTTGCTCAAACTCATGCCGGTTTCTATCCGGATATTTGTAATTCGAACAATGATTCCATTTGAAAACAATTCGATGGGTTGTTGAGTCATCTTCACGCTTCAAAACAACAGAAATGTCATCTACTCCGTAATGATTTTCAACAAACGAAGGTTGGGCTTCAGGAACATATGTAACCACATCTGCTTCTTTGCTGTTGAAATGATTTATCATTTGTCCAATGGAAGATAAAGTAGATGATTGTTGAGTAGATTTAGCGGCACATTGAATACCAACCTTCGACATAAGCTTGGAAACTGAATCATTATACAGAGAAGCAAAGGCGACATTGGTCCAGTGAGGAGGTTTTCTACGTTTGTTGGAGGCTAGGAGTTGGCCAGCAACAGTTTCGGCTAAATTGGTGCGTTTGAAACCCATGCGGAGCGATCTTTTACTTGGATCCGATGGAGAAAGTTTCCGGTAACGGAATTTGAGAGCGAAATCTTTTGCAATCAAAGATGAGGCGTTGATCATTGATTGTTCAACATGGGAATTGGATTGGAAAAGAGAATGAAGCTCTTTTAAGAAAAAGAATTGCCCGGCGACAATACGGGAATTGGCTTGGTGTATACTTTCGTTAAAGCCCTCACTGTTGGCGAAAACAGTCCAAAGCTTTGGATCATACTTCAAAAGGTACAAAATGACATCAGCACAATGCTTAGTAAGAGGATTGTTGTTGAGATCGAGTAGGGCGGAATATAAACTGATAAGATTTTGGAAGAAGGAATCGCTGGATGTTGAATCGGACAAAGCAAGCATGTATTGAGTAATCGTTTGTTGAGAGGAAGCAACCCAAGTGTTGTAGGATTCAACCCCTTCACTACCACCGGGTTTGTAGTTAGTAAATAAACGGTCGTGTTTGGATCTAACAGATCTTGTGAGATGCTGGAGACACAAGGACACCAAAAAGGAGATTCCAAATTGATGAAAAAAGGCTTCGAATGTAGCTACTAATGGACCTTGGTCGGTGAAAAATGTATACAAGTCAACGGGGGTGCCATGTTTCCAACAACACTGTATAACCCAAGATAATTCAGAAGTCTTTTCCGCAGGAATGATAGCCCACGCAAGAGGTATTGTGTCGCCATAACAAGTCTTGGTTACAAGAACAAAACATACACCATCATAATTATGTTCTTTGTAATGGAAGCAATCACCGACAAACACTGGAGTAGTTAATTTCCCGAAATATTTCCTAGAAGCGATTGGGGTAGCAACAAAACATCTATAAAACCGATTTTCAGTGTCAGTCTGAAGAATAACAGTGGCTTCAGGATTCTTTAAGGCAAATGCCTGCATCCAGGTTGAGTGGGTGCATGATTGTTGATTGGGTAAAGATTTGAGCATGTATTCAAAACACGCATTTCGAGATCGACGTAGCATCTTTTTAACCTGCCTCGGTTTGGAAGTGGAAGTGAGACCAGATACTAGAAACCAATTATACAGACTTTTTTGGGAAGTGTCATCGGGAGATGGGCTATTCATCATACATACAGACATAAATTGCTGGAATGGAGGGAAATGAGTTAAATAAATTTGTTCCTTTATCGAGGGTAACGTCTGATGGAGACAACAATGTTGATCGAAAGTTAGGAAAAGAGTTTTGTCCAACCACCAAAAAGTAGTATCGGAATCCGTCCGGTTCTTCCGAGTCTGGAAAGGTGCATCATGGCTTGAACAGACAACTCTGATCACAAGATCGCAACACACGCACTTAAAAGAACGATTGGTACGGTGGGAGCGGTAGTTTGTTCTATGAAAGGTGGTGATCTTAAATCCCCACCGATTGAAGCAGTATGCTCCGAGAGAGTCGAGCAAATTGTCTGTGGAGGAGGAAAAAACCGGAGGCCGATTGCGGAATTGCTGTAATGACATGGGCGACCATGACTTAACGGGTTTATGATTGGAAGTCGACAAATTGATCATCGGAAACTTTGCTCATTGCAGAAAAGGATACGTCAGGAAATAGAATGAGTAATAACCGATGTACCATGAATGAATGATAGGATGTGAATCGGGAAAAAAGTACGGTACAAAGTACAGAAAAATAACGGAGCGACGATGAAGGGGGGGGGGGGGGGGGTGAGAAATATAGACTAAAAAAATTTACCGGCTAAAACAGACATTTGACCGAAATTAATGATAGCGATAAAACGTTACAAAAATAAAATACATGGGTGGAACGAATATAAGCCAGAAAAAATTACGCGTGGAAAAGGAGGAAGGGGAACCTATCACCAGGCTCAAAGGTGAGGATACTACTTTTTAAAACCGACACTGAGGTCCAGCAGAACATAAACAGCAGGTAAAATACCTACGGTCAGGCCCAGTAGCAATAATCGCCAAATTTTTGACAGGGGACGAGGCTGACGCAAATTTTAAAAACCTATTTTCAGGCTCTTGCCCGAT